>CM042412.1:24759320-25359320 GCA_023634145.1 Thymallus thymallus | reverse complement strand
GTTGTCGATGGTGAAATATATATTTCGGTGAAACGCATTTAAAAATACATTATTGTAACAACCATTTGTTCTACACATTGGGTAAGTAAGTGTCACAATATTTCGTGTTTTGGAATGCTACTCGTCGTCAGGTTGTTGCCCAATGCAGACAAGTAACCTACAAGCTGCTGAAGCCTAATTTATGCGCAAGTTATACGGTTCTTAATTCAGCTGGTTATTGTTGTCATTGCTTGCGGTAGAATTCTGCAGCCAAAGAATTTCAGTCATGTAAATTTAACATATGTCAATGTCGTATATGCAATGTCATACACACTATAGGCTACAATGTGCAGATGTGTGAGCAACCTTTTTGTCAATCGATGGATCCGTTGAAGGCTACATGTATATCATTTTTATTGAACAATCATGTTTTTTCATGCAGAAGAATATCAACGAATATCATGCCACTTGAATTGATTGATAATCAGGGTTGTTATTATTAATTGTTCATAAGGTCATTGTATTTTAATGACAAATCCATTTGCCTTTGAAGGCTATTCAATACTTGAAACATTGCTCACCTATCTCTAATTCAAATGTCTGCCCCCCTGTCTGTATACCTAGTTGATTTGATATAATGCCATAAATGTTTCAATTAGCTTACCTGACTGCAGTGCAATCACAAGGAACAACAATGATTTTATCAATCAATGTTCCCTCGTTTATTTGATTGCTATTATTCCCACTGATCAAATGAAGCATGGTCACATTTCTATGGTTCTCATCTATTGAATAAGCTGTTTGATGAAGGTGACACTCAGCTAAAACCTTTCCTATGACAACTCAAACCTATGGTTTGAAATAGTGTTTTGCCTTTGTGCATCATGCAGTTAGATGTTGTAGTTATGGTGATCTCCAAGCACTAGGTTGCATTCCATTCCAGTGCTCTGACTCCCTAGCTAGCTCCTGCTGAGTAGAGGGTAAGCACCATGCTATTCCTTTCCCTCCATCATCAACACATCCACAAGTCAACACCTGCCCTGAGAGACCACATGACTGGCAGAATAATGAGCCAGCCCCGGTAAATGTGTTGATTATGATATGGAGAGAGAAGAGATTGCAGACACATTCTAATCTTACATCTGATAACTGTCTGCTCTAGTCTTTTGAATCCTGTGTAACATGTCATTTCCAGATCCTCTCGTACAATCTGTCTGAGCTTCTCCACCATAATCATTGTATAAGTTTATAATTACTCTAGTGTAGGTGTCAGTTTACCATCCCAAAAGTGCCACTCAGCTTGGACCAGGTTGTTGTTGTCTACTGACTGCAGTATTTTCTAAAGAGGAAACAAAAAATGACATGTTACACAAGATTCAAAAGAATAGAGACAATCTCTTCTCTCTCCATATAATAATCAACACATTTCCTGGGGCTGGCTCATTATTCTGCCAGTCATGTGGTCTCTCAGGGCAGGTGTTGACTGGTGTATGTGTTGATGATGGAGGGAAAGGAATAGCATGGTGCTTATATCTTATATCGAGAGTGACAGCTGGAGTTTCAAGCGACACATAGCATTACACCCCCCTCTGCTTCCTCTGGTCAGCACTTTGTCAAATAGACTCAGCGCTCCTTCACCTCGCAACCACTGTCATTATTATTACATTATTATTATTACTGAAGAACGCTGTTACCCTTACAACCTTAGAGGTGGGGTTTGTCTGTCCCGAGCTGGTAGCTGACTATAGGCTTATATTCCTGCTATCTGGAAGTTGTCCGGTGTTAGATATGCAAATATAACTATTCATCAATCATGTGGACTAGTGACCATCATCTGCCTGTCACTCAGGATCTCATGTCACAGTAGATCATTTCAATATGGTCAATCGTGACTGTACTTTAAAAACATGTATTCAGTAATGAGCTTAGGTGCTCCCATTGTATAATCCTGTTAATTGGCTGAGTTGATGACAGAGAATTATTAATGTTGTCTGCATACTAGTATGTGTAATTGCACACATGAAAAGGGCGGTTTGGTACCACTTCTTTCCCTGTTAGCACATTGTGTTGTGTCTACACATCAATAGTTTTTCTCAGGAACATCTGATAAATCAAATGCAGAGAGAAACTGTGCTTTTAATTGTATCAAACAAAGGGTGTAAGCTGTAACCAGATCAGAGACTCATCAGGAGTTTGATCGAAGACACCCCTACCCGAAAGCCCCAGTCTTTTAAAGTTAGGGTTTAGTCAGGTAAACGCTGACAATATGTGGCATTTCAATTTGGCCACCTTGAACTACAGTCTGCCTGCTACCGGAAAGTGGTTTTGTAACAGTTGTGGCTCATACTGTTTGAAGTTTTTTTTCTTCAGTGAGTGTCATCAAGGCATCTGTGAATGCCTTTGACAGTTTCTGTGCTGGTATTTCACTGGCATTGCTCCAGGAGGGCTCCTCTTTCCCATCAGTCCTCTCTTCTGTCTGGCTCTCTCTCAGCTTAGTCAGCCCCACAGTAATTAATAGAGCTCCCGAGCTTGTAGTCCTAAAAAACAAAAATGAGTTAGAAAAGAGTTGACACAGGCATAAGAGATCTTATACGTTTTGTTCTATGATTATAATATCAGTCAGTTAACATGATGTTTATGAATTATGAAGCCTTTATGTGCATAAATGCACAAAAAGGGACTTTAGCTGATGAATAACAAAATGTAGAAGATCTTCTAAGCCTGTGTTTACCAAATACCTTATTTTCTGCATTTATCAAAAAACCCTACAAAAACGACATTCATTTTCCCAAAGGCTTTGTCCAACGAACCATGGCAGAGTTAGTGCCTACAAAAAGACGCCATTAGTATTTCTCTCTATTGGAAACCGCATCAGTTTTAGCACTTAGCCTTTAGCCAAGCATGCTCTCCCTCTTCTCACTATTGAGTCAATAAAGTGATCACAAATCTGTCCCTTTATGGGAGTCTAACATTGTCATTCTGGGCCGCTCTGCCAGAGTCAGAACAGCTTGAAGAGGCTGCTGCAGACACAAGTCCTTTCTGTGAAATATTGAATATGAGGAAACTATTTTGGGATGTATTGCTAATGCTTTATCCATGCTACTGGGTCACATTTGGCCCTTTTTAGCCCTTTAAACTTTTGGCATTTTGGTAATGAAAGGAGCCATTGGTTTAGTTTAATCAATGCAATCCCACATTGTTGTGCACTGTAGTAGAGAGTTAAGTTCATCATGTTTTTGGAGTAAATCACATTTATGGGGATTAAATCTCCACTTCACTGTTGTTGCCATGCTTGATTTTGATCCACAATGAACAGCGGTATTCCTCAGAGGTTCCTACCGTCTTGCTTTGTCTTTGTCCATCCTTCTCTTTCCTAGTCCCTTTTGGGCTGCCAGTTTGTCACTGAAAAGAGGACAGTGGAGCTGAGACTCTATGTTGCATTGCCAGTCTTTCATGACACACATGCAGCAGTATCCATGAGAGTACTTAGCTCTCACCGGTAGTGTGTGCACTTATGTTATTCTGGTCTACAATTGCACTGGTGCATACCGGCACAAGTCATTTTAAGACCACAACACAGGTTGGGTTCCTTGTTCCCAGGGCCACAGATGGCAATTCATACCACAGACATAGATCTTAACACAAATAAACCACATTATACATCTGTATAAATTATAACCATACACATAATTCACAGAGCACACACAGTGATGGGTGAAGAGCCCCACTGTCGCACAGCTCTGAGGCCTAATCCTTGTATTTATCCAGCCTTGTGTAAAGTCTAGAGACTTGGCAATAAAACAACCAGGATTGTGTAATCTTAAATCACTGGATTTGTGGCGAGTCATCACAGAGGCTAAAGATAAACCACAAGCAATCTAGGCTGTCCTCGTTGTCCTGCTTTATATCCAGTGTTGCACTCTGTTAATGAAGCTGCAGTTGAACGAGACACTGTACGAGGAATAACACATGAGACAGACCGCTTAGCTGTTATTGTTTGGCCCCAGCAGACCAAACAACTGCCCGGTAAAGTCTTCAACAAGCCGGTTGTTTATTCTAGGCTGCCCTATGTGATTTGATATAAAGGTACTCTCATTTACTGCTAGACAAACCACCTGTCCGCTCAGGAAGTATGTGACACATTATATATGGGCTGAAGGGTTTCATTCACAAAGTTGATCAATTCTCTCATGTGAGGAAATTCATTATTTATTCAAGCCAATGGCGTTTTGAAGTTTTTATTTATTTATTTTATTTACAAGCAATAGTTCACCCACATTACACAATTACATATTAGTTTCCTTACCCTGTAAGCAGTCTATGGACAAGGTATGACAGCAATCCATGCTTTGGTTTAGTTTCCCTGGAACTGTTTCCACATGCTAACGTTTTAGCATTTTTGGGAAATATAAAACCTAAGCATGGGTCGCTGTCAAACCTTGTCCATAGATTGCGTACAGGATAAGGAAACCAATTTGTAATTTGGGTGAACTATCTCCAACTATTTTGACAGGGAGTTATGCTGAGACCAAGGTTTTTATTTTATTTTTTACAGATTAGCCCTCTATACACAGCAATAATGTCAATATACACATCAATATTCACATCAATACACGAAAAAGCTAAACACAATCATAGAAAAACACATTCTTCAGGTAAAAGGTCCTCAATCAGCCTTTTGGATTGCCCTAGAGGTACTAATTCATCCAATTTTAGAGAGACTTGGATGATTGTTTCTCCTTCCATGTGTAATGAACCTTGTTAATCTGGATTGTTTTAAGAAAAATTGCTGTGGAAATTGGATAGATACTGTGCCTTCAGAAAGTATTCACACCCCTTGACCTTGACCATTTTGTTCTTACAAAGTGGGATTAAAATTGATGTAATTGTATTTTTTTGTCAACGATCTACACAAAATACTCTAATGCCAAAGTCGAAGAAAAATGTATGAAAAATAAAACACTAATATATCTTGATTAGATAAGTATTCAACCCCCTGAGTCAATACATGTTAGAATCAGCAGTGAGTCTTTCTGGGTAAGTCTCAGAGCTTTACACACCGGGATTGTGCAACATTTTACCATTCTTTTTTTCAAAAGTCTTCAAGCTCTGTCAAATTGGTTGTTGGTCATTGCTAGACAACTATTTTCAGGTCTTACTGTAGGTTTTCAAGCTATTTTAAGTTAAAACTCTAACTTGGCCACTCAGGAACATTCAATGTATTATTGGTAAGCAGTTCTAGTGTAGGTTTGGCCTTGTGTTTTAGGTTATTGTCCTGCTGAAAGGTGAATTCATCTCCCAGTGTCTGGTGGAAACCAGACTGAACCAGGTTTTCCTCTAGGATTTTACCTGTGCTTAACTCCATTATGTTTTATTTTTAATCCTGAAAAACTACCCAGTCCTTAATTATTACAAGCATACCCATAACATGATGCAGCCACCACTATGCTTGAAAATTTGGAGAGTGGTACTCAGTAATGTGTTCTATTGGATTTGCCCAAACATAACACTTTGTATTCAGGACAAAAGGTTAATTCCTTTGCCAAATGTTATTCAGCATAACGTTAGTGCCTTGTTGCAAAAAGGATGCATGTTTTGTTATATTTTTTTATTCTGTACATGGTTCCTTCTTTTCACTCTGTCAATTAGGTTAGTATTGTGGAGTAACTACAATGTTGTTGATCCATCCTCAGTTTTCTCCTATCACAGCTATTAAACTATGTAACTATTTTAAAGTCACCATTGGCCTCATGGTTAAATCCCTGAACGGTTTCCTTCCTCTCCGGCAACTGAATTAGAAAGGTCTCCTGTATGTTTGTAGTGACTTGGTGTATTGATACACCGTAGTGGAATTAATAACTTCACCATGCTCAAAGGGATATTCAATGTCTGATTTGTTTTGTCCATCTAACAATAGGTCATTTCACATGTAGCCAAATAGATGAGTCACCGTAAATAACTATTTGTAGAGAATGCCAGTGCATGTGTGTGCATATACACAGTACAAAATATGAACATTTTATTCAAATACACTTATACAATTAATTATGCAATTGTATTCAATCTTGGGTGAGCAGAGAGAGCTGTTTTTATTTGATAGGGTCACCGTCATTCGGGCACTTAATGGTGAGGCCATCAGACCTGCCAGAGAGAGGAGTTACAGTATTGGGGTGCGTGCCTATTCTGGCAGGTGTGTGTAATTAATCGGCTTTCAGGTGCATTTCCGCTCCCTGACTCTTGCTCTCCCCGACTTTCAACTCCTCATAAATCTTCTCAAGGTGATTTTTCAACAAAGTGCAGAGGGAGGAAGCCTTTTCAAAGACACAGGCTGCATCCTGGGGGAGAGGGCCATGACTTGACAGTGTGTCTCAAAGATTCCCTTGGCAACACAGCGGGTCACAGCATCAAGCTTTGAAACCAGCATCTAATACAGTGGGGAGAACAAGTATTTGATACACTGCCGATTTTGCAGGTTTTCCCACTTACAAAGCATGTAGAAGTCTGTAATTTTTATCATAGGTACTCTTCAACTGTGAGTGACGGAATCTAAAACAAAAATCCAGAAAATCACATTGTATGATTTTTAAGTAATTAATTTGCAATTTATTGCATGACATAAGTATTTGATACATCAGAAAAGCAGAACTTAATATTTGGTACAGAAACCTTTGTTTGTAATTACTGAGATCATACGTTTCCTGTAGTTCTTGACCAGGTTTGCACACACTGCAGCAGGGATTTTGGCCCACTCCTCCATACAGACCTTCTCCAGATCCTTCAGGTTTCGGGGCTGTCGCTGGGCAATACGGACTTTCAGCTCCCTCCAAAGATTTTCTATTGGGTTCAGGTCTGGAGACTGGCTAGGCCACTCCAGGACCTTGAGATGCTTCTTACGGAGCCACTCCTTAGTTGCCCTGGCTGTGTGTTTCGGGTCGTTGTCATGCTGGAAGACCCAGCCACGACCCATCTTCAATGCTCTTACTGAGGGAAGGAGGTTGTTGGCCAAGATCTCGCGATACATGGCCCCATCCATACTCCCCTCAATACGGTGCAGTCGTCCTGTCCTCTTTGCAGAAAAGCATCCCCAAAGAATGATGTTTCCACCTCCATGTTTCACGGTTGGGACGGTGTTCTTGGGGTTGTACTCATCCTTCTTCTTCCTCCAAACACGGCGAGTGGAGTTTAGACCAAAAAGCTCTATTTTTGTCTCATCAGACCACATGACCTTCTCCCATTCCTCCTCTGGATCATCCAGATGGTCATTGGCAAACTTCAGACGGGCCTGGACATGCGCTGGGTTGATCAGGGGGACCTTGCGTGCGCTGCAGGATTTTAATCCATGACGGCGTAGTGTGTTACTAATGGTTTTCTTTGAGACTGTGGTCCCAGCTCTCTTCAGGTCATTGACCAGGTCCTGCCGTGTAGTTCTGGGCTGATCCCTCACCTTCCTCATGATCATTGATGCCCCACGAGGTGAGATCTTGCATGGTGCCCCAGACCGAGGGAGATTGACCGTCATCTTGAACTTCTTCCATTTTCTAATAATTGCGCCAACAGTTGTTGCCTTCTAACCAAGCTGCTTGCCTATTGTCCTGTAGCCCATCCCAGCCTTGTGCAGGTCTACAATTTTATCCCTGATGTCCTTACACAGCTCTCTGGTCTTGGCCATTGTGGAGAGGTTGGAGTCTGTTTGATTGAGTGTGTGGACAAGTGTCTTTTATACAAGTAACGAGTTCAAACAGGTGCAGTTAATACAGGTAATGAGTGGAGAACAGGAGGGCTTCTTAAAGAAAAACTAACAGGTCTGTGAGAGACGGAATTCTTACTGGTTGGTAGGTGATCAAATACTTATGTCATGCAATAAAATGCAAATTAATTATTTAAAAATCATACAATGTGATTTTCTGTATTTTTGTTTTAGATTCCGTCTCTCACAGTTGAAGTGTACCTATGATAAAAATTACAGACCTCTACATGCTTTGTAAGTAGGAAAACCTGCAAAATCGGCAGTGTATCAAATACTTGTTCTCCCCACTGTATATGCGTTCATTGTGCTTATAAACGGGGTCGTTTGATCCCTGAATGTTGATTGGCTAAAAGCCGTGGTATATCAGACCATATACCATGGATATGACACAAAATGTATTGTTTACTGTTCTAATTACGTTGGTAACCAGTTTATAATAGCAATAAGGCACCTCAGGGGTTTGTATATGGAGAATATGTCACGGCGTTGCGTCGTGCCGTGGTACAGTATATTGGCCATATAACACACCCCCTCTGGCCTTATTGCTTCAATATAGCCTTGACCAGTTTAACACACTCTTGTGATAGAAATGTTAATTGCCAATGTTTGTTTGGATTTATTTTAGGCATCTGGGTGATTTCCTATTATGACTTTTACAGAAATATTAAGTGAAAAATGCATTTTGTTCTTCAAATGCTCAACTTCAATTAGACCTCAATGTGTTGTATTCTGTAAATTGCCAACTCAGCCATGGGAAGCTGTTTTCCAAAGCTCTATTGTGGCTTATTTCAAGATCAGGTACTGGCTTTCTTCACTTCAAAGCATTTAAGATATCCAATTGACTATCCAGTTCAAAGGATTTTAGTAAAGCTTGGAGGGAGTTGATCATATGTCTGTCTCAAATGTCAACCCAATACCTATTATGCTACTTTTCACCTATGGACACTATTGTAGTGCACTATATAAGGGATAGGGTGCCATTTGGGAAACAGCCCATATGAAGCCTATCAGGAGGATGTCTCATGTTTGTTTGAGGAGGCAGGTGGCCAGCAGAACAGGCATCCTCCAGGGACGGCCTCTCTCCCTCCGTCTGTAAGGGGAGGACGACCATGGTCCCGCCTCTCCAGTGGTCAGAAGAAGATGAATCACATTGCCTCTCTGCTCCGCCTCATCTCCATCTCTCCTCGCTGCTGCTGCTGCTCAGGCCGACTCACTTGGCTATAAATAGGGAGAGATTAAAACCTCTCATCCGGCTTACCTGCGCAGCATCTTCAATCTCTTCCTGGCTGCTATGGGAGACATTTCTCTGCTGCAAAACATGGAGGCAACTTTGTAGGCTTTGTTTCAAATGTCTTTCCAGAGCAAAATGACAAATATCAGGAAAATTAGGTTGAAAAAAAAATTGGACCTCTTCTTTCTGGGTAGAAGAGGTCCAATGAGCAGTGTAACATGATCAAATGGGCATCTGCTGTCAGAAGGCTTTATAGTAACGCTGAAATAACATTGTCTCTGCACATACTGTACTGTAGCCGTGATGCCTGTGATTCATTTAATTGTATGTTTTCGTAATGTAATGTGGTTTCTTATCAGTTACATCAACAAGCATTTGGCTTCTACAACATTCAAAGAGATTACATATTTTCTTCCTTAGCCTAATGGCTGTTACGAGCGCATTTGTGTTTTAATTTCTAATCCGCTGTGCCTTAATCAAATGTCACAGTAGTTCTAGGTTATGTTTGGCAGTCATCCCCGTTGCCTTGGTGGGGTCTCTCTGTGTTGGCCGTGTTATCTGACCGCTCGCTCGGTCACATGCTGCCCTTTTGGACAGAGGGTTGCTGGGAAAAGCCTGTGAGCTCGCTGAGAGGGACAGACCGAGGACAGGCCGGCCTTCCACGCTGTCACTCACAGCGGGATCAACACAGCTACCACTGGGTTGGGTAAAGAGCCCATAGGAGCAGGATACAACACTCTTGGATGGCCATTTCTCTTCCTTGTAGAGTATCTGTGGAAAATCATTGTTTTCAATAATACCTCAGTGGACAATGGTGCCATGTTATACTCTGCCCTCCTATATGACCAGGTAACAGCAGGGGTAAACCATGGGAGTGGGGAGGCAGGCTGTTCCCTATGCTCTGTGAGCAGGACTCTTTTGTTTGTGTGGGGCTACAGTTATAAGAGTCCCTGACCCACCTGAATAATGAACAGCCAACTGTTTATTCACAATGCTCCCTTAAGTTTCCCACTGAACACAGCTCATTATCAGATGCTCTCTTCTCTCAGTGGAGTGGAACCAAGGGACAGGGTCGGACCATGCTGGAGCCTCTGGTGTTTTTCCTGCATGCAATTCATCCACCTATAAGATATACAGTGTATATGCCATTTAGCACATGCAACTCAGTCAGTCATGTGTGCATACATTTTAAGTATGGGTGGTCCTGGGAATCGAACCCAATATCCTACCATTGCAAGCACCATGCTCTACCAACTGAGCTACAGAGGATCACTTATATCTGTCCCTGTAAGCCTCCTGGCATATGGGTAGTGCCGGGTAACCTTATCACAACAATGGCCTTTATGACAGCTGGTTGAATGTAGTTTATGGTGGATGATTTGCTTACAAATTGTATTTGTCACCCAATGAGGAAATACTATAGAAGGCTCTAGAAAGAGTTGGTTGAAATAGAAAAGTATGCACTGAAGTTATTTTTGTTCCCTTATGAGCTAACTGACATGTTGACCCTACACCCTGTGTCTCGTCTGAGCTGTTGGAACAGCTCCACTGTCCCTCACCTATTAATCCTCTTACCGCAATTGAAAGCTTATTTCACTGTAGATTAAGAGGCAGTGGGGCTATTGAAAGCGTGCAAAAGTCTCCATTTAATATGAGGAGGATCAAGAAACCTTGTGGCAGGCAGGGTGTGCAACGCTAGTGATGAGTGTTGGTGGCCACTCTACCGCTCTTTTGTTGACTAAAATAATTGCATATGTTTTAGAAAATATTCCACATTTATGTTGGAACTGTTACCTGGGTTTCATGTTTTTGTCAAGATTGTCAATCTTCATCTGATGGAGAGATGTCAGTCATCTGGGCTGTATCAGTATATTTTTCCCATATTTGTCCCTCCAATCCCATCCCCAACTTAATTGCAGTACAGATAACCTATAATTTCCGTTCTCAGAACATTATTAAAACCTCCCAGGAAAACCAGGGAACCATAGTAAAACATTCTTAGAACCTGCCTGCAACCTAAAAATGTACGTTCCCAGAACAGGTGAAATGTTTACATCCTTTCTCAAAACGTTCCAGTTAGGAAATGTATAGGAAACCAAAAATGCACATTCCCACAACTTCCAAGGAACCAAAGGTGCAAGCTGGGTAGTAATTGAGCATTACCATAAATAGACATGAAAGAAAATGCATTCAGGAATGAGGAGATTTCTCTCCATTATTAACAACTTATTGTTGTCATAGGTGGAAAGTTGTAAAGTATTAGAAGGAGAGAAGATGTTGTGCTACTCCAATACTGTTTAGGATTAAGACGGATCAAGACTAGATTAACAGAGGGGTTTGTTATTTGATAATGCCTGTGTTGAAGTAGCCTGGTGGAATCAGTCTGATCGCTGTGTTCTTCATTCTATTTCACTTGTGAATCAGAATGGTGAAGGCAGCAATCAGGCTGGTTCCACCAGGCTAGTATTGCTCAAGTGCTGACTTCAAGATATTTGACTTCCTTGCATACTTTCAAGGGAAACATGTTTGCTCATTGGCAAGGCTCTCATAGTCAATCTTTAGTGGTCTAACCTGTAGTCACATTCTATCCTTTCTGATTCTGCCAAGAATAGGCCTTTACACACCTACACCTTTCAACCCACATATGCACATGATGCTTTACCTCACCCTCCTTGCTGCAGTGTGTGAGTGAGCTCAACCATATGGAGACAAGCTTGTGTTTCTAACTGCAATGGGCGGTGATGTTCTCAGTCAAACACACAAGCTGCTGCCTCCCTCCTGCCTTCTGGCACTGGGCTCTCGTTGGCCTCTTGGCAACGGAGCCAGCTCCTTTTATTCCAGTGGACGTAGGTGATTGAACGGCTGCACTGAGGAGAATGCCAACACCAGTTCCTGCTGCTCCCACTCTGTGAAGGCACTGTTGGTTCCACTGCTACCCATAGCCCTCTATTGGACGGGACCCAAGTCCAAATACAGCAGCCTCTCTGTAGTCTCAGACGGTTATGGATGCATGTGTTTAGCAGTGGGCCTTTAAACATGCAGGGTCACTCCTCAGTGTCTCACTGTCAGCACACACAGGGCCTTTATATGGGCCATGCTGCTTAACCAGCATTCCGTCTTCTAAAGCTGGCTGCAGATAAAGGAGAGGGAGCAATGAGGATGAGGACATTTTGTTCACCTAGTGAATGTTTACATAACACCGTTGGTGGACAAAGTACCCAACTGTCATACCTAAGTAAAACTAGACACCTTACTGGAACAGTCACCCAGTAAAATACTACTTAAGTAAATGTTTTGGGTTTTAGTATCAAATGTAAAAGTATAAATCATTTCAAATTCCTTATATATACACTGGGGGCCAAAAGTTTGGAATATTACTCATTGAAGGGTTTTTCTTTATTTGCAAAAAATTTTACATTGTAGAATAAAAGTGAAGACATCAAAACTATGACATAACACATATGGAGAAGTGTTAAACAAATCAATCATTGAGATTCAAATAGCCACCCTTTGCCTTGATGACAACTTTGCACACTCTTGGCATTCTCTCAACCAGCTTCACCTGGAATGCTTTTCCATCAGTCTTGAAGGAGTTCCCACATATGCTGAGCACTTGTTGGCTGCTTTTCCTTCACTGCGGTCCGACTCCTCCCAAACCATCTAAATTTGGTTGAGGTTGGAACCAAAAACCTCAAATTTGGACTCCAGACCAAAGGACTAAAGTCCATTGCTCGTGTTTCTTGGCCCAAGCAAGTCTCTTCTTCTTATTGGTGTCCTTTAGTAGTGGTTTCTTTGCAGCAATTCGACCATGAAGGCCTGATTCACACAGTCTCCTCTGAACAGTTGATGTTGAGATGTGTCTGTTACTTGAACTCTGTGAAGCATTTATTTGGGCTGCAATCTGAGGCTGGTAACTCTAATGACCATATCCTCTGCAGCAGAGGTATTTCTGAGTCTTCCATTCCTGTGGCGGTCCTCGTGAAGCTGGTGGAGAGAATGCCATGAGTGTGCAAAGCCGTCATCAAGGCAAAGGGTGGCTATTTGAAGAATCTCAAATATAAAATAAATTTTGATTTGATTAAAACTTTTTTGGTTACTACATGATTCCACGTGTGTTATGTCATAGTTTTGATGTCTTCACTTTTATTCTACAATGTAAAAAATAGTGCAAATAAAGAAAAACCCTTGAATTAGTAATATTCCAAACTTTTGGCCCCCAGTGTATATACAGTATTAAGCAAAGCAGATGGCACAATTTTTTTGTTTTTTAGTTATTTACATACAAAGCATTACTGTTTAGTGAGTCTGCCAAATCAGAGGCAGTAGGGATGACCACGTGTTCTCTTGATAAGTGCATGAATTGGATAATTGTCCTGTCCTGCTAAGCATTTAAAATGTAACAATATTTTCTTTAGGAATGTAGTGAAGTACAGATAACCCCCCCAAAACGACTTAAGTAGTGCTGTAAAGTATGTGTATTTAAGTACTTCACCACTGCATAACACTGTTAGTCACTCACCGCCCTAAGTCAAAACAATTACATTTCTAATCCAAATGGCCCTGCTTAACCCTGATTCTGACTAACGTCTCCTGCTTCCTTCTGACCTGCCTCACTGGTGCCCCAAGTGTTAAACTGGAGACCTAAAAATAGCAACAAAGCTAATCCAAGAATAGCCTGTGTTTACAAAGGGGGTTTTGATTAAATTCTAAATCTTGTGACAGCCAGCGGGTGCTTATCATCTACGGCCACTGGAGGCGATGGACCATCTGTTGAAGGATGGCTAGATGGGGTTTTTAAGGCACTATCCGAGTGTGTGTGTGTGTTTTGTTCTTGGAGGTAGGACATATTGCCTTTGGAAATGTATATGCTGTCTAAATATTATCTCAAATATAGTGAATAGTCCAGGAGAGACTGTAATCCAATCTCTGAGTATCTTTACTTAGCATTAACAAAAAAACAAGAGGGAATGGTTTACTCCTTGTGGATTATTATTAGACCTACATTACTGTACTGCGCCCTCCGGTGGTCAAATTGTACAGTACATTGCATGATATTTAGTCTTACTACATTAGGTCTCATAATGTATTGTAAAACGCAGGGTTGTATAGTCAAAGGGAAATGGAGCTGCAGGAAAGGTTGCATGACACATAGTTGAGTATTGATAATAGTAATATCAATCAATAGCATTTAGGCCAAGTTAACAAAGATCATGGATATTTAGACTAGAGGTAAAATACCAAATGTCATTAGAGCAGGGTATTGAAGCAGTGCTCTTAGTGAAAGCATCTGTAATATTGCTCATATTATGGTTCTGTCTGTAGAGCTTTACCATATCATACAAGAACTTACCAGATATTTGGAGTTAAAAGCATGACACTTTACCAGACAAAGAAATATGGACTGATTTATTCTGATCGTTATTATTTAAAAAATATATATTATGCCTATTACTGCTTATTATTCTTAAGTGTGTGTTGCAGCGTGCCCAATACATTGATTACAGTGGAGGCTGCTGAGGGGAGGACGACTCATGGCATCAATGGCATTTTATGTATTTGATACCATTCCACCTATTCTGCTCCAGCCATTACCACGAGCTCGTCCTCCCCAATTAAGTTGCCACCAACTTCCTGTGATTGATTACCTCTGTATTGTGCACGGTAGATATTCTGTTGTACTGTGATGTGTAACAGAGCTTGTGTAAGGATTTATAACACAGTGTTATCAACCAGTTACAATATGTTTAGACATAAATTACACTGTGGTGTTGTGTTCCTTTCCCTCCAGACTATGCTATGAGGACAGGGCCCAGAGATGACTGATGTGGAGCCTGTTGTCACCGACTTTGCAGCCACGGGGAGGACTGGCCGGAGGAACGCTGTACCTGATATCGTTGAGGCGGGGCCTGCTGACCTGTCAGACAAACTAGCAGAGCTTTCTGTTGTAGGTGGGTATTGAAATGTCCCTTAATTTACATACAGTGCTTGATTGCATACTTTTCGGCAATATTTACAATAATTGACATAGGCCTACAGTACGTGACTGCATGCTTTTCATCTCAACATTTAGATTAAAATATGTATCTGTTTATTTTATATGTAATAGTTTGTGCATATTAAAAGATAGCGCTCTGTCTGTTTTTTCGATTACAGAAGTACATGCACTTTTCCATAAATTATACAATCAAAATCTAAGCATAAGGAAAAAGCGTGACAGAGCATTTAGATTAAAATATGTATCTGTTTATTTTATATGTAATAGTTTGTACATATTAAAAGATAGCACTCTGTCTGTTTTTCGATTACAGAAGTACATGCACTTTTCCATAAATTATACAATCAAAATCTAAGCATAAGGAAAAAGCGTGACAGAGCATCACTTAACAACAGAGAACAAAGCACTCTGTCATTAAAGAACACTTAGATGGTTGAGTGCTTTTGTTAGGCCCTGCCAGCCCAGTACCCATCACCATTAGCAAGTGTCTTTCTGGACAGCCAGCTTTCTATTAATCAAGCAGGGTTTAGTGGAAGTTAACAGTATGGAAAATGTACCACAGCTTGAACTGTTTAAACGGAAACAAAAGAAGGGAACGGCCATCTTTCTCTTTTAGTTAATAGGTCAATGTCTGTGTGGGTCATTTGGAAAGAGCTATCTATCAGTGAGGGGAAGCCAATCCATGCAGTGGTTCTTAGGGGGGGGGGGGGGGGGTCATTGTTAGATGGAGGCCTCTGTAGATGTTTAACTTTATTACTCAGCACTGCTCACTTTCACTTAGTGGCTGCAGTGCAATGTCAGGGTGTATAGTTCCTCGTGTTATAGAGGGCAGGATCCAGATATAACATAGTTGCCTGCAATTTGCAGTATAAATCCCCTAGGCCTTGTAAAAGTAGTGTTTGATCGTTGGAGTAAAATGCTGTTATTGCTGGCAAGAAGCAGTCGGTTTTGGCCCATTTCCCCAGAAGATTCTCATCTCAATTAAATCTCTATGTGGAGTATTGCACTTTGACAGTGTTCCAAACAGTATTCAAATGCTGGATATGAACAAAGCGGTTGAGTTTTGAAGGTCTATGCTATGATTAGTATTCAAGGTGTCAGCCAGCTATACGTTGTGCCGAGGTTGACAATCTCATATTCCTTTTATCTTGTGAATGCAACATATCATCCATATCTTACAAACCAACACAAAAGAGGGGAGAGTACACAGTTTGGATTATAATTGGAATGCAGACATTTTCAACTACGTGGGCCTTGAGGCATTTTCAATGATATATTTCTGACTGAAATAATGAATGTTGTGCTGTGTGTTTCTCAGATGATGGAGGAGAAGGAGGAGAGGGCTCGTCCTCTGGAAGCCCACCGAAGAGTCCTGCAGAGGGTGAGGAGAAGGCTGAGGGGACGTAATTGGGCCTTGGTCTCTGGCTAACTGACTACGAGAGAAGATGGAGAACAAGAGAGAGACTGTCTCTAACATGGCCCGCTTCTCCTCAAACAAACCCCATTGACCAGACAACTGTAATCGTCATGCGCCGTGCTATGCAACATCAGGACACCTATGATGAAAACTTAAGGAGCTGCTGGACGATGATTAGAAGGGAGAGCTCTGTCGCTAGGAATAAAGTGGTTGTTTCTTTGTAGCTTTAAGGGGGTATTCATTCAAGATTACCCATAATTCATTACATGTACAGTGAATGAGCCTGCATTTATGTCTTGTTCATCTTAGCATATGCAGTGAACTGGTGAAGTGGCTGACTGTTGGGCATGACTCTGAAAAATGTAATTTCATATTTGAGCAAAAGTGACTTGTAGATACGCTGCATATGGAGGTGTTCTAATGAAAGCATTTTCTCAGAATGTCAACATGTAGTTGCAGGAATGTCTCTTTTTGCACAACAAAAGTATAAACATTCCATTTGGTGATGTAAGTACAATTTTTATCTTATAATTGTGGTTTATTAGTGTGCTATAGTGCAACCTCTATCGTGTGTTTTTTACTGTTACAATATACGTTATTAACAACTGAGTTATTAGAAGTAAAAAATATATGTATTTTCGGGTCTGTAAATAGAGTTTTACATTATATTTGCCACCCTGTAAAGATGCATTTCAGTGTCCACAGCAGCTAATAAAGATTATGCTCTACCTACGGTATTGTTGTGAATATTTTTCAGATACTATAATAAAAAAAATATATATATATTTGTTTGTTGTCTTTGTACAAGGGAAGCATCTCATTACAGTGAAATTGATACCAACTTCCTAATAATAATTGGCAGTTAAATGGTGTCTGTCCTACTTTTGCTTAGTCAGCTGCAATAATACAGTATGTCAGCAGAGCTTTTCTTAGCCACGAAAGCAGAACCTTGTTGTGTGTTTGTCACCATTGAAAAAATATATATATATTTATGTGTCTTCTACTGTTTTGTACCGTAGTGTCTGGTGACTGATCTGGCCAGAGGAGGGCACCAAACATGTCTTCCATGCCGACATTAATGGATCTTACAGAATCCACTGTACACAGTACATTATTTTCTTTCTTTTTGACATGAAATGTATAATTGTTAACTGAATATATATATTGAAACAATA
The DNA here is from genome assembly GCA_023634145.1 of Thymallus thymallus. Taxonomy (NCBI): domain Eukaryota; kingdom Metazoa; phylum Chordata; class Actinopteri; order Salmoniformes; family Salmonidae; genus Thymallus; species Thymallus thymallus. Next base: position 25,341,776 of record CM042412.1, on the reverse strand, counting down.
AATGAAGCAGACAATTTGTTCAAATATGGATTATGCGTGTTACTGTAATAAAAAATCTACATGTTATGAATTAGGTTACCCATGCTAATTTACTGTGTATCAAATTTCAAAATGATTGGAAACAAAGCTGTGAAAATCTTTATAGAGGGCCAAGTAAAAATGATAATTGTCTCCTAATAGTATTCAAATATGCACGTGCATACATATTCATCACATATGTAATCAGAATAGTAAGAACCTTATGTCATGCTATGGAATCATTACTGTAACAATAGCCTACCCAATAATGCAATACATAAATGTTCACTCTTTACTTTCCTTCAGATTTAGGATACTGAAAATTACTAACTTTCTTTGCCTGAAACATTTGCCTTAGTTCAATGCACACGGCGTGCATAATGGCTGTCCTCAATGCAGAAAGCCCATGCGACTGTTTGAGTGGATTAATCCACTTAACGACAAAGAATTATCAAACAAGCTCTGATTCCGGTGTTTTCACAGCCCTAGATATGACATATTCCATTTACCGTCTGTCTTGCAGAGCAAGGAGAGTAGTGTAGTGTAGTGCAGAACTTTACTCTAGTAAGTCACAAGACGGATCTGCAACTGCAATCAATGCACGAGCGGTTGATAAATCATATTTGTATTTTACAATGGGTGCGTTGAGTCAAATCGCTCTATGTAAAGTAAAAATCGAAATACAGCTTTAGAAGCGCTCAACACCAATCAGAAGATAGAGAGTATCTCCTGAGCCAATGGGAAGTTATTCTCCGCCCCATATAGGATGCATATTAATAAGCCCCAAACAAATAATGTAGGTGTACGGGAAAACGCTCACAGACTCACGGCACCAACCGTATCAACTTGACCTCAGTTCTCTTATTGCACGGTCCTCTAACTCTTCATCATGGTTGATGCCTTCTGTGCCACCTGGAAACTGGTCGACAGTGAAAACTTCGATGAGTACATGAAAGCACTTGGTGAGTTTGAATAACTTTACAATTATAACCTAATAATAAGACATTTTATTTATGACGTATATGTTATAAATGACATGATGTATGGTAGTTCACATCGAGCCATGCCCTTTGCATGATCACACCTCTTATTTACTTTTTTCTTTAATTTCGCAGGTGTTGGTTTTGCAACACGGCAGGTCGGAAATGTGACCAAACCAACCGTTATCATCGCAAAAGAGGGGGACAAAGTGGTCGTAAAAACCCAGAGTACTTTCAAGAACACTGAAATATCCTTCAAACTGGGAGAGGAGTTTGATGAAGCCACTGCTGATGACAGAAACTGTAAAGTAAGTGCTACAATGTGGGATTGATGGTCAAAATTGTGGATATATGCACTGGACACTACACTTGACTATAGGCTTTGGCAGTTGGAACGGTTCATATTTTTGATTTGAGAAGCCTCTTATAGAGCCCAGTCCAAATATATTTGTAAGAGTAATATGATCTGGATTATGTTTTGGATGTTGTATTGAAAGATTGCAAGTATTGTATCTCTTGCTTGATAGAAGTTACAATAACATTGTAAGTAGTTGGTGAGAGCAATATTCTGACCTATTTTTCCAATCTGTTTGCAGTCCACTGTGAGCTTGGATGGCGATAAACTTGCGCACGTTCAGAAGTGGGACGGCAAGGAGACCAAGTTTGTGAGAGAAATCAAGGATGGAAAGTTGGTCATGGTAAGAGCCTTACTGAGTTCATTCTGAAATGTGAATTCCTGGGTAATATGGATGATGAAACAAGGCGGTGGGGAAGCAAGCCCACTAGTACTAGTACCTTTGGAGAGGGTATTTCTATGCTGAAAGCCTTTATGCTGAAGCATAGTAGTATAGTTGTCAATGTGGAGAGATGTGCAACTACAGTTCAGCATGATGACTGTAGTCTTACATCTCATTTTGTAAATGCATGTTAGCAGGCTTACCTCTAATAGTCCATATTAAGCAATTATCTTTTCTGTTCTGACCTGATGAGATGTATATATATATTTTTATTTTATTTTATTTAACCTTTATTTAACTAGGCAAGTCGGTTAAGAACAAATTATTTTTTACAATGATGGCCTACCCCGGCCAAACCCGGACGACGCTGGGCCAATTGTGCACTGCCCAATGGGACTTCCAATCACGGCTGGATGTGATACAGCCTGGATTCAAACCAGGGACTGTAGTGACACCTCTTGCACTGAGATGCAGTGTCTTAGACAAATTATATTTAGCTAATAGAAACTGGACTCTTATTTTTAATAATTATGAATGTTAATTTATACTCTATTTCATGTTTGATTTGCTCATTTCACAGTGATTTATTTGTTCTTTTATCTGATCCACAGACTCTCACGTTTGAAGACATTGTGGCGGTGCGTACCTATGAGAAGGCATGAGCTGGAAGACATCACTAGTTAAATCATTTGAGTCCATTTACTGGAAGACAGCCAATATGTGTTTTTTTTTTTTGTTTACTGTATGCTGACCTTTGCACTTCATCCTTCCATCCTGTTTTATGACATGGGCTGGAAATCTTTTTTGTAAGAAATTTTTATATACATTTCTTTCATGATAGATCATCCTTTGTAAACCTGTGTGAAACATACTGAAATAAAAAAATTAACTCAAAAGTATATTTTTTTACTCTATTATTTAAATGACTGTTTGATACCCATTGATTGTGTAATTCCGTCAAAGTCAACATATTCACTCACTCAAGGATTGAGCAAGTCTGTCTGTCAAGTTATCACATGTGTAGGCTGGGTTGATATATATCTTACAGAGAGTGAAATCCTCAGACCACTATCTTGTCATTTTGAGGCTTTTGTGGGCTACCTATCTGTAGTCCTACCTCACAATAATAGGCCATATATTAGTTCAAACTTTGTGTTATTAACAGTTATATAACATGTTAGATGGAGAGAATATGAACTAATCAATCCATTATAATGGTGTTCCAAACTTGCATTGAGATTGAAACAATGTGTAGCCTACATATTTTGATCTTAATTGGAGCCAGTTTGCTACAGCAGGAAAATAGTACTGCAGCAACAGGAAATGTGAATTATTAAATGGATTATAATGAATGAAAATGTGTATAGGGACATTGAGACATTTTTCATAAGGAACAAAAAAGTCTGAAATGTCAAAGTGGAAACTTCAGAAGCCTTTCTAAACCTCAAATACATTACAAGTTTTAAATGTCCGGCAGAAAAGTTGTTCTCATAGGTAAGATCCTACGTCTGTACGTGTCTGCCACAATGTATTCATGTTGTGACTAGCAGAAATCAAGCTCACATCCCTTGGAAGTCCATCTTGTATCAACCGGAGAGCGGATAAAGCAGTCACATGACAATACTTCCTGTTTGTATCTGCTGAGAAAACTTCAGCGATGCATTTTCGTTCACATTTGATGAGCTTAATGTGACGGTATGGGCGTCGTGTCCCTTCTGGTTGGGCTGCTGTTCAACGGGCTGCTGATTTACGCGGCACCTCTTGCGCCTGTAAATAGCATTCACCTGCCAAGTATAGGTAAATTGTTTATATGCGTTGAATGAATTATTTTTTTAAGCTGATTGTTGAGCTGTCAACCATTTTTGCATATAAAATTAAAGCGCATGCTGGCCTTTTGCAAAACAGTAAATGCGTTTTCAAAATGTTGTTACCTTCTCAAAACATACATATATTTATCAAAACGTCAAAATTGAAAATACATTAACAAAAGTACATGACTGCCTGCAAAAAAGATTAAGGCAACCATAGGCTACTAATCTCTTGAGTCCAGTCATGCTGATGGCAGAGTCAGGATTTGGCTTAAGCAGAAGGAGTCCCATGTCCCCATCCTGCCTGGTGTCAACGGTACAGGCTGCTGGTGGTGGTGTAATGGTGTGGGGAATGTTTCTGGCACACATTAGGTCCCTTGATACCAATTAAGCCACACCCGAAGAATTCAGGATGTTCTGGAGGCAAAGAGGGGTCCGACCCGGTACTTGATGGGTTTACTTAATAAACTGGCCACTGAGTATAGTTACCTGTAGTTAAAAAGTCCTGGATATTTGATGTGACTAGCATGAATTACATCATCCCCTACATGTTATAAAATAGATTGATTTAACATGCCCAATAATATTCACATTTTAGGGAGATTCTGACATTTGAACTGCATTTGGACCCCACCTACCATGTGACTGATGACCACACCAAAGTGTTTTTCTCCTCTAAGGTTGTCCTAGCCTCAAACCTTGGTCTGTTTGGAGACTTCATGTGTGACTCTCCCTACCAGCTCATCCTGTCAGCTTTCCAGCTCATGAAACAAGTGGCCCCACAGCCAGAGTTTATGATTTGGACAAGGTTTGTAGCTTTATATGGTATGGGAAACAATACGTGGTGTTAATGTGGATTTGTTTTCCTGTTTCATATACAACAAAATTGAAGAAGCACACTGTGCACCATTTGAGAGGTTAAACAACTAACGTAATAACATATAGCTTCATTGGATAACTAACAATGATATTGTCACTGGAATTGTTGTAAAATAAGTAACACATCTGATTTGCTCAGTGACGCATGAACAATGTCTGTATATTGTATCGTCTTGAAACGTCTCTAGGCTGTGTCTCAACCCGAAATGCAATAAGTAATTTGCCAAATAGGCCATAAATCATCAATACACTTTAAAGTCATGATGCTAACGAACAACCAGTGGGGACGACTCAGCATCAGATAGGTGTACATATGAAAAGTGTAAAGAGCAATGCAATAGCAAAGGCCACAAAAAAATTCCTAAATGCTATACTAAGACCTGAATAGATGAATCATACATAACAGGAAAGGACTTGTACTGCATGTGTATGGTGCTAAGCTAGTTCATTTCACAAACCTTCAGTTAATCGGTTAAGCCTGACATTTTATTGGCACGTATAATGCTTGTTAAGCATAATTAAGATGCTTTGGTGAAAGGCCCTGCCACTGCACCTAGATTCAAATGTGAAAAAAGACAACCTCTGGATTACAGGGATTTAGGGGAAATACATGAGCATATCTTTGTTTTATTTAATTAATTCTGCCCTGGGCTCTGTCTAATAAGTTATTAGAATGAGCTTATTCCTCTCTCCGGAGACAGTCCTCCACATGTCCCATCAGGGGAGCTGTCCACGGACGTGGTGATCCAAGTCATCAGCAACATGACTTAAACCATCAGGGAGTTCCTCCTAGACATTCTGGTGTATCCCGAATACTGGCCACAGCTATTCTATCTGTTCCACATGTGGGAGGTGATGGGGTGGAGATGACCTGTAATGGATAGACATCTGGTTAAATGCTGACAGTGGTAGACACCCTGGGTCAAACCAGAGATTGTATCGGCATGTCTGAAAGACAAGTTTCCTTCAGGCATTTATAGTGTGGGCAGCAGTTGATTGCCCATTTTACCTCTATAAGAATGTTTCTGTTTCATTTTTTGTATATTTACTGTATTTTCATGATAGTGTTCCATGACATTATTCTCAGGACCAACTTCCGACCTCCACTAATGATATTTACCAGGCTGCAGCCAAACTGTGGGAGCCTTGGTTGAAGACAGAAGCCCTTGTAACTCTGAGAGGTAAGCTGCTTGTGGCTAGAACATGAGAGAACTCGTTTTAGGCCTGCTGATCAGGCCTCTTGGTACTTTGCAGTTATTTTTTGCATTGTTTTTAATGTCCATAAACATTATATATTGATAACCATTGCAGAACTCAAAATAACTTGACCCAGCACACAATAACCTTACCTTGAAGTATTTGTCCTGTGTGGCTCAGTTAGTAGAGCATGGCACTTGCAATGCCAGGGTTGTGGGTTCGATTCCCACAGGGGACCAGTACGAATGAAAATGTATGCACTCACTACTGTAAGTCGCTCTGGATAAGAGCGTCCGCTAAATTACAAAAATGTAAATTGCTTACCAAGAAGATAGTGAATGTTCCTTAATGGCCAAGTTACAGTTTTGACTTGAATCTGCTTGAGACCTGAATATTGTTTTCTAGCAATGACCAACAACCAATTTGATAAAGCTTGAAGAAAATAATTTTGAACAGAATAATGGGCAAATGTTTCACAATCCAGGTGTGGAAAGCTCTTCGAGACTTAGCCAGAATGACTCACAGCTGTAATCACTGCCAAAGGTGATTCTAACATGTATTGACTCAGGGGGTTGAATACTTATCTAATCAACATATGTTAGTGTTTTATTTTTCATGAATTTTGTACAAATAATAGTATTTTTCTCCCACTTTGACATAGTATTTTGTGTAGATCGTTGACAAAAAAATGACAGTTATATCCATTTTGAATCCCACTTTGTAACACAACAAAATGTGAAAAAACTCATGGGGTGTGAATACTTTCTGAAGGCACTGTAGCTACACTACTTAGAAGGAAAAAGTCTAGCCAGGTGAGGATGGCTTCTGAATAGTCCTGCATGGATTCTGAGCACCAGCATACTTCTTATACAGGATATAACATGGAAGACTGACATATCTTTTTAAAGCAAGGTTTGGCTCCAAACCAGTCCTATGCTTCCTAAACATGTTGTTTCCCCTGTCATCCCTTTAGGTTATTGTCATTGCTCATGTTCGTGGGTTACTTGCCCTATGCCAGGAATACCACCGCCGTCAGAGAAGTCTACAATGAGAGACTTGTAGACTACAGTGACATCCTCTCAAGTCATTTCTATGGCCACACTCAGAGACAGCATAATGGTCTTGCAAGATCAGCAAGGTGAATCACTGGATAGTGTCAAGGCTCTGTGTTGGATAAGGAACTGTCATCAACGGGTAACTAGTATTGATTCACTTATAGTATTGATAGCATTCAATAGATAATATGCTGTAAACTTAATCATAGCCTCTTTTGCAAAAGTGCATTTTTGTCTTGTACAGTGCTTTCGGAAAGTATTCAGACCCCTTGACTTTTTCCACATTTTGTTACGTTACAGCCTTATTCTAAAATTGATTAAATAAAATAAAATCCTCAGCAATCTATACACAACATCCAATAATGAAAAAGTGAAAACAGGTTTTTAGAAATGTTTGCAAAAGTATATATATTTTTTGAAACAGAAATACATAATTTACATAAGTATTCAGACCCTTTGCTATGAGATTCGAAATTGAGCTCAGGTGCATCCTGTTTCCAGTGATCATTCTTGAGATGTTTCTACAACTTGATTAGAGTCCACCTGTGGTAAATTCAATTGATTGGACATGATTTGGAAAAGCACACACCTGTCGATATAAGGTCCCACAGATGACAGTGCATGTCAGAGGAAAAAACCAAGCCATTAGGTTGAAGGAATTGTCCGTAGAGCTCCGAGACTGGATTGTGTCGAGGCACAGATCTGGGCAAGGGTACCAAAACATTTCTGCAGCATTGAAGGTCCCCAAGAACACAGTGGCCTCCATCATTCTTAAATGGAGGAAGTTTGGAGCCACCAAGACTCTTCCTCGAGCTGGCCGGCCGGCCAAACTTAGCAAACTGGGAGAAGGGCCTTGGTCAGAGAGGTGTTCAAGAACCCAATGGCCACTCTACCAGAGCTCTAGAGTTCCTCTGTGGAGATGGGAGAACCATCCGGAAGGACAACAATCTCTACAGCACTCCACCAATCAGGCCTTTATGTTCAAGTGGCCAGACGGAAGCCACTCCTCAGTAAAAGGCACATGCCAGCCCGATTGAGTTGCCAAAAGGCACCTCAAGACTCTCAGACAATGAGAAACAATATTCTCTGGTCTGATGAAACCAAGATTGAACTCTTTGGCCTGAATGCCAAGCGTCACATCTGGAGGAAACCTGGCACCATCCCTACGGTGAAGCATGGTGGTGGAAGAATCATGCTGTGGGGATGTTTTTCAGCGACAGGGACTGGGAGACCAGTCTGGATTGAGGCAAAGATGAACGACGCACAGAGAGATCCTTGATGAAAACTTCAGAGCTCTCAGGTTTACCTTCCAACAGGACACCGACCTTAAGCACACAGCCAAGACAACGCATGAGTGGCTTCTGGACAAGTCTCTGAATGTCCTTGGGTGGTCCAGCCAGAGCCCCGACATAAACCTGATCAAACATCTCTGGAGAGACGTGAAAATAGCTCTGCAGCAACGCTCCCCATCCAACCTGACAGAGCTTGAGAGGATCTGCAGAGAAGAAAAGGAGAAACTCCCCAAATACAGTTGTGCCAAGCTTGTAGCATCACACCCAAGAAGACTCAAGGCTGTAATCTCTGTGAAAGGTGCTTCAACAAAGTACTGAGTAAAGGGTCTGAATACTTATGTAAATGTAATATTTCCGTTTGTTATTTGTAAGACTGTTTTTGTTTTGTCATTATGGGGTATTGTGTGTAGGTTGATGAGTAAAAAAATATTTAATACATTTTAGAATACGGCTGTAACCTAACAAAATGTGGAAAAAGTCAAGGGGTCTGAATACTTTCTGAAGGCATTGTAAGTGACTGGGTTCAGGATGAGGTTTGAACATTATTTTTTATCCGTCATCAAATTATGAACTCTCCTTCGTTCAAACCCCCATGTGAACGAGGTATCATATGCTGAGTGACCTTTTGCACCTTTCCAACTATAATGACACATTTAGATCACGTTAAATCTGCCTCAAATTACTCAGACAATCCACATCCACCAATGTGACCCATTCACCTCCGTTCAGTATTATCATGACTGTCAGTGTTGGCTAGAATCCTGACAGCCACAAAAATGCTTATTTGTATAATTAGCTAGCTTAATGCAATGGAGGAGGAACTAAGAAATGAATGCCTTTAGCCATGTATTTATTTCCCCAAATCGTAATTTGTTTTTTTAAAGGGTAGCCGGTTAATTCCCTGTTTGTCACACCGGCTGTTAATCCAATCAAAAGTGCAGAAGAGCCGTACTCCAACAACCAAGCCTTCCGTATGTACCACTATGACACACAGGACTACAGGCTGCTGGTAAGTGGGGAACTCGGTTAACTTGTCAACCACTATTATAAAGGGGTTTGGGACAATCTACTTTCAATGAAATATCCATACATTATGTATTATCATCCTCATGTCTAACATGAACCCTCTCAAGGTGATGTAGTTAGGCTACCCTATTAAGGCTGCCCCCCGCACCTCTCTGATTCAGAGGGCTTGGGTTAAATGCGGAAGACCCATTTCAGTTGAATGCATTCAGTTGTACAACTGACTAGTATCCCCCTTTCGCTTTCCATGCAGAGGCTGATTTCAGTTCTGCATTTTCACTTTCTCTCCCATTATTTTCATAAGGTCAGCATTGATCTATCCTTGTCTTGGTTTATCAAAGTACAGTTTCAACAGAGCAATCCCAATGTGATTCTCGCTCAGACAGTATAGAGCTCAGAGTAGCTTACAGGTGATTTCAGCATGCCCCAAAGACGGGAGCTCAAACATGTAAGCGCCACAGTCAACAGTGGGGAGGGCACAGCCTTTGAAAATCCTGGGGTAATCTGTTAAGAAAAGGCCATGTGGAAAATAAGAATGAATCAGACACATATTGACTACACTTTTTCAAATGGGTAGCATTCAGTCTTAACAGCTTAACAGCCCCCTAGACCAGGGTTCCCCAACTGTTAGCCATTTTGGGGGGAGGGAGGGGGGATTTTCATTGTTGGACATAAAAGACTGTAAAACCCCCAGGAAATCAGCTCCAAATGAGTATACATTTTAGAAATCTGTTCCCTTGTATTTCCATGCATAATAGAGAGAGAGACATTATCGTATACAAATGTAAGCGAGGCATTGAAATTATTATGTTTTAGTCAAATATTATATCGGTTTGGGCTTCTCGCGGTCAATTTTCAATCTACAAATTATTTTGACCATAAAAAATCGGCCTGCAGCTGAATCTAGTTGATGATCCCTGGCCTAGACCCACAGCAATGCTGTTCCTTTATGATTAATGGTGCTGTCGTTCATAACACATTTACTTCTAATCAAGCTACTCTCTCAGAGCAAGGTTTTTTACATTGCTTTTCTGGTTTTTAAATAGTCTTTCTCTCTCTCTGAAGGATATTTGGCAGTACTACTTGAATCTCACCGAAGCCAACCAAGAAACAATATCTTACTGCAAACTTGAATACGTAATGACTAAACCGTTTGGATTAAAAGATAATCAATCACACAGCTTGTTTAAACATGCGTTTTGAGATGTGGCAAAGCAAAGCGTTTCAGAAGTATTTCTGCCATTTTATGGTGCGCTATGATGATACCATTGTTTGTGATGGGGCCTGCAAGCTGACTCAGGTCTGTGCAGTGCAGTCCTTGGACCATACCTCCTATTTCAAATGTATTGAAAATGGACTTTAAAACAGGGATATGTTTATTGTGAGTTACTGTAATGTGAAAATTCTGGGGTTTTATAAATGCTGTAGAAATATTTCATATGTTTTCACATGACCATGAAATAAACATGTATTTTGTAATACTTTCAATTTAATCATTGCAATTTAAGCTACTAGATTTTTCAACATGTTGAAATAAAAAATAAATAGATAACTAACTGCTATGTACGCTGTATGGTTATTGCTTTTAACATGTCTGGCAGTTATTGAATAAACTGTAAACCGTGAATTGCTTTGCTTGTAGTTTAAAGCAAATTGTCTCTAAGTGGAACTGTTGCACAAAAGGTGAGGGCATTCAGGAGAAAAAATGCTTTTTATTTTTCAATCCTCTTGTTTATTTTCCAAAAATAAAAGATGGCACAACAATTTACTCTGCATTTTGTAAGATGATGTGATATTATTTTCTCTGAGACACCATCAGTTTCTCATGTGCAGAGATCAAACTCTCTGGATCAAAGTGGCCCTAGTTTGGAGAATGTTTTCCCAGCTGTCATGCTACAGTTCTCCTCTTCACCTGCTCCCCAGTCCCCTCTATAGCTCTACTGTGAGAGAGGTTAACTCATGACCTCGCTGGAGAAAATAAAAAGCTAGCAAATGCCTCTCCAGACCAAACCACTCTGCAGAGAGGAATAAGACAGCCCTATTCAACCCTCTCCTCCTCTCCCCTGTTCCCTCTTCTCTCCCCACAGTCCAGAAGGACTATCTACCCTTGCCTTTTTCGATTTGGGGACGAAAATCTTTCCACTCATATGCCTTCAACTGGGTTTAGTCATTAGCATTCAGGGGCTGAGAGAGTCTGGGAGAGTCACAATGCCTGGTGGAAGGGACTGTGGAAATGAGGTTAGCGGTTGACATGGTGATAAAAGACGACTCCAGGGTAACTGCAGCAGAACTCTGGCAGGCCTCACTAATGACTCTGATGCACTAATAAGCGTGAATCACTGGACTGCCAATCAGACTGGCTGGTTCCCCTCAAAGGACCAGCTACTGATGGAGCGAGCGAGAGAGAGATGGGTCAATATTTGCCCCTGTCGATGTGACTCTGTTTGAGACTAGAATGGGTCTCTTGCTCTTCAGTCTTCAGTACCCGCAAGCCTCCCTGTGTTGTCCTGGGTTCAGGCCAGGCTTTAAACAACAGTATAAATCTAGCAGGAGACTGTGACCCTCCTGCAGTGGGCAGTAGAAGTGAATGCCGGAATTGGCCTCCTCCACACCACTTCTTATACATGGCCTTCAGTAAGTATTCACACCACTTGACTTTTTCCACATTTTGTTGTTACAAGGTGGGATTCAAATTGATTTAATTGTTGTTTTTTTTGTCAATGATCTACACAAAATGTCAAAGTGGATAAAAAAGTATAACATTTGTAAACCCCACCTTTTGGCAGCGATTACAGCTTTCCACACCTGCAACATTTGCCCATTTTTATTATTTTCAAAATTCTTCAAAGTCTGTCAAGTTGGTTGTTGATCATTGCTAAACAGCCATTTTCAAGTCTTACCATAGACTGTCAAGACAATTTAATTGTAAACTGTAACTAGGCCACTCAGGATGATTCAATGTCGTCTTGGTAATCAACTCCAGTGTATATTTGGCCTTGTGTTTTAGGTTATTGTCCTGCTGAAAGGTGAATGTGTATCCCAGTGTCTGGTGGAAAGCAGACTGAACCAGGTTTTCCTCTAGATTTTGCCTGTGCTTAGCTGTATTACATGTATTTTTTTCCCCTAACAAATGCCCCAAACATAACACTTTTTGTATTCAGGACAAAAGGTTCATTGCTTTTCCAAATGTTTTGCAGTGTTACTTTAGTGCCGTGTTGCAAACAGATGTATGTTTTAGAATATTTGTATTATGTACAGGCTTCCTTCTTTTCACTCTGTTAATTAGGTTAGTATTGTGGAGTAACTACAATGTTGTTGATCCATCCTCAGTTTTCTCCTATCACAGCCATTAAACTCTGTAACTGTTTTTAAAGTCACCATTGGGCCCATGGTGAAATCCCTGAGCGGTTTCCTTCCTCTCCAGCAACTGATTAAGGAAGGACGCCTGTAACTTTGTAGTGGCTGGGTGTATTGATACCGCATCCAAAGTGTAATTAATAACTTCACCATTCTCCATGATATTCAATGTCTGCTTAGGGACGTTACAGATAATTGTATATGTGGGGTACAGAGATGAGGCAGTCATTCAAAAATCATGTTAAGCACTATTATTGTACAGAGTTAGTCCGTGTAAATTATTATGTGACTTGTTAAGCACATTCTTACTCTTGAACTTGTTTTGGCTTGCCATAACAAAGGGGTTAAATACTTATTGACTCAAGACATTTCAGCTTTTTCATTTTTTGAATTTATATATCTCAAAAAAAGGGAAAAAGCTGAAATGTCTTGAGTCAATAAGTATTTAACCCCTATTGACATTATGGGGTATTGTGTGCGTAGGCCAGTGACAAAAAAATCGAACTTTAGACCATTTTAAATTCAGGCTGTAACCCAACAAAACGTGGAAAAAGTCAAGGGGTGTGAATAATTTCTGAAGGCACTGTAGACCCTCTGAAAAATGTTTTGGGTAGGGTGGAACTGACGTGAGAGAGGGATGTGGCTAAGCCCATTAAAGACACTTTAACTATCAGACATATTCTAGGCAATTTATGAGATGCAAGAAAGCATCCAAGCATCTACATTTCAAACCAATAATCCACACAGACGGTAGTGACAGAAGGCCAAGCTCTTAAGCCTAAGTGGACTTAATGACATTATACGCCTCCTCTGCCCTTTGTATTGCCTTACAGATTGAACTAGGGAGATACTAAGAACTCAACAACCTGCCTTGCTTAATAGAGAGTATTGCTATATATCTTTGTAATATCAGTGATGTAACATAAATAATCTATGTTTTAAGATGTCAAAACTCAGAACACAAGCTCTACATGTCCATGTTTCTCTGTCTGAATAGGATTGTGTTGAATTCCATTTATATGTACTGAACTATAGCCAATTAAGAGGGTAATAAGGCACAGTCAATGCTGTCACGTATGCTTAGGGCCTGTAGAGTGCTCTATGCTTCCTGAAAACCTTAAGAGCTGTAGTTATGAGGTCAATGTGAGGGACCCCAGTAGGTCAAGTCTACTCTAATTACCAGCCCTCATTATGGTCGAGCAGACTGTCATCAGTCGCCGCTCCTCACAGCGCTTTTGTTTTCTGCTGGCTGGGTTGATGGCGCAAAATATTTAATCTGTGGATTACTGTCAAGATTTTGTAACTGGGCAAGCCCCTGGGGAACTGGAATCTGTGGAATATGCCTTAATTTCAAGAGATGGCGGCAGAGCAGAGAACACACACACACAGCACAGCAAAAGTAGAGATTACACTGTCTTACTTTGATCAGGGATACTGTTATTACTTCAGAGGCTTTGATTCAACATGGAGAGCAATGACACAATGTTAGTTAATAAGGGAGTCTACTCTATCTAGTCTATCTAGTCACCCTTAGACCATCTGTTCAGTTATGGAGGAGTCCCTATGGATTATCCAAGGCTTTGTTTAAAACGTTTGTAACATCCAAACATCCTCTTTTATGTATCTTAGATAAATTCACCCTGCCCACACGGTCTTTCCATCCATGGTGATTTGTTGTCCCGTTTATCTTGGCTGTGTCTCTAAGACACCACAGGGTTGCATTGCGGAGGAGAAGAGGAGCAGTAGCCATTAATGAACGTGTTCAGGCATTAAAAATGGTCCTTTAGCTCAGTTGGTAGAGCATGGCGCTTGTAACGCTAGGGTAGTGGGTTTGATTCCCGGGACCACCCCTATGTAAAATGAATGCCTGCTTGACTGTAAGTCGCTTTAGATAAAAGCGTCTGCTAAATGGCATATGAATTATATACTATATATACATATATATATATCAAACTGTCTAGTAACAGTTGTGGTGTTCGGTTGGAGTGTGCATGATAATTATGTGGAGGTGGCGTGTGAACGAGTCTCAGACCCTCAGTCTAATGAAGATGGCAGAATATCTGACTTCGGGGCCTTACCTGCTTTTAAAAGGGCTTACTTTGGTTGCAGGAAGTAAAACCCAAAAGGTAGCCATTTGCAGCACAAAAAATACCAGTGGGTCTATTCCTGCAACAACTCATTTGTGCCTGTAGACAATGAATGTTGTCTCAAATCAATGTTTCAAGTTGTAACATTGTTGGATGATGTCAGTGTACATTGCAGACATTGCAAAATACAGCCACTTCTATTTAACTGTACAGTAGGCCTATAGGCTCCCATTACAGCCCGTACTGCTGCAGGGCTGGGGAAGACCTATACTAACCCTTGAACCCTATGAGTGACGAGAAGTATTCTATTATATAAAGAGTATATGATCCGGAGAGATATTTTTCAGTCACACCTCTCAATTGTGGGTCATCTTTAGGTTCTCCTTCATCGATGCAAGGCCCTGGTGCTGAACCTGCGTCAACAAGGACAGGACAACCTCTAGTAACCTCTTTACCTCCAGTCCTGTAATCCTCCTGGGGGAAATGCCCTTGGACTGTAAATATTGCTTACTGTAACTTCTGCTGAATGGCCAGTTCACTCTCTCTCCCTCCCAGCTTTGTGTTTTTCCCCCAGAATGTAATTGAGACTAGTTACAACAAGGCTCAACACTGTTTTAGTGTTCTTTTGCTCCATTCAGTTTCTTTCCCTTCATCAAGTATGGACTTTGATTAACCCCTTTTGTAATATAACTCACAGAAAGGTTAAACAAAGTGACGCACGGGCATATATTACTTTTTTACATTACAGGAGATTAGATATTTCAATTAAAATGTTCAGCGTTGTAAATTCACAAGAACGGCATCGTTTATTCGTATGTGGTGAAATGCAAGATAGCCATTGATACTTCATCAAGCATTTGGTAAATCAAAAGTAAATCAAAACCCCTGAATAAAGGTTAATATAATTCTTGGCATGGCCAAATTCCTTTGTGGACAAACACAATGTTCTATTCATAGTGCGAACCTCATGTGGTGCTAGCTCTCACACCCTACTCCTTCTCATACAGAATATAGAGAGTGAGGATTTTCAAAGCCAAACTTAGCACAGTCAGTCATTGAGGGAGGCATGGTGATTGTGCATTTCAGCCTGTTTCCTCAATATGGGTGTAAGAGAGGGTGTCTTGAAAGGGGTGGGGGAGGGTCCTTTCGTCTCATGCTTCAGTGGCAATTTGTCAGCCAGTATGAATGGCCACCTTTATGAACCCACATGAAGTCGGGGTTCAGATCTGATTGTACCCTGTCCTTTGTGGGCCGAGCATAGCCTGATCCCCCTCAGCCAATGGGCATCCAGCTAGGGCATTACCTCACGGTCAGATGATGTCTATGGTAAGCACACAAAAAACTCCCTCTTTTCCCCTTTGAGAGGAAGAAAGGCACTCTGGGAAAAGAATGGAACTCCATCGGGCCTTCCATGAGAACTCTCTAGGAATACACAACGTAGAGAGAACAAAAGACCCATTTCTGCAAGGACATATTTTACAAGGTGGCTTGTAGTAGTGAATGAGGGAGTGTTTAGAAGTGGGCCAAACATACAGGGAAAATCACCATTATGGTGACTACTGCCAATTAAAATGTTCCCCACTGTGCTGGGGCTGAAGATTCCCATGTTACACTAGGGTTAAGGTATTGTCTGCAGACAACAAAGCTGTGATTGTGGGAGTGGGAAGTGTACATACTGTATGCGTGCATGAGACAGTGGTTCAGCAGAAATATACAAAAGGAACCTAATGTAAATGAAGTTGTCATTTGGAAAGAATACAACTGACAGTATTTTTGCGTGACAGAGAGTGTGAATATAACTAAGAGGTGTGAATAGTTTTTGATCCAATTTGTGGATTGTTATTGCTTTAATGAATGTAGACAAAAGTGAAGAACTGACACAATGTGATAATGACACTTACAATTTTCCCCAAACGGTTTTGTGAGACTATGGAGAGTAGCTGCATAGTTTTCAGCCTAACATCATCTGTGAACAAGATGATATTCATTAATAATGACCTAGAAACCATAGTAGAAATGACCAAATTCTTGATTAATGTATATTGCCTTCTTGTGATTTGCATCCATCCGACATCCTATGTTTCCTTTCATAAGAAACAGACTAACATCTTAGGATCACGTTCCACCTACCCCTGCCCTGTGGCTTCATCTAAATATGTGAACAGAAGGACATTTTTGATTTGATTGAAGGACAGTCAATAATGATTTTCTAAAGACAGGCCTAAGCTGACTCTGTCTTTGCTGCAGGTTTTCTTCCCTGAGGTTTATTCTTAGTTTGTGCTGGGCCTCAGTAGGCAGAGACTAGTTCAGGGTCAATGGGTTTGCCCAGGATGGAACAGGTTGGCCAAGGTCTTTTGATCATCGTGGAGCCTGAGGGTCGTGACCCCTTTTATTCCACATGATGATAACTGTACTGACCCATGATGCTATGAATGCGTCCCAAATGGTACCCTATTTCCTGTGCACTACTTTTAACCAGGGCACACAATAGTGCACAATGTAGGGAATAGGGTGCCATTTGGAAACACACATAGCCCAACAGATGACCCCGCCTGCAGCTTAGTGCACTGTCTGGGCACGGCGCGGGCTAATTTCTAAAGGCAGGTTTGCTCATTGCATTTAGGCCCTGCTAACTGCCTTTTGAACTCTTGATGTTCACCTTTGTTACATACACTAATCAGGCTAGTTTGAAATGGATATGAACCATCTCTGAGAAACACTGTACAAATAGTCCTTGAAATAATTCACAGTAGAAATCAGTGGCAGTCAGTGCCGTTTCAAATGAGGGAGGACAATTTTTTGGTTAACGAGCATGGCCTTATTTCTATTACAGCATATTCATATTCAATTCACCCAGTTAAATGTAACAGAAATAGGTTTCGGCTACTACGTGATACCTCAAATTTTCTGTATACCCATCATGAGGTTGCTACAACAAAGTCTATGAATAAAAGTTTACAACCTAGGTGCACACATGTCGAGAGACAAATTTGATGTGACAGACAGTGACACAAGGACAGACACTGACATTCAATACCGCCGTGCACACTCTTTCCTGCATCTAGCTGATATGGGGTGTAATCATTAGTCCAACAGTTCAAACAAGAGTTTCTATTGGACAAATTCAAGTATGTTTATCCCTGTTTCGTTCCATTTGCTTCTGTTTAAGAAACCTTTTTTCAACAGAATCGACGGAATGAATACACCCCTGATCATGCGTAAACACAGTTCACAGTTTCATAGCAGCCACGTTGTATTCCTTCTGGCATCTATGTTATATGCTCTCATCCTTTCACCTCTTCCCTTCACTTCTAGACTTCAATGCACCACGCATCAGCTGTATGTGACCAGGCGGAGAAACCTTTCCAATTCAAACCGCTACACACAGCCTACACCGTTGTCACCATATTAGCTAAAGTAACGTCATAGTCAGCATAGCTAATAGAACTAACACGTTAGTAAACCCGCTACAATCATGCAGTAACGTTACAGTGTGCAAACAGTAAGCAGTTACACCGGAGGGCCCCGGTGGCAATACATTTGTAAAACCAAAGCTTACCTTGACTTGGAAGAGTTCCAGTGTTGTGTTGGTTAGTCATTGCCAGCTAGCTAACATAGCATCCCTCTGTTTGAGCAGGGTGTTTCAGTAGGCTAAACTAGCTATCTGCATTTTCTATCTAAGTAAGTGAAACTGAAAGTGAAAAGAAATGATAATCTCTCTTTCTCTCTTGCTTCTCCTTCATTTAGGAAGAAATTAATTTGTTCCAAAAATATTTTTGTTTCTCTCTCTTTGAGTCAACTACTCACAACATGTTATGCAATGCTGTGCTAGCTAGCTGTAGCGTATGCTTTCAGTACTAGATTAATTCTCTGATCCTTTGATTGGGTGGACAACATGTCAGTTCATGCTGCAAGAGCTCTGATAGGTTGAAGGATGTCCTCCGGAAGTTTTCATAATTACTGTGTAAGTCTATGGAAGGTGGTGAGAACCATGAGTCTCCTAGTTTTTGTATTGAAGTTAATGTACCCAGAGGAGGACGAAAGCTAGCTGTCCTCCGGCTACACCATGGTGCTACCCTACAGAGTGTTGTTGAGGCTACAGTACACCTTTTGCTAAATAGTGTGTTTTAATCAACTATTTGGTGACGATCATATTTAGTATAGTTTCATCTAAAAAGGATAACTTTTTAAATGTTACATTTTTATGAAATTCACTGAGGAGGATGGTCCTCCCCTTCCCCCTCTGTGGAGCCTCCACAGTTCGAAACACTATATGTGCTAGATATTGAATATGGGATTGTGCTGTTTATTGGAGATGAAGTGTTGTGTGAAGGTTACCAGACCTGACCCATGCATTCTGCTCATGTGGAAAATGGATATCTGCTGACACCTCTGTTTTGACACAGACAATCAATATGATGGGACTATGACCTTATAATCATTTGACCACTGTATTGACTGCACAGATTACCGATACAGGCCAACAAAACTTAGATTCATGTAGTTTGCTACGACCAACCCATAGGCTAGGTTTAGTTTTAAACTGGCTATTAAAACCTTATGATCATTATGAACATCTTCAGTGTTATCATATTATCATTCAAATTGCAATAGGTTATGCTACTACGGCAAAGGGTGGTAGACTGTAAGATTAATTGCTACAACAGTGCCACCATCTGGCATTGTATGTTCATTGCATCCATCTGAAGAAAGTCCAGCCAAAATGTTGCACTGATTATGGAGTGCATGGGTAATCTGTTTATATGGTGCTGCTGGTGTGCTTTTTACTTAATTATGCAGTTTGCCGTTGGAAACATGTGATGTGATCATAAGAATAACAATAAACATGTCAGGATGGTATGTGTATAGCTTAATGGAATTAAATGTCATTCCTCATATCATACCTAATGCCAATGTTTCCTTAAGCAACGAATTTAACCCCCTAATCTGCCCCTTGGGCGCTGCACTGTGGCAGCCCTCTGCTCCAGCCTCTCCAACCTAGTGTGTGTGTGTGTGTGTGTGTGTGTGTGTGTGTGTGTGTGTGTGTGTGTGTGTGTGTGTGTGTGTGTGTGTGTGTGTGTGTGTGTGTGTGTGTGTGAGTGGCTGGGTAAAAAAAACAGAAGACAAATTGCCATCTTATATGGACTAAATAAGTATATCTTATATTATCTTCTCACATAAATGAAGTGCTCTGTTGAATACTCGTATAGTTAATGTGACAAAGGAGGTGTGATTCTGAGATAAATGTAGATACGTTGACATAACATTAAAGCATTATGTACCACAGAGATAACCATGGTTTACAAACAGATTTGTAGGCCTATATGTGGTAACATAACCAGTGAACATGACATTATTGGTCTCCTGGACCTGAGCCCAGTTATGACAACATCCCTCAATCCCCAGACTATTAATTGAACCTGTCGCCACTAATAATGCCATTGAAGGCTGCGTTTGACCAGATGTAAAATAGTGAGATTGGGTCAGTCCTAAGCCACGGGCCGGTTCGCCATATGGCGTGTAATTTATCATGAGTTATACAGCAGTTCAAGCATATTGCTCCATCTGAACATTAGGGCACACGCAACGACCATATTAGCGAAGCCCCTGGGCAAGCCTCCGATAAACCAACAACACTAGTCCATTAAGTGCCATCTGAATCACTGTCTGTCTGGACGAGCGAGCACATCCAACCTTGTTAGCACTGATGCTACTTAGCACTGGGAGCCAGCCATATTGAACCCACTCACCCATTTCTCGGAACTTGCTGGAACGGGGAACTGGAAGGCTAAGAAAAAAAGTATGTTTTAATGAAAATAATTCATGACAATTATCGAGATTCTTTAAACAGCAATTCTGGTAATTTGCTCAATTTTCTGTTGTAGGCATCATAGGCTACGTGCTCCCATAACATGTTCAGATATAGTTTTCCCTCTGCCATCTGGCTATTGAGATAAGCTCCTGGGCATTGCCTTAATGGGGGATCACCCGGTCTAATGTTGGAACAGCACCAGACCAGTGGTTTTCACACAAACATGCTTGCGTACCAGCCAAGGTCAGAGGCTGAAGCCCTGGGCCTATGAGGAATTGATGTAATTCATTAGCTTGACTGTAGAAAAATCACAACTCAAACTTAGAGGACAGTCTTTGCATTCAGATTTGTACCAATTGATATTCAAGGTGAATAGGCATACACTATTTATTTGTTTAAATCATGCACTTTACAAAATAGGCTAGTATGCAACTCATGGCATCTTGCCATTGCACGGGTGGATTTGCTTCACTCATACTTACATTCCAATGTGGAGAGTTCACAGCATACCAAAAATTGTCCATTGTCAAAATATGTATGTGTTCAGGCCTAGTGCCTGTTTCGTATCACTACTGTATATTTGGGATGGTTTGATCTTTAAATCTACACCCAATGTAAACATCTAAAATAATTAATTAGTTATCTTACAGTACCCTCATGTATCCTAGTGAAACCAGAAGATTCCAAATACCCGCTAGCTCTAGAGCTGAGTCAACAAGGCGCTGTCCACTCACATGGTGCTGAAACAGTCACCGGGAGCACTGGAGTGACTAGACGAGTTCGGTCACTGTGGTGACTAATTTAATGACACCTTCGCGATCACGCTCTATCTAACTTGTTTTAACTGAGAACTGCTCAAGACACATCTCAATTTTGGGGGGAGATGGGGGTAATTTTCATCAAGCATCGACTGTCATTCTTAATGCCATCTAATCAAGATATCAACCATCTAAATATCAAATGGCATTTTCACAGAGCGTGAGAGAGCTCCTCAAAATGACAACTGCACCTTCGCAACAAAGGTAATCTCCTATGCAGGTCCGTCCATTCATTTGATTTCCTCCACACACCCGTCAGAACAGAATGTAATTATCAGCTGCCCATTTCCACCTCTAACGGGAGTCTGTTTTTCCTCCCTTTCACCGTGCTCAGCTGTAAGTCAGTCCCCTGCTACCTCACGCCCCTCTCACTACATGACATTATGAACCACGCGCTGCCCCTTATCTCCCGCTCCAGCTTGGAAGCGGCTAATTGACGGTCCCGCATACCTGATTGCTAACTAACACTGTGATTCACTAAACGAAATAACCAATTAATGAACCTCACACAGGCAGGTGGCCTGGAGGGTAGGAGCAATGGTTCAGTAACCGAAAGGTTGCTGAATCGAATCCCCGAGCTGACAAGGTAAAAATCTGTCGTTCTGCCCCTGAACAAGGCAGTTAACCTACTGTTCATCGGGCGCCGAAGACGTGGATGTCGATTAAGGCTGCCCCCTGCACCTCACTGATTCAGAGGCGGAAGACACATTTCAGATGTATAACTGACTAGTATCCCCCCTTCCCCTTTGCAGAATGAGTGATTGAATCCGAATAAAATACACAAGGTACAATGCATAATTGGTTCTACTGACATTTGTTCAAACAACATGCAGGACCTATGATTATTCTCCAGGTTGGCAATTAGAATCGCCTACAGGCCTACACACAGAGCCCACTGGAAATTACTTTGAACCAACATGGAATTGACGTCTGTGCCCAGTGGGAGGTTTACGCATAAGGGCTCAAATCAGCAGCCATGATGCGGATGTTAGCTCCAAAAATCACATTTACTGGACCTCTGTCAACTAAGCCACGGGGTGTGTATGTGTGCGCGCGCGTGTCCACCTGTGAGCATGCCAAGTCTTCCTCATCAGTGTGCATCGTTGATTTTCGCTCTCAGAGCTTGGCAGGATTGTGGGCAACAGTGTAGCACAGCTGGTGATCAGATGTCTTTGTCCAGGGGGAGAGCGCAACAAACGCAACACATGCTGGACCAGACAGGTTGGTATATTCAGTTGAGCGGGCATTGGGCCCGCCCTAAGTGGGAGGACCACGAGGACAGAGTGTGCCACCACAAGACAATTAATTGCCTTATTGAAACAAAGCCCATGTCTGGATGTTCCTACAATCAATTAAATAGATACATCAAACCAATTGTGTCGTCTTGAAATATTGTATGCATTTTGATATTGATAATGAAATCAATGTGGAAAACTGATTGGATTTGCAAAAAGTCATAAATGTAAGGGAATTTCGTATTTTTTTCACCGAACTTTTAACCTAAATCCAATGACAGGGTGACATTTTTGGTTGATTTCACGTTCAATTCTCGTTAGTTGACGGAAAATGTAAAGAGAAAGACAATTTACCAAGAAGTCATAAGGGTACTTCATTTTCCGTTCTAATTGTAGGTCATAGCCATATGAAAATGTATAGCCTAATGCAGAATTGGTTCCCCAATGCTATGCAAAATTACATCAACATGATGGGACTGCGTAGGTTGGCGGTCGTTTCAAAAATATATTTAATAAAGATACAGCACCAGAATAGCCTAAAAGAAATGCACCCCTCACAAAATGATGAGAGACCGATTGAGACGAGGATAGAGCATACATTCGGATGTAAAATCAGAGTGAGGAGTCCATGTGCGGTCATGTAGCAGCCAGTGAGCAGGTGTTTGGGTGCGATGAATAGAGAGAGGAGAGCGGGTGATTTCCCCCCCCCCCCACCATGTGACGACGGTCAGACTGACTGTATCACCGGAACGATGGATTTTAGTCACTTTCAACAGCAACTAAACGGCAATAGCAGCACATGACGTAAAGCCTCCACCACAGAACCGGAGCAGTACGGCGCTCAGAACAACGGAACTTGAAGTTGGTCCCACATTCAAACAATTTTGGTACCAAATGCACTGAAGGGAAATAGACAGCAGGCTGGATGGAGTGAGGATGTCGACGGAATATACCGCCTTCATTCTTTGACTGTAATTTCTAGCAGTCGGTGACAGCATCTCTCTGATTTTGAATTGAAATGCATTCGGTAAGGAGAGTTATGACAAGAGTTGCTGCAGGGTGCCGCATTGCCTGCCCGCTTGGATAGTGTAATGCATTTATGCTAATTGTAATATTAGTATTTTGTGTGGGGATGGACGATAATGGCTGTCTTATAATTGTGTGGTTAGGCTTTCAACATAGCCAGAAATTGGTAGCTGAACATATTTAGACCCATTTGGGAAGTCAGCAACTGCCAGTATTGTGACTGAATTGAGAGCTATAAATGTCGTCATATGAAAATAAACTTGGAACCAGAAGTCAAATGGAAGGTACAGGTGGAAACCTAATGGCGCTCTCCAAGAAGTGCTTACACCTTCTATCATACTCAGGGAAGCAGGACGATATCTAAAGTCAAGCTTTGATTTTATGGTCCTGATTGAGAAGGTTCAATAGGCCTGTGCGTGACGCATTCATTGTTGGCGATTTGAGTTCTATATACGGTAACATTTTACCTACCATTCAATATTGGCCGTGGACGTTGAAGCAAGAACGATGACTCACTTACAAGCCGGCTTGTCCCCAGAAACACTGGAGAAAGCCAAGGTGGAGTTAAAGGAGAACCCAGACACTGTACATCAGGACATTCAGGAGGTGAGGGACATGATTATCACGCGCCCAGACATTGGCTTTCTTAGGACAGACGATGCATTCATCCTGCGCTTTCTCAGAGCGCGGAAATTTAACCATTTCGAGGCGTTCCGCCTCTTGGCCCAGTATTTTGAGTATCGTCAGCAAAATCTGGATATGTTCAAAAACCTCAAAGCAACCGACCCGGGCATCAAGCAAGCTCTCAAAGACGGATTTCCGGGGGTGTTGACCAACTTGGACAGATATGGCAGGAAAATACTGATTCTCTTCGCTGCTAACTGGGACCAGAGCAGGTAATGTCCGTCTGATATTAGGGAGCTGTCCTTTCAGAACTACTCTTAATACCACTTGACAGTTTGCTTGCTGTCGACGCTCTATTTATTTTTCACAAGTCTTTGCTATTGGCTTTGTGAACAAAACCGAAACATAATCCACACAAATGGAACGATTAACCCAAAGGCAATCCCTGTCAGTATCATGGATGTAGGCCAGGCAATGAGAAAAGTTTAGGCTGCACAGGCCAGTAGAAAGTCTATCATCACCCCACTAGTGAATGAGGAATGTAAGGACTGAATCAGATACAGTCAAATTGAATTTCACCACATTACTCTATTGCAGAAATGTGACTTTAGGGGCCGCTCATGTGGCAATTACATTAGTAATAAAAAACAGCCTTTTCAGACCTCACAATAGCAGGATGTGATGAACAAACAAAACGCCATCAGGAGGGGCCATTAACTTAATCAATAACAGCACTCACACAAGTCAAATTGATTCTCTGTATTACTCTACTGAATGAAAATGGTGAAGAGTTACTTTCTGTATATAATGCCAAACAAGGGTATGCTGGTTACATTTAATTTAAACTGGAATTATAGTACTAAGAATGTATGGTACATTTGTTATTATATAAGAATTACACCATAATCACTTAATGACTACTTTGTAGAACCAATTGCCCCTCTTATGTTTGTAATCTAGGCTACTTAGAATAGTCTCCTAATGCTTTTCTCACATCTATAGGTATACATTTGTGGATATACTGAGATCTATTCTGTTGTCGCTGGAGTCTATTATAGAAGATCCAGAGCTACAGGTGAATGGATTTGTCCTGATCATCGACTGGAGCAACTTCACGTTTAAGCAAGCCTCCAAACTAACACCGAGTATGCTGAGACTGGCCATAGAAGGTCTACAGGTAATAGTCCCAACGTTTTTCTAACCCTTCTCTTTGGTGGGCTCCACATCACTCAGATTAAATTCTTAGCTACTTTTGACACTTGACTCCATTTACTGAGATTACCCAGATTACTCCTAATTTAGGTGAGCTTGCTACATTTAATCATTTTAGTCTACAACAGGGATCTTGTCCTTATGGGATTTTTAATACACCAGATACTTGTCAGTGCTGCATTTCTGAAGCGCAGATATCCATTGTTCTTATGGTAGATTATAGAAGTATAGCACTACCGCTTCTAGTTTATATGTGTTGAACATTAGAGACAGGCTCTATTTCAACTGCTTACCACACATGGTCCTGGACACCTATTGGAGTAGGTAGACACGTCTCTGAATCTTCACGAGAAACTGTTTCTGATCAACTATCTTGTCATTCTCTTGGTTATGGAACAAACTGTTCAGATGTAAAAGCACTTTCACTCAATAATCACTCTTCTGTGCTCTCAGAAACTACTTTACAATCAAAGACTTGCATAATAAATAAATACTTATATTTCCATTTTGATTACTGGCGGTGTAGGCCTATGGTTGCAATCTTCAGCAGGTGATGCAGAGGCTCAAATTTGAACAGCATTGCTTGGACCCTGTTCAATCATTTCTAATGGAAGAGAGAAATATAAGGTCTCTGGCCAAGTGCATCCTTTGGTAGCTGGCCAACTGAAATATAAATATGATGTGGAGCCTAAGCCTATAGCCTAATAACGAAATGCATACAGACATTTTTCTGAACGTCCTTGCGAATGTCAGCCAATTCCTCTTGTAACACATTATTCAAATTCCATTGTATGAAAAGTTTAAATAGGCTAGCTCTATAGCTGTGTATTATGTACCATGTAGAGCATAGGCAGTTATCACTAGAGAGGTTTGCTGACTGAATATCAATGGAGGACCACGATGAGGCTGTTGCACATTCCATTGCTTCGCCAGACACAGATTAAACTGTGAATAATTGATCACTGCTGTTAGTATCTCAGTCTCCCGATGTCCCGCTGCCAAATCACGCGGGAACACACTTGTCGTCCGTTGAATGGGAAACAAAAGAACACACAGAAACATTGTATAACTAATAGAATCAGACACATTTTCTCCCTGTCTGAGTCGGAGACTGAACTGACTCTGTTTCCATTTGAGCAAGTTTATACTGTATCTACAGTAAATAATAATATATGTTCTTTAGCTCTACAATAGTAGGTACTTCATAAGGTATATAGGATATTATTACATTGTATGGTAACCACTATTGTGAGAGAAAAGCTTCTCCTGTGTAATCAATAGTTGTGACATCCTTTCTGTGAGCCCACTTGACACTGAGCACTGAGAGTATCTCGGGGTGTTGCGGCCGCTTGGTGGGTTTTGTTATGACATTGAGGGGGCTCATGTGTGTGCCAGCACGCCTCATGAGCCGCTATGCTTGTCATTAAGGGCCTGAGCTGCTAATGAAATCACACACAAAAACTCACACAGAAGCACTCAAGACCTCAACATTAGGTTTTCATCCTCAGCTGAGGTTAAGACTCGTTGCCTCTATGGTTATTGATTTTCAAAAATACCATGTCAAGATGTTATTTGTTCGTATTATGTTGAGAAGGACATGTAATAGCTGATGATCTATCCATCTTACATATAATTCGTATTTGTACCAGGTGCAGCTCACTGTTCCCTGCCCACCAGTGTGAGTGTGTGTCTATGTGTGTGTACTTGCGTGTGTATGTGTGCACGTGTGTGATCTTCAGGATCTTGGTTCAGGTTGTTTATAAGTTCCTGCCAGTACATTTGTTATTGCACATGGGTGGTGCGTTCAGAATACCATGAAGAATTTCAACAAAACTGACAACAATGAAAACCGTTTAACACTACCACTGGAAACAATGAAAACACTCTGCAGGCAGTTTTTTTTAACACTGTGGAAGATTCTGAAGCTTAACAGAAAAATGGAAATTCACAGAAAATCTGAAGATAGCCCATAAGGATATTTCAAAACAAATCCTCGACTGTGTGGTAATTGAGTTCCTTATTCCCAAACGGACGGTCACATCTATTGTTGTTGAAGTGGCTAATACACGGAGCACAAACTCTATTAGAGATTTCATTGTGTATTGGCAAAAGAAGAGAAAGAAGATTTTCTTGGCAAATCAATACCAAGAAAAACAAATGCTTGGACTGAGTAGAACACACCATGCTGGCCTTGGTTTCCCCAAGCTATACTGTGTTATCTTAGAGCCTCCCTTTGCTCCCTCTCTCTGTGTCCCTCTCAGTCTAGAGAAATAACCCGTGTTCAGCAGCCAATCACAACAGAGCAGACCTACCCATCCCACCCCACACTGAGTTTCCGTGGCAACCTGTCCATCCGCCATGCTATGTACTCTCCAGATGGGTTGTGCTGCTAGATGAGAGAAAAACACTTCTGCCATTCTCCCTCAGTGTGGGTGATGATGTGTACATTGTTTCTGTGGGTTTTAGACAGAGTGGGGGATGAATCTATTTTTTAACCTGTTTACATTAAACGTTCAATGCAGCTGTTTTTTTTTTATCTCAATATCAAATAATTTCTGGGTAACAATTAAGTAACTTAGTGTGATTGATTTCAATTCAAATAAAAAAAGAAACAAAAATAGCTTCTTAGCAAATAGCAATTTCTGTCTGTGAGTGGGGAGGGGAAAACGGAAAACTAGCTGTTATTGGCAGAGGGGTTTGGAACTGTCTTTCTGATTGGTCTATTAACTAATTTACCACCTGGTGATGTCACCAGTCAGGCCGAAACTATATCCCACCAAAAAAACAGGCTGAAATTTCAGGCGTTCTTTTCAAACAGCTCTTACCTTAAAAGGACATGATTATTTTCACAATTTCACAGTATTATTCAAACCGCATAGTGTGAAAATATATATAAAACACAGGGAAATCAAGTTTTTGACTGCGCTGAGCCTTTAACATCATTCTGCAGATGTAGGGCTGGAGTCAGTCCCTCTGTTGATTTGGCCTGTTTCTCCATAATTATGTAACATGGTGCAATGGTGCTAATTCACATCTTTAAAGGTGACAGCTTAAAACCCATTTAGCCAGGCTCAATCCATCCGTTTTAATTATATATGAGGGCAACACATTTTTCAAAAGCTCTTGTGCAACAAGATTTAATGTGGCCAAATTCTCATTACTTTTAATAATGATAGTAGGACATTGTCAGTGAAATAATTGGAACCGCAAAAGGTTCATGCTTGGAGCTATCTTAAGAGCTCTTTTCTTTAGCACTCTATAAAGTATTCATACTGCACTGACATTTTTTTCGAATACTTTAAAAGATTTCACAAATGTGTTTTTTTCTGCGTATGGCTCATAGACTTATTTCAGTAGCAGCAGACACGGCTGTTTTGTACATTGAGGCCAGTCTGGCATAAGGAAAGTACTTTTGTGAAGATATGTAATATAAATAGGTTTTATTGCTTTATGCTTGAGAATGAAAGTGCTAGATCATAAACCACCAGGTTTATTAGATTTTGCTCTGATTTAACTTGGGCTTTGCCTGATCTTGGTATACCCTTGAGACTTGTTTGATTGATTGAAAGCTGTTATCTCTCTCTGTGTCTTTTTCCTTTGTTATCTAACATCCAAATCCCTCAGACTGCATATCTATTAGCTGTCCAGTCAGAGTCTCTCATCAATCCTCTTCTACATGCTGTAGCTACTGTACACATTATGTGTATGTAGTACTGCAGGGAGAAAAACCTTTTCCTAGACAAATGCTTCTTACAATCCACTGAGAAAAATAATTGGTCAGTATCCTTAACCAACTCAGTGTTGCTGTATTGTTTGGATGGAAACTATAGAGGTTTGGTTCATCCGTAGGCAGTGATGTCATTACAGATCGATAAAATACCCCCTGAGCGTTGAAGGGGTTGAGAAAAGTGTCCGTCCTGTTCTACTGAAGTGGTGGAAAAGGCCAGCAGAAGAGCTCTAATGTACTGTGTCCCATTGATTGCATGTTTTATTAAAGCCCACCCCACAGGATGGGTGAATTGAAAGCAGTGAAGCGCTCAACGTGGTTCTCCAAGCTTGTCGACGACGCGGTGATCTCGCTCTATTGTATTTATGTCATATGAATCCAGTCAACTAGAACCTTTCCAATGCGTTTATCTCCACAGTCGAAGTATACCCAAAAGCTGAGAAACATGGATTTTAACCTCCCTCAGTCAAGTCTGGACTTTTATCAAGGGCAAGAAGTCTGTATAATATTCACAGATTCACTACACCTGAAATAACATCTGCTAAACAAGTGTATGTGACCAATGCAAATTTGATTTGATTTTGTGTGATTCAGAAGAACAGAACCTTTCCACAATGAGAGGTCAGGGATTGTTCAGTGCTTTGATCAACAGTGCATTACACACATGTAACAAGTCCTAACAAAGTACACTCTCCATCTGGCTGTCTGACTGTGAATCACCCATCTGGATGTTCAGCTCCACTGCCTCCTATCCCACAGCCCCGTCCAGGAGACGCTCGGCTGGCTGAGGACACAGCAGCAGACATACCTGGCACTGAGGGGCAGAGGAAAACCAATTGTTAGTCTGCTTCCCTCAGAATCCCAGTTTTGTTGTTATTACTCCTGCAGCAGAACTCTGCTGGTCTGGTCTGCAACAAGATTGGACTAGCCAATGGACTAGCCAATGAGTGGAGCTTCATCCCTCACTCGCACTGCTAAGTAAAGCAGGCCGGATCTGTCTGGTGCAGATAAAGTGTCTCCTGATTTTTGATGTGACGTATCGTTTGTGACCGTCTCTATTCTCTCTCTCTCCTTTTTCCTCCTCTCTTCAAAGAAAGCAGAGAATGCGCAATGGTTTTGTCATTTTAAATTTTCACTTAACGTGGCTCTCAATCAAAAACCTTCCCCAAGGATAATGCTGCTGTTACTGTAATCTTCTTTTAAACTAGTGAACACAAAGAGGTCTGATTCCAGTAAAGATATATAACAAAGTAGCATCTTCACTTCAGGCTACGTTTCCTTTTTAAAAAGGGCTCTGCTAAATTTGTTTCCTTTTTTCATTTTCACCGCAGGATGAGTTCACTCATCCTTTACCAATGACTCCTGACAGGAGCAGAGCAGAATTTAGAGAGCTCGTCAAGCCAGGAAAAGATGGGCTCATCAGCTTCTAAAAAAAGAATGGGAAGACATGAGAGCCGCATGCCAGAATTTCAACATCGACAGCAGAGGAAGAAGCACAGATTGAATCATCTAATAACATTGAAATATTATAGGCTATAGACTTTTAGTATACACCCTCTCGTCTCTTGGGTGTGCATATACCCTTTTGTCATGTTTACGAATGCGTTGTCAAATTAATTCAAAACCATGAAGCCCAAGATCAAATGAGTCACTGTTGCAATCGGCTAATCAGCATGGTCGAAAAATAACGTCATCAGTGTATACCATTGACTCCTTGTAGAACAATACACTTTGTAAGCTCCTCATTCTGGGATTTTGCCTGTATGTGTTCATCAGTGTTCACTGATGGGTTTGACAGCTTGGCTTTATAGGCTTCTATTGCCATAAATGGCTCTTTACAATGCAAGAGAATGTCCCATCAGCAATCAATGCCTGCTCTAGTCTTTAGCTTTTGTTGCTTGGGAAAATCTGCGATGTAACATCAGGCAACGTTTAGAAATCCAACAAAAGGACATCAGGAGGCTAAGCTGTGACATCACAGCCACCAAGAGATCAAAGCAATGACATGTGTCTATGAACTAATATGTCCAAACATAAGCTAATAAGCTAATTAATTAATTGAAATTATCTTGTGATAAAAGAGCTTTGGAGCCCTGCAATCTGTTCATGTTCCGCATTGCTGGACTCAGATGATGTTTGGATGTCATCTGCCTTTTTAGCTGATCAGTTTCAAGTTTCAAGTTTTCCTTCACTTTGAGGTCCAACTCATCCCAAACCATCTCAGATGGGTTGAGGTTGGGTGATTGTAGAGGCCAGGTCATCTGATGCAGCATTCCATCACTCTCCTTCTTGGTCAAATAGCCCTTACACAGCCTGGAGGTGTGTTGGGTCAAACTCAAAACCAGATGGGTTTCGCTGCAGAATGCTGTGTTAGCCATGCTGGTTAAGTGTGCCTTGAATTCTAAATACATCACGGACAGTGTCACCAGCAAAGCACCCCCACACCATCACACCTCCTCCTCCATGCTTCACGGTGGGAACTACACATGTGGAGATCATCCAGTCACCTACTCTGCATCTCACAAAGACACAGCGGTTGGACTCATCAGACCAAATGAGTGTTTCTTGGCCCAAGCAAGTCTTTTCTTCTTATTGGTGTGCTTTAGTAGTGGTTTCTTTGCAGCAATTTGACTATGATGGCCTGATTCACAGTCTCTTCTGAACAGTTGATGTTCAGATGTGACAGTTACTTGAACTCTGTGAAGCATTTCTTTGGGCTGCAATTTCTGAGGCTGGTAACTCTAATGAACTTACCCTCTGAAGCTGAGGTAACTCTGGGTCTTCCTTTCCTGTGGCGGTCCTCATGAGAGCTAGTTTCATCATAGCGCTTGATGGTTTGTGCGACTGCAATTGAAGAAAAACCAGCAAAGCACCCCCACACCATAACACCTCCTCCTTCTGCGACTGCACAATCTTTAAAAGTTCTTGAAATTTTCAGTATTGACTGACCTTCATGTCTTAAAGTAATGATGGAATGTTGTTTCTCTTTGCTTATTTGAGCTGTTGGACTTGGTCTTTTATCAAATAGGGCTATCTTCTGTATACTACCCCTACCTTGTCACAACACAACTGATTGGCTCAAATGCTTTAAGAAGGAAAGAAATTCCACAATTAACTTTAAATAAGGCACACCTGTTAATTGAAATGCATTCCAGGTGACTACCTTATGAATCTGGTTGAGAGAATGCCAAGAGTGTGCAAAGCTGTCATCAAGGCAAAGAGTGGCTACTTTGAAGAATCTCAAACATAAAATATATATTTGTTTAACACGTTTTTGGTTACTACTTGATTCATTATTATTATTTCATATTTTTGATGTCTTCACTAATATTATACAATGTAGAACATTGGAAAAATAATGAAAACCCCTTGAATGAGTAGGTGTGTCAAAATGTTTGACTGCTACTGTACGTGTTTGTGAGCGTCTCACTTTTTCACAGAGGGGTCATATTAGTGTGTAGCCCAAACTTTTCGGACGCTTCAGACAGAAGTTGGCAGATTGGCTGTACCGACTTCAGACGATTCTCAAGATGCTTGTGGGGGTCGTAGAGCAAAACCAATAGTTTTGTAGGCCAAACCGTCCAGATGCTACAGACGGTTTTGTGAGAAGACCGATTTTCAGGATGTCTCATAGTCTGACAAACACCACTCTAGCTCTGTCATCTTTCACCGCAGATGCGGAAGTGCAACAGATGGGGTGGATTGAGACGCATCCAATGCAAAAAAACTGATATCTCTAGATTAAACTGATGGATGTTATGGGGATTTGTTGTATTATGCTAATTAGATTTCTGCGGATGCGAACATCGATCTTAGGTGGTTAATGTCACTTGAAACTGATCAACAAAAAAAACAAAAAAACTGATGACAGCAGATGAACAGCACGGAACATGAACAGATGTTCAGTGTTAAACTTCATGCTCTCACAGTCTTGGAGGTTGTCCTCCACAAATGAAACAGCAGCAGAAATATATTGTAGCTAGAATGAATAAATAAATAAATACATGAGGGTAGCAGTGGTTTCTGTTCTTTCCCCTCCCACTCTCCTCCTTCCCCCAACATCACACTAGGGGTACAGATCAATCCACTTCCACAACCAACAACCAGAGGAGGAAGACAGCGCCTCCATCATGTATTCTGTTTTGTGTTTCATGTATAATGCAGATGGCGCCTTCATCCTAGTCAAAAGCTGTTGGATGGATCACAAAGCAGGAGGGACAATATATGCTCTCAGGGACATACCCCAGGCTGTGGCATCCTGGGAGATTTGGCCCGGTCGAGGCGACTCGGACCTCTTGCCCTCTTCCTGTCCACTGTCAGCTGTCTCTGTTCCTTGGTGTCAGATCTTGTGCCAGAAAACAGAGTCTCAGCCTGCGAGCGGCTCCACTGGTGCCAGACGCTGTACTGCCCGGTGTCCTTGCAGCCAGGCCAAGGGACACTAACCCAGCTGTCCAGCATCCCCGTGGCGACAGAGGCTGTCCGTTTCTGATACAGAAAGAGGCCTTAAAGCTCAGTTCTGTTATCTTCACCATCAAAGTACATGACTCTTTTCTCTCTCAGACACATGCTAGCTCCACTGAGGGTGATGAGTACCCTGACCAAACAATGGACTCGTAACACCCTGATCCCAGTGTTCACAGTACCTGTGTATAAAAGGATTAAGGTGTAAGGATCGTTGTGTTCGGCTTCTAGGCTTACATGTGCACGTGAAGCCATTACTGTCAATATGCATAGCCAAGAGGCAAGATCTCTCTCCCACGGCAAGAACACCCTCTGGCACTTCAACTTGTTGTCTGAAAGTGTGATAGAAATGATTAGTATCCCTGTTCTTCATCTGTATTGTGATATGAGTTGATTGCCATGCTTAGTCATTAGAGGTATACGTTTCGCTTGGTAGAAAGGTACAGCTTGCGTTAATGAAGAATTCCCAGCTTGGTCTCTCTGCGCTGCCAGGGAAAAAGTCCATAATGACAGTCATGTCTGTGATTTTTAAATGTCGAGCCTGATGAATATGGATGAAAAATAGACAGATTTAAGAGGGAAAGCTACAGCAAGCTAGCGACACCATCATTAACTACCTTCATTAGCTAATTAAAATTGTACAGGTAGCCTTTACACCAGTCTTAAACCTCAGTAAAGCCTTCAGAGCAGATGGGAACCGCACTTACATATGAAACTGAGGCATTACCAACTTGTTAAATGTTGTCTAAAACAGATTTCCCTCTCCAGTGGGCCCTGCGTGGCCAGAGTTTACCCCAGGCTGTGTCACTAGATTACATGGTGTACTCTGTGTGTTCCTCCTGCGTCCGCCTCACAGACAATCCCCTAAATCATCAGATTACTCATTTACATAAACGTTTCCCCAGAGTTCCAGTTCTGGTGCTCGCCAGCCAACCCTGTTATGTCAGGATATAATCTCAGCATACTCCCTGCGTCCAAATTATGACACAGAGTTTAGAACATTATGAGAATAGTGTCCAATTTATGAGAAATGCCCTGGCTGCCAGTCTACAACCTGCATGGCAATGTTACATTGCCAAGAAGGCAACAGCACTGAACAATTCAATGTTAATTCAATATATAGTAGCTAGTAAGATAAATGGGTGAGTTTCGATGAGCAACATTAACATCAACTCAATATGCAAAACCATCAAGATAAATCTGTAACGTTGGAAAAGGGAACATACTCTCCTCTGACATACTATAATTATAAATTAACACAGCAAAAGAGGATTAAGTTAGTAACCATACCAACAGGCAGAATAGTGAGTGTATTTGTGTTTTTTGTTGCCCACAGGACAGCTTTCCTGCCAGGTTTGGAGGAATCCATTTTGTGAACCAGCCGTGGTACATCCACGCCCTGTACACCGTCATACGGCCCTTTCTGAAGGACAAGACGAGAAAACGGGTAGGAGGAGAGTTTGTTGTTGAGGGAACATAATGAAAAACCTTTTAGACAGAGAACACCGGGTCAGCTGTGTTGCTGTATAACCAATGAATGTCAGTTCATTGTGTTCAACCTCATTTATCGTAGCCTTCTGAATAGCTGTAGTCATTTAAAGTGTTCAGCTCAGGACATAAGCTTTACACAATGGCAAACCTATCCTCTCTAACATACTGTAGACTTGAGCATGCTGTTAGACTGTATATGCTCATTGTCTATCTGTATCATTGTTTTTTTGTCCCTCCCTTTGCAGATCTTCATGCATGGGAACAACCTGAACAGCCTTCACCAGCTGATGCACCCTGAGATCCTGCCCTCTGAGCTGGGGGGGATGATGCCCCCCTACGACATGGGCACCTGGGCCCGCGCCCTCCTGGACCACGCCTACGACGAGGAGACCGAGTACTGCCCCGAGTCCTACTCCCTGTCTGTCAAAGACCCGGAGAAAGACCTGTCTCCCAAAACCATGAAGAGGTCCGTCTAGACTCTGGACAGTCATGTTATTCACGTGTGTCAATGTGATAGATTGTGTGTTGTCTTCAAACAAGATAAAAAGGAGAGTTGTCGTCTAAGGAATTGACATGTTAGTCTGCCAGATATACCATAGCTGACGTATTTTCTTCTAGTAAACCTTCGGTCTTATTAAGTATATGGCTCATGTAATAACCACAGAAATAGGGCATGTATGGGACATAACTAGGGATTCCTAGACCTATAAGATACATGAAAAACACATAATTTATTTTCTACAGTAGAAGTAATCCTTCATTAAATTCCACAACACGGTAGCACAGAGCACAGAGATCTATATTCTGGTTTGTGTGTTGTGTACTTAAAGCCTTTCACCAACATTATTCAGGGGGGTAGCTCTTAGAGATAAGCATAGGAAATGCTATACATGGATATTATAATATGTATCCACTATTCAAAATGCGAAACTTATTCAGAGAAATTGTTCTTAGTGTTTCATTCAGGTGAGTGGCTTATTTTCTGAAATCCTCCATGGCAGATATACGTATGTTTTATAGAAACAATACATTGGGCATGGTGCTATTAATTTGCTTTAGTGACAGTCCCTTGTCTCTGTGAGTTTCTTCAGGGGCTGTCTCTCTCGACTTATTGGGTCATGAAATTAGCATCAGGCAAAATAGATGACTATGATGCACTGATCTGCACTCAATGGAGTGAGCTCTGACTTTTTCAGAGTGCGCTAGCTACCTTCTGGAGCATGAATAGAGGTGACAGAGTTTAACCTTCGGCAATAAGCTCAGTTCCACTCCTGCTGCCACACACAACCCTCTGACTGAACTTGTACAGACATATGACATTGTCGTGAAGGCCTTTGTCAATTTGTCCTTCTTAATGTCTCGTGTGTGTGTGTGTGTGTGTGTGTGACTGAGGGAAATCAAATACATGCACTTCCCCCATGCATAGCACAGTATCCTTAGTAAAAACAAAACAAAAAGTCAGCAGATTTGAATCTGTGAAATTCACTGTCAATGACATTTCTGCCTACCAAGATAATAGACTGACGCAGCAGTCAAATCAATGAGAGGTACTGTTTGGGATTGTCTTTATTCCTATTGCTAAGCCCTCTGTTACCCTGCACTTCCCTGTATCTGTGACAGAAGCATTTGATTGGTGTATCATAGCATCTTGGTCAGGGGCCTGATATATGGTGAACTTAATACTGTAAATCACCAGCAGCCATATGATCTGAAGTGACTTATTTAGTCAGGGATATTAGCTCCCCACTTTACACTGCGATTTATACGCTCCACAAAGGTCAAGCCAACATTGCCTCATCCATTACTTGATTAAAAAAGAACAAAATCGGCAATGAATCACTGTTGGAGAACCATATGCTCTGAATGATGAGCCGCTATATCATGGCCACCCCATAATGACACAGCCATACTGAACTGTTTGACTGTGATGTGCTTGTGTGAGTGGTGGACTGGCTCTCAGGCAGATCTGTTTTACTTCACTGTTCACTGCTGCAGTAATTACATTAGATCCCCGCTAGCAGCAGTAGCTGTATGAACTTCTAAATGTTAAGCTCACTGAGGCTGACAGGATCCTACTAGCTTTACTATTCTAAATGCAATTTGAGCCCTTGTGTAAATACTATTTTTGTTTGTTTGTGTTTTAAAAAATTTGGCCACAGATGAATGAAGCTCTGGTTGTTTTCTTAGTTAACATCATCAGTTGTATGAATGTTTCTCTGTCAAGGCAGACACAGGAGACCAACCTGTTCCAGACTTCTGCATGATGAATGATCCCTCCCGTTCCCCAAAGCAGCTTAGGCTTCTATTGGAGAAATACGTCAGAAATAGATCAGAGCAGTGTCTGAGGGTGACATTTTGTGATCAAATGACCTTTTCTGGCTCATGTACTATACAAGACAACACAATTTATATTTCTAGGTGAAGATAATTCCTAATGTTTCCTTTGCTTGTGCGTGTGTGTGCACGTGTGTGTATGTTTGTATGTTTTTGTGTATTGCCCGTGACCCAAGGCCTCCTAAAACAATTCATGCTGGGGGATTTTGTGATGCATTTATGAAACCAATCGTCTATGACCGTGTTTGTTTCCTATGTGTGCTACCTGCTCTGGTGCTGGCTTCCAACTCCTTTGTACTAGAGTCTTTGAGAAGTCCTCAGTGATAGTGCTTCAGTGAGCACAGGCCCCTCTGATGCCAGTATCTTTTATTCATATCCACAGGTCCCAGTCGGTGGTGGAGCCCGGAGTGCTTAAACGGCCAGAAAAAGTGAAGAGCGAGGAGGAGAACATGCAGCCGCTGCTCTCGCTGGACTAAAGTACGGCTCGACACAACACAAGCAGACCAAGAAACATCGCCCTCAGACAGAAAGACAGACCGAGGGGAGAGAATTCCCTCAAACAAAAAAAGAATACAGAGACATAACGATGCGAGGAGGAGGGAAGAGATTGGAGCACGAGGAGAACCTCTTCTAGCATCATAAAGACCGGAAAAGCCGCCATTTTGAGAGAGATTTCTAAAAAGAAGAGCTAATGGCGGAGTTCCATATGTTACTGTCAAGTGCCAATTCAAAACTGTAAATACACTTCTGATCTGAACACTAGTAGGGTTGGGGAGTCATTGTGACAGGAACACACGTAGAGACTGCTGTTAATATTCTGTATGTGCTTCTCGTGAAATATTTTGTGAAAAAAGTGGTACCATAGGATGGG
Source organism: Thymallus thymallus (assembly GCA_023634145.1). Lineage (NCBI taxonomy): Eukaryota > Metazoa > Chordata > Actinopteri > Salmoniformes > Salmonidae > Thymallus > Thymallus thymallus. The sequence continues at coordinate 25,303,732 of CM042412.1, read as the reverse complement.
AATTCACGCTTAAAGGGGCTTTTGGTACAGTATTTAACATTTCCAAACCGGCAAATGCAGCTTTGGATTTGTTCTAATAATGATGAGGTTATCTTCAAACACAAAGCAGAAAGTGCCTGACTGTGTGCACAGCAAGGCTTGTGACTCTTTCATTGGAGAAATTCAGGTCTCTCTATCTAGAATAAAATTCCCCTTTACTGTACAAGGTTCAAATAATGATGTACTTTTGTCATAGGCCACATTTTTTATTTCATCTGAATCTTGCCATTGGAAATGCTTTCATCTATGATACCCCTCTTTTGGTTGAACAGTTTCTTCAAACTGGCAAACCACTACATTTTTCAACAATTCTGAAACGTTAGATATTTGATATTACATTTGCTAGATATTAAGAAGTAAGTACATACTTTCTGCAACAGCAAGCTCACATGACAAATGTCTCATATTTTGAAAGGATTTAGTATTAGCTATTGGTTCAGCTCAGAAGTGGTAACAATATTGTCTCTGTGTCATGTCATTCCAAAAATGTGTTCCTATTTAAGGATTATCTTGAAACTATCTGTTTCAATAGGAGAGACGCTGTCCACAACAGCACACACCTACTTGAAAACCAATTTAGATACAATATTTAAAATATATAGATATTATTTTCTCATATCTTATTTTATGACGGTGGAAGTTAAGATACAGCATAATGTATACTTATATATATATGATTACAAGCTTTTGTGATGGCTGCAGGTGTACAGTCAGTGTATGCCACCGTGTGATCTTCAATTGCTAGCTCCTTTGTTTCTCCCTGCTTGGCGGTGAAGCTTGAGGCAGTCTTCAGCTCTGGAGCCTCTGAGCCCTGACACAGTGTTGCCTTCCTGTTATGTCACTAACATGGACTCACTCTGGCGTGGCTGCCTGGCTGCCCCGAACTAGGCCAGACAGACAGACAGTTCTAGTGATACCGTAAACTGCCCAGGAAATTGCATCTCCAATTTGATGGCTGAGGGACTCATGCTTTCAGCAGCGGCAGACCCAGGAACCTCTTTGGTTTCTTTGGTGAAGAGAGGGCACCGTAACAGCTTGTCAGTGTTACCCAGTGTGTCTGTAGTAGCCGTTAGATAGCAATGTGTGAGAGACGTTACAATAACTTGATAGCTGAACAATGGTATTGTTATCTGAAGCCTCATTGATCAGATGCTGCTGTCTGTGTGTTTCACCCTGGTTTAAAGTATTTCATATTTTTGTGTTGTGTTCATCAGTATTTTAAGGCATCCATGACTATTTTGTCCTGTGCACTATTCAGATCATGCTACATTACAGAATGATGATGCAACAACAGCAACAGCCATTTGAGAATTGAATATGCTTTTGAGAATTGAATATGCTTTTGAGAATTGAATATGATTTAGAGAATTGAATATGCTTTTGAGAATTGAATATGATTTAGAGAATTTAATATGTTTAGCATTTGTAATATTCTTCCAACTGTTTTCATGTATCCAGACTTGCCATCTCAACCAAAGCTACCCTTTGACAAAACAACTTTTTTATTGTATAATGCTTTACTTCATCCATGGCTTGAAGGTACAGTAACGACTTATTATGACAATGAATACTTGTTCATGAAATGAATGCATATTATTGCTTTGAGTTAATCCTTTTGGTTTCATGTTTCCATGTCAATTGGATTGTATATACTTGTAGGAACAGATGAGAAACTCCAAATTAGAGGTCTTGTCACATCACAGAACATTAAAAGCGGATGTGTTGGGAAGAGTGTTTAATGTTTAAATATCCTTAAAGACAACTTTCTGAATTAAATTATGTAAATGAATCAAACATGAGAAACCAATAAATATGGACACACAGGTTGGTGTCACACTGCTCTCTTATTTAACTGTTTTGCACTCCTGTATACTGCATACCGTGTTTACGTCGAATGAATACTCTAAAATGGAAGTCATACTCCTGACGCACACCAATTTCAGCTAGGCAGTAAGGCATGAGAGTGTGAGCTAAACCGTGTCAAGACCAAGGTTATGCTGAAGGTAGAACTGACTTTGTATTTACAGGCACTTTTGTTAGACATACCTCTGCTGTTGAAGTATGAGTTGCAGACCATTGAACTGAATACATTATGATTACAGCAGGTCATTGAGAGACCCTCAAAGCATTCAGTAAGCAGGTCGCATTCAAATGAGAGCAACTTCACTAAACCCATGTGTATTGGCAAATTTGTCGATGAATACAGGACACGCTCTGAAAGATTTCAAAAGCTGTGTGATCATGGTGGAAAAGGACCTCAGAATACCTCTAGGCCACGTTTCAGCAAAATACAAGCGGCTGGCGTCTGTGTAGAGAGCTAATATTAGGAATTGTTGCAGCAGGAAGATTTTTCCGTCCTTGCCTATACTGAGCCACCCTGGGTTTACTGCAGTGTGTGTGGAGAAGAGGACACACCACAACCCCCCACTGAACACACAGAGCAGCAAACCCATCAGCTTTTTTGAATTATTCATTGAGAAAGCCATCGTTATTCCCTCCCACATGACTATTACGGTGCAGTCTGTTTGGCTAGTTGGCTCACACAGCCAGAGGAGGCCCATACTGACTGAGACAACAGACGTGGTGTGATTTATGATTTCACATGGGATTCGCCTCCTTGACTGAGTCTACTAGTCTTCCCCATTGGCTTCAACGTACAAGCTGTGTCACTCTGCTGAGAGTGTGAGGAGCCAGAGGTAGAACCAGCAGCTTCCATATTGCCATACTTTGCCCTGGTCCACTCCCAGACTCTTATGGAGATTGGAGCTCTGATCCTGGCCTGAGGTGGGAGCTGCCTGTCTGCCGCCTGTGTGTTTAGTCTGTTGATGCTGGAGGGAGTTGTGTTGTGGAGGATGCTGTGGCCAAATAGGCAGAGATGACTCACACCTCTTTACCTCAGGTCTCTTACTCACCCGTTCTGACTACGTGGCAAGGAGCAATATTCTCTCTAATGTCTCTATCTGCACAGTGGTTATATCAGGAATTCAAACAACCCCAACAGCGTCACTCTGTTTTCACCCTAAACGCCCTAGTAGCTCCAAACCTAAGACAACAAGCGGTTGGTTTTTGGAACGTCTCTTGTATTATTTATTGTAAGAGGTGGCCTTACCGAGGCATATTTGACTAATTCAGTGCTCTGGCTGACCCAGATTTCCTGGCTCATCAGCTGATGATGAGGCCTAGCTAGCTGGCTTGTGTGGCTCTCTCTCTTTGTGGTACACTGCTACTGTAGATAAGGGAGCATAGGGACCTCAGGACCAACACCTCTCCTCTGCTTAGATTTGATTTATTTAGCAGCTGTAGAGCCATGGAGAATTAATCCTTTAAATAGTATACTGCTTATAGGGGACAGAAAACGTGGGTTTAAGTAGCACGGTTTTAGCAGGAAACCAATGTAAGAGAGTAATTGACTCACTGGATTCTATTTTTGTTCCCTGCCCCGTTCTGAGCAGATTTGATTCCATTAGTTTTATGAATGGCTCAGGCGTGGGCTGGGCTGTCTGTTGTTGTTGGGCCAGTTTGGGAGGAGCCTTGAGAGAAAATGGAAAGGACGGAACCCACAAATCAAACGATACAGTTCCACTAAAGTCCTTTGGCATACAGTAGCCTCCACTCGTACAGTGTCTGTGGAACTGACTCAATGTCATGAAAGAACTTATCTGTACTGCATGATACTTAGGAAAACACACCTCAACTTCTCTGTTTTACTTTTATTTCCCCTCGCAGGCCTGGGAATGGAATATACACTGTCCTGGGAGTCTTAAAGGCCGCCTGCGTGGTAAAGTGTCATAAAAACAACACAGCAGGAATTGATGGAAGCACTCTACAGCAGCACATAAGGTTGCCTGCCTCTTAACTGGGGGGACAAAAACAATAAAAATGTCAGGTATGATTATCCCTCTGTTGCAGAAACTGCTGTTTTATCCACTATAATATTAGCCCCTGCCTATAGGGACTGCTGTTACACAGTGGAAGACTGACATAAAAGGATTGGAACTAATCAACAGTCTTTATAGTCACTGTTGTGCCTCGGGATCAGATAACTTTATTGCTGGGTGGCATGACAACAGTTTAAGGACAGATTACTGTGTGTATTGAAGATTTGTTTTATTACAATATGAAAAGAAGATTGTTATATTAAAGGGATATTTTGGGATTTTGGCAACGAAGCCCTTTACATACTTCCCCAGAGTCAGATTAACTTTTGGATACCATTTTTCTGTATCTGCATCCAGTATGAAGGAGGTAGTTTCACGAGCCAAGAAGTTCAGTTCAAAGGAAGTTGCTAACTAGCGTTAGCGCAATGACTGGAAGTCTACAGGAACAGATAGCATTCTAGCTGTTCGTTCCCATAGACACCAAGTAATTGCGCTAAAGCTAGTTAGCAACTTCCTTCAAACTGAACACAGATACAAAAAAAAAAAAAAGGAATAACCCAAAATAAAACATTTCCCTTATGTATTTTTGGCAAGAAAATGAATTTCAGTCTTTGTGAACATATCAAATATTGTTGCTGTTACATAAGGTGGAGAGTTTGTTTCCTTTGTGCATGTCAGGAAATCAACAGAGCGTACACATCTCATAGCAACGCAATCTATATCCATCCATTACATGTAGCTCAACAGATGTCTGACAGGTCTGTTTATAGCTAATATTTCAAGTCCTACAGTGTTGCTGAGAACAAGGGACAATAACTACAAAATGTGTTGTCTTTGTTCAAATAACAGTCATGCATAATACAGGAAGCTAACACAACTGAATAATCTAAAAAGAACAAAAAAAAAAAAAACATATTTCAATTCTGTATAATGTTTTTGAAATGACATTGTTACAGCTCACATAATCGGCACATACTCAGTACTGTATATCTGAGGTCTGTACTCTGTCAAGACTTTCCACAACTGAATAAATTCACTGAAATGTGCCAGTGGCACTGGTGTAAATCAAGTAAACTTTAGGTATTAAAATCTCACACGGTACGGTTGTCTTAGTCATTGCTTTGTTATACCTAGCGACTGGGAAAGGTAAGATTGTATGACCAAGCTCATAACGAAAGAGCAGTCAACTATTCCACCAGGAGTAAACAAGTTTACCTGACAGAAAAATACAAGGATAGAAAGGTAAGACATAGTTATAATTATGAAAAAATATAATTCACTGCTGTTGTTGTTGTCTTTATCGTAGATGAGTGTATCTCATGGTGGGGGGACTCCGCCTCCAGCCATCAATCAGATCCACAGAAAACATCAACACACAGCAGACAGCAGCATTTCCTCTGGTGGAACAGGAAATTGAGCCCTGGAACTTCAAAGTCAAGTTTATTTTATTCTCTGGCCTACTTCTCAATACTTTGTCGAGCTATTGTTGCTGACTGTTGATGCATGTATCCTTGGAAAAATAAAACTTACTGTACCACTGCAAAATGTATGGATAGATAGTAGATATATACCATACAACAGGCTAAGACAGCTACAGTCAAACAGTAAATGCTCAGCCTTCACTCTCAGGCTTTCACAGTATGGGCTCTCAAGTCACCATGTATTGTCTATACTTATCGTCTCTTCTGTTGTAGCAAGGACATCTAAACTCAGATACAAGTTTCTTTCACATGGTCTTGAAACATGGACTCCTGACATCAAGTCTCGATTTGAGTAAGAAAAAAGTGGAAATGCTGGCCTCAGCTCAGCAACACCATTATCAGAAAAAGGCACGCCTACTTGAAAATGCAGTGCCCTCTTTATTGTACAAAGAGTGCTGTAATTTCTAAACAGTTCACCCGATTCTTCTTCTTCTTCTTGGCACTCTCCTCAGTCTGAGAATCTTCTGACGAGGGATAAGAACACAGAGAATGAAAGATAGAACATGTACGAGACGACAAAGACAATCTGAAGGTACCCAATTTATATATTCTCCTTGTTAAATACACAATGTGATGGCTCTATCTTTCCCCTACTTTAGACTTCAGATTTCATCTATCCATTACAGAGGATATGAAGGGAATTTCAAAGCAGACCCTTTTAATCCCAATGGGATTTATCCAGCCCTGTGGAGACTACAGGGATACAGGGAATGCGTGCTGCTGCGCTGACATTAGAAAGGCTTACACTCCTGGGAAATCTGATCAGAAAGTCTATAGTAATCCACTGGGGAAAATGGACTGTGAATTTCAATGATACAGATGACCTTCAAAAATACTGTGATGGATGAAGGAAGGAGAATCATGTCCCCATTAGAAAGAGATGTTTTAAATCTAATCAAATATGACACAGGGTTTTTGTTTGGTCCTTATGGAGAAAAACAGAATCTACAGTATAAATCCAAACTGCAACACTGCCTGACCTGTTGCTAAATAAGGAAAAAGTGGCTAAATATCCCATACGGAAAAGTAATATATGACCATATATGGCATTATATATCAAATAACTTGACATCTATTTAAAAAATATATGATCATATATTTTAATAACGTCTATAAATCTCAACCCCCCCCCCCCCCACAAAAAATTATAATATAGATATGCATTTTCATAATGCAGAATATATGTATTTTTTGTTCAATACATTTTTTGCTTTGAAATGTATTCCAGAAACATTTACGTTTTTTACATGGCATATATTTAAAAATAATACATAAATCTTACACGTAGGGATGAATTATTTTCTAATTGCATTAAGTGTTAGACAAACGTAAAGACTACTTTGTTGTCTATTTTTTCTTTGTTCTCTTAAACAGGTATGTGGTCACCGACAGAAGGGCTAACCCAGACATGTCACAGGGGCTACAAAGCTGAAGCATCAGAATGATTTCCTACCACCAAATATGGTAGTGAGAGGAAGTCCAGTTGCGGGTAGTGGGAGAGAATGGAACTAGGTGAAACTGGGCAGACATTCTGTTCCCAAAATAATAAACTGTTTCAAACAAGGTGCACTAAGTTTCATACACTTTACCAATTTTTCTTACATTTTTTTTGTTGTTAGAAAGAGTGCAAGGTCGAATTGAGTTTGTGCACACGCGCACTTCACAGAGTAGGCGTTTCCTCACTAGCTCGTGCTTGGCTTTGCCCATCTCCTTGTTTGTTCTGCCCATTAGGCTTATTTGTTCCCACTAAACGACAGAGATGAACTATCTTGGGTTAGTTATCTTTGAAGTGGTGTACACAAGCACATTATCTATAGGAAACGTTAGAGTAATCTAAGTGATACTTACCTTTTATGTTGAAATGGTAAAGTTTAAATGTGTAAATTGAAAAACTGTTAGTAAGCAAGGTTAGCACATAGAATAACATAAGAAAAAATGATGCCAGATAATATTCTGGTTTGAACTTATTTTTTATTTTTTTTTATTTTTTATTTTTTTACCTTTATTTTACTAGGCAAGTCAGTTAAGAACAAATTCTTATTTTCAATGTATAGCTCCTCTGAGGTAATATTGTTATTTTCTACTAATTTTATATGGTCTAGGCACTGCCCCTGACATCTCCACAACCAAGTGTTATATATTACAGATTTGTATTTACCCGTTGAAAAACTGTATACCCTAATGCTAAGCTAACTGCACTAACGCTAGCCTGCTAAGCCTATAGGGTTGCTATTAGCTTAGCGGCTACCGTTAGTTGGCTCAGTATTGATATGACTGTAGTGGTCTATAGTTCATTTAGCTATTTAAAGAAATGATGTTAAGATAAATACTAAGAATGTATATAGAATACAATCAATGTATTAGCTAGTTTGACAATTTTAAATACAGAGGATGTAGTATGTTACTGTATTTACTGTACTTTCTAGTATTCATTTGATATTGGAGTGACAGAAAATGGGCAACAAAACCTAAATAAACTTTTGCTGACATGGGCTAGTTGATCTGGACATTTATAACAAGTTATAAATAGCTCTCTAAGGTATACAATTACTATTTGGTATGACAATTTCTATTATTATTATTAAAACTTTCAAGAGTAAGTTTAAAGTCGGACTGAGTTCCTTAAAACCTAAAAGGGCTCCCCGCAGTTTGGGAAACTTTTTTTCTCCCCAAATTTGTGAGATCCAATTTGTTGTTGCAGTCTTGTCACATGGCTGCAACTCCCCTATGGACACGGGAGAAGCGAAAGTCGAGAGCCATGCGTCCTCCGAGACACGACCCTGCCAAACCGCACTGCTTCTTGACACACTGATCGCTTAACCCGGAAGCCAGCCGCACCAATGTATCGGAGGAAACACCATCCAGCTGGCGACCGAGGTCAGCTTGCAGGCGCTCTGCCCGCCGCAAGGACTCATTAGATCGCCTCTCATTGGTCTCCCGGTCACGGCCGGTCACGGCCGGCTGTGACACAGCCTGGGATCGAACCCTGGTCTGTAGTGACGCCTGGAACCACTGTTTTATAGCATCTGACTGAATTATTCATGTTTTGCAGATGGAAATTCACTCAGGCTCAAACGCTACAGTTCAAAGCACGTCTGGAGGGTGGCCATATAACCAGGCCAACAGTTACACTGCGATGTTGGGTACTTTAGATGTTGACATGTTGCTGAAAAGCAACCTGAGTGGTATGTACAGAGATTGTATAGACCGTAAAACTAGAATTACTAGAAGGGGCATAGGCCCTTAGATCATGGCTAGGAGGTGCTCTGCCTTGGAGTGAGGGAGGAGCTTTCACAGGTTCAATAGAATTTTGTCTCTAAGTTTGAAGAAAATCCAATCACATTGGGTAATTATTTTGGGGTCTCCATCTCAGAAAGCTCATATAAGGATAACATGTGTTGTATTGAAGAAACATCCTGTGAAAAGAGGCTACTTGTGGTTCACCCAAACCAACACTGTTTTGGATGAGAATATCCATTCTACTCATTCTAATTCTATGCAACAATGGCTGTGGTACAGTATGTCTATGTATATCTTATTTGTAGCATTGTACAGATAAGCCAGAGTCATTATCTTCAGAACCAACTCAAAATATAAAATATCTGTCTGTGTCTGTGGCTTTGGATAATTATTTAAGACACATTGAACTTATTTCATTTCAACAATTCTAGGTGGCGAAACTAAAAGGGGAGAAGAGTGGGAGAAAAAGTGAAAATGTGACTGCAATAACTGGTGAGTAGGTTTTTGATTTATATGAACATTTGACAGTGTGCGGGTATAGTCATGATATTTTTTAAAGAATATGACTTATGACTCATGGCATGCTAACTTCAATAATCTCCAAACTGCACGCAGAGGCATCAATGGTATTCATGAGTTAATCTCTGGGTAAGTAGAAAAACGACCTACATTTTCGAAATCTCTCAGTATCCCTTTAAAAATGAATACCCCATAAGAGGGTTGGGGCAGAGCCGGGTGGCCCTATACGCTCACTCCACAAGTTGCGTAGGGCCCCGCAAATTACGCAAGGGCCCCGCCTCCCCCTCATGTCAAAGTGGGTCTCAATGTGTACAACTTCGATGAGAGGAGGAAGTTTAACTATCCTTCTGGTCACGAAAATAAATAAAAAACACCATGAGAGTGAATTGCGGGAACAGCAATCAGGTAAACTTGTGTTCTCTCCTCTCCAAGTTTGATGTCAGCAAATAACAGTAACGTTACGTTGATGTGCTAGCTCGCAGTGCATCTCTCTCTAGTCTGCCTGTCTTGCTAACCCAGCTGGGCAGTGCATCTCTTGGTCTGTCTGTGTCTTGCTTGCTTAGCAGCCACTTCCAGGGCTGTGTTCTGTGACTTTGTGCCTGACAAAAGCGAGAGTGAAATACAACTATTTATTATGTTTGATAAACGCCAACGGGTAACAGTGTTTATAAACTGATGCTCGGAAAAGATAACTGTGTCGCGCGTGAACATGCGTTCATATGCGCGTGCACAAAATGAAACTTGCGCTTTCCAGCAGCAACCTCTGTGGGGACCAAGTCCAGACAATATATGGGCGTGATGGCACTCCTCATAGGAGCACATACATTTAAAACAAGACAATGGTTATCTAGTCTCTCAGTCAAGGTTTAGTTACAACTCTGGACTAATGCAAGATGGAAAGCAATGGAGTGACATTGACTGTTGATTTATATATTGAATTTAAAATGTTGATTAACTGGGCAACTGGGCAATATGGATACACATCTCTCAATAATTAATAACCATCAAGTATTCAGCCAAAACATAGTATTTTATGTTTGAAAATGTATACAAGGAAATCTGGGGGAGCCAGTTTAAATGGGTTATTCAGGTGCTATGCTTACATTTGTCAATAGAGGAGATGCTGGATCAGTACAAGCACATACTCAGTTGATCCACATCCAGCCTCAGCCGGTACTAACACAGACTCAGTACTGGCAGCTTCAGCAAGTACTAACACAGGCCCAGTACAGCTGGCTTCAGCAAATACTAACACAGACTCAATACAGCAGTCTTCAGCAAGTACTAACACAGACCCAGGTGAAGTACAGGCAGCCTCAGCCAGTGCTAGCACAACCAGAGGTGTACAGCCAGCATCAGATACAAGCAGCTTAGACCCTAATAGAACAGTTGCTGCTCCACCAAATGACCCAGCAGATTGTCCCCCAGTCTTAACAGACTTTATGAGTACTGAGTTAGTGCGCAGATGTCAATTCAAACCAGGACTGGATTTTTCTTACCCTAAAGACAAGTCTAGAAGAGGTTTCCATTCAGGCTTATTACAGATGGGGAAAAGATTACCAGGAGCTGGCTTTCATACTCAATCAAAAACAACACTGTGTATTGTTTTAGCTGTAAGCTCTTTTCTACAGAAGACTACAAAATAAAGGAAGGCGTGAATGACTGGTCAAATATCAACACCATTCTGAAACACCACAAGAGTAATCCTGAACACAAAAACAACATGATTAAGTGTAGAGAACTTGATTTGCGCCTATGTCGGGGACCGACTCTTGACCAGATACAAATTACAATTTTGGAGGCTGAAAGAAAGAGATGGCGGAATGTCCTTACACGTTTAATAAGTATCACCCAGTCTCTGGCCGAAAGAAACCTAGCATTCAGGGTTTCATCAGACAAACTCTTCCAACCAGATAATGGAAACTTCCTAAAAGAGGTTGAATTACTGGCAAAATTTGACCCCATTATGGAAAATAATCTCAGCAAAATTAAAGATGGAGAGACATGCTCATTACCTTGGGAAGCGCACACAGAATGAGCTGATACAGATTGTGAGTGACAAGATTGTGGAAGCAGTAGTGACTCAAGTAAGAGACTCAAAGTACTTGTCACACCTTGATCTGTTTCACCTGTCCTTGTGCTTGTCTTCACCCCCTCCAGGTGTCACTCATCATCCCATGTGTATTTCTACCTGTGTTTTCTGTCTGTCTGTGCCAGTTCGTCTTGTTAGCCAAGTCAACCAGCGTTTTTCGCCCAGTCCCTGTTTTGCTTAGTCCTCCTGGTTCCGACCCTTGCCTGTCCTGACACTGAGCCCACCTGCCTGACCATTCTTCCTGCCCTGACCTTGACTGCCTGCCGCCTTGTACTGTCTGGACTCTGACCTGGTTTGTGAACTCTTGCATGTCCCTGACCTGCCTTTTGCCTACCCCTTGTACTGAAAAGACAACTACTTCAACATTGTGGTCGACTCTGCTGTGACATCCATGGATGAGAGATTTGAAACACTCAACCAAGTGAAAAACAAACATGGAGTGCTGCTGAACTTCAGCACTTCCTCTCAGATGTCCAGTGAACCGTTAAAGGCTCACTGTATGGAAGTTGAAAACACTCTAACCTTCAGAGATGACTTTGACAATCAGGAGAATGGATCTGGCACACAAGATTCAGAATTTACCTGATCTGCCATCAGATAAGATGACTGCCTTTGAGTTGCTTTCCTTTCTCTGTGAGAAAAACCATGAGGAACTCTATCCTAACCTTTTGGATAGCCCTAAGAATTGCTGTCACCCTACCAGTAACATCGGCAGAGAGGCGCTTTCAAAATCATAGGTCATCAAAAGCTACCTGAGGTCTTCCATGTACCAGGAACGTTTGAGTGGTCTGGCCATCATGAGCATAAATCATGACTTGGGGAAACATGTCCTATGATGAGATCATTGGTGATTTTGCCTCAAGAACATGCAGAAGAGGAATATTTAGACGGTAAGATTTTAATTCAAACATTCAAATGTTTACACACTTAGTAACATTTTAAGATTGTATGGAAGAAGTGCATTTGTGTAAATGACTGCTTAACTAACTATGTGACATACTTTCTAAATTTCTTCCAGTCAGTCCCGACTGGTGCCCATGCTGAAAATGCCCAGGCTGTAGAGGGAACCAAAGTTAATCACACAGCTGTATAGGTTTAATTTTACTATTTTAAGACCCATAGCTGCAGCCATAGCCTATAGGCTTATGTTTACATTATATAGACAAAGCTAATTGTATAACATTGTGAGGACTGGATTAATTACCAGGAAGCAGAGCTGTTAATATTCACTTATCTTAAGATTCTATAGAAAATATTCTATTCAATAAATATTGTTTGTTTTATACATCATTCTGTTCTGTATAGGTATAGCAAATTGTTTTAAAGGAGGAAGTATTGTAGTGGGAGCACTGGGGTGTCAGGTGTGACTGTGGGGCAATGGCAAATGGTTTACATGGCTTCCGGGTCAGGTAGGAGGGCCCCTTAGCAGAATTTTGCTTAGGGCCCCAGGGAGGTCAGGACCGGCTCTGGATGTGTATAGAAGGCAGAAATGTATGTCACATACAGTGCCAGTCAAATGTTTGGATGCACCTACTCATTTTTCTTAAATTTTACTATTTTCTATATTGTAGAATAATAGTGAAGACATCACAACTATGAAATAACACATATGGAATCATAAAGAAAAAAGTGTTAAACAAATCAGCTTCATGAGGTAGTCACCTGGAATGCATTTCAATTAACAGGTGTGCCTTAAGTTAATTTGTAGAATTTCTTTCCTTAATGCATTTGACCCAATCAGTTGTGTTGTGACAAGGTAGGGGTGGTATGCAGAAGATGGCCCTATTTGGTAAAAGATAAAGTCCATATTATGGCAAGAACAGCTAAAATAAGCAATAAATGACAGTCCATTACTTTAAGACATGACGGTCAATCAATACGGAGAATTTCAAGAACTTTTAAAGATTGTGCAGTCGCAGAAGGAGGTGTTATGGTGTGGGGGTGCTTTGCTGGTGACACGGTCTGTTATTTATTTAGAATTCAAGGCACACTTAACCAGCATGGCTACTACAGCGATACACCATCTCATCTGGTTTGGGCTTAGTGGGACTATCATTTGTTTTTCAACAGGACAATGACCCAACACACCTCCAGGCTGTGTAAGGGCTATTTTACCAAGAATGAGAGTGATGGAGTGCTGCATCAGATGACCTGGCCTCCACAATTCCCCGACCACAACCCAATTGAGGTTTGGGATGAGTCGTACCGAAGAGCGAAGGAAAAGCAGCCAAGAAGTGCTCAGCATATGTGGGAACTCCTTCAAGACTGATGGAAAAGCATTACAGGTGAAGCTTGTTGAGAGAATGCCAAGAGTGTGCAAAGATGTATCAAGGCAAAGGGTGGCTACTTTGAAGAATCACAAATCTAAAAAATATTTTGCTTTGTTTAACCCTTTTTTGGATACTACATGATTCCATGTGTTATTTCATAGTTTTGATGTCTTCACTATTATTCTACAATGTAGAAAATAGTACAAATATAGAACTAGATATGTCCAAACTTTTGCCTGGTACTGTATATGAAAACAGACAATTCTTGTATATATGTACTTGTGTGATTACATATGTTTCCACCACATGCAGTATGCCCATATAAAACAAACATACATGGTAAGTATTCTGTACTGTATGTTTGTTTACCATACCCTAAGTGTAGAAAGTGGGAAAGTCATGGCAGGGAACAAAACCATGACTACCCTTATTTAAAAGAAACTGCTGCTCGATCAGGTCTTAAAAGATATGTAAATCAGTCAGTTTTGCTATGCTATAATATTATACATACAGCACATTACATGTAGTATTGCTTGAGGTTCAGTGTGCGCTGTGAGGCAAATCACACAGGACGTGAGGAGAGAGTGACTGGGAAGATGGGTAAGGAAGGGATGAGACTTGAATATCAAAAATCCACTGGTTCACTCAATAGAACATCTCCCTAATGTGTTTAATGCATTTGGCTTCAACTTTAATCAATCCAGTAAGTGTTATTACTATTTATCACTAGGCATAATCTCTCCCAATAACTAAAATGTTGCTCTGTGAACAGTGTTTAATCCTATTCTCGTAGAGTTGACCAGTGGAGTGGAAGATACAGCTACTACCTTAGTCCTGAGTAGAAGATAAAGAACACTGTGCCCCAATCTCTAGAAATGGTAAACATATGATCATTTTAATGTGAAATTGCAAAGGAAACTGTTGCTAATTAATTAAAATCGTTTTGGATATGATCAAGCTAATATCAATTTTATAAATTATGCATAAATATGAAGTCAAAAAATGTATTTTTCCTCTTCCAGACTACTGTATCAGTAAACGTTTCTACTCATTATATTTGGATTTTACTAGTCTGGTACCACCACACTGAGATAATCCCAAAAAATAAATCCAGCAGACATTAAAAAAAAAATTATAATAATTGGGTTAGACAGAACCGCCATGCTACATACATCCTTATCTCTCATTTGAATCAAGCACAAGACATTGGTATTTACTCACTTGCTTTACTTCTTTCTCTGAAATCATAGAAAAAATACCAAAAAAAGCATAAGTAATCAAAATAGATCAATAATGTATCAACCGTTTGAGGAAAGGTATCATTTGATACTTTGCGCCAACATACCTTGAGCCTCTTTCACAGCTCTCTTCTCAGCCTTATCTGTGAGAAGATAAAATGCCGTTTCTCCTGTTCTCCACTCGCTTTATAATCTGAAACGTTTTCTCTTTCTCTGTAACAAAGTGACATGGCTGTAATTGCAGTTTTGCCATGCATAAACATCCTCTCTAATCAAGTGGAGTGACTGGTTATTTTTCAGTTGTGAATTTGTTCCGAAAAAAAAATGTATATAATGATTGATGTGAAAGAATCATGGCAAAGCTTATTCAAAACTGATATGTGCTGTCGAGTACACAAAGTAATTCTGCCGAGCCTTTGTCTAAAGCTATGCCGTTTGACAGATCCAATTTCTTCTCGTCAACTAGTGTTGTGTGTTAAATAAGCATGAGAAAGATCACTGACGCTGGCATGTAATCAAACTATCCCACTATACCATTATGCGTGATATGCTATTCAATAAAAATGTGGCGCTTTACAAAACACTATAGAGATAAAGAGAGCATCCAGTGATTAGAATATGGCATTTCCAAGGCTGATCCATGGACAAGGAGCTCCTCAACTAAACAATGCATCAATAAAAACACATTTGACGGTGCCATTTAGCATGACAGATGTAGCCCAGTGGTTAGTGTTGGGCCTGTAACCAAAAGGTTGTTGGATCGAATCCCTGAGCTGACAAGGTAAAAAAATCTGTCGTTCTGCCCCTGAACAAGGCAGTTAACCCACTGTTCCCTGCTAGGCCATCATTGTAAATAAGAATTTGTTCTTAAGTGACTTGCCTAGTTAAATAAAACAATCTTGAAACCACTCCTTTGTGGCTACTCCAGTTTTAGGCAAGATAAAGAATGCATTAAAGCCCTGTATGGATTCACATGTTAAAACAAAAGACAGGAACTGACTTGCTTATCAAAACAAATACGATTCCTTGCTTTGGTCCCTAAGGTTTTGATTTAGATTTCTGTTTTAGCTTTGACTAAAATAAAAAAAATTAAGTACATTTACAGTGTTTAGTGTATGCCGGGATCAGATAAAGCTTTTACACCATCTACATTATTCAACTTTAAATATGTAAACAGCTTTTTAATTAGTAATTTTAACAGAATCCTTCACAAACAGCATTTAACACGTTTAATTACAACTATAAGTCAATCTGTGCATAACATCTTTTGTCAACATGTCTCGTCTATAAAACTTGAAGAATTAACTATGCATGCAGTAAACAATGCTAGTTTTTCGTATTTATGTCAAGGATGGACTGAAATGGCACAGAAAAACTCAATGCTGCATCACAATCTGTTGATTGATCACTAGTTGGCCTGGGGGTCATTAATTAAATTGAGCCATTTGCCTCAGGTTTATTGATTAAAAGTCTTGGCAGCCGCACTTTGATATAGGCTGCATTTCACATGGTCAATACCAGATCACAACTTTTTCAAGTTCATTACTGGAATCTAGTGTTGTTGGCCTGTGCAATAAAACGCTGCAGCACCTCCCAAATACCCCATAACTACAGGATGAGGCTTAGTCAAACAAGGATTGTAATATCTGATCACTCTATTGGAAGAAGTCTGTTTGTAGTTGTGTAAACAGATACAGTATACTACCTAGACGTTGCTATGGTAGCTAGCTTTTATTACATCTAATCAGTTTTTTTCAATAGCATCTATTCAAACTAGATCAATGCATTTGTATACTTCTATATGAACAGAACTCACCATCTGATGTGTTCACATCCTTCACCTTTTCTTCTTATGCAAGGAGGGAACCGTTGAAATCAGTTCTTCATACTAATGAAAAAAGATTCATCAGCCATGCAAAAGGATATGTAATACCCAGATAACACCCTATTTCACCCTACTGTAGGCCTATCATCAATGTAGTCAATGCACAGCAAAGCCATATAATCGTTAACAATGTTTGTTTTGTTTTCACAGATGTCCCAGTGTTTGTGTTTGATTTTAGGGTTCAAGTCCTTGAAGGGAATTACTGTACATCTGGAGTGTTTTTCCAAACCCATTACCCAGGTCAGTAAATCAGCACTTTGCTCTACCATACAGACAAACCCCAGGCGATATACAGGGAGGTAATACAGAGAGGGATCCCACGGTAATGGTCTAGATACAGGGACGTCATTCAGAGAGGGATCCCACGGTAATGGTCTAGATACAGGAAGAAATGAGGCGTTGGGTTGGGAGGAACAGAACAAATGCTTATTGTAGACTAAGAAGAACTGCCAGGTAAACATTTGAACCCTACACTGAACTACTCAGGAGAGTGTGGTGACCGTCAGGATGCCTGTATGGCAGACTCAATCCTTCACACATTACCTGATTGCTCCATGCTCCGCAGAACACGTTGTTTATGCTTGTTTAGCCAATACAATAAATGAGTGAGTAAATAAACCCATCCATGTTGTGGGCTTCAGTGAGGGGTTTCTATAGTAACGTGATGGAGGGTTGTGTACGTGATTACTCTTTTCACCAACAGAGGAAATGGAACAGCACAATCTTATTAACATCCAGAGATAGCAGGAAGAAATACTGGATGTATTAGAGATGTTGCAGCATCATTCTGAAGGATTTTGCAAGTGAGATAAATATATATTGTGTGCAACACCAAGCTCCCACTCTGCTAATACGGGTCATCCTTTAGGGTTTCATAAACATTAGGTACTAGAGTACATCTTGAGAGAGAGCTGTTAAACTGCTGTAGGTCCAGGTCACAAACACCCCAACCCCTGTTTCAACTGTTTTAAAGGGATACTTCAGGATTTTTCCAGAGTCAGATGAATTAGTGGATGCCATTTTTATGTGTCTGTGTCCAGTATGAAGGAAGTTCACAAGCCAAAGCTAACTAGCGTTAGCGCAATGACTGGGAGTCTATGGGTATCTGCTAGCAACTACCTCTAACTTCCCTTTAAGTGTTACCTGTTTAAAAAAAACACAAGTCTGAGAAAAACGTAGTCAACTCATTCTTGCCTTAAGAGGTTAAGTCATGTACCATTCAGTAAAAATGCAAAAGGAAAACAGTGAAAGATTTAATACTCAGTTTCTGCTCCGCACACTAATAGGACTGATGCACTTTACTGTACCTGGTTCAGGTGTTTTAGTTAGCTTCTCCTTCATTGCAGGAGCTAAAAGTGTGAGAACAGTTAGCCAATTATTGTATCTAATTGAAAATAATATGCATTTAGTTTGAAGAATATTTGTAATTGCTGTGTGGTTACCTTTTTTTGTAGGGATGGCTCTTATAGCGACAACTCAATGGCTTTTACCATTGGCACCACAACATTTGTGTGCTTACCTTTTCTCATAGCTGGGTCTCTTGGAGTGGTTCTCTTTAGGGGGCTTGGGTTCTAAAAAACCTAGTGCAGAGATTCTATTATTTATTACATTACATACAACAAAAAGTAAATAAGGCTCTTGGTCAAGTTTATTAAGCCAAGCAGGGTGTAGGGAACACTATACCATTCTTTAAAAGCAGAAGGTTCTGAGAGAAACAAGAAATGTAATAAGCGTTTAACTGCAATTCATAGCGAGCATTTACTCAAGTTAACATTTGTGAAATACAGTATTACCTTTCTTGGTAGTGGGTGTGGTTGTCTTGCTAGTGGTTGTCTTGGCTTTTTCTTTGGAGATTGCAGGCTCTAAAACCATGATACATCCACAGTTAGAACATACAGTATGTTAATTTGTCAACCAGAATAACTTTATCCAAGTTGTTGTTATTTTGTCATCTTCTTTTCCCACAGGATCTGAGACAAAGAAGAAAAATAATATGGTCAGCATTCAGAATATAGTCTTCATACAGCTCAATGTTGCTCAATGTTGCTCAATGTTGCTAAACGTTGCTCAATGTTTCTTCAGCGACAACAGCTTCTGGAATAATAATTACATGGTTAATATTTTCAAATAAAAGTAAAGTACACAGTATGTTACTTTTGGCCTATTATTTGTAATCAAAATATCAAAAAGGAGCGCACGAAACCACAAACTGATGTGCCTAAAGCAACAAACAAAGAACCACACACAGGTGGGAAAAATCTATTACTTAAATAGGATCCCCAATGAGAGATAACGTAGAGCAGCTGCCTCTAACTGGGGACCAACAGAAACCAAACATAAAGTTGCCCAGACAACCCTACCGTCAGGCCCCGACACTTAACCCAAACCAAACGTAGAGATGCCTCTAGGCATCCCTACCGTCAATGCCTGACAGTACTCCCAAAATCTGTACCCTTCTTTGCAACAGCTGGTTCGACCTTCACTTTGGACACCACAAGTTCTAGAATACAAGGAAAGAAATAGAAAACTATGTAACTGTGTTTAAATACAGAAATAAATTATCCCGTTCAATTGTACAAATTATTACCTTGCTTCTTAACTTTTTCTTTAAGAGGCTCTGGCTCTGGCTCTGGAAAAAACATAAATGATTGACAAAATATCAGTAGAAAATCTTATCAATGTGTGTCTGCTATGGTTTAATACTTATAAGCGGCTATATTACCCTTACCTGAAGTAACTTCTAACACTGACACCCTTAACATTGACTGCATTTACATAGCATGTACTGAACGTATACCGTTCTCAGTTAGTGTGAAAATTGTTTTGGTGTGTAGAGAGTCTCTTACCCTTCCTTGGGGCAGCTGCCTTGGTCTTTTGCTTTGGAACTAAGAGTGAAGAAGAATGTGTTCATTTCAGACAAGAGTAAGTTATATAAGTGTATCCCTTTGAATCAACACATGTTCATACCCTTCTTTGTGGAGGCAGCCTTTTCTTTGTTAAGAGTGTCCTTTCAAGCCTAGTATCAAGGATCAATAAATCAAAATAGGGCATTGAATATGATTATTTTTATTTACAGTGCATTCGGAAAGTATTCAGACCCCTTGACTTTTTCCACGTTACAGCCTTATTCTAAAATCTACACACAGTACCCCATAATGACAAAGAAAAAAACAGATTTTTATACATTTTTCACATTTATAAAAAATAATAAACAGAAATACCTTATTTATATAAGTATTCAGACCCTTTACCATGAGACTCGAAATTGAGCTCAGGTGCATCCTGTTTCCAGTGATCATCCTTGAGATGTTTTTACAACTTGACTGGAGTCCACCTGTGGTAAATTCAATTGATTGGACATGATTTGGAAAGGCACACACCTGTCTACATAAAGTCCCACAGTTCATAGTGCATGTCAGAGCAAAAACCAAGCCATGTGGTCGAAGGATGCACCTGAGCTCTGCAACATTGAATGTCCTCAAGAACACAGTGGCCTCCATCATTCTTAAATGGAAGAAGTTTCGAACCACCAAGACTCTTCCTAGAGCTGGCCGCCAGTTAGATCAGTTAGACTTCCACGTACAATGCCTTTTCATTGCATACTTGGTAACCATGTACTTAAATGGTACTGAAGTTATAAAATATGGTGCACGGATTCATGTGACAGAATGTAATTAAAACTAATACAGGGCGTGTTGATTTTGAAAATGTTGTAATCACAAGACCTTTGAGGTGAAAAGTACCAGGAAACACCAAGGGACTGCTGGGAAAAGCCGCTGTAACTTAAGTAGCTGACAGACAACAAACCAATAAAGGAACACGTGACAGAACAATTTAAAGCAAAGATCTTTAATATTTTCAAAATGGTTATTATTAACACTACTTGAATGTTCACCCATAGATAATCATATGAAACCTATACAAGGACATAAGGACGTAACATAAGAACATACAGTAAACGGAGGCAGTGAAGTCTCTCAGCCCTAGTAACTAGGGCCCAGAGGTTTTTCTGCTCTAGTCACATGGTCAGGAGAAACTCCTGGCCCTAATAACAACACAGAGCTCTGCAAACAACATGTCAGGCACATTTAAATATTGATAATGTTAGCATTAAATACCTGATTGGCAAGAATTAAAATAATACCAAATACCTGTCATAGTTGTATCTCTACAAACGTACCTGGCGCGGGTGCAGGTGCAGGCACCCCAGCATCTATATGTTGAGACTCTGCAATGTGATAAAAAGAGGTTTTGGGCAAACATAACACAAGTACCTTTACAGAATTACTCTTAAAACCACGGTATGACTAATGCATGACTGGGTTACCTTCCTTTGTGGCCTTCTCCTCCTTTTAAAGTCTGAGTTCTGAGGAGGGAAAGAGAAACCATACAGCATAAAGGGATTACATCTGATAGGTGACTTTGAAGTATTTTCCCACCTCAGCCGCTCTAAAGACCTTCATCTCCCCACTGGGAGAACTAATGAATGGTGGTCGGCACTGAGAAAGAATACCTTTTAATCATCAAATATACTTCTAACTATACAGAAGTATGTACTGTTCTGCAGTGTACTGCCAAAGGACATTGAAGAATAATTGAATATATTGTATGTTTACATATACACGGCTAAGAGAGATTCAGCCACACACGCAAAGTGCCAAGTAATCTTAGAATATTTTAATGTATTCTTTGTTTTGTTTTGTTTTATTCAAACAACTTGCAAACAGCTTTTCACCGTTATTCATTTTAAATGCATGTCACTGGACTTGCCATTCATCTTATAAAAAATGTTCAGCTGCTATTTCCGAGATGTGATAATGAGCTGCAAATTAAGATGATTCCAAGCTCTCCATTTTGGCTTCTTGCACATGTCACGCTCTAGAAAAGGGGGAAAACTATCACATAACAATAATGAATACACGTCATTGATGCCATTACCATTTCTGCATTACCTAATATTCTGTATGATTAACATTCAACTACACAGTAAATGTACCAGAAAATACATAGTTGTCACACAGTACCTCTCAGCTCTCACTATGAACCCAGAATACACAACACAAGGGAACATTGTATTCTACTTCTTATAATTAAACCATATTATATAAAAATGTATGAAAATGTAAAATGTGTGATCATCATTGGCATTATATTCTGTCAAATGTGGCAAAGAGGTGAAGCGGATAAATGGTCAATAATCTACATTTCAATCTTTGTTTCATCTTTGAATTTGAAAAGATACGTGATCAAACTGGAAGAGAATCTAAGACCCTCCACCAGCATAACAGATTTGCACTAAGATTGAATTGGTTCATCCATCCCCTCAAGTCTCTATGCTACTTTCAGAGCTACTTTCAAAGCAACATGACATCTCAGCTTCACAACACTTACTCTTCCTGTCAGGAGTGGCCTTTTTAAATGTGGATGAGAAAATAAGTCACAAATCTGAGTTTGAAAAATTGTATTATTAATACATTTTAAATTAGCCTCAGACTCAGCTAATACATATACTATGAATGTGTTACAGACCAATGTTCATTTTCATTACTTTTAACCTTTTCTCTTACGGCATTTTCTGAAAAAGTCAACAAGTGCATACTTTATCATGCAATGCCCATATCATGTGCACATTGTATAGATATGTATAGACGTACCAGTGTAGAAGTGCCTCTTTTCAAACAGCAGGGGCCAGCATTGTGCCTACTACAGCAAGCTTCAATACTGCCATGGTCTCGGAGGTCTCAACATACTGCCACCCTACACATTTTTATACATTGAGAGATATACATTGAGAGTGCTGCTCTGGGCCTGTTAAGTGCTTTGCATTCCTGTTCCTCTGCTTCTATATAAGCTCTTACTTCAACAGCAACCAACACCCTCCTGAGGGAACTAGAAGATATACAGTACTGTGATGCTATTCCTAACCACATGAAGGATACAGTGACTCTAACATACCCTGGCTAATTCCCTCTTGACATGTTTAGCTATATGACACAAATATACCAGCAATCAGTGAAATGCAAACTAATGCATGGCTTATCTAAACTTCTTCCACTAGATGGCGACTTTGAGAAGCAAAACCAAGGAAACACCAACCATTACGCAATACGAAGTCACTAAGGATTGTCATTACTGAACTTTTACATGTTTGGTAGAAACAGTGTAACCCTACAGCACATATGGGTCAAGTTATAACAACGGACTTTGCATTAATTGACAGTTAGTATGTCAACAACACCATTTAAACCACAAATAGAACACGGATATCGTCAAAACAAAGTTCTAAGTGTTGCCAATTGACTCGGAAGTCAGAAACAGAAACAGATGTTGTCTACTACACATAAGATCCTCTCAAAGTCAGAGGATATTTGTTGCCATTTGTAAAGCTTCTCTCTACAGCCAGTTATACATTCAAGACTAATTCAAGACTAAAGCAAAGCCGAAAGAATCACTCCAATATCTGTCATATACAAATACATCTGGGCTGTAGGGGAACACAGCCCTCACTATCAGAAATAATTTCAGCAGAAGGTATGCTAATGATATAAAGGGGTAAGTAATGAACAGCTCTCACTTCTCCACAACCATGAATGATATTGATCTATTATCGGTATATCAATACCGTTTTCCTCTGTTGGCTCACTTTTGGCCTCTTTGAGTTTGGACGAATGCATACAAGGGCAAACTACTGAAAAATGGAATGTAGATCGTTGAAATGAGCATTTCTCTACTTATAATTCACTGATATTCAGATCATTACAGACCAGGCTGCGCTGATATACCTTGTTCTGCAGGAGGAGGAGCAGCTTGCTGGACCATTAGTTCTGAAAAGGAAATAGATTTACTGATCAATACCAATACATGTATATAAAACAGCAAAATGGTCTGGTATACTAAACCCTCTTCGAAAATAATCAATCAATGCAAATGTAAGATGGAGCTCTTTTTCTTTGATGTCATACAGATATCCCCTCATAAAAGACCTGAGGTGATATGCTCCAAGAACATGGGAAAATAAAAGGTAGGTGAATCACAGACAATTCAAATAATTAATTCTTCAACAAAGAAGGATTCATTTTAATATTCATCCAAAAAAAGCGATTTTCAGAATTAACAATAAGCATGCTTCCTTCTGTAAAAGTCAGTGCTCCTGTAGTGTTTACATTATGCATTCATAATTCAAAAGGTTATGACTGGAATTAATTTGAAAAGTGGCGACAGTAAGTCACAGGATGCAAATATGACAGCTTTATTAGATATCTGGATTGCTTGAATTTGTCAGAATTAATGTGACACATTTTGATTAAACGGCAACCTTTCACTGGAGAGACGGGATCTTCACAACAAACCTATCTGGCTGAATCTAGCAGCCCATGACAAAGCTGCAAATAACAGAGAAAATAATGGTGGTTGCCATAGCGTTTGAGGCCACATGCTTCAGTGGGGAAATATAATTTAAGGATACCGCAATACTTCCAATTTGTGTAAATCAAAATATCATGCTACAGAAATCAAATCTGGAGCTGCTTCTCAGATGCTTTTGGGGACATTGTGACTGATCTCATTTAAAAGATTTTAGCCCAAAATGAACCCTGTGGTCAAATACATGATCAGCAGGGATGCCATATTTGATTGTTTCAGTGATTTGATTGTTTCAGTGTTATCCTCTGTGAACTGTACTTTTGTAGTTTGAATAAGCATGCTAAAAAAGAAACTGTAAAAGGGCACTGCATCTCAGTGCTAGAGGTGTCACTACAGACAACCTGGTTTGAATCCAGACCGTATGACAACTAGCCGTGATTGGGAGCCCCACAGGTCTGCGCACAATTAGCCCAGTGTTGGCTGAGTTTGGATGATGTAGGCTGTCACTATAAATAGGAATTTGTTCTTAACTGACTTGCCTACTTAAATAAAGGTTAAATAAAAACATATATCAACATGTAAATGCGATCATCTTCCTCTCTGGAGTATATTACCTTATGTATATATTTACTGTTTATTTTTATATTTACTAGTTTCAATTTCTATCATATTAAAATATATGTTATTACTAATAATGTAGTCAAAACAGTGTCCTTCTTCCTCAACAGAACATCTACAGTGTACAATAGATGCTCAGTTGATGGAAACTTTTTCCCATTCCAGCTTGACTAGAGACATTTACAAGACATGACAAAAAGAAAGAGTTGTCAACAAATCCCTGTTCCAAAGCTTAAGGTCAAACCACTTCAAGAAACAGAAGAAAAATCCAAAGTTCCAAAGACAATAAAATAATGCTTTTTGAAGTGGCAAGGTGTCCTCAGATTCTGAAGAGAATTAATAACTCCAACAGTTCACTGTAAGTGGGCAGGTGCACGTAATGTGGAAGAGTATTATGTAGCCTACAGGAGTGATTGATATACTAAAATGATCTGAATGTTTGGCATGCATGTAAGCTAACTTTGTGCAAGCGAACACTAAGTCAACAAGTGCATAAACAGAACAGCATTCAATAAATACATCTTTACAAAGCCCATGTCTGCCATATCAGAATGGACAGTAAATCCATAACAGTTTTATGATATCATGTTTCTAAGACAGTAGCAGGAGCAAAGGGGCGTGGTTCCTCTCAGGCTAGCCTACAGGCGTAATCTGTAAGGAAGTTCACTGTGTGGATTCAGAACCTAGACTCCCATCTACTGCATTGTGGAGGAAATAGCCTTTTCCTGCTCCTCAAATCAGGGGACCCTAATTAAAATGTTATCTTGCCTGTTATCGCTGTGTGTTTATATTTACTCTAGTCTACCCCAGACTGCCTCAACACATAATATTGACATCCAGGTGTATTCTAACTGTGTAAAATACAGTTAGTTGACTTGGTTGGATATACCTGTGTTCTTAATTTGTTTAATAAGATAAAACATTTTCTCAAGGGACCCCATTTCAATATCAGGGAGCCCCACACAGGGTCCCGATGCCAAGTTTGGGAAACACTAACACAGTAACAGAATGATGCTTATATGGCGCTTATATTCAGATTTTTCACTTTAAAATGTTACAATGATGGCCTACCTACAGGGTCAGCCCCTGGAGCAAATTAGGTTTAAGTGCCTTGCTCAAGAACACATCGACAAGTTTTTTCACATTGTCAGCTCGGGTATTCAAACCAGCAACCTTTCGGTTACTGGCCCAATACTCTAACGGCTAGGCTACCTGCCACCCCACTTGAAGAACAGTGCAGACACAAAGTTTGGTAACAGAAGGATGGGTTGTGCTGTTTGTGTCGTCATTCTTTTACAAAACGTTTCATCTGCACTGTTCTTCAAGTAAATGTGTTTTTGTACAATTTTCAGTGTAAGTTGTTAAAAGTTGCCTGTGTGCATAGAGTTGTACGGTCTATGTAACTTTGCAATCATTGGTTTTTGTTTGGCATACATTTTAAAGTGAAAAATCTAAGTCTCAGCATCACTCTGTTATCGTGGAATTGCCCGTATTGCTGTGGAATGGCCTTGTCTTTGTGACTCACTGAGTCTCTCCATGGCTTATAAATTATTCAGATGTTTAGCTAAATGCAAAGGTAGCGATGTTATACACAGAACAGTGTTCCCCAGTCTGCTAGCAAGCTCTATTGAAAACGAAAAACATCTGAAATGTCAGAATTCGACACATACACGTCCTACTTGACTAGATCATTCAAAATAACTCTAGGAAGCAATACCATTGACCTAAATCATAATGAAAGTCATGGCATTATATCATCATCATATAATAGCAACCAACAAGTGTTTGCATCAAAGGCTATCATGACTCTGCATCCCTGTCATACAATAGACGATCCTGTCCTGCCTCTTCATGGGGACTGTGAAGTGTACATCCTCCCGATAGACACTATCGGAGAGTGATGATGTTTAAACGTGTTCATCGCTATTAGATGATGATATAATGCCATGACTTTCATTATATTTAAGGTCAATGGTATTGCTTCCTACTGCTATTTTGAATGATCTAGTCAAGAGGTCTGGCTCCTGTACAATCTTATGAATTTGTCTCCAGTCTATAAGGTGTTTAGAACCATACCTCAGAGCCCACAATAGCCCTTAGCTTCGTGGGAGCTGCACTGTAATCCCGAGGTAATCTTGGTATCTTTTTAACTTTCAAAACCCAGAGGACTCTATACATTTCAACTCTAGTCACACATTTCCCTACTATTGCAGATCAGATCGTTCACAGCGCGTCTCCAAATGTAAACAGAAATGTGAATGGCAATCCCCAAACATTGAGGATGGAATTATATCTTGGCTGTATGATGAGTGTCGTGAATGTTAAAACCGAACAAAACAAATATGCTCTAGCAGTTCTGGATGGTTCAGCTGTTCTGTTTAAATGTGACCATGGTCCTTCTGTATAGGGTCCGATATCACTGGAGGGGAAAAACGTGCCAAGTCTCTTAGTGTAAACATGGAGCATAAAACAGCAAAAACATTATTTTGATCCCAACTCAGCCATATAAAAAATATTATTGTTCTCACTGCTACCAAGGCAGATAATATGGAATTTCGAGCTTAGATACCTCAGCAGAATGCATAACTTCTAAATCATTCGGATAAATGTTTGATTGAAGTATTTGTAAGGGGATAATTCTTTGGTCATATTTTTATTTGCCTATTTGAATGTTGTTGACCATTTTGCAAGTCTAGCAAAGTAAACATACAGAGAGAATAAACATCCTTCTCAATGCACCTTTTTCCATAAGATGATTCAGCAATACAGACGGAGCGGTGAACTAAAGCTGTAAGGATAAAGTAAAAAAAATTATGTTGAAGCCAGACCACTCTTATTGATCAGGTCTCTGAGGTAGTTAGTGGCACAGCCTGTGACAGAGTCTTCTGTGCAGACATGCCAACCACCAGACATATACTTCATATTGATAGAAAAGAACAGATGGGAGAATGAGTAATGTAGAAGATGGAGAGAGATCAAAGAATTGGCCTAAAGCCTTTCTCTCCTCTCCCACCCCCCTCTACTCCCTCATTCCTTATCCTTACCTCACCCACATCTATTCAAACACTCCGACCGTATATATGTGTATAGCAATTAATTGAACACATGACATAGAAAAATTGCTATGGAACATGACCCTTTTCTCTTCTTTGACATATTTCTTATCTAGCATCCACCCCCTCTTTTTATTTACCATCGGCTGCAGGTTCTACCTCCTCCTCTGGTTCAGTGATGGGTTCTACCTCCTCCTCCTCTGGTTCAGTGATGGATTCTACCTCCTCCTCCTCTGGTTCAGTGATGGGTTCTACCTCCTCCTCGGGTTTGGGCTCTGCTGTCCCTTCCTCCACTACCTTCTCTTCCAGAGCTTGCTCTATTGTCAGCTCTGGTTCAGCAGATGGTTTCTCAGTCTCCTCCTCCTCTTCCTCTGGTGCTTCTCTGAGAATATATTCACAGATGGAGCTGAATAGCTTTGCCAGGTTTCAATGCATCAATGCAGAACCAAACTGTTAGGGGATATTACCCGGGGTCATGTTGACTTTCAATGGAATAATTTGCTACTAGCATCAGTAGGTTACATAAAATTTGATACACATTTGACCTCTACGAGTGAGAAAAACATGAAAGGATGGTTAGTTTTCACCTGCGATTTCCCCAGTTTTTTCCTCCTCTACTTCACTCTCTTCAGCCTCTTCAGAAGGTGGGGTTACTTTTTCTTCAATGGGCGGGTTACTGTAATGCATGCAATTAGTCATACTAGAAAATCTAATAGGGGGCCTCCCGAGTGGCGCAGCGGTCTAAGGCACTGCTTCGCAGTGCTAGAGGTGTCCCTACAGACCCGGGTTTGTTCCTGGGCTGTGTCACTACCGGCCGTGATCGGGAGTCCCATAGGGCGGTGCACAATTGGCCCAGCGTCGTCCGGGTTAGGGAAGGGTTTGGCCGGGGGGGCTTTACTTGGCTTATTGCGCTCTAGCGACTCCTTGTGGCGGGCCGGGTTTCTGCAGGCTGACCTCGGCTGACCTCGGATGTCAGTTGAACAGTGTTTCCTCCGACACATTGGTGTGGCTGGCTTCCGGGTTAAGCAGGTGGGTGTTAAGAAGCGTGGTTTGGTGATTTATGTTTCCAAGGTCACATGACTCGACCTTCTCCTCCCGAGCCCGTTGGGGAGTTGCAGCGATGAGACAAGATTGAAAAAGGGGGTAAATATATATATATATATATAACAATAATCTAATAGGTTGGCAGCATATAATGAAAGCATATTGATATGGATTGGCTGAATGGCATCATTTGGCAATAAATATCATGACGGATTCAATATGAAAAGACTAATCTGTGAGCACTGCTACATTGCATGATAATGAGGGGAGAAACTAAGTATCTTTACTCAAGCCAGCGTCATCAGTAATCTACTACTGCTAGTACTACAAACTATTCAACTATTACAAACTATGACACTATTACTAACTATTAAACTATTACTAACTATTCAACTATTACTAACTATTCAACTATTACCTACTATTAAAGCTATACTATAGGGACATATTAGTGAAATATGTGCCTGTGGTGAGTAATTATGATATACAAAGAGTAAAATACTATTGTTTCTACAACATCTATACACACACCGCCAACTTCAACTGCTGTAGGAGGAAATTGGACTGTAGCCAACTCGGTGTGAGAAATCACAAGCCCTTGACCTACCTCCCAGAGGATGTAGCTAGCTACAGTAGCTTGGTGAGTGGCAAGTTCACACATGAAACCTGACTCTTGTACCCCCTGCCTTACAGGGGTACTGGGCTGGCAACCCTACAGAGCAGCAGCGGCTGCTATTCTCTGATCTACACAGCATGAATACGGGGATTTCTATCAGAACCCCCAGAACATGCATGACCAGACACACCTCATCGCCTGATGTCATCAATATTCATGTCTGGGTGGGTTCGTTGTCAAACCTAACTAGTGTATCATCTTGAAATAAGACCATTTATCTAAACTAGAACATAAAAAATTGTTTCACAAACAGTGGTGGAAAAAGTACCCATTGTCATACTTGAGAAAAAGTAAAGTTACACTGCCGTTCAAAGGTTTGGTGTCACTTAGAAATGTCTTTGTTTTTGAAAGAAAAGCACATTTTTTGTCCATTAAAATAACATCAAATTGATCAGAAATACAGTGTAGACATTGTTAATGTTGTAAATGACTATTGTAGCTGGAAACGGCTGATTTTTTATGGATTATCTACATAGGCGTACAGAGGTCCATTATCAGCAACCATCACTCCTGTGTTCCAATGGCACGTTGTGTTAGCTAATCCAAGTTTATCATTTTAAAAGGCTAATTGATCATTGGAAAACCCTTTTGCAATTATGTTAGCACAGCTAAAAACTGTTGTGCTGATTAAAGAAGCAATAAAATTGGCCGTGTTTAGACTAGTTGAAGTCTAGTTGGAGCATCAGCATTTGTGAGATCAATTACAGGCTCAAAATGGCTAGAAGCAAAGGCTTTCTTCTGAAACTCATCAGTCTATTCTTGTTCTGAGAAATGAAGGCTATTCCATGCAAGAAATTGCCAAGAAACGTAAGATCTCGTACAACGCTGTGTACTACTCCCTTCACAGAACAGCGCAAACTGGCTCTAACCAGAATATAAAGAGGAGTGGGAGGCGCTGGTGCACAACTGAGCAAGATAACAAGTACATTAGAGTGTCTAGTTTGAGAAACAAATGCCTCACAAGTCCTCAACTGGCAGCTTCATTAAATAGTACCCACAAAACACCAGTCTCAACGTCAACAGTGAATAGGCGACTCCGGGATGATGGCCTTTTTTTTTTACAGATAGCCAGGGGAACGCTCCAACACTCAGACATAATTTACAAATGAAGATTTTGTGTTTGTTTAGTGAGTCCACCAGATCAGGGAAAGTAGGGATGACCAGGGATGTTCTCTTGATAAGTGCGCGAATTAGACCATTTTCCGGTCCTGCTAAGCATTCAAAATGTACTTTTGGGTCTTAGGGAAAATGTATGGAGTAAAAAGTGCATTATTTTCTTAAGGAATGTAGTGAATTAAAAGTATAAATAGTAAAGTACAGATACCCCACAAACTTTAAGTACTTTACACCACTGGTCACGAAAACAATGATGTCTTATAATTTTCCCTAGTTTATTGTGGTGGCTAATTATCCCGATATTGAGTAAAATACAAACTACACAGGCCCTGCTACAGAGGGAGAAAGAATCCCATTACTCAGGCAACCACCATCTTCTTTGTACTGGACTGCCATTGAAAAGTAAAATGTCATTGTGTATTGAGGAACAGAAGATCATATTTTGTTTTTACTATATCTACCTGGGCCATTATACACATTAACTGTACTATTGTATCACTGTATTCATACGTCTTCCATCCTTCAATCACGGGGCTTCATTACATACTTTATACTTTATATTATCTGTGTCAAATATCAAAATTTAATATAATTTTCAATATCCTGGGCAGTCTTTAGGTAACAATTAATGCTGAATATATCAATATGATTGAAGGCCTTGTTACCAAGAACAATATGTATTAAGTTATTGGACTAACACCATGATAAATCACCAACCATCACTCATGGATAAAAAAAAAACATGTATTTTTGCGATGCTGTATGAAAGCTTTTGTTTTGAGACAGATTGCTCTATTATGGATCAGCAAAACGTGTGTAATATTCAGACAAATGTTATCTCTTATCTATGTTGTATATCAGATTTCAGTGCAGTATTAATCATCAATGGTAATGTCAATAATCTACCCTGTGAAACAGACAGCTAGTTTTAATTTGTGCAGTTAGTTGATAACAATGTATTAATGATATTATCTTTCTCATTTACTACACAGGTATAAGGGTTAAGATAGATGATACATCAGCGTAATGAAAGTTACTGGCCAATACCTGTCAAAAGAAGATCATCGATGACATCATCATCATCCTTGGATAAATCATCTTCCTCAGGTGCTGAACTATCAAAGGCTTCTGCTGTGATCCATCATCATCATAGTCATCTCCTTTGCTGATCTCTTCAGCTGAATCCTTATTTTCATCATCATCATCATCATCATCATCATCATCATCGTCTGCTGTGTCATCAGAAATGTCTGCGACATCACTAACAGTCTCTCCTGAATCCTCAACTGTTTCGTCATCGTCATTGTCATCAACGATGTCCTCACTGACTTTATCCTCATCTTTATCATCAGTGTCCTCTAAATCGGTAGAGTCATCACTTGTATCCTCAGCTAATGTGTCTGAGATATAAATATCCTCACTATCTGCAAGATCAACATTGATATTATCATTGTCATCATCATCATCATCATCATCATCATCATCATCATCTTCTAAGTCAATGGGTTCAGTATCATCTTCTGTTTGGTCAACGTCTATGCTCTGATCTTCCTCATCATTGTCGTCATCTGCAGTAGAAACAGGAGCATCATCTGTGGCTTCATCACTGGCATCAGCAGCAGCAGCAGCAGCAGGAGCAGCTTCAGCTGATTTATCCTCTTCATTATCACCATCATCATCATCACCATCATCATCATCAGTGGAAGCAGAAGCAGCATCACTGGCATCCTCATCTGTAAGTGCTTCATCATCCATCATGATGATGAAGCACTCATCCATCATCTCCAGCAGAAGCTTCTGTCTCTGTGTCATCAAAATCAATCAGAATGGGGTCCTCATCCTCATACTCATCAGTCTCAGCAATGACCTCTGCAGCAGCTTCATCTTCACCATCATCTTCCTTTGCCACCTCATCAGCTGCCGCTGCTTCTTCCTCCTCCTCCTCCTCCTCCTCCTCATCTTCCTCATCGTCAGCCTCAATAGCAGCCACCTCTGGAGCAGCCTCTTCCTCCTATTCATCTGCCTCATCTTCATCATCACCATCTACCTTGGCCTCAGCTGATGCTTCCTCCTCCTCCTCCTCTTCCTCCTCCTCCTCTTCTCCTCCTCTTCCTCCTCCTCTTCTTCATCTTCCTCATCCTCCTCCATCTTCCTCCTCATCTTCATCATCTTCTTCCATATCCTCATGCTCTCCATCCTCTTCCTCCTCCTCCTCCTAGGTTAGAAATTGTCAATACACAAAGAGTAATTATGTCAGTGAGGAGTTGTTATTTTCTGTGGTAGTGAGGGGGAATACTCTCATGGTTATGATGCTGATGTTGGGTATGAACAGCAATCCAAAACGGTTAAAACCCCAGACCAAAAAGAAACCAGAACAGAACGAAACAATATAAACTCCTGTCAAGAATTAAAGCAGCAATCATCAGTAGAAACAATGCTTTCCACAGGGGCTTGGACATCAACCATGTTTTGAGGCTGTATAGTGTTTGTTTACATTTATAGTGTTTGTTTACATTTTCTTTGTTTACAAACATTGGAGCTTATATTTTAGGTTATGATGGGGTACGACAGTAACAACAGTAACAAACTGGGTATTAGAAAAAAACATCCAGGGGACCATGACAGAACATTCTAAGAGCGTCATGTAAACATCCTTGGGGACATCCCCGGAACAAACCAGGTACTAGACAAAAACATCCAGGGGACCATGACAAAATGTTCTAAGAACGTCCTAAAAACATAATTGGGGACGTTCCCGAAACAAACCGCAAACTAGACAAAACCCGCAGGACCATGAAACAACGTCCCGAGAACATCCTAAAATCATCCTTAGGGACGTGCCGGGAACAAACCAGGAACAATATATAACCTTCACAGGACCATGACACAACGTCATGGCGACTTTAGGCAACCATTTCATGATGTTTCGGGGATGTCCTAAAGACTCATTATTGTTTTCAGGGAATTAAAAACATTTTCTTTTACAATAATTCTTGCCCATAGAAATTTGTTGTGTTCTTAATTAATAGTATTTGTACCGTAGAACACCCAGTAATAATATATATTGAGATGAACTGTAATGGTCTATTTAATAACTGCAATCGACTACAACAGTTGAAGTGTGTATTCACTGAATTATATTGTTCTATAAGATTTTTTCCTACTACAATATCAACATCCTGAAGACATGTAATGACCATGTATTACAGCGATCATTAATTAAGTTGTCTATAGTAGCTTCTGGGAGTATAATTACAGTGTCTGGGAACAAATTGAGCAAGCAATCCCGCACAGGTACAGGCTAGTAATATCACATTATATAGCAATTATTGACAGGATAACACCCATTTGCCAACAGTGCAAATTACCACTTACAGAAATCACGCAGCAAAATGCCTCACTCCCATCAAAAAGATGTATCAATCTTCAAAACATGCCTAATGTTATTTCCTGACAAATTAGTTTTCAATATGAGCATCATATAAAGAACAGGAGGGCACAAACCCTGTTTTCTGGACGGTAGGAATGCAGCTATGAGGTAGGAAGGAAGGTGATTTCAGCAGTAAGAGGTCAGAACACAAAAAGTAATTCAAACACAATCCACGTTCCTTGACAAGTACATTGTGTGTGAATTCGTATACGAAGTTAAAGTACTGTAAGTAGCCAAGCTTATACGGTGGTTATGTTGAGGAAAAGTAAGCATTTTAGCAAAACCATTTGCTAGCACTGCACAATAGCATGACTAGAGTGACAACCATTGAGTGTGCTTACCAGTTTGTGTATTTGTTACGTTGTCATTCTAGTTTAACTACAATAGATCTAATCTAGTTTAGATATAGTTAACATCTATGTTTACCTATAAACATGGAAAGCAAGGCCATGGCCATGGTACCTTCAGCCTCAGCATGTTCCTCTTCAATTAAACATTGTATATCTTTTGGGACGGTTTTACAGTTAAGTGCCAAGGTGAACATCCACAAAATATCACACTCCACAAAATCTACCCCCATTAACCTAAGCCTGTATCATATTAAATCCCATAGAGGAATTCTTCTCAGCCTGGCACTGGAAAGTGTATGATCGCCAACCCTATGCCCACATGCCGCTTCTCCAGGCAATGGAGGACGCATGTGGGGACATAGAGGTTGCCTCTGTCCAAGGTTGGATACGCCATGCTAGGAGATACTTCCCTCAATGTTTGGCAAGAGAAAACGGAACTTGTGATGTGGACGAAGTATTTTGGCCAGACCCAGCCCGGAGAAGAGATGACCCCCCCCCCACACACACAATTACTGTATTCTAAAGAATATACTTTTGGTTTACATATGTTTATGGTTTTGTTGTATGCTACTGTATACAACAGTAATGTTTGGCCTAATAAATATTGGTGTTTCCAGTGTACTTGTTACAACCTCTCAGCAGATTACTTTCACTGTAGAACATTGTATTGAAATGTAGATATAAGCCTATGAAAGACCAAAGAGCTTTAGATTTAGAACAACAGTGTTTACATGGTATATCCAAAAATGTACTATTATGAAAGAAGTGTTTGCCATTTGATGCAAATGCTTCATTATGACATGTGTTTATGGCATTTTGAATTCAGTGTTACATTTTGAAGGAGATGTGAGGCATTTTGCATTTTGTGTGTGCAGTTTGGGGAATTGTGTGTAGAGTTTTGAAAAAAGGAGACTTAGTTTTGAAAACGTGTGTAAGCAGTTGGTAAAAACTGTAAGAACAGATTCTTATTTACAATGACAGCCATAGTAGTACAGCACCCCTGGAGCAAATTAGGGTTAAGTGCCTTGCTCAAGGACACATTGACAAGTTTTCACCTTGTCGGCTCAGGGATTTGATCCAGCAACCTTTGGGTTGAGGTTTAGAGCTACATTATCAGGTCATTCTGTTAGGGTCTCTGGCACAGCCAAGCATGTATAGCATACTAGAAGGCGTTAGACACTTTACCCTGCAAATGTAGGATCTTAATACGAGCCAGTTTGCTACAGCAGGAAAATAATCCTGCAGCAACCAGAAATGTGAATTATTATGTGAATTATAATGAATGGACATTTTTGTAGGGGTTGACACATTTTTCTAAAGGGGAAATCTATTTCTAAGTGGAAATTACAAACTTCAGGAGCCTTTTTAAATCACAAATACACTAAGTTTTAAAATGTCCTGCATT
This sequence comes from Thymallus thymallus, assembly GCA_023634145.1. Classification (NCBI taxonomy): domain Eukaryota; kingdom Metazoa; phylum Chordata; class Actinopteri; order Salmoniformes; family Salmonidae; genus Thymallus; species Thymallus thymallus. Next base: position 25,268,036 of record CM042412.1, on the reverse strand, counting down.
GCAGTAAAATTCCCTTGCAACAGGGTGATCAAATTAAGATCCTACATCTGTCTGTAAAGCAGATTACAAATGGTGTAGGTCTGACTCCATGCAGTGACCCTGCATTTCAGCAGCAGGTTTGGAGTGACTAAGCCCGCAGCACGTATAAGCTCTTGATGAAAGAAACAAGGCATTCACTTCTAAAGCATCATTAGTGGCCGGATAAGTGCATTTTGTTATCTCAGGTCATGTGGTCGCCTGCTAAATTCTAAAGCCAAGCCCACATACTCACAATAACCTGTAGCTTTGTATCAGTCCTTTAAGGAACCAGGATGTAGAGTAGCAGGTAGAAGAGCTAGCATTCACATTGACTTACAATAGCACTATAGTGCCGTGCCGTCGGCAACATAGATCTGGAACTGATGGGGTGCTAGGACCTAGTTTAACAATAATGCATCCATCCGTGAGTAACTCTGGTTCGTCAGCACTCATTCACTCAGGACCTATTTATTCATGCAGGTCTGTATATACATACTCATGTACAGTTGTTATATCATATCACGTGCAATATTGCTAGTAATTCTTGGACCTAACCTACGTAGGCATTCACTCAGGAATGCATATTAGTATCCTGTCAGTTGCACCTTTTCTCATTGCTTTTAGTATATCGAATGTGCGATATGTGCAGTTGTCTGTAATTAAACCCTGCACACTAAGGACTGTATTTTAAGGGAATTACTATTATTACCCCAAATTATATCATACACACATTTAGCTATTAAAGTATCTCTTCCTGTCATTTACCTGTACAGTTTGTGTAACCATGCAAGTATTCACTTACCTGTTCATTTAGCCAGTCTGTCTATTAAGTAAACTATTATTACCCTCGCTCATATCATACGCCTTTTTAGCTACTGAAGTATTTCTCTGTATAGTATAGTTAACCATCCAACATCCACCAATGTATAGTGTACATATTCAGCCAACCACCCATACTATGCAATATCTTTTTATAGCTTTTTTTTTGCACTCCAGATATCTTGTATTTCTATACTTTTTCATACTGCTGCTCTATGTATCATGTACCGTGTATCTGTCTTTTGTGTACTTTCGTTGTGGCATTTTGCACCTGCCCTGTGTTTTGTTGTAGCTGCTTGACAATGAAATTCCCCCCCCCCCCCGGGGGATCAATAAAGTATCTATCTATCTATCTATCTATCTATCTATCTATCTATCTATCTATCTATCTATCTATCTATCTATCTATCTATCTATCTATCTATCTATCTATCTATCTATCTATCTATCTATCTATCTATCTATCTATCTATCTATCTATCTATCTATCTATCTATCTATCTATCTATCTATCTATCTATCTATAGCCAGAGGCATTTCTCGACAGAGGTTTTTCCTTTCCTTAACAGCTGTGGCATAAAGAGCATGAAGGAGAATTTTATAATTCATTGATGAATAAGTAAACACCAAAATTAATAGATGCATGAAAACAAACCTTTTTTTTAACAGGATGTAGCTCACCTAAATAGCAGATGGGCAAAAATAAAAGTCAGCTTAAGAAAGGAACCAACAAAATAGATCTAGTGAAACATTGATGATGGCAGAATAAATTATGAATGTGGATCAGAGTGGGAGAAAGGTTCTTCTTCAGTTTCAGGCAGCTTATTGTCAACTCTTGAAAATCTCTAAGGAGCTAAAGAGTATAAGCCAACTCAATGAAAGGCAATACTGTTAGCTACACAGCAACAGCAACAACAGCTAGCAGGCTACATTTGTTTACTCTGCATCTGAGAGCAAATGTGGATTTAGTGAAATGATTGGACGAGTCAGACATTCTTCAAAGGAGATTTGAAAATACACCAACCTCGTTTGTGCTAAACCGGCACTAGCTAAACTTCTGAGAGGGAAATGTTCATTCTCCAGGGTGCGTTTGATGTTTGGGGATGTGTTTGATATATAGCTCCTTTCAAAGCACATTAGCCTGAGGAATAAAGTTATCAGGTTGTGTAAATAAATTAAAGGAACAAATAATATGTTTAAGCTTATCCTGAGGCCAGGTTAGAAATATATTTAAACGTTTGTTATCTAGTGCTATGATTCTCTATTAGGAAGGTAGCATTGCTTTGGTGTCATAACCTGGAAAGTATACCGTGCCCTTAGAGTGGATAGCCTACAGTGAGACCGTGTGCCTGTTTAAGAGTAGCTACTCTAAAGGGAGACAGAAATAGTCTTTGGCCTTTGAGTCGTAAACTCACAGACAGCTGTCAAACCGCCAGGCAGGTCAACATCTATCTGCATTTAGTCCACTGAGCTATGCATAGCCGTTGTGGGACAGACATTCCCTCTTGCTTTCTCTCTCGCTCTGTTATCTCCAATTGTCTAGCGCCTCCACCCCTCCACAGACTCACTCTCGCCATCGTTTAGGAGGGAGCAGAGGTCACAGTCACTGTTACGTGTGTGCGTGTGTGTGTGTGTGTGTGTGTGATATGACTGAGGCAAGGAGGGATGCAGTGTGGTCAGTTAATATACGTAGAAACGTTAGTCTGTCTTTATTTTTTATTTTTTATTTAACCTTTATTTTACTAGGCAAGTCAGTTAAGAACAAATTCTTATTTACAATGACGGCCTAGGAACAGTGGGTTAACTGCCTTGTTCAGGGGCAGAACAACAGATTTTTACCTTGTCAGCTCGGGGATTCGATCCTGCAACCTTCCAGTTACGGGCCTAACACTCTAAGTACCTATGGCCTTAGAACAGTCTGACTAACACCTTTGGATGATAAGGTCTGTATTTGGAGGTATTTCCATACTGTAATACTGAATGCATACAATACAGTATTTTCATTTTGTATTGTTAACTAAAATGTGCATAATATGCCTGTTTCATAATACATGTTTTTACCCAATACCTAATGGACCTTTGACATTTTAATTCACTCTATAGTCCGAGAGTCACTGTTCTAAGGCCATAGGTACTGCTGATCCCCAGATGGCATAATACTATCATCTGAAATAAGTTACCTAATAATAGTGTTTGCATCCTGATAATGAATGGCACATGGTATTTTTTATAAAAATAACAATAATAAATCAGCAGCTGCCTGGATGTGAACTATAAAGTGAATCTAATTTCATGTTCATATTAAAACTACATTGGTTTCTTCATTGGGACTGAAATATAAGTGAAATGTATTTGCTTACATGAATATTCTGTACGGTAATTCAATTATGGTTGTAGGCCTACTGTATTTGTGGAGCTGCTAATAAATTGACTTAATACATTTGCTTTGCCAAATCACAATGATTGTGCGTTCAAGTCTCTGCCACAAATCATTACTGTTCAGCAGGAAGTTTGTCCCTGAACTGTAGTAAGGTGGTAAATCGCTAGGTTGTCATTGAAAAGGAATACTTGATTTCAAGTTACCTTCCTGTTTCAATAAAGCTGGTAAAAATGAATTTAATACCCAGCTGAATCTCAAGCTAAGCTAAGGAATTGAGATTAGCAACTTGGCTATATCAGATATCTTTTAGCATTGTGTAAACTGTATGAGCTCATGTTGTCGTGAAAGACACATAACATGAACTTCTGATTATAATGTTGATAAGAAAGTTGTGGAGCAAGCTTGGAGATGAGATCTGCACATTAAAGTGAGCATGGTGAGCAGTGGGTGGTAAAAAGACAAGAAAGGGATTGAGGAGAGAGAGAGAGAGAGAGAGGTGATTCGTGCTTTCTTTGGTTGACTTTATTAAACATTTTTGAACAGTCACACACACATGTGGTACAGGAGTTATAGGTATCACTCCGCAGGTCGACAGACTTGTTCTTCCGCTTCAAAATTCTTCTGTGTGAAAGGCTGGAAAACAGTGTCCCGTTCTTTAGTCTGGAGTTCGGAATGTGAACGAATGGCACCTCCTAGTTTTCTATTATTAGCCTGTACAGGTGGACTTGGTGCTGTACTTAATATTACAATACGTCATGCAATATGAGATATGATAAACAGTGCCAGGCTGATATGTATGGACCTCCTTTCAACACACTGTGGTATATACAGTAGTGTGTAGAGGGCTTATTAGTCCACAAGCTAGCCTTGGAGAGAAGCTGGGCTATGGTTCACAGGCTCTCAATCTGCCAGATTTATCCTCCATCACACCTTAAGCCATTTAGACTTAGGGGCTGAATTGTTACAGCGGCGCCATTTACTTATGTGAACCTATGGAGGTGAAATGGTGGCAATGAAAAGGTATAAATCAAAGAGCTTGAAGTTGAATGAGGCATGATCTGCCAGGTGACTGCCAGGTGACTGTCAGGTGACTGCCAGGTGACTGCCAGGTGACTGTCAGGTGACTGCCAGGTGACTGTCAGGTGACTGCCAGGTGACTGCCAGGTGACTGCCAGGTGACTGTCAGGTGACTGCCAGGTGACTGTCAGGTGACTGTCAGGGTGTCTGCCAGGTGACTGCCAGGTGACTGCCAGGTGACTGCCAGGTGACTCGTCAAACCACAAGGGGGTTAGCCTTTTTTTCTTTTTAGAAATACCAGAGTGTTTTGTTCATTATGTTACTAAGGCTGTTGTTGTTTCATCTATTATTAGGGTAGCTCAAGGGACAACTTGTGAAATATACCTTTGATTTCCTCCTCCTCGGGTGCTACCAGGCTGGAGACAAATGTCAGAAGCAGTTTGCCCCAGTCAGTGGACTCCTCCACCACCTCATTCACCACTTTCATGGGGTCCGAGCTGATATGCTGAATGCTTCCTGGGAGTGTGGTGAACAGGCTGTGTGAGCCAAGACCCCGCATAATATAGCCAGCATGCATTTACACACACACACACACACACACTTCTATAAACACACTAAAACTACTACTTAATTAATTACCACTGCATTATATTATACACAACAGAAACATGAATTTGATAATATGCTGTCCTTAATCTTTCAAATGCAATCCTACCGTAAACCGTTCAAATGTTCTTAGAGAACAATATGAGAACAAACAAATCACTGCAACATAATGTATAACCAGAAACAAATCAAGCAATATAGACTATAGATATGAAGATGAATGTGTACATGGCGATTAACTATAGCTTGGAACTAATCAACTATAACCAATGTGATGTAGTATAACATATCCTCTGTCCACCCATGGTCCAATGGGTAACTTCAAATGTCTGCTGGAGTATACAGTGTGGACAACCACGTATGTCCGTCTGCCGTGCAGTGCAGGCAAACCACATGAGACAGACATTTCCATTTCGCCATAGGCAGAGACATACAGAAGGCAATAGGCATTCATGACAGGTGAACATGCTACGTACTACAGGACATGTCAGACACCGCTGCCAGCGTAGTGTACCCCAGCGCTGTGTTAGTGACAACTCTTAGCAGAATATGTCTGACTGGTCTTTAGCGATCTTTAGACTCTTTAGTGCTCTTTAGCGATCAATTATCAAAGCAGTATTAATGATATTCAGAAGAGAGTAATTCTTAGTTATTTAATCTATAGTAGTGCTGAATTAGACTGAGTGGGTTAAGGAAACAGGGGTTGATATAGCCAAATCCAACAAAGGACATTTTGTTTCCTGGAATTGAAAATACTCACGTGGGAATCAATTTTCTATTCAATTCTGAACAAATAGATGTTTCAGCTAAAGACAATACCTAAAGGCTTATATCAAAGCTATCAAAAGGTATTTCTCATAACATGAGTTAATGGACTAATTACTTGCTATATTAGTCATTTATAATCAATTGTATTATCTTTATTTTTACAGAAATTAATTAGTTTTATCTACTCCTTTAAAGTTTGTTGCTACAGTATGTCAAACCAAACTCACTAAGGGCCTCAGAGGCCTCTAATCAGCATGACAAAGTTAAAAGCATAGTATGATGGCTTGCCTCTAGACCTCCCTGCGTCCTTAATTGCTTTCCTGACAGCGGGAGGTGGGGAGACCCCTGTTAGGAGGAGAGGTACATAAGCAGAGGCACAGGGACAGGGACAGTGAACAGTCTCCATCACATGCACATGATCAATCCAGGGAAGAGAACAGACTCCAGAGTGATGCATTCTGGGAGGAGGAAACAGACAGTCTTACCACAAGAAACAATGACACAGAGACACAATTACTCACGATTCACATGGTGACAGAAGAACTTGACGTCATCACATAGACGTTCATCACAATAGAAACAAAGATGACCGGCATGGCCGTAGCGTAGAGAACACATCAACATACAAACAGTAAACACCCATAATGCAATAGGAGTGAGAAACTGGGTAGAACAGCAACATGCTGTGCTGTAACTATAACAAACACAGTATGTCTTTCACTCTTTATTGAATCTGCTATAGCAACAGTTCTTCCTCTGTGCTTGCCATGTTTTCATTAGATATGTATTCTCCTTGACTAAATTCATTTGTTCCAATAAATAATGTGCAATAACATACTGCTGTGTTTTGTGTGATTTGAAGCAGCAAATCAAAATTCATGACATTGAGTAACAATGTGAAATTGACTCCAACTAGGAATAATAATGAAATACTGATTAATTCAGTGACATTTGTTTGATTGGCACTTCTACCTACGTCATGAAGCAGAAAAAATATATTCCTCAATGCTTGTGCATTTGAATCCCTCACATTATCCTCTATCTACACTGATTCATGGCATGGTGACTGCAACTAAATACAAATAAATAAATTACATATTAACCTGAAAGAAGTGGAAAATAAGGCAAGGGACTTGGGAGTGGAAGGGAATCAACCATCCAAACTAAGTCCCTCATTACGGGAAGGCTCTGTGGATTGTTGCGAAACACTTTGGAGGGTTTAGTTAAGAGAAACAAGTGAAGTGTGGGTGGCAGAATAACTAGTACCATGTCACCTGGCAACACATTCACAGGGACAATCATTCCTGTATTCAGGAGGTCTCTGACACTACATACGTCAGGCTCCAGTTTGCATGTCTCCCTCTTTAGCAGGAAGTTGAAGGAGCTAATGCAAGGGCTGTTTTTCCTCCATCTCTCCGCTCTCTCTCTCTCTCTCTCTCTCTCTTTCTCTCTCTCTCTCTCTCTCTCTCTCTCTCTCTCTCTCTCACCCTCCTCCCTCTCGCTCTCCCTCTCCTCCCCTGCCTCTCTCTCTCTCTCCCCCTCTCCCTCCCCCCCTCTCTCTAACGGGAAGCAATGGAGGCATGGCAATAGAATTGGTTCAACTCCAATTGGATGCCTCCCAGGCTATGCAGTGCACATCAAGGGGAATTTAATTTCCTCACAGCCAACTCTCTGCCCATTGTTCCAAAATGTTGGTTTAGTATTTAATTTGCACAGTGTCGCCCTTTATTGAAATGTCATGGTGGGAAAAATTGCATCTTATTAAAAGTGCACATTTTAATACCCATTTTCCGTCCAACTAAATGGTTGTGTAATGGGCAGGTTAGTAATTTCTAATTTCCCAATTTTTCAGGGCAGACAGCTTTTTGTTTCACACATCTATTAGTTTGTGACCTTGTTGAAATCATTTAGCGTTTTCCATGTTACTGTATCTCTTTATGTGTCCAAAATTATTTTAAGTATTTAATGTGTATGGGGAGGAAAAGGTGACGAAATAAGACATCTGTTTTGGATCTTTAGTACATGCTGTCACTAACCACTGTCTTCAAAGATACCAAAAAAATGCAATAATAAAAATTCCAAAACTCTTTTTTGGATATCCACCTGGGTACAGAACTATAAATATTTGATATGAAATGATGAGTGACAGGTACTCCTAGCTATTCCCATAAATTCAACTGTCTCTGGCAGTCTCCTTTCTGACAGTGAGGGGTTCAAATGAACAGAGAGGACCAGTCTACGAGAGGGCATCCAGCTACACAGCCATCCCTCATAAAGAGAGACGGAGTGATACCGCTCAGTATCCTACAGGGGACCTAATGTTATATATAGCTACCTGATTCTTAAAATCAAGGACTTGCTTTCGTTTTTACTGTATGGTTTTAAAAATCAATTCGTAACCCTTTCAAGTGGAACAAATTGATTCCTGATAGTTATTGTACTTATTTTTAAGAAACAGGTTGTTTATATACATTTACTGTGGAGCAGATAACACATTGCCCTCAAAGATTGTGGCTTCAAATGCCATTTCCTTATATAAGATTTATTTCATATGGGTATTTACATTTACATTATACTGTACGTGTACACATTCTACTCAAATACTCAAATCTTAGTTTTTTTGGTCCTATTTTTTCTTTCAAGGGTTTATCCATGGTGCCATGGTTTTGTGTGGTGATGATCACCCTCCCATGCCACGTGTGTTGTCCTGGTGCCATACAGTATCCCCTGGGATATTCTTAGCTAACCATAAACCACCTTTTCCTAATCTAATTTAGGGATGTGTGACCCCAGTTTAGACCGTTTGCTTTCAATCAATATGTCTACCGTTTAATACATTGGTTTAGGGTATAGTTTAGCTACAGTCTGACTTCTACAACTAATAAAGACTCTTGTGTTGTTATGACATGGCTGAGAGGCTTTGATAAAAATGGCCACAGTGTCAATTCCTTCCCATGATTCCATGTGGAATGATTCAGGAGGTCAGGAGGTAATTCCTCCGTTGATGACCTTCGGTATTGGCCACATTCAATGCTCAGTAGTATGCATTGTAGAGGGAAAATATCTCTCTCCTTGCAGGCTTATCTGCAACATAGAACATTCAATTATAAATATTAAAGCACATCAGATTGTGTATCCTTCTCAAAAGCAGCACTCAATCAAAGAGAAAGGCATTCTGCATGGCCAGAAGGAGTAAGAATTCAATACCACACAGTTAATAACATCAACACAAGCTGATAGGCTCTCAATGTGCCGTTATTGATGTTAGCATCAAGGCAATTGTGTATAAATCGAGACGAGTAAGGTAACTGAAGTTATCATAGGCCGGAAGCAGTGTAGAGATTGGCACACAATTAATTGGGATAATGTTACCAGGAAATAAGGCTAAATTACACTGTCAAATAAATCTGACTGAAAAGCTCATGTCTGATCACTTGACAGTAATATAATAGGGATTTCAGGTAGTACTTGACTTGGGCAGGAGCTCACCGGAACTGAGTACCGGCACCTAAAATGTTCTTCTGCTTGAATTCCTGCACCTCTTATAGAATATTAGCTAAAAAATATTGAGGAGTTCCTGCAACTAAATAGAAATGTTACCGGCACCCAAAATAAGTACCGGCACCTATTTCAGTCCAAGTCAAGCACTGATTTCAGGTGAATGTAATGGTTATAATCGTGGTGGCCCAAAAAAAACATGCAACACTCAAATTGTTGCATTGTTGAGCTTCAGCCGTTGAAGCCATTCTTTACAGCTTTGTATTGAATAGCACCTCCTATAACGTACTTGGGCTTTCCAAGACAGCTTTACCGGGCACAGAACATTCTAGTACGCACTGTGATACAGCCTCAATACATTCTAAATCTCTCTGGTTATGTATTAATTGGTTAAATTATATAGGCTGATGCAGGTTATGTTAGATACAGCACATTCATCACAATTGAGCACTTCATACACTAAACACATTTCACTGGACATCAAGTAATGACTGAAAATACACATGGACACACACAAACAAAGGCATTTCTTGTAATAAATGCTAATTGAATGTTAGACACTACGGCGTTATTATGATACGTTTTGTTCAGCTACAAACAAACAAAAAGGTAAGTACTAAATGGGCTGTATCCCTTTTTAATCATAAAGCAGCAATAAGTCAGTTCTGTGAACAATTAATCATGAAAGCTATAGTCCTAAACCATCCATATAGGGAGATTATGGTTGACTTTATGATTAAATGTACCATTATGGCTGGCATCAGAGTTGCCATCAGAATGGAGACACTGTATCTATGCGTTAACATGAGTTTCAAAAGGTAAAATAGCCCACTTCAATTGTGATAATCAAATAGTGTGAAAAAGTATACAGACTCGCTTAGTACCAGATGTAACCTGTGCAACCTTGAATGATCCACAGGCAACACTTGATGGACCATGTGTATATGAATCCATTATTGCGTAGCATCAAGCCACCACAGCACTGACTGGAGTGTGTGGCAATTGCTCCCTATCGGCAATTAAAGCATGCAGGTTGATAGTAGCAGAGCGGAAGCAAACACACAGATGGATATGAGCACTACACTGCAGGCAGAGAGTCTTTACCAGGTGGCAAACAGGGGTCGTCACAGTATAATGTATGATCTTTTTATTGGATGGCAACAGGATGACACATGGGGATGGACAGGGTGAAAAGAGGAGGAGGAAACTAGATTAGAAATGAGAGAGTGATAGTAGCTACGCACTTTAGTGAATAACTAAAGTGAGTGAGGTGCATGTGATTTCTGTGAAGGCTAGAATGACTTGGGGTAGGTAGACTAGACTCCACGCTCCCCAGAGTATGTCAGCCTTCAACTACTGTTGCGACTTGTGAGTTAATCGGATCTATAGTACGTGACAATGGTGCCCACTTTTGAAGTTTGCTTCAAAAATGTATGTGCAGGGTCTTCAGTGGAAGACCTTTTACATGAAATGAAATGTGAATGGCATATGACATGAAAATATGAACATGGATAAAGCATCCATGTACACAATGACAATTTCTCTCACGTACCGATCTACATCAGCAAACAGCAAACTCTCAAATACTGAAAATTGTCATTGTACAACTTTATTTTTAAATCACAAAATCACACTGAAAACAACTTTAAAGAATACAATACATTATACATTCACTCTACAGAGAATTTCACCATTATGTCTGCAACAGCTGTAATGAACTATATCAATCATAATTCTGTGATACAATAACATCCCTACTGACTGAAGCGATCCATCTCAAAACTAATCTACCAGTAAATCTATTTGGCTATTTGACTCTAAGCTGTTTGACTGGGACAGAGGCATGGCTAATTTTGCCAAACCCTCTCTCAGCAACTGCTGCTGATAGGGCCCAGGCCCAGTAAACTGCAATGCTATGCCCTATCTGTCTTTGTCACTGTCAGTACTATTAGTAACCAGCCAATGAGCTCCTGGTTACCCTGAGAGCCCACACGCCGTTGGATAAAGTAGTGCCAGCCTGGAAACAACAAGCTACTGGGCCTTATCACGTTCACTGAGCTCGCTGCATTCCTTTATCACCTGTTGTAGCCATTATCCATTAACTTGTTTCACCCAGGCTAAAGGTTAAGGCTAAACTATTGAACAAAGTGCAGAAGAGGGGCTATTTACACTACATGACCAAAGGTATGTGGACACCTGCTTGTCAAACATCTCATTCTAAAATCATAGGCATTAATATGGAGTTTGTCCCCCCTCTGCTGCTATAACAGCCTCCACACTTCTGGGAAGCTTTGCACTAGATGTTAGAATATTGCTGCAGGGACTTGCTTCCATTCAGCCACAAGAGCGCTAGTGAGGTTGGGCACTGATGTTGGGCGATTAGGCCAGGCTCGAAGTCGGCTTTCTAATCAATCCCAAAGGTGTTCAATGGGGTTGAGGTCAGGGCTCTGTGCAGGCCAGTCAAGTTCTTCCACACCAATCTCGACAAACCATTTCTGTATGGACCTCGCTTTGTGCACTGGGGCATTGTCATGCTGAAACAGTAAAGGGCCTTCCCCAAACTGTTGCCACAAAGTGGGAAGCACAGAATTGTTTAGAATGACATTGTATGCTGTTGCGTTATGATTTCCCTTAGTTCCCCACTGGAACCAAGGGGCCTAGCTCAAACCATGACAGCCCCAGACCATTATTCCTCCTCCACCAAACTTTACAGTTGACTCTATGCATTGGGACAGGTAGCATTCTCCTGGCATCCACCAAATAGAGATTCGTCCGTCGGACTGCCAGATGGTGAAGTGTGATTCATCACTCCAGAGAACGTGTTTACACTGCTCCAGAGTCCAATGTCGGCAAGCTTTACACCACTCCAGCCGACGCTTGGCATTGCGCATGGTGATCTTAGGCTTGTGTGCGGTTGCTTGGCCATGGAAACCCATTTCATGAAGCTCCAGACTAACAGTTCTTGTGCTGACGTTGCTTACTGAGGCAGTTTGGAACTCGGAAGTGAGTGTTGCAACTAAGGACAGATGATTTTCACGCGCAACGCGCTTCAGCACTCGGCAGTCCCGTTCTGTGAACTTTTGTGGCTTACCACTTCGCAGCTGAGCCGTTGTTGCTCCTAGACGTTTCCACTTCACAATAACAGCACTTACAGATGACCGGGGCAGTTCTAGCAGGGCATACATTTGATGAACTGACTGAAAAGGTGGCATCCTTCAGTAAGGCCATTCTACTGCCAATGTCTGTCTATGGAGATTGCATGGCTGTGTGCTTGATTTTATACACCTGTCAGCAAGGGGTGTGGCTCAAATAGTCTAATCCACTGATTTGAAGGGGTGTCCACATACTTTTGTATATATAGTGTATAATGGGATCAAATCTATATCCACATCACTAAAAATCAGGATTACTCAATGCATGATGCATCACATAAACTACGGCCCCTTTTCATCCTTATGAGTCCAAACAAGGGAAAAGGAAGCCTAGCTCTAACCTACAGAAGCCTATGATGCATAAAGCAAAAACGAAAGCCTAACACAGATAAGTAGCATCCCAATGCATGGTGGAACAGTATAGGAGGAAAGGAAAGGTTTAGGACCTACCTGTGAGGCCCTTGTAGTCCATCAGGTCAAACATGATGACGGCCACACAAGACCAGGTGACGACCAGGGCTACGACCAGGATCCAGGCCACAGGGGAACTGAAGGTGGTGTACAGGTCGTCAGTCACGGTCCTTTTGGTCACCTTGGCTGGGGGGTGTCCTGCCTCCCCATTTTTGCTCTCAATGACCATGGTTGTGGTGAAGGATTGTGCTGGAAGAAAGGACCAAAGATAGATTGTTGACCTGATGCTGAACCAACCATAAAGGCCCAGTGAAGGGTTGGTTTATGAGTAGACTGCACTGCGACAAGTTTTTAACAGGTGAATAGCTATAAACTGAAGGTACTACACTGTATGGTACACAGTGCCATAAGGAACCCATATAATGTTTTGTGTGGAATGTGTTGTCTCTGTGATCTTTTGACTTAGCCATGAAAGAGCTCTCTCTCTAAATGAATATAAATCTCTGTAGCGTGGCAATTTGATTGGATGTTAAATGGAGAGAGATGGGCTGGCCGTGCTTCCTTACAAACACAGCATATGACCTTTATGTGCGAAATTCATTTTACAAGGCTGCTCATCGATTTACCAGAATGTGACAGACTAGGTCAGAATATGCCATTGATTCTTGTGAAGGTGCAGTAGTTAGAATGCATTGTTCAGTCTCTAAAATGTTATCTGCCGCTTTTATACTGTAAAATCAAGTCGGTGCAAATCCGACAGAAGCTCTTGCAGGCTGCATAGGTCTCTGGTGTGTTTTCTTAGTCGGCCCATGACAGAGATAGTATCCGACTGAAATGCTGCTCCAGCCCCCATGATTTCCGTGTGTGCAGGTTTATGAATGTATGTATGTTGTGAGTGTGAAAGAGAGAGAAAAAGTGCATGTGTGTATCTGCCCAGCATGGCTCAGCATGGCTCAGGCAACATGTTGGGTCTCTTCACCATGGCCTGCACCCTGTTGCCAGCAATGGGGGAGTATGGGTCCCCATGTCCCCTCAATCTGCTGACTAAACAGGCTCTGTTGACAAACACCATATGTCCTGCTTCTTCTCACTTTGATTCAACAAAATACAGTACATGCTGTAATACTGTGACTAGTATATTGTGTGTGTGTGTGTGTGTGTGTGTGTGTGTGTGTGTGTGTGTGTGTGTGTGTGTGTGTGTGTGTGTGTGTGTGTGTGTGTGTGTGTGTGTGTGTGTGTGTGTGTGTGTGTGTGTGTGTATTTATGTATGTGCATTTGAGTGTGTTTGTCAGGGTTTCATTAACGGTATTTACAGAATGGTATTATCCTGGAATCCAGGAGGAGTGTGTTGGGGATAGTGATGGGATGCATCACGCAAACATGCTGTGCTGTTAAAAAAAGAATGTACGCTCAAACACATCTACTTTACATCTCTCCTGACCCTTTGCTGCCTGAAGTTGACGTCCCTGTCTTGGGAACCCTAAGTAGTTCTCCATGACAACTAATCTCAGTACAGTAATTGAGAGTCAGTAATACAGTGAGATAGAGTCAGCCAACAAAACACTGATCTGATCTTATTCTCTCCTGGGTGCCCTCAAAATATACTCTGACTCACTATTTTAATTAATGTTGAATAGAAGTTTTACACCCTGGCTCATGTTGGTTTAAATCAAGCCTTTCATATTGTGAGACTGAATCATTAAGTTTGATTCTCAAAAGTCAGATGACGTCAACTTTTCTCAGCTGTAACAGTGAAGATGGACATGGATTATGCACTTTAAGTGCAAGATACTTAAAGCCGTGCTGCATAGCGAATAGACAATTATGCTACATCATATCCAGTATTTTTAGAAGCTTCCAAACTGTCTGCAGAACTATGTCATATTTTTTAACATTTTAAATAACAAATTAAATAATAAGGAAGTAAAATGTAAAGACATACTTAGACTTGTGTAGATACTGTACCTTCGACTCCCTCAGTCATGGCAGTTTGAAAATGTAATTTCAGCAACCGAGTTGTGGTGAAAAAAAAGCTCCTCCGGGCTAATCCTGTTTGAGTCCTGATTGTCAAGGAGAGGATGAAACCATGCAAAGAGACCCTAAAGGAAGCACTGCCACAACCAAAATATATTATACCTGGTGTCTGGACTGGATGTTTAATCCCCCCTAAAATATATGAAAGGGTCACAGTCTCTGAAGAGGTTCAGTTAATGTCCAGAAAGAGAGCAAAAAGTTGAGGGGAAAAGTTCCAAGTTCCAAGTTTCCCCTGCCCGTGATTGGTGTAGATCAGGAAGCATAGGACGGGACAGGGGCTTCAAGGTAACCTTAACCCAGGCTATTCTGCCCTGCCTGCCTGGGTTATTCTTAGAGCTAGCCACACCAGCTGCATTCTGCTTTGCCTTTTTAGGCTAGGGGCGTGACCCCCTCCAACAGACCTGTGCTGTCATCGAGTACTGTAGGGTAGCAGAGGGGGCATCATCACTGCTGTCCTGCACTGCTGTATCCATCTGCTGGCCTGGGACTGGGACTGGCAGACTGACACATCACGTCACTGACAGTGGAGGGAAGTGGCCACAGGCAGGAGCTGTTCATCTGGCCTACAACCCTCCATTAGCCTGGCCTTGGTGCCAGACTGATAGCAGCCAAAGTGCCATGTTTACCTTCTGTTTACCTTTGTGAACATGGAACAGAAGATAAAGACCACCACTGCCTCCCAGCATTACCTGTCAAGAGCTGTGCCCATATTCTTATCTGGGTGCCAGCCAGTCTGGTCAGTCACTGCCCACTCAGTAGGTACCTAGTCAACAGACTGGCACCTGGCAGCCACCAAGGCCTGCCTTAGGCATGGTTATTCCAATTATTTCTAGATTATCTTTACAGCTGTAAAACCAAAGCATATATGATATGATGGCTGGAATATAACCACCTACAATGTATGATTCTCAAATTCATGTACATCTCAAAACATGAATCAAAGTAACCACAGAAATCCATGAAAATGGAAGCTGCTGTTTGATTTTGTCCTTTAAATCCCACACAAAAATGGAGGGAGAACATGTTTAAAATGTAATGCACTTGACCTCTCTGGAAGAAATCAATGCATTTTCACCACCCTGCTTTCTTGGAAACCACACACCTTTGGTGAGAAGCCTTTCTGACAAGCTAAAGCAGTTTGACTGCTGACTAATCCCTGAGCCCATATAAAGGGCTGAAATGACACATTTCATCTGAGGATATTTAGTAGCCTACAGTAGTGAGTTTGGGTAATCCAAAAGTTGACCGGTAACTACACTGAACAAAAATATAAATGCATCATGCAACGATTTTGTTACAGTTCATAGAAGGAAATCAGTCAATTTAAATAAATTCATTAGGCCCTAATCTCTGGATTTCATATGACTGTGAATACAGATATGCATCTGGTGGTACACTATATGCACAAAAGTGTGTGGACACCCCTTCAAATTAGTGGATTCGGCTATTTCAGCCACACCCATTGTTGACAGGTGTATAAAATCGAGCACACCGTCATGCAATCCCCATAGACAAACATTGGCAGTAGAATGGCCTTACTGAAGAGCTCAGTGACTTTAAATGTGGCACTGTCATATAATGCCACCATTTTCCCCTTCTCTTTTAATGTACTGGGCCCTACTAGGCTCAGGCTGGAGCTAAACACATGATAAAGATACTGTACCTTAAAAATAATGTGTGGATCAGAAAACCAGTCAGTATCTGGTGTGACCACCATTGACCTCATGCAGCGCGACACATCTCCTTCTCATAGAGTTGATCAGGCTGTTGATTGTGGCCTGTGGAATGTTGTCCCACTCCTCTTCAATGGCTGTGTGAAGTTGCTGGATATTGGCGGGAACTGGAACACAATGTCGTGCTTGTTGATCCAGAGCATCCCAAACATGCTCAATGGGTGACATGTCTGGTGAATATGCAGGCAATGGATGAACTGGGACATTTTGAGCTTCCAGGAATTGTGAACAGATCCGTGTGACGTATGGAACATTTCTGGGATCTTTTATTTCAGCTCAACATCACTTTACATGTTGCGTTTATATTTTTGTTCAGTGTAGTAACAGTAACGGATTACGTTTAGAAAGTAACCTAGCCAACCCTGAGTACCCTATGAGCTTTATACAAAGAGATGGAAATATGGCTACTTTTGTGATCTTCACGACATTCTATCTATTGATTAAGATGTGCAGGCATTCAGATGAGACAAATAAAACAGAATGTCGATATTCCTCCATAACTAGTAACAGTTATTACATTGGCAGCACAACACAGCACATGCAGCTTCCACTGGGATAAAACAAGAGTCGGCTGCTGATGAAATCATGTGCAATTAGGGGGAAAACCCTCACCCTGCCGAGGGATACACTGGTGTGTGTGGCACACGTTGATGTTCACAGTGACTGCTTTTCATACAGATCTACTATGACACCTTTAGGGCATCGTTACAACACAAAACCACCAAAAAACTTTTGAGAACCATAAATCATGTACTGGCAGTGATAGACCACAACTGTATAGTCTTTTGGTATGACTTCTTTCCTATAGAGATTGTCTATCTAGGTCATAATTTTCACAGCTCAATCAGAGCATAATATACTCTCAAAGAGGACAACTCCATCTCCATTGCTGCCATACATGAGTTTAATAGAAGCTGGAACTTTGAAAGAATTGATTAAAGAAGTGGATGATGCAAACACTGCAAACATGGAATGATAGCATTAAGGCAAAAAAAATGTCAAGCTAGAAGTGAGGCTAATAATACAATGGTCTATGAACTGGTCCTGAAATTACTTTACGAGCAGACCCCTCAATTAATGATTTTGAGTGACATATCAGGCTAATAATATAGAGCTAAGAACTGAGAATATATTAGCCTGGAACTGCTTTACAAGCAAACCTCTCAATGACTGATGAGTGACAGAGACAATAGGCTACCTGGACATTTGAGATCAAGCAAATACAAGTATCGAAAGTGTCTTCCTCGTTAGCCCCAGTGTATTTATTCCCTGTGTTCTATGTTTGGTTGTTGCCAGTTCGTTTTGTTCATCAAACCTACCAGCGTTTTCCCTCTTTACGCCTGTCTCTCTAAAGTGCCTGTTTTTTTGGTTTCCTGGTTTCAACCTTTACTCTGCCTGCCTTGATCCTGAGCCTGCCTGCCGTCTTGTACCACTGCCCCACTACTCTGGATTACCGAACTCCGGACCCTGAGCCTTGTACCTGTTGGTATAAAAAACATTTGTTATTCCAACGTTGTCTGCGCCTGGGTCTCACCTGATTTATTACTAACCTGGCATTGTATGAGCCCCCAACAATGAGATTCTCATGAGTCCTCAATGGAAAGGAAACTACAACTAATGACAGATAGAAAGAGACACATTACATTCTATGGCTGTTTGAAATGTAAACACTGTTTACTTCCAAATTCATTGGTTTCTTTGAGTTTGTGTGGGTGAAACATAATGTTAGACACACCTAACTGGTGAAGTAAAATGGCATCTGCAGCTCTGCTGCTAATGTAGTCATTAATACGTAATGGCAGTAGGCCTCAAGTGCAGGAACTACTCAGGCTAAATGACCATTATAGAGAAAGGGGTCAAGACAAGATGGTCCAAAAGCAACTGTAGATGTACAATTGACACCACAATGACATCTAATGATGCTGTTGTGCATTAGTGTAGCAGACACATAAAAAATGCTCCAAATGTGTTGGGCCACAGTTTTGCTGTGTCAAACCAAATCATAATTTTGTCCTATCAGCTATAAGTGGCCATCTGGATTCACGCTGCAACCGAGTTTAAAGCGACAGTACACAAAGGGCCAACTGAGCTCTCAGACAACACTAAAGCTATGGATCTAATCATACAGTAGAAATGACTGTGTATCACACAACACTCTGCAAATAAGACCAACAGGGAGTAGGCCATTGTTTGAAAAGCAAGTTGATATGATGGAGTTTGCCAGAATATAAACACTTTCAACTATCAGAATAAGAGGGTAATAAAATGTGGGTTGATGTATTTTCTGCTTTATGACCATTTTCCCCTTCTCTTTTAATGTACTGGGCCCTACTAGTCCTCAGGCTGGAGCTAAACACATGATAAAGATACAGTACCTTAACAAAAAAGGCGTGGATCAGAAAACCTGGTGTGACCACCATTTGCCTCATGCATCTTCAATGGCTGTCTGAAGTTGCTGGATATTGGTGGGAGCTGGAACACAATGTCGTACACGTTGATCCAGAGCATCCCGAACATGCTCAATGGGTGACATGTCTGGTGGGTATGCAGAACATTGATGAACTGGGACATTTTGAGCATCCAGGAATTGTGAACAGGTCCGTGTAACATAGAGCTGTGAATTATCATGCAGAATTATGAGGTGATGGCGGCGGATGAATGGCACGACAATGGGCCTCAGGACTTCATCACAGTATCTCTACGCATTCAAAATGCCATCAATTAAAATGCAATTGTGTTCGTTGCCAGTATCTTATGCCTGCCCATACCATAACCCCACCGCCACCATGGGGCACTCTGCTGACAACGTCGACATCAGCAAACCGCTCACCACATGGCACCATACACCTGGTCTGTATCTGTGAGGCAGGATGGATGTACTGCCAAATTCAATAAAACAACGTTGGAGGTGGCTAATGGTAGAGAAATGAACATAACATTTTCTGGAAAGAGCTAAGGTAGACATTCCTGCAGTCAGCATGCCAATTGCACGCGCCCACAAAAAATGAGCCATCTATGGCATTGTGTTCTGTGACAAGACTGCACATTTAGAGTGGCCTTTTATTGTACCCAGTACAAGGTGCACCTGTGTAATGATCATGCTGTTTAATCAGCTTCTTGATATGCCACACCTGTCAGGTGGATGGATTATCTTGGCAAAGGAGAAATGCTCACTAATAGTGATGTAAACAAATTTAAACCAAGGGGGAGTAGGCCTTTGTTTGAAAAGCAAGCTGATTTGATGGAGTTTGCCAGAATATAAACACTTTCAACAATCAGAATGAGAGTGTTATAAAATGTGGGTTGATGCATTTTCTGCTTTATGACTATCTTTCAATATACAGGCCTTTTGTAAGACTGGGCTCTACAAGTCCTCAGGCTGGAGCTAAACATACGATAAAGATACACTGCATACACAAAAGTATGTGACATCAAATGTATGCCCTACTAAAGCTGGGTCTAATCCAAATGTATGCCCTACTACAACGGGTAGGTCTAATCCTGAATCCTGATTGGTTAAAACCGCATTCCAGCTGGTGTCTATTCCACAAGTTACCACCCGCTAAATCTATGACGTTAAAATTCCTATTTACTCTGTTCCATCTGACTGCGTATTCCACTGTCTTATCAGCCCAGCCAGGCAATTCATAAACTTGATCTCCACAATAAAGAGCATCTAGACATTATGTCACATTTCTTTTAGACTAACCTTTAGTTTTCAACAGCGGAGATTTGTAAAAACCTTGCTGTCTGTCTTTCCGACATTTGCAACATTGTTTCAATATTCAAATTCGATCTCCAGCTGTCCCATAGTAATGAACGAGTCTGGAGGAGACAGACAAGCGGGTAGCGTTTCTCAGCCAGCCGAAATCATGAATCAGCATAATGTTTATGGATATATACAACGAAATGTCAATTGAAAAAAGCTCAAACTAAACGAAGTGCAGCTAGTTTGCGGTCTTTCCAGCTTCAGTTTGAAGTGATTGTGTTGTTAGCTGTGTTGTTGGATATCTCCTCTGAACAACAGTGTCCTGACGAGTGAGCACATTTTCTATGCCAGGCGAAATAGTGCCTCATTAGTTCATTGATATGGATGTATCCAAATAAATGTCACTAGAAAACAGCAAACAATTGCAAATGCAGCTTTGTTGCTTTTATTCTGGATTTTTGACGTGTAGTTGCTGTAGCTGTAGTTGGCTAGCTAGCAAGCAAGGGATAAGAACGTTGCCAGCCAGTATGGCAATGGAACATTTAGAACGAACGACTGGGTTGCGTCCATAGATAACAAAAAGACTGAACGATTGGGTCGCGTCTCTGGCAACAGAACCGATAGAACGAATAACCAGAGGGCTTGGGTAGCAACCCTAGATTTGTGTCGGGACTATATCTCATGGAAGGATGATTATTAATAAAAATAAAGTTTTTACGGGACCGCCTTGTGCTGAAGCTCATAGCGCATAAAAATCATCTGTACTTAGTTGCAACACTCACTACTGACTTCCAAACTGCCTCTGGAAGCAACGTCAGAACAATAACTGTTTAATGACATTCTAAACGATTCTGTGCTTCCAACTTTGTGGCAACAATTTGGGGAGGGCCCTTTCCTGTTTCAGCATGACAATGCCCCCCGTGCACAAACGAGGTTCATACAGAAATGGTTTGTCAAGATTGGTGTGGAAGAACTTGACTGGCCTGCACAGAGTCCTGACCTCAACCCCATCGAACACATTTGGGTATGAATTGGAACGCCAACTGGTCATGTAGTGTATTATGTACACTACAGGGGCCTTTATCAATTCATGCTCTGAATACAAAGTGCACAGTCACTTGATGTATGCCTGACAGAATACCATTTCTAACGGCTACAAGTAGAAAGACTAAGCTCAGATCACATTCAAAGGGGTGAGTGCGATGATTTATTCTTTGGTTTGATGTATTCTTGTTCTTCAGGTGACACTTACCCAGAATAATTCATGTGCCTCATGCTTGTCTAACTCTAATGTTGTTACCTTGTTATGCAGGTCTCGTTCACAGGAGTAATCCATAAAAGCCTGTCCTCGGAGCAGAGGGAATATAAACAGTGACTCTACTGGGATTTCAACCATAGCCCCCTCGGGTGCTGCCTGCTACATCACAGCCAGTCCACCACACTAAAGGCTACAATAAAACAGAACACAATTCGAAAGATTGGGATCATAAGGTTTTTGTCAAAATGTTGTTATTGACATAGCCTTGTTCTGTTCAATGTGATCTACCTATGTAGTACTCTAAATACCCCAATTTGTGTTGTTAAGTTCAAAAGAATACAAGCTCAAAATTGCTGCCACCATTCAAAACAATGAGGGTTCGGAACTTTAAAGCCAGAATCATCTTTTTGCAGATAGAAACTTACAGTCTCAAGCTCTCGATTTGGCAAAAAGATCCCTTTTGAATTTCGGACCAAAAATCTATAGTTAGATGTATTAATGCGTAATTACCACTAGCTGGCTGGCATGGTACACCATCTCTCTCACGCTCTCTCTCCTCATAACCAGTGCTGAGACAGGTGACCCAGGGTTAGGCTAATTTACAGGCAGTGGGCACCCCAAAAGACAGCTGATGCCAGCCACATTACATTATAGTTACACTCCAACCAGCTCCACTTAGTAGTAGCCCTATGTGTCCCTGTGTTGAGATAGTACACACATCAATTAAGTACCTCTACATTACTGGTGAGAGTATGTTGCTTTCCGGGCACCTGCCCCCTTTAATTTATTATCAAAAGTTCAAAGTTCAAAGGAGCCATGTAAAGGATGCCAGGATGTAAATGCTGCTGGTTTTCACCCTCCTTGCCAAGAACCTCAACTTCTCCTCGGAGTTAAGCGCAGACTACAGTTTTTAAATGAGCTTTCGACTCCTTCGAGTCGCTATGCGTCGATACTTTAAAATATTTAACTTTTAAACCCTTACCATGTACTGTACCTATGTTTGTCCTCTGTTTGTGCGTGCCTTTCTTTGTTAGCTGAAATACATACTTTTTAATAAAACGTTAATCAAATACAACCACTGACTGTTTCCTCATTGCTGTTGCTCTAAGATGGCAACTCAGTGCCAATTGAATCTCAACAAGGAAACAGTCGGTGGTTGTATTTGATTAACGTTTTATTCAAAAGTATGGATTTCAGCTAACAAAGAAAGGCACGCAACAACAGAAGACAAACGTACAGTATATACACAGTAAGAATTCAAATTAAAAAGTTTAAGTATCGACGCTAAAGAGTCGTTTAAAAAACTCTAGTCTCTGCCCAACTCCGTGGAGGAGTTGAGGTACTTGCATACCCGCCTTCCATCTCTTTGGCAGCTTTCAATGGGGGAGGAAGGCTTCCCTCAGGGCAGGGAGATCCTGCTGCTGCTGCTCAAAACATCCAATTGCATGAAATACATTACAGTCGCAAAGTAAACAAGGTTAATCTTCTCGAGATGTGCAGACGTGAAAACTCTGGGCTAACTGCTGAGGGTGTGCATACACATAGTATAATCCAACGCCTTAACAACACCTCCCTGATGTTCTGTCTCAAGAAGATGAGACTGATGAACATGGAGGAGACACACACTACACATGTAGATATGAACAGGGAATATGTTTGTTTTCACCCCAAATTACATTCCTTATCCAGTGGGATATGAGAACAGCCTTATCCTACACCTGGTCTGTCAGTTTGGTTACAACTCACATCTCTGTGGTTCTGTTTCTCTATCTCCTCTCATCCTCACCAGCTTGTGACATCATTAATAACACTGATTTAATCTCACACTGCCCTCAATGTTGCTGCTGCTGCTGCTGCTACAGCCTGTGACGAGCAACAACACACAGGCTGGGAATAATAAGGCCATATTGGGCTGGTTTCCACAACCACCACACTCTGTCTGTGGGCTGCTTCCATTGGCCATCAGCCTGCATGTCCCAAGGGTTTATGGCTGCTGAAATCAAACCAAACACAGCTTTCCTATAACATCTGCTACCATCCAGATTCTCACTGTGTGGGTGATAGTCTGACTGTCGAGAGTGGTAAAGTAAACACACATTCACACATGCAGACCCACACACGAACGCATGCATGGAATTCATAAATGCAGTCATAAACTGTGTAGGCCTAATTGACAATTTCCGTCAATGACTTGATTCAGGTATGCCACCATTTAAATGGCACTTCAATTTTAGGCATGAGTGCAGCTAGCCTAATAATGGACCAATAAGAGCCTAACATTACTCCTTAAAGTACAAAGGACCTTACATGTTCTGTTGAGAGGCAAATTTCACCTGTGCTGAGTGGCTGGCCCAGTGCTTCAGTTGTCTTGAGAGATGTGGAGGGTTAACACCTTTAGTTGGCGCTTCCTATTTGAGTTCCAGATAATCCTTTGTATTTTTTAGTTTTTCTCCACTTTTTGGTTTGCTTCCTGTCTTTATGTTTGTTGTGGGTTTTTCTTTTGTTTGTCTTTTCTTGGACAAATTTAGTGGGCTCTCATGGTGGGTGTCTTTTAGGTACCAGTTGTTGTTGCTAGTCAACTTTCATTGGTTACCCCCATGAGTGTCTTCCAGAACCCCTCCTAAAACCCAACCTGTTTTATTTTGGTTCTCAGTGCAGTGGAAGCTGCTGAGGGGAGGACGGCTCATAATAAAGGCTGGATCGGAGCAAATGGAATGGCATCTAACACATGGAAACCATGTTTGATACCATTCTACTCATTACAGTCTAGCCATTGCCACGAGCCCATTCTCCCCAATTACGGTGCCACAAACCTAGTGTATCAGTGACTCTTTGTTAGTTCCCCCTTCTGTTTGAGTGACAATTTTTTCTTCTTCTTCTGGAGAACGTAACAGGCAGCAAAACCAGCCAAATACTCCATCTAAATGTGACTTGATTCTCAATTGCGGTACGGTTCTAGAAACATAAAGCCCTCTACTTTCACATCACATAAAAATAATTTCAAAAATGAACAATGTACACTGTACTCTGTTAATGTTTTAATTGGTTTTATAAACTGGGTTGTTTGACTGCTCTAATTACATTGGTAACCAGTTTATAATAGCAATAAGGCACCTTGGGGGTTTGTGGTATATGGTCAATATACTACGCCTAAGGTCTGTATCCAGGCGCTCCGCATTGCGTTGTGCATAAGAGCAGTCCTTAGACGTGGTATATTGGCCATATACCACACCTTCTCGGGCCTTATTGCTTAATTAACACAGTTGCAGCTGACAGTAATTTTTTCATTTACACACAGGTGTTCGGAGAGACAGATAGCTAATTAGCCTCTTTCTTCTGTCTGTTTTCCTTAAACAAGCACTGTAACATGGACATTTGGCCGTGTGAGGATCTTAACCATAAACCTATAAAAGGTGTGTCAATATATCCTCCAAACACCAGCTTCGAGGGCATTATCACTTTTTCATACAATGGGTTACCAACATATTCAAATAATGATTTACATATTTTTTTGTTCATACTCTAGGGTTGCTACCCAAGCCGGCTTGTTGTTGGTTCTATCGGTTCGGTTGCCAGAGATACGACCCAGTCATTAAGTATTTGTTGTCTGCATCTATGGACGCGACCCAGTCGTTCGTTCTAAATTATCTGGCTGGCAAGGTTTGTATCCCTTGCTTGCTAGCTAGCCAACTACAGCTAATTTACAGATAATCACATCAAACAGTACAGCCAGAATAACAACAAAGTAGAGCATTTGCATTTGTTTAAGCTTTTTTTAAAGCAGTTTCTCAACATCATCAGCTGCAACTCATTGCTAATCAGCCTCTACACCTGTCCTCACTCACCAATGCCACCTTACTTAAACATGACCAAATTATCGTTCTTCCTGTGTTCTGCAGTGCATGTCGTGTTGCACAACACTGTGTGTTTTCTAGCCTTATCAAGTTCTGCTGAGCAAGTTCTCCGCTCAGTAAGTTAATTGTAATCTTTTGTTGAATCTCGCACCTGCTCCCATCAGGT
This sequence comes from Thymallus thymallus, assembly GCA_023634145.1. Classification (NCBI taxonomy): domain Eukaryota; kingdom Metazoa; phylum Chordata; class Actinopteri; order Salmoniformes; family Salmonidae; genus Thymallus; species Thymallus thymallus. The sequence continues at coordinate 25,242,613 of CM042412.1, read as the reverse complement.
CTCGTTCCCTAACCTTTACTCTGTTTTTGTCTCAACCTCGCTGTTGAAACTGGTTGGCTCTTGATGCTTCATGCTTTAGTTAGATTTTGTTTTCAATTGCTGTCTTCAGACTCTTTACAGTATACAGTATATCCCGGACTAGCAAGCTGCCTGCTTTCACAACAGTTCCCCCTCCGCCGAACTGCCCAGATCGACGGCCCAGCCCAAGAGTGCTCTCCCGAGTGCCTTTCCCAAATATCTATGGCCCTGCTTAACCGACTCCACCAGCGCATCTCCCGGCCGCATGCCCCACTTCATGGTGATGCCGTGCCGCCAACCATCAATTCTGAGTCCCGCTATTCAACCATCGCTGGGTTCACGTTAAGAGTAATTGGTAAAAGCTGCTTGGCACTCTTTATTATGCCATTAATTAAAGCTTGTCCAGGGTCATGTGTGCCACAGGCCACACACAGTATCATCATTGCTACAGCCGTATATATCCCCCCTCATGCCGATATCACGGCCCTCAAAGAACTTCATTGGACTTTACCCCGAGGCTGCATTTATTGTAGCTGGGGATTTTAACAAAGCAAATTTGAGCATTAGGCTGCCGAAATTATACCAACATATATACTGTAACACTCGAGCCGGTAAAATTCTGGATCACTGTTATTCAAACTTCCAGAATGGTTACAAAGCCCTCCCCCGCGCTCCTTTTGGCAAATCAGACCATGACTTCATTTTGCTCCTCCCCTCCTATAGGCTGAAACTCAAACAGGAAGCACCCGTAAGAAGGTCCATTCAACGCTGGTCAGACCAATCGGAATCCACGCTCCAGGATTGTTTTGATCACGTGGACTGGGAGATGTTCTAGGTAGCTTCTGATAATAATCTAAACGAATTCACGGACACTGTGACCGCATTTATAAGGAAATGTATAGGAGATATAGTACCCACTGTGTCTATTAAAACATGCTCCAATCAGAAAACCTTGGATAGATGGTAGCATTGAAAGCGCGAACCACCGCCTTCAACCATGGCAAAGTGACTGGGAATATGGAAGAATATAAACAGTGTAGTTATTCACTCCGCAAGGCAATCATACAAACTGATCCCTTCCAGACAGGCTAAACGCATTCTTTGCCCGCTTTTAGGCTAACACAGTGCCACCGACGCGGCCCGCTACCAAGGACTGTGTGGGCTCTCCTTCTCCATGGCCGATGTGGGAAAACATTTAAATGTGTTAACCCTCGCAAAGCTGCCGGCCTAGACGGCATCCCTAGCCACGTCCTCAGAGCATGCGCAGACCAGCTGGCTGGTGTGTTTACAAGCATATTCAATCAATCCCTATCCCTGTCTGCTGTCCCCACATGCTTCAAGATGGCCACCATTGTTCCTGTACCCAAGAAGGCAAAGGTAACTGAACTTAATGACTATTGCCCCGTAGCACTCACCTCTGTCATCAAGAAGTGCTTTGAGAGACTAGTCAAGGATCATATCACCTCTACCTTACCTGCCACCCTAGACCCACTTCAATTTGCTTACCACCCCAATAGATCCACAGATTATGCAATCGCCATGACCCTGCACACTGCCCTTTCCCATCTGGACAAGAGGAATATCTATGTAATAATGATTTTTATTGACTACAGCTCAGCATTCAACACCATAGTACCCTTGAGGCTCTGGGTCTGAACCCCGCCCTGTGCAACTGGGTCCTGGACTTCCTGACGGGCCACCCCCCCAGGTGGTGAAGGTAGGAAACAAAACCTCCACTTCGCTGATCCTCAACACTGGGGCCCCACAGCGGTGCTTACTCAGCCCACTCCTGTACTCCCTGTTCACCCATGACTGCGTGGCCAAGCACGCCTCCAACTCAATTATCACGTTTGCAGACGACACAACAGTAGTAGGCTTGATTACCAACAATGACGAGACAGCCTACAGGGAGGAGGTGAGACTAGAACTCACTGGTCACTTTAAGGTATGGAACACTAGCCACTAATAATGTTTATAATGTTTACATATCTGGAATCACTCATATGTATATACTGTATTCTATACTATCCTTCGGTATCACAGTCATTTAAACAATGTTTACATATCTTGCGTTCCCCATCTCATTTGTATATACTGTATTCAATACTCTTCTACAGTATCTTAGTCCATGCTGCTAGTCCTTATTCCTACTGTTAGATATACTGCACTGTCAGAACTAGAAGCACAAGCATTTCGCGACACCCACATTAACATCTGCTAAAAATGTTTGTGCCTCACCTTCCGTCCCTACCAGCCATGAACTCTCACTTCCCAGCCAGTTACGTGCCAACTGATCCTGCAGTGGTTCGGCCCCTGGTTTTGACAGCTGAGACCCTCTCCTAGATTAGTAACCAAAATGCCTCTTTTCAAGTCTTCAACTGCCGGCCACAGCCCAGCCTCGCCAAAGTCCGCCACCCACCCTTGTCGCCAGCCAATTAACATTGACCTCTTGTCTGCCTGCATCCAGGTGCTGAGATTAGGTTATTCTTCATCGCAGTCTCTCAATGCTGGGATTGGTGTTTCTTTTGGCATTCTTTCGCTTCTTGCGATGTTCTGAGTTTACCTTGTCTACCTCCATCCCTTCTCAGCATGTCAGACATTCCTATCCTTGACAAAGATACCTACACCATCAAACATAGTAAACTGATATGTTTTGCAGAACCACAAGTCTACTGGTTCCGGCTTACATCTACGGTCAGCCTTATCAACCACTCACCTACTTCCTACAGCTCAGACAATCTCAACATGACTTTCCATCCGATCCACTGTTCATCACAAAATCTGATTTCATCACCTCGCCAACTGTTCCATTCCCATCAGAGAGAAATACGTTCACTCTCCGGATGCTCCTTCCACATCAGCGCTGCATCCATGGCATCTCAACACAGCTTCCCAGACCATACGTACAACTACTTGCATGCTGGTCCTCTGAAGCCTATCATTTCTACATCCGCTCTGATGTCAACATCAGGAGAGCACACAACATGCTCATCTCTCAGAATGTGCACGCACTGTCTTCTAGTCCCTGCCTCCTTTTGCGGACAAAATCTACCTCACGCACCGAATCCTACCCAACCAGCCAAAAGAGGGTTGGTTTCCTAGCTGAGCCTGGTTCCTCTCGGTTTTCTTCCTTCAAGGGAGTTTTTCCTTGCCAAATTCGCATCTGATTGGTCTCCTGTGGTCTAAGGTTGGGTCACTCCGTGATTGCTCTCCTGGGGTCTAAGGTTGGGTCACACCGTGAGCATCTTGTCCATAAGTTTAGTACATTTTATTTGCACCAAAGAAAAAACAAGTGATAAACAACAATGCAGATAAAAAATAATGACGTGTGCATCTGTGGTTGGAAGCCCAAGAGCTTATATGAAAACCACACCACAAAAAAACAATAGCTAATAAAAACATAAGTACAAAAAAATATATAAGTTTGTTTACACAGAACAAAACCTAATTTATAAAAGTGTGTGTGTGTGTGTGTGTGTGTGTGTGTGTGTGTGTGTGTGTGTGTGTGTGTGTGTGTGTGTGTGTGTGTGTGTGTGTGTGTGTGTGTGTGTGTGTGAGAGAGAGAGAGAGTTATATGGAGGAGATTACCCAGTAGTTGGGTTCATCAGGTTGACCCCCAGCCTTCGCTTGAAGTTATTGAGGGATGATGTTCTGGCAATGTGAAGATAAGCATTCCAGAGTATGGTACCTCCTATATCTGATAGAGAATTTACTATGCGAGGTGTGGTATTTGGGATGGTGAAGGTTATCGCAGTGTCGTGTGTTATATAGCTGGATTTCAGAATTAACCTGGATGAATCCATTGAAGGGTTTAGGTCAACTGTCTGGGAGGTATGAGTATTTGTAGATGAAAGTGCATAATTGGTGTACATTCAAGTAGTAAATAGACATGATATTGAGTTTCTGAAACAAAGGTGCAGACGGAGCCAGGTATTTAGTCTTGCAAATGTATTTTGTATGATAAGTCATTTTTGTAGGTAGGAGGCATATGTACTGGCCCAGACAATATTACAGTGAATGAGATATGGGTAAAAGTAGCTATAGTGTACAGTATATAGTTAGGAAGCAGGCCTGATGAACCAAACCACTAATCTTTCTGATGATACCAACAGATTTCATCACTTTGCTGCAGACATTGAACATGATCTTTCCAGGATAACCTTTTCTCACAGACATTAGGAATCTAATGGCTGTGACTTCTTCCATTCAATTCCCAGCAATTGAGATTCTCACACTTTTAAACAAATAATGTTTCTTATTCTTACTAGTGAATACAATAAAGTTAGATTTTTAAAAATAATTTAAATAGTTTGTTTATCTGGAACCATTCAGAAAATGTGGCCATGCCTGAGTTGTCTTCATTTATTAGTGAATACGTTTTTGTGTGATAAAATCTAATTGGTGTCATCAGCAAAGAGAATGGGAAGTACAGTAGAAGACACAGCAGCAAGGTCATTGATATAAATTATGAATAACAAAGGTCCAAATATCAAACCCTGTGGCCCTGGTAGATGCACAGCCGTTTGCATAAACAAATTGTTCTATCATAAACATAACAATATATAACCATATTATATGCATAATCATGAAAACAAATTTAATTTAGGAAGTAATATTTAATGATCGTGTCAAACACTGGATAAATAAATAAAAAAATGCCAAGAGCGTATTCATTGATGTTCAGGGCTGTAAAAGCCATGTCTGTGGAGTAGCTTCTACGAAAACCACATTGGTGCTCTCCTAGAATACAGTGTTGATTTAAATGTTTCAACATTCTCTTATACAACAATTTTTCTAGGATTTTAGAAAAACATGTTAGTACAGATATTGGGGCGATAATTGTGGAAAATATCTTGTATCCCCAGATTTATAGGGGAGATTACCTTGGCAGTTTTTTTAATCTTTATGAACAATACCAGTTTGCATAGATTTGATGAATATATACAGTATGTTAGAGGCTCAGTAATCGAGGAAGACACTGATTTCACCAAAGAGTCACCAATCTCATCATGACCTTCTGCTGATTATCTTTAAGTTACCAATTACCTTCATCCCCTCCATTACATCAGGAGGACTAAACTGAAGCAGAGAAGGGAAATGTCCCTTAATGTAATCCAAGGGATTTCCATCAGTTTCCTCTAAATATTTATTTGACAGAGAGGAACCCACATTGGCAAAAAAGTTATTAAATGCATATGAAATAACATCAGGATCGCTATAGGTCTTATTTTCAACATTAAATTGAGACAGGATAGTTGTAGATGTATTTTTCTTATTCAACAGTTGAATGATGATTTTCCAAGTTTACTTTATTTTTAAGGATTGTTGGAATTTGTTAGTAAAATGTTTATTTTGATATCCGAAGTAGGTGAGTAAATTTGTTATACTTTTTGCAATTTGCAGAATTCCGGGGAGAGGGATTTGTGAGAAACTTTATGTACAACTTTCTTCTTTCTTTTTTTGAGTCCGGTTGTAAACCAAGTTTTCTTCTTCTCCTCTCTTATGTGATTTAACCAAGGAAAAGTAGTGGTGAAATACAGAATTGAAAGATGTGAGAAGTTTGGTAAGCAGACTCCACATCGACCTGATTATAAAAAATCTTAAAGCTCTCACAATTTATTTTGTTGAATATTCTATATTTAATACTACTAATCATTCCCATCGGTTCACTTCCAGCTGCCAAAGAGACGTGGAAAATAAAAAGTCAGATGTCAATGGGTGGTTCTCACTTTTAAATAAGTTTGCGATCATTACTAATCAAATCCAAGGTTGATGCAAGGACATCAATGAAACTACCATTGTCAGAATCGGGTGGCCTATAGATGCATCCAATTACCACTTTTTTTACCACCAAAAAATGAACAGGAGGGAATTTCTATTAAAACAAAAATCATGTGTAAGTGTGATGTCATCAAATGTAAGTGCGATGTCGTCTCATACAAAGAATTATAAATGTTTAATGAACAAAAATGGACACTCCTCCCACTCTTGATGTTCTAGAGTGGTGAACAGCTTGAAAATAAGCATATATTGGAATTAGATAAACTGCTATACAGGTTGTTAAATTGCTTAACATTATAGTAATCTCATGTGATGGGCATATTTTTGGATCAACACAATCATAATATTTATTGTTCGCTTCAATAATATCTAACAGGTTAAAGACCATTTCAATGTCTGGTCCTTAAACTTGTGAAGAGTTATAGATGTATTGTTACGGTGGTAAGTTCTAAAAGGAGCAACCAGTGGCGACCTGTCATTCAGGGCCTGCCTGTTTTACATATGTTTTTTTGGGGGGGGGCATAAAGCCTAAGGGTAGAGCTTGAAAATTCAAGCCCCTTGGGTGCTGTCATATAGTTACATTAGAAGTGCCCGTGAATCAAGTTGACAATCTACTGGCAAATCCTTTTTAATCCTTGTCATATGAAGATAAATAATGAAGAGAAAGTATAGATAAAATGTATCGGTGCTCATCGGCCATTGGACATAAACATTAGAGAACAAGTTGGAAATCGCAAATTCAACAATGAGTGGTTTGGAAGGAATCAGTGGCTAACTGCAAGCATTGCAAAGCAATCACTAACCTGCTATTCAGTGGAGTGGCTGTGTGGTCCCAAGTCAGGGATTAAGGGTCTCTTTTTTCCAAGATTAAAATGATAAACATTCAACATTGGCCATGCTGTAAATGAAGCATGATTTGTGCCGGGCTCAAAACAACTGTTAACTCAGAAATGCGAAATCTGACTTTAGTGAGTTCAAGACAACCGGGACCTTCTGGAAACTGGGAAAATACGTTTTCAACGGTCATCCAACTAGGAATTGTAAATCCGGAACTCGGGCCTCTTTCTAGAGCTACGACCTGAAGATAATTCAACCTTGTGTCACGAACGTGGTGAGCGTCAGACCAAGACGCAGCGGTGAAGTAATGCGACATGATTATTTATTAAATCAATGTGCACGAAAATAACAAAGCGATACACGACCGTAACACACGGTAGGCTACACAGCACTAAACCAAAACTAACAATGAGCCACACAGACAGGTGAACCACCTGAACTTAAATATGCCTCCCCCCAATTAGAGACAATGCAAAGCAGCTGCCTCTAATTGGGGACCAACACAAAACCCACATAGAACATAAACCTAGATCTGTCAGGCTCTGACCATAGAAAACTAGAGGAGCCAAAGGCTTCCCTATGACCAGAGCCTGACACCTTGTTTTTTTTCCTTTGTTCCCAGTTGTCTCGAAAGCACCATAAATCCAGAGAATGCCAGACTTTGACCGCCACGCCACCTTCCTGTTCAAGTGAGCACAGCACAACAAGGTGAGTCCAAAAATGTATTGTATGCTGCTGCATAAATTATTTAATATGCCAGGGAGATATGTATACTGTATCTAAGAAAGTACAACTAAGTGTATGTTGGTATAGTAGCCCATGTGCCTCACCCTAATAATTTGGTCTATTTTCCCCTCTTAATTTCGCCTACTGTTCTGACATGGTGGTGCACATGTAGCCTATAACCTGTTTTAGAGAAATGTAATCATTGAATATCGTAAGACTTTTCATTGTCTGCTTATATGCCCCTTTTATTTATCCTACGGTTCTGACTTGGTGTACAGGGAGAACACTGTAAGAACAGCCCATGTTCTGAATTCTGTCGCTGTACATTTCAAAAGTGCTGAACAAATAGTTATATTGACTACGTCCGTTCTAGCTCGCTCATTAATGTCTTAATTGAAATTATGGATTGCCTCTTATACACTTGTCGTCCCCTTATGCCATAGTTTGTACATCTCAATTGTCAGTAGAAACCACATTTGTTTAAGCAAGTCAGCCATATCAACTAGCCTCAACCAGACGTCTTGCAAGTGGTTTGGGAACTATCTCTCAAACAGGGCACAATGTGTGCTTTCTGATGGTGTCAAGTTACCACGTTATTACTAAAGGTGTCCCACAGCGGTCGATAATGGGACCTGTCCTCTTTACTATTTATGCAAGTAATAATGGCCTGCAAAAACCTGTCATTTTCATCTGTATGCAGATGAAACATACTGTATGTACTGTATTCCTCTACTGCTGACCAGACTATGTTAGAGCTGCAATCAGATTTTGTTGCTATGCAGAAAGCCCTTGTTGATTTAAATTGGTACTTAATGCGGAAAAACTAAAGGTATGTTTTCTAATTCTCGTAGAAGTATTTCAGATGTTTATACACATTTATGCATTGGATGATTCTCTCATTGAGCAGATTCCCCCCTATAAATATCATAAGAAGCTGATATTCTTTTATAGAAATAGATCAGGCCTCTTCCTAAACAACAGGTTGTACGGGCAATGTTCCTGCCAGCTCTTGATTATGGTGACACCATTTACCAGAATGCAGCAGCCACTACTCTAAAACCCTTGGATGCAGTGTACCTTAGCGAGCTTCGCTTTATCACAGGTGACAGGTTTAATACTCATCACTGTATCCTTTATCAGAAGGTCGGCTGGACCTTTCTGAATTCCCATAGATCACTTCACTTCTCCCTTTTTTGTTTACAAAGCTCTGCTGCACAAGCTTCCAACATGCTGTATCTCACTTCTCTGTTAAAGTATAAATAAATATAAACCCGCTCACAGGGTTGGTTAACTCGAGGTCCTTCATGTGTCTACCAACCTAGGTAAATCCCCCATGTTCTGAATAATTTACAATCCGCATTACATCTTGATTCCCTGATGCCAATAGGGCAATTCAGAAGGCTGATGAGGAATGAATTCACTGAGGTTTGTGAGTGTTTTGGTTGATTACAATAATTTATTTGTGTTGTAGAAATGTAGCGTTTCTGTTTTATCTTGCAGTGTCTTTGTCTGTTTTATTGAATTATCATGTTAATTTGTGAATGCCAAGAGTGTGCAAAGCTGTCATCAAGGCAAAGGGTGGCTACTTTGAATAATCTAAAATCTAAAATGTATTTTGATTTGTTTCACACTTATTTGGTTACTACATGATTCCATATGTGTTATTTTATATATATATTTTGAGGTCTTCACTATTATTCTACAATGTAGAAAATAGTAAAAAAAATAAAGAAAACCCTTGAATGAGTAGTGTCCAAACATTTGACTGGTACTGTATATATATAAAAAGTATATATATAAAAATACCTGGGTCTGGACCTCGCTGTCCTCGCTGTCCTCATACAAGTCCTCATACACTGTTTTATCCGGTTTTACCACAGTTGCAGGCAACAGTATTTTTCAGTGACAACACATTTGTGTAGTCAACTCTGTCTTCTATTTTGTTTTCTGTAAACAAGCGCTGTAACGGAAATATGGCCTTGTGGGAACCCTAACCCTATAAAGGTGTGTAGTAATGCAACCTTTAGCTTTATTGGAAATGATGTCTCGCTGTTATGAAAGATGTGTTTCTTATGTTTCCAAAACAGTACCGCAAGCGATGCGTGTTAACGTTTAGAGCAAGCGTTGGACTAACAAAATACCCCCGGACAGAATATGTGCATAAGGTAGTCAGCATCTATGAGCTCAGCTCAGAAATAAAGCCTTGAATGACACTCACCTGTCTCGATGATCAATGAGAAGATTTTGAAATAGACAAGATGGCGCCACAAACATTATTGGATTACTTCATGGAGCAAATCTTTTTTTTTTTTACATTTAATAATAGAGCATTTTCTCAACTCAAACAAACTACCTGCAACTAGCCATGGAAGTTTAGAAGACAGGCTGTATTAACAACTAAAGTTTGGTCAAATGTTCTGTGCTACAGTTTTACGCCAGCTAAGTAATAACGCCTATCAGCCAACTGGAACAGAAGTAATGGTCTGACTAGGCAATATTTTTAATACACTGTAGCTAATTGGACCTAGGTCTGTGATGGAAAAGAATTGATGGATTATATATGCCTAAACAACAAAGGGGGCACTGGGCCACCCAATATGGCACTTTCTTATTAAAATATGAATTATTGCGCCACCCCACCGAAGGCATTGTTATTTAATTTAATTGGTTCATTATGTGAGTGTCTATAATCAGCCCACAGCATTGCCCCTAATGGAATCTCAGGTAGGCAGAGCATAGCATTGTTAGACAAAACGCCAAATCCATGCATGAAGCCAATATATGTCACCCATATACAGGAGTTATCTTAAGTTTCCCAAGGTTATTATTAACTCTGTAACACATTTACTTTTTGGCTTGATCTGTGTATGAAAATGAAATTGATAGATGGAAAGAAAATGTGGGTAGCCCACTGCCCTATTATTGGCTCATAAATTGTGGTCCAACCATTCTCTTTCTGTCAGTTATTTATGGGCAAAGATTTTGGTAGTTGTCCATGTTTGTTTTACCCTAGTCTATAGCCGTGTTCCGCAATAGGCAGCCCCCCAAGTTTTCTGAGCAAATAATAAATGAATAATGTTTAGTCTTGAAATGGCCCCCTACTAACCATCTCAGTCCTTGCACTGTCTGAAATTGCTGGCCAATATGCAGGATCTAGAGGCACTGCCTGTACAAAATGCGTTGCAGCAGCAGAATGTGATGCACAAGTAGAAGAATTTTCAATGGATAAACTGTCCCGCGCACTCGACTCACCCACCGTCCACACCTGGCCCCGCACTCCCTCACCACCATCTCTCCAGTCAGCAATATCATTTCACTGATAACAAATAATTAAGTCTTGACTTAGTGTTATTCGTTTTATTTTTCTACGTTATATTCAGAGCGGCTCCTAAACTGTCTCCCGGCGCTCATGGACCCGACGTCCATGAATTTAAAGTGCGACTTCTAAATGTCTGTTGGCTAGCTAACCAGACGCTAATCGCTAGCTGGAATGCTAAAAACATAGCTGGATAGCTGGATGGCACAGTTTTTTTTTAAATGATGAATTCCACTGTCAAAATGTGTCAACAGCCCCCCCCCCCAAACCCCCCAAAATACATATATATTGATTATTATTATTTATTTGGGGAGGGGGCTATGCCTATGCCTAAAAACTCCCCTGCCAACACTCTTAACCGCTAGTCTACCTGCTGCCCGAAGTGACTTTAATTTAAGAAATCTTTTCCCAAGTATTCCCACGCATAAATAGAGGCATATGTGATCGTACCCAATGTAATCAATGTTTGAGGTGAATGTTTTTGTCAAATACTATGTCTGTGTGCGATTCTTGCGGTCCATTTGAGGTCTACAAATTATTTATAACGATGTTCCAGCCCCCTGACCATCCGTTCAAGGAAAAATCGTCCCGTCGCTGACTGTAATTGGGGTCTCCTGGCCTAAAGTGTCATGGTAAGCCTTCCCTGGAATATGGGCCCTTGTGAAAAATAATAGGCTACTTCCCATAATTAGGTGATTTTAAAGTTTTCCTTCCAGTTTGCTCTTTCAGAATCATTTTGGGCACACTATCAAGAGCAGATAGCAGATACCTTCCCACTCCATTATGATTTGAGAAGGAAGAGTTTTGTAAATTATAACGAACCACCAACCGTTTACTGGCACCCAAAACATAGACATAAGGTGTTGTGCAAGTGTTAAGAGATTATGCAAATTAAACTGACACCTTCAGGATTGAAAATTAAACCAGCACTGCAAGCATCAGTGGTACTCACACAGCATTGGAAAACAATCTGATTGCCAGGTGGCTGTATTGCTATGCATAGCTTGCACTGGATACACATTTATTTGCTCTTTGGATATTGGAAGACACAGCTAACATTGTGCTTACTGTGTTCTATTACAGATGGAAACATGAAAAGGAAGCCTTATGGTCCACATAGGAAGAAATAATATTAAGTAAGTAACATGTTGAGAATAGGTCATACTCTACAACAATAATATCCCTAGTCCCTACATGGAATTTAGCTACACACCATGGTGTGATTTGGTAACCTACATCCTTTGGCTTGTTTGAAATGCACTAGGATAATGTATATGCATCCCAGATCCTAGAAGAGATTAGACGTGGTTTGTCAGACATTTTCCCTTTTTTTGATATTGGAAGGAAGTGATTTCGTTTCAGGCTAAATTTAATATAGGCATATCATGTCAAATGGAGCATCTGAAAGAGCCCAAAATTGAATGCATGAAAGAGGGAGGAGAGCATGTGTTTAGTGCTTTCGGGCAGGACTTCATGAATTTTTAAATTATCAATATTTCTATGTACAGCACTTTCAGATGCCCACTCCTTGTTAATTTATAATGCTTGAAAGGTTTGCACTAGAATACCAAAGTAGAATTAAAATAAGGTAGCAATATCTGATACAAACTTCTCTTTAGCCACATATCGGGCTATTAAAAAACACAGGAGATGATTCCACAGACCTCAAATAAGAGATAAGATACAGAAATAAGATAAAGAGTATTTTTGACCATGGCAATACATAGATTTTAATGCAGTGAACTCAATGATAATTTAAAATGTATATTTGGTTTCATTTACTGGCATATTTGTCTTTGTATTATGACTTCAAGGCATTTAAGACGTGTATCTCTCTTTTCAAAGGACGACACCAAGGACAAGACATGTATACAGAGGACAAAAAATACAATACACATACCCATGAGCCCATATGAACTGGGTACCTCTGTGTGTGTGTGTATTCTCTGTAAGACACTGAAATAATAAAATCAATGATGTTACCAGGTGGAGCCTGTTCACTGTAGGTGAAAACTCCATGTTGAAAGGGAGATAGCTTTATCGCACCTCTAAATTAAGTCAAAGTCAAAAAGTTCAATCAATGCTGTCTGAGCTTAGTGAGGCTTTACAAAGGTGGACAGTCACATGCTTTACTGACAGTTAATGTATCCATTGACACTGCTCTGGAGACACAGGACTGCTTCATTAGACTGACCAAACAAAATATGATGATCTGTTACATCGAAAGGGCATTGAGGATAATGAGATGCCGCATGTTGATTATAAATGTGGATGTTCCAGAGCTAACTTCAGTAAGGAAAAATTGTGAAATACACATCATGTAGGCAGTAGGCTTGAAGTCAGACAATGTGGGCTGGTTTTTGAGTTATTGAATATCCAGTAATAGAGTATACAAAAACTGTATTCAAAACAATATGGGCCCTCCAAAAAGACTGGATAAGCCTGACACACTGGACTCACTCCAGATTAGAGACCTTGCAGTGTGGTGCCAGGACAACAACCTCTCCCTCAACATCAGCAAGACAAAGGAGCTGATCGTGGACTACAGGACACGGAGAGTCGAGCACGGCCCCATTCTATTCCTAAGCCATATACTGCGAAATAGATACCAAATAGCTATCTGCATTGACCGTTTTTACCCTAACTTTTTTGACTCATCACATACGCTGCTGCTACTGTTTACTATCTGTCACTTTATTCCTAGTTATATGTACATACAATATCTACGTCAATTACCTCATACCCCTGCACATACACTCGGTACCTCTTGTAATAGCCAAGTTATCGTAACTCATTGTGTATCTAATATTACTTGTATTATTATATCTTATTACTTTTCTATTCTTTTTCTATTTTCTTTCTCTCTGCATTGTTCTGAAGGGCCTGTATGTAAGCATTTCACTGTTAGTCCACACCTGTTGTTTACGAAGCATCTGATGAATAAATTTGATTTGATAAGCCAATCCAAGCTCAGCTATCTCCATTTTTGTTTACTCGTATTGTATACTCTACAACACTGTTTCTCTTTCCCATCGGGTTGTCTCAAATTGTTTATGACAACCATCCACAGCATTTCATGTCACAGCGTTTCCGTGACAGAGCCGAAGTGTACCAGCAGCAGGCATCTGGCCAGACAGATAAGTAATAAACACGTTTCCATCCTTCTCTATATCTCTGTATGTATCAGTTTCAGGGGTTATTCAAGGACAACGATTCTGAGATTACACTGGAGGAGATATGCCAGTCTTCCATTTCTCTATAAAAATCATTCCAAGGAGGATGTATGGATGCCACTAGTCATTACCCCCAAGATATCAGACAGTAAATACATGATACTGTCAGTCAAGATTACCAAGATAATTAATATATGGCAGAATGGCTGTCCTTCCCAATCAAGAGACATGCTAGGGGGAGAGTACACAATATCAAATCAAATCTAAGTTTATTTGTCACATGCGCCAAATACAATAGTTGTAGACCTTATAGTGAAATGCTTACTTACAAGCCCTTAACCAACAGTGTGGTTTAAGTGAAAAAAAAGAAGTATTATGTAAACAATAGATAAGAAAATAAAAAATAACAAATGTAAAATGACAGTAAAAAATACATATATACAGGTGGTATAAAGGTGGTATATACGTACAGGTGGTACCTGTACAGAGTCAATGTGCAGGGGCATTGGTTAGTTGGGTAATATGTACATGTGGTTATAGTTAAAGTGACTATAGATGATAAACAGAGAGGCAGCAGCGTAAAAGAGAGGGGTTGGGGGGTGGGGCAGGGGGGCACAATGCAAACAGTCCAGGTAGCCACTTGATTAGCTGTTCAGGAGTCTTATGGCTTGAGGGTAAAAGCTGTTGAGAAGCCTATTGGACCTAGATTTGACGCTCCGGTACCTCTTGCCATGCGATAGCAGAGAGAACAGTCTATGACTGGGGTGGCTGGGGTCTTTGACAATTTTTAGGTCCTTCCTCTGACACCGCCTGGTATAGAGGTCCTGGATGGCAGGAAGCTTGGCCCCAGTGATGTACTGGGCCGTACGCATTACCATCTGTAGTGATTTGCGGTCGGAGGCCGAGCAGTTGCCGAACCAGGCAGTGATGCAGCCAGTCAGGATGCTCTAGATGTTGCAGCTGTAGAACCTTTTGAGGATCTGAGGACGCATGCCAACTCTTTCTTCTCCTGAGGGGGTATAGGCTTTGTTGTGCCCTCTTCACGACTGTCTTGGTGGGTTTGGACCATTCTAGTTTTTTGGTGATGTGGACACCAAGGAACTTGAAGCTCTCAACCTGCTCCACTGCAGCCATGTCGATGAGAATGGGGGCGTGCTCGGTCCTCCTCCTTTTCTTGTAGTCCACAATCATCTCCTTTGTCTTGATTATGTTGAGGGAGAGGTTGTTATCGTGGCACCACACGGCCAGGTCTCTGACCTCCTCCCTATAGGCTGTCTGGTCGTTGTCGGTGATCAGGCCTACCACTGTTGTGTCGTCTGCAAACTTAATGATGGTGTTGGAGCCGTGCCTGGCCATGCAGTCATGGGTGAACAGGGAGTACAGGAGGGGACTGAGCACAATATGAGGGAAGAACAGACCATTTTTCTGTACAGTTAACTCCTTTGTGCATGTTATCAAAGGCCACCAAGCTCAGTTGGTAGGAACATGATGGTTGGAACAGCATGTGCATGGCTTTGGATGAAAGTGTCTGCTAAAATATGTTGGCCTATTATTGTCGCCTATATTATCATAAATGAAGGCTGACATATGCCTATGCCATTTATTTGGCTTCATCAATAGCCTGACCTTAGAATTTAATTGAATTTTTGTTCTGGATGACTGACTGTCCATCATTGTGGCTCTGAATCCAATCCACCTATGATTTACAGGTGATGATTCAAGTTATACTTAGCTCAATATCACCTCAACTCCCTGCCATTGACTCCCACTGCAAATCGGAGCAGGGGGCTAATCCAGTGTATTCAGTGATGGCCAGGTCGTCAGCTGCGCTCTATATCGCATCTCTCTGGCTCATCGTGAGAAAGGAACCCAACCGCTTCCCTGCGGTGAATAACACTGCGTGCGGTTCATTCATTCTGGAGCGTCAGATGGTGGGGCTGACGACCGTGCAAGTTGCACCGCGTCTCTCTTTTGTCCCTCTTTTTACTGGAGTGTCTGTGCTACCGACCATATCTACAGTATAGGACAGTGATGTTCTGTTTGTAAGCGAAACATTTTTCATATCCAACAGGGGACAATCAGCGGTTATGAAATCCAGGCAACTGAGGATGCACAGTGCTGCTGAGGAGGATAGTAATAGGACTCTGTTCAGCTCCACCGATTTCGGACAAGAACGGGAATTATCATATTCGAGGCATGCCACCTATTGAGAGAGCCTAAAGCAGGTATAGAAAATAACGTCTGACCGTTTTGGATTCTACATTGTCCCTTTGACTTGCTGTGTGAAAAGTAAAGGGTGCTAGTTAGTTCAGTTGCACAGTGGTACCGGAACAACCCGACCGTTGAGGGAGGAGCGATGAGAAGAACCCCATCGCCGTAAACAACACTGGCTTGCTTTGTTTCTCAGCAAAGGACCTTTTCAGAAATAGGCTGATACTGTTAATTTCTTCAAGTGGCCACTGTGTTATGTATACTGTTCTGCCTAATGCCCACTGGCACTTTATTCTGGACCATGTATGATCGGACATTAATTGTAAACATTTTTTCAGAGGCTTTAATTCTAGTTTACGGATTATCCATGGATTGATCATTCAGACGTATAATAACCAGATAATAATGATGCTAATTAAGAGCTGGCCGACTTTCTGATTTTTGAACAGCTGGACATGTAATTCAAATTGCTCCAGTATTTGTTGAAATAGGATTATCAAATTGTTGAACCAGTATTATCAAATTGTTGAACCAATCATAATTGTCTTAATATATTTCTGCTTGGATACCCGTCGACTGTAATCTATAGAAAAGTAAATACGGAGGGGTTTATGGGTATGTCAACAAGAATACAGCTTTGACTGAAAACCATCTGGACCTCCTGAAACGTACTCCGCTGTACAGTGCGGTCGCGTCATTGCTACTGCCCCGGCCAACAGCGCAGATATTTGGGGATTTGAGAGTTGCAGTGACCCACGTGGAGCGGAGATCCAAAGTGGACAGTACATCATGGGTTGTTGCAGTGGCAGATGCACGCTGGCCTTTATATGTGGCATGCAATTGGTGAGTTCATGATCTTAATGATTTCATGCATAATGGCTTTCTCTTAGGGCAGGCTGGTCTCATAGATTTGACGTAACATAGTACACGAAAATCCGGGACACTCAAATTAGTATGATATCTTACCTATGCTATGGTTACATAAGACAGAAGTTTACTTAAAGGTATACTTTGGGGTTTTGGCAATGAGGCCCTTTATCTACTTCCCCTACCATTTGTATGTCTCTGTTCCAGTATGAAGGAAGTTAGAGGTAGTTTCACAAGCTAATGCTAACTAACGTTAGTCTCCTAGCTAAAAAGCTAATGTTAGCCACAACAAATTAAAATGGTCCAGTATGGGGGCCTGATGGAAAAAATAGACTGCTGTGTTTGAAATGCCACAGCCAGAGAACAATTGGCCCAACGTCGTCCGAGTTTGGCTGGTGTAGGCCGTTATTGTAAATAAGAATTTGTTCTTAACTGACTTGCCCAGTTAAATACATGTAAAAAAAAAAAAAAAAAAAAGGCATATACTCGGCTACTTGCCTCTACAAAAAATACACCAAAACCCTCAATTGTCCACCTCACCTGACATCAGCCACAGTCTAATCAAATTCTCCAAGTAACAGAATAGCAGAATACAGCATCAGCTCCAGTAGCCTACATTTGAGTCGTCAATGACAGCATTATCAGCTGCATCCCATCTAATTCCACATTATTCCTACAGCCTTCTGTAATAAAACCTAACTGTGACTATAGAGGGGAGCCATTCACAAACACACCCCAGCCCTGCTATTTCACAATGTTTCCCTGGCATCAGCCCCCGGTGGTACAGCTGGTAAGGAGCCCCTTGTGCGTGCAGTCAGTGAGCACCGGGAGGAGCGGTGTGAGCGCACCCTTTGTGTTATTCAGCGCTCCAAATGATCCTAGTTGTGATCATGAAATTATCTGCTTTCCTCTGAATTGTCGATTCGGTCGTACTAGGCCACTGGCAATTTTTTCCAGTTATTGATTTAGGACAGAGTAGTTGATTTTTAGGATGGCATGCCTGCAGTAGGCTACTGTAGTGAAGTGGCCAGCTAGTACCCCTCATGCATCTCCCCATGGCATCCTGAAATCAGGGGTAGAGTAAAATAGTAAATCAAAATCCAGTATTCTCAAATTAGTATGATATTTTCAGTTTGGTATGCAGTGAATTAATATGTGGATGTCCATTGTTGATTTTGTATGATACGTTATGAATTACAATTCATACAAAATGTTTTACGAAATGTACAATACGTATGATAAGTTACAAATTGAGGTGGTTAACGTTAGCTAGGCTAGGGGTTAAGGTTAGGGTTAACGTTAGAGCTAGGGCTTCAAATAAAATACAATTTACAAATACAAGCTTCGTAAACAACAGACTAACAGTAACATGCTTACTTACGGGCTTTTCCCAACAACGGAGAGAGAAAGAACAGAAAAATAATAGAAAAGTTAAACGAAAAGTTAATAATACAATTCATAATAAATACACAATGAGTAACGATAACTTGGCTTTATACACGGGGTACCAGTACCAAGTCAATGAAGGGTACGAGGTAATTGAGGTAGATAAAACTAGGAATAAAGTTAGTGCAAAAAGGGCCAATGCAGGCCGGGTAGCTATTTGGTTAAACGGGTACTTTGGGATTTTGGCACTGACGCTCTTTATCTACTTCCCCAGAGTCCGATGAACTAGTGGATACCATTTTTATGTCTCTGTGTTAAAGTTAAAGGTAGTTTCGCGAGCCAATGCTAACTAGTGTTGACTGGAAATGACAAACCTCCCGACCAACCACCCTCCTATATGTATATATAGTGCCTTTGGAAAGTATTCAGACCCCTTGAATTTTTTCACATTTTGGCAGGTTACAGCCTTATTCTAAAATTGATTACATAATTTTTCCTAATTTGTCCTGTTGGAAGGTGAACCTTCGCCCCAGTGTGAGGTCCTGAGCGCTCTGGAGCAGGTTTTCATCAAGGATCTCTCTGTACTTTGCTCCGTTCATCTTTCCCTCCATCCTGACTAGTCTCCAAGTCCCTGCCGCTGAAAAACATCCCCACAGCATGATGCTGCCACCACCATCATTCACCGTAGGGACGGTATTGGCCAGGTGATGAGCGGTGCCAGGTTTCCACCAGACGTGACGCTTGGCATTCTGGCCAAAGAGTTCAATCTTTGTTTCGTCAGACCAGAGACTGAAAATATTTGGCATGCGTCCTCAGATCCTCAAAAGGTTCTACAGCTGCACCATCGAGAGCATCCTGACTAGACTAGTTGAGTATCTGGAGCATCAGCATTTGGTTTGATTACAGGCTCAAAATGGCCAGAAACAAATAACTTTCTTCTGAAACTCGTCAGTCAATTCTTGTTCTGAGAAATGAAGGCTATTCCATGCGAGAAATTGCCAAGAAACAGACGCCTCACAAGCCCTCAACTGGCAGAGTTGCAAAGAAAAAGCCATATCTCAGACTGGCCAATAAAAATAAAAGGTTAAGATGGGCAAAATAACACAGACACTGGACAGAGGAAGATATAGCTTTTTCTTTGCAACTCTGCCTAGAAGGCCAGCTTCCTGGAGTCGCCTCTTCACTGTTGACGTTGAGACTGGTGTTTTGTGGGTACTATTTAATGAAGCTGCCAGTTGAGGACTTGTGAGGCATATGTTTGCTCAGTTGTGCACCAGGGCCTCTGTACGCCTATGTAGATATTCATTTAAAAATAAGCTGTTTCCAGCTACAATAGTCATTTACAATGTTAACAATGTCTACACTGTATTTCTGATCAATTTGATGTTATTTTAATGGACCAAAAAAAAAAAAAAATCTTTCAAAAACAAGGACATTTCTAATTGACCCCGAACTTTTGAATGGTAGTGTATATACAGTATATTTGATCAAATATAGAATTTAACCTTTACTGCTACAGCCCATAAAAACACATTGAATAACACATTCATAAATGGCAAAACAGACAAAAATATATCATAAGGAACAAGGCTTTGAAGTGTCTGTCCTATATTTAGGAGTTCTAAGAAAGCTCAGGAAATAATATTTACCCCCTTTTTTTTGTTGGCACAAAACTACTTCCATACTTCCATTACATTTTTAAAACCGGTACCCGGTTACCTTCAGACGAGTCCCGTGACACCTGGGGGTCGTAGAACAAAACAGAGAACACCATCTGTGTTTGTGAGAGTCTCCCCTTTCCACAGTGGGGTCATATTAGTTTGTAGCCCAAACCGTTCTGATGTTTTCGGGATGCCTCCTGGTCTGACAAACAGTGCTGTAGCTCTGCCACTTTCCACCGCAGATGCTGAAGGTCAACATAGGCGGATTGAGACGCAGATGCGGTGGATTGAGAAGCAGCCAAAGCAGATATCTCTTGCTTAAACAGATGGATTTCAATAGGGATGTTTTTATTATGTTAATTAGATTGACACACGGGTGCATGAATCAAATCTAGGGTGTTTTAAGTAACCTACTGCCTTCATCTGTGATTGAGATGCACTGTAGACAAAATCATGTGGTGGAGGGGATTTTTTGTGCGTGTGTCTGTCACGAATTTCGCTTAAATAATTTGTGTCTATTTCACAATATTTTTAATAAGTTAGACATGCTAACTGAGCTAAGAATGGAACAGTCCATCTGTCATTTGCCCGAAATGCCAGATGGCCAGTCACCCTCCTGGCCTCTTGTTTCACTACTCTTATGAGGATGTCTCTTCAATAAAAAATTGATAATTGTTCACTTTCAAACACAGCCCTTGCCAACAACATACATAGTAGGTGCCTGATATTTTTTATTAAAACATTCATTGCCATACTATAGCCTATTCAGCCAAATGCATGTTAGATTTCAAGGAACCAGATTATATTCATAGTCAAGGCAAGCTCATTTGAGCTGTATGTCCAATGTCATTATTTTGGAGATCAGCCCCCCATATGCAACTATTGGCCCTATTATAACAAGGTGTTGCATAAGTAGGCTACTTTCTCTCATTCCATGTTTGTCACAATGTGACCTATAGACTACAGTGACTCACTGTCACTTAACTGATAGTAGATGGTGGTGACAATGTCAACACCATCCACCAGCTGGTACCTATGATGAATCACCCTTGCGTGATGGGTCACATGATATTTGCCAAGTGTTGTTCAGCACACCCCTTAAGAATGTGCAGATGGTCATTTTGTGTGTGTGTGTGTATGTGTGTACATTAGTGATGCATGGGTTGACTCATAACCCGCGGGCATTTTTAGGGTCATGAAGGGTGGGTGGGTTGAATAAAGAGAAAACAATACCTTAAAAAATCCATAAATGTGCAGAGAGGGCAGGTTTAGGGTCATGAAGGGTGGGTGGGTTGAATGAAGAGAAAATAATACCTTAAAAAATCCATAAATGTATAATTCTTGTGCAATTTGTATCTATAGGCTATATTGAGGTTTATCTTACATTTTTTAAATCTGTGGCGTTCGTGCATAAGCCTAGACTTTAGAGCATAACTGTATGCACGCCAAGTAGCCTACATGCCAATTACCAAATGCTTTTGGGAATGGGCAGAAAAAGTTAATGTCGATCCAGGGAGGCAAAAAGGACAATGTCAGAGTTTAATTCAATAAGAGAAAAGCTGTGAAAAGGAGAGTTGAAAATAAAGGGAAGGGAGGGACAGAAAAGTCATGTTTGGGAAAGATTTGGTGAAGTGGTAAAAGTGGATAATAGCAGCGGTCTATGTTAAGTGTTAGGATTGTGAGCCGCTATACAAATTCAACAGTCACAAGACGGGGACTTCAAATACTGTAAGCCTATGGCACGTCAAAGGAACTGTAGCCTACTGTTCAGATGGGTTAAATAGAAACTGAACTCTGGATACTGACTGTAGGTCTATAGCCTCTCACTTAGCCTTAATGTTAACTCCTGCAGAATTATTCATTTCTTGCAGTAAAATCATACACCAAAATGCATTTGATCCCTGGTCCCTGAAAGATGCAGAGGTGACAGAGAACTTTACCGTGTCAACTTGATTGAAGCATACGTTCTATTGATTTATAACATTAATTCTGGTGAGCAAGGGTTTATTTAGTCTTATAGGGCAACATATAATGACTGAAGAGAAGCAGCATGTATCTAATTATAAACAGAAACATATCTAAATCTGTCAAAAAATATCTCCGCCGTCTCTGACTGTAGCCTACAGCTCATTTTGTATATTAGCCGGTTAGGGTCGGGTGCGTGCCTCAGATTTTCATTTTTATCACACATAGTCGGGTGGTTGCGGACGGGTTATTAGCAATTGCAGGCGGGTGCGGGTGAACAAACAGATGACGAGAGCAGTAGTGTACATGTGTTATAGCCTGGCGCCTGTTAGAGAGACTCAGCCTAGGCGCAGTGGGTAAAGCCACCCCCTGAAGTCTGTTAATTACAAATCCCAGTCCTCCAAGCTGGAGACCTAGCTATACGTCTGCTCTGGCCACATAGTTAGCAGACTGATCTACTTTTACAGAACATGATAAGCCACCTCCTTTCAAAGAGGGTTTTAGGCTTCTCTTAGCACCAACAATGTTTGGTTGTAATGAAATGTCTGCCCATGTGTAACTTTAATTCAAACGTTTCGTATGTTCTGATGAATAATGTAGGCGGTGTACCTGTCCTGTACAGTGATTGGTGTTTGAAGTGGGAGATCATTTGAGGAGGTATCACAGGACAGCTGTGTCTGAGAGCCCACACTGGAGTTGTTCTGATCGCACTGACGCCATGGCCAGCCTCACCCACAGATACCCCCGTGATCAATGAGCTCTCATGCACACAGAGCTGGAGATGACCTTTCCCTATCCCCGTGACTGCATCCAGCCAGACACTCCTTCTGTCATGTGTAGCCTACCTACAGCCCTGCTTGCTCCCCAACACTGCTCCCTCAGTGTTTCAAAGCACTGCTGCGTTGTCTTAAAGCTGGAGTAGGAATGCATCCTCATCCACTGGGCCGCTTTTAGCAGCAGCTACATTTAGTGTTTCGTTAATGCTCTGAAGCAGCAGCTGGAATTTTTAAACACTTGTTGGCTCTAATTTCTTTCCAGAAAGCATCTCCTCCAGTCGTTAGGAAAGCCCTGTTTTATTGTCTTATTTAATCATCTGTGCTTTTCCATTTACCTCAAGGAGACTGCTTGAACTTGGCTGATGTCAGAACTTGTAAACAGTTTTGCAAACCATTTGATGTGTATTCTTATAGCATAGGAATTATGCACCAAAACAATAGGCTACATAAGTATTGCAATATTTATGCATGCGCCTTGATTAGACCACTTGAACGTAACAATTTAGCATACTGGGTCTTTCAAGCATTACCTCTCACTTAGTAGATTTATAAACACAACACTCAAACAACCCAGAA
This sequence comes from Thymallus thymallus, assembly GCA_023634145.1. Taxonomy (NCBI): domain Eukaryota; kingdom Metazoa; phylum Chordata; class Actinopteri; order Salmoniformes; family Salmonidae; genus Thymallus; species Thymallus thymallus. The sequence continues at coordinate 25,219,320 of CM042412.1, read as the reverse complement.
CTAATGCTCTCATGCTCTCAAAATGACTTCAAAGGGACAATTTGTTACCCAACCATGCTAAATAACCATGACGAAAAGCTTTTAAACGTGTTAATATACTCTGTTGCGTTTTTCATTTTGTTTGTGCTTCAAACCGTGTTTCAGAATGGATGTTAATATGGTTCTAATTCACACAAAAGGCTGAGCAAGGATTAAGAGGAGATTGTGCTGTTCAAGTGTATCTGACATTTACCAATTTATGAAAAATAAGCAAGACCTGTTCATGTTTTTTCTAAAGATTACATAATGCAGGGATTATTTACCTATTTTTAATCCTGCTTTTGATCCTCTCAGATATGATTCAGTTTTCATTCATTATCCCATCATGTGCACATTGAATTGTCGTATAGTTTATAGGATATTTCCTCTATCACTAGGCTAGTTTTGTGACAGCTCAAGTTGGCTTCATACTACATCAGTTGTCACTATTAATGTCACATTGCTGGTATGTTCCACAGAAAAAGCTTCACGTTTGTATGTTTTCATATGTGATAGTACATGAACACAGGGGCGCAACTTTCACTGGGGACAGGTTGCATTTTTGTCCCCCCCTCCTCAGTTTTATAATGGAATGTGATACAAAACCAGGCAGCGGTGTGCTTTAGGACCACGTGGACGCCTCCGAGCGGTTGGGTAGGCTGTTTGGAGTGTTTATCGGACTGGATTAAAAACAATATCCCGTCGGATATATATATATTATGTCCCCCCCCACTTCTAAAGCCAAAGTTGCGCCCCTGCTTGAACATTATATGACTAGATGTTAAAACGTGAAATATGCTAGGTCTTCATCCTACCCTCTACTGGTGTTGCCAGGTTTCTGTGGGAGCAGATATAGCAGATCAATAGGGTTCCTCACTGGTGTAAATCAGCCAGATTCCCCAGCTCTTATTGTACCATTGTTATCTGAGAGTGGAAGCTAAGCACAGCCGTGGCTCATCAGCGTCTAGGTTAGGAAAGGAAAGGCATTAACCATTGGAAGTCAAATTCCTCTTTTAGGCCTGGAACCAACAAACGACAACTCATCCCTCTTGCTTGTGTTGCTTCCGATGGTCTCATTGTTGTATGTTGTTAAAACAGCAGCGGTGGTGAGGTGGCTGCTGGGAGGAGCAGTAGATAGGAAGCAGTCTGTTGACCAGCTGGTTGCAGCTTTGGACCTTTAAAAATATAATTGGCCCTATGTTCTTTTGGCCCAGCTTTTATATCAGTGAATGTTAACTGTGTGCCCCACCCCTAGAGACAGCTGGGTAGGCCATGTGTATCATGAATCAAACACTATAAATCAATCAACATATCAATCACTATAAATCAATCAATATATTCCTATTGAAACTGTCCTATACTATTCTTACATCTGAAATAGCGGACATGAAAGCTGGTCTATGTTTGTAGTAATAAGATGTAATTTCCTGACTGATGTTGGCTGCTTGCAGCTGGTCTCCGTATGGTTGCTAGGTGTGGGAGGTCTGAACCTCTGCTCTGGATGGAGCAGTGGCTCTCTGTGGAGGAGATGGTGCGCAGTAGACCTGCTCATTTACATACTATCCAATTACATTCTTTCACTGTACGTAGTAAGTACAATATGTTCCCACAAAAAAACATATTATATATTTAATATCAGCGCATCATTACTACAGTATTTAGGCATGATTGTATTTTCCACAAGGAATTATGTTCTAATTAAACTGTCAAAGTAAGGGAGGGAAAACACCAATGATAGGTTAATTGAATCCAGACTAAAAAGCCAAGAGGTACATAAACAAGAACAAAAAAAAAAACGTTTAACTTCTACCCATTCTATTTTTTTTCTTGAATTATGTCCCAAGCGGTTATGATTTCAGAGAACAATTACAGAGTTATTGACCAGGTTGAAAATGTATTGCTGAAAGAGCTGTAGTTAGTTATTTATGGGCAGTTTTCGGTAGATCATTGAAGCAGGACAGGTAAACTATTGGGAATATGTATTTAGACTGATATTGTAAACTAATTGGTTGGGCAAATAGTAAAGGGACATGTATTTATTCACCTGTCAACACATTTACACCTCTGAATAATTCATCTGAAATGGAGTCTGGAGAAATGTATCCACTTATTTGATGTAGTGAACTCCTCATTTTGATTCTCTGTAAGGGTATCACTGGTCTATTCACAACTCAAAGCCCATAGGATGAGATATGAGATGTCTCCTACCTGCACATCCTCTGCACTACCGACTTATTAAACATATGCTGTGCTAATCTAGCACAAGAGGTTTCTGCCACTAGTCAATTTGCCATTTTTGTTGAGTATGCCTACTTTCAGTAATATCCATAAAACATTCATCCAGACAATGTGATCTAAAGCAAACATCAGGAGGTATCATGACAGTGCAGAGAGGGCATGCATCTACAGTACAAAATGGCCACTAACTCAAACATAACAGGCTTAGTGAAGAGTGTCATTGAATTTAAAAATCAGATTGCGATTCACTCTAGAGATGGGGAAAACGTCTGTAGAATGACTGGCATAAATTGTCCAAATTCCTCGCCTCAAGGTCCGCATCTGTCTTCTGCTCTGCAGTCCCTGTCCTGCCAACAGTACACTTATATGATATTATGGGTATTAAGGAATATGGCACTGCAGTGGCTTCACATTAATCATTGCATTGTGTCTCTGCTATCTTTACCCTGTAATCCATTTTATACATTCAATCCTGTCATGGAGTTTAGCCAAGCAAGGTTCACTGTTAGGAAGTATATTTCTCTGCATTCCTGTTTTAATGTCTTTCATGTCTTTAGGGATGGCACCTGCTAAATCTATCCACTGGTACAGTACAGTAGGTGGTTGTATTCATGTTTTTCTGGCTGTTTTTCTCCCAATTGTAACATGCTAGGCTAGCTGGATTTATGCATTTGGCTTCCAACAAAGTGAGGCTTTAAATTAGACCCTGACAACAAAGCTTTGCTGATTCCAATAGTGGAAATAAGCAAGTTGTGCGACAGTATTTTGACTAGCAAAAATCTGTCAACAGGTAAAAAGTTGCCATCAACTGGTTTGGAACATGACTTTAGGTTTCCAGCATTGACAGATGGCGGAATAAGTTGGTGGGCCAAATTCTCTCTCAATATTTACTGTCTTTGCTTGCAAACCCCCCTGTATTTATCCAAATGGAGATTTCCGTTTTGCCTAGTTAGTTTTTTATTGTTTACTCATTAAGGTGAAAAGCCTATTGTTACAAGTCAACCAATATGCTTCTTAGCAGATTGAAGGATAATTTATTTATGTAGAAATATATGTGAGTATCTGCGGAGTAGTGCCATATGTTTCATTAGGCTTTATTGTCTTATGAGACTACTAAACCGTATCCGGATGCTAGAAGTGGTACCACCACAAACCATAATATAATGTAATAACAACCCTTGATTAGATTCTAACACAGGTTATTGCAATACATTATTTTCCACCAAGCAGTCTTATCAGATCCAGACACATCTAGTCAGCCTTTACACTCGCTGAGGGGAACTAATAAACTGTAATAAAAAATAAAAAAATAAAAACCTATGCTACTGTCTCCACTACCTGTTCTAATTTGATTGACTCATCCATTCCTTCTGCAGATTATATGTTAGAGGAGAGGTGGCTTGTTTCTCAGCCTTGGTTTCCAGCCTCTGTAGTGACTGAGGGAATTGTTAGATGTCTGTATATGCAGTCAGAAAGATGAAGGTAAAATATCGTTTGCAGCTTGAGAGATGGCAGGTACATGTCACAGAAAGCCGCCTGTCAAGTAAGGAAAGTCCTTGATGTGGGGGAAGAGCAAACTGAATCATCTTCCTGTATTGCCACTGATATCTTAGAAGGCAGAAAGATTTAATGGCACTTCACAGTGTTATAAATCACTCAAATCTTAAAGGTAGACTTAATGAAATGACGTTGCCACGAGTTGCACCGCAGATAATGCGATGAGTAAGATGCGAGTCTTCGCAAGTGTTTCAGAATGTGTCTGCTAATGTGCATGGGTTTGCTTCACAATGTTAGAGCGTGGTATCGGGACCAAAACAGTGGGGGAGTTTAGCTTTGCGCTTCAACGCTCTTAGTCGTTGCGGAAATTGACCCACTATACTGTTTACTTTCTGCACCTATGTCATATTGCTGAGTCTACCTTTTTAACAAGACCAGTAAATATGAGTGCTGCGAAGGTGTGCGGGGGAAATCTCTTTACTCTAGAAAGTTTATGCCCGTTGCTTTTAACCCTCAGTATTCCATTAATCTCTCCTCTTAGCCCTGTCTATCTATCTGACTGGTGATATGCCTTCAGTACATACAAGGACACTGCGATTAACCCAGTGCTGCTGTCTGTTTGTTTGGGTAATTGTCCATTGAGCTGAAGTATAAAAAATGGGCAGTGTATCTTAGCAACAGCAGGTAACAGGTAAGAAATGCAGGAAGCACAATGTGTATAACTGCAGAGGTATTTAAATTGGATTCAAAACTTGTGACACCTGCACAAGCTTCATTACTAAAACGTTCAGCTTTGTCTGACAACAACATGCAAGTTGGGTAATAACTTTTGAGTAAAGTAAATGCAGTCTGCCAACCAAGGGCTTTTCTCTCCTACTCGATCTCTTTCCGGCCATTTCACTGTTGTCAGAACCCTGTGAAAACGCAATGAAAGCGTGTAGCTCAGTAGAGTGGATATGAGGCAGCGAGGCATGTGAGAGGCGGCTGTAGAGCGAGGAGGTAGGCCTGAGTGGCCACAGGTCTGAAGGCACATCAGAGGCATTCTGCAGGTTAATTATGGAGGACCTGGGGGGGATAAACAGAGCTAGCTCTGGATGGGGATGGGATGGCTAGGCAAGTGGACGACTGATTAAGGCCAGGCTGAGATAAGTAAACATGGCGATGTGGATGGGCACATCCACGGCCCTGAGTGCAGCTCGCTTTAAAAGGGGGTTTAACCTCAGCGATGAGCTGTGAATGCAGGGCTGTAGGGCAGTCGCCATGTCTCTATGAGGACCCACCTGCCTGTTTAATTACAGGGCTGGATTTGATACGTTCACAGTGTAGCGGTGATTGGTTCAGTGATGCTTAAGAACAACGACAACTGACTGTTCAAGAAATGAGGAGTCTGTGCCAGGTTGACATGACATTTTTTTTATTAGATTGATACTTTTCATTGTTTTTCTGACAGAAAGCTGTTATTTTGTGACAAAAAGTTAACGTACAGTAAATATTTGACTATTATTTTATTTTCACAGCTTCAAGCTCAAATTGTTGCCTATGAATTTTCTCCAGATAGCAGTGTTCCCAAACTTTACAATCTAATAATAAACAGCCTGGTCCTCATGAAATATGAATACTGGTACCCGTAATGCCTCTGCATAAGCTGTCTATGTTAAATCCCTGGAGTTGGGAGGGAAGGAGTTGTTCTCTCTGACTGCAGCGGTAAAACACTGAGGATGCAATCCCACTGAGACCAACACAAAGATGCTTATATGAAACAAGACATGTCGGGGGAGATGAGGGAGAATCAAACCATGTACCTGTAACTTTTTGTTGTAGCATTTTCTATGTGTGTGTGCGCAAGAGGGAATAGTACTCAGCTTCTTTGTAGGAGTGAAATCACAAGTATAACTCAAGGCGTTGCTTGCTGGAACCTGGCTTGTGAGAGTTTTCACTTACTACCCAGTTATTTTAATGACACATGGTGATGACATTCACAAACAATGGACCCAGACAGCCTGAGGATGTAGACTTGTTATCCTGCTCCTCTCACTAAGATTACAAATGATGTCTGTCTGATTGGTCTTCCTCTGTGTGGCTCTGTGGTTGTTTAAAACTGATGTATGAGATCCAATCTCCAGCTGGAGATGAGGAAGCCCAAGGCCCCAAGACTGCCTCTGTGTCTGTACTGTGCAGAAGCAGGGCTCTTTGTGTCATGTGGCCCTCATGTCGTCTGCTATGGAAATTCTGTCAATATGGCGGTGGAGTGGTTGGCTCTGTACTGTAGCCTGCCAATTGCTATGTGTTTTCCAGCACATTGGCTTCCTTCTTCTATGTCGTTGTAGCTGCAATCTGTTGTACTGCGCAGCAAGCAGATGATGTACTGTTACTGTATGAATTGATTTATTTAGCCTTACTATGTTACACCTGCCCTCTGTTTCTGTTCCCTCCGTGATCTGATCCTGCTACTTTTCCTGCCGTTGAATTGTTTTAACACTGCTGTTGAACACTGGGGCTAAACTACACACCACATACAGTGTATGGCTTCAGCCAACAACAATATAAATGCAACATGCAACAGTTTCAAAGATTTTAGTGAGCTACAGTTCGTATATGGAAATCAGTCAATAATTGATAAATGAATTTGGCCCTAATATATGGATTTCACATGACTGGGAATACAGATATACATCTTGCCACAGATACCTTGAAAGAAAGGTAGGGGAATGGATCAGTCAGTATCTGGTGTGACCGCCATTTGCCTCATGCAGCGCAACGCATCTCCTTCGCATAGAGTTAATCTGGCTGTTGACTGTGGCCTGTTGGATGTTGACCCACTCCTCTTAAATGGCTGTGCGATGGCTGAATATTGGTGTGAACTGGAACACGCTGTCGTATCCACGATCCAGAGCATCCCAAACGTGCTCAATTGATTACATGTCTGGTGAGTGTGCAGGTCATGGAAGAACTGGGAATTATTCCGCTTCCAGGAATTAGTTATGACGTCAAACTGCAGTCAGGTCAAAACCCTGGGGAGGATGACGCAGATGAACCTCCCTGAGATGGTTTCTGACAGTTTGTGCATAAATTCTTTGGTTGTGCAAACCCACAGCTGTTTCATCAGCTGTCCAGGTGGCTGGTCTCAGACGATCCTTGTGGTTCCACATGGTCTGCGGTTGTAAGGCCGGTTGGACGCACTGCCAAATTCTCGAAAATGACATTGGAGGAGGCTTATGGTAGAGAAACGATCTGGCAACAGCTCTGGTGGACATTCCTGCAATCAGCATGCCAATTGCACACTCCCTCAAAAATTGAGACATCTGTGGCATTGTGTTGTGTGACATAACTGAGAATAAGCTTTTTGTTCAAATTTCTGTGATCTTTTATTTCAGCTCATGAAACATGGGACATTTTACATGTTGAGTTTCTATTTTTGTTTAGTATACCTAGATGTCCGATCCCCATGCAATATTTTTTATGAATGTTGGAAGTGGTGTTAAAGAGTGGGCCGATTGGGCTCTGTCACACCTCTGCATAGCACTTACGCTGATTGTCTATGCAGCACTGGTAACCCGATCATGGCTGTTCATAATGCTCTGTTGATGGTGACGGCTGAAGGACAGATGAGAATATAATGCAGCCGGAGCTGCGGAAGCAATTCCAACGTGTGATCTGTCAATGAGCCGGGGCTCAGATACAGGGCCAGGGTCTGGGTTGGGGCCAGTTAATCAGGGTCAGCCGTCATGCCAGCTTGTCTGCCGGTCACCTGGATCACATCCTGAGGTTGGCTTCACTGTAGCCCCGAGGTCCTAGTGCTGGTTGTGTCTGGCCCCAATGTTTCACATATTAATGTGTAGGCTGTGATATGAAAACATAGAAAATGCCACTCTGCTTTGACATTACTTTGTAGATGGAAGGTCAGACATTACTTTTATAATATCATGAGTTTACCTGCAAAGTGTCCCCTTCAATTTCAAATACTGTTAGGTGCTCTTTCCCAGCATTACAGTTTGTGGAGGAATGATGAGATGGTTTCAGTGCTTGGCTGCTTTGAGGGCCTTAATGTGGGCCTCGGAATCCTGACCAGCCCAGGAATCATGCAGAGTCTTCCAAAGGAATCTACAGGGTTCCATCAAAGCAGATTTCATTGCCAGGGATTTGGCTGTATTTCTGCTCAGAAGTCCATCAAAGAGCTACAGAGTCAGGCCAAGCTGTCGTCGTGATGTGAGGTGATTTTTATGCCGGGGTTATGGGGATTGGAGGATTGGTTACTCTGTGCTCACTGTCACTGATCATATGCTAAATGTGCTTTAGGCCATTGCCAGGAGGCCTCGTTATCACAGGGGGAAAATGTGGTTATATTTTAGAGCACAGGACGGAAATCTTCCTCTGAATATATTAACAGCATTAGATACACTTTTTACCCAAGCAAATGAAATTAATTTGAGCCGAGCAACTGTCTTTGGGTTCCGACAGATGTACGAGTTACAAATTGATTGTTATTGTTTCGGAGAGGCAGAAAAGCGAGGAACAGTGGCGAAACAATAAATACCGGATGACTAGGGAGTTCTGAATATAAAACAGATCTATAAAGACACATCCTTTATAATTGTCAGTATTTTGGTCTTGTTCTAACCTCATTTTATGTTGTTTTATGCTCCTGTCAGACTTTTATATTTACTTGAACCAGTAAAAATAAGCAATCTCCACACCAACTCAATGCAGCCCCCTTGGCCCAGAGGCAGTGTTTTCTTTCACATCACCCAGTTCTGTGTCCTGTGGCCAAAGTGGTCATGTGTTTAGTGTGCCTGTCATGCTCTTACTCAAACCCCCTTCCTGCTGTTGTCCCCTGTGGGCTTTTCCACCATGTGTTGCTGGGAGCCTCACTGTGTCTGTACACTGACTTTGCAAAACATTAGGAACACCTAGCTAATATTAAGTTCCACAGGGACGTTGTGTCAAGTTGGCTGGATGTCCTTTAGGTGGTGGACAAATCTTGATAAACACAGGAAACTGTTAAATCTTTTATCTTGCCCATACACCCTCTGAATGGCACACATAGACAATCCATGTCTCAATTGTCCCATTGTTCATCTACACTGATTGAAGTGGATTTAACGGGTGACGTCAATAAGGGATCATAAAGTTACTTTCACCTGGATTCATCTGGTGAGTCTGTAATGTTTTGTACACTCAGTGTATATCAGTAACACAAATGCACCTGACAAACACCTCGCCTATGTTCCAGGCTGTTGGGAGTTTTTTTGTGGCTTTAAGTAAAGCAAGGCAAGCCCAGTGTTGAAGTGATTGCTGTCGGTCCATAAATATAATTCCCTGAATGCCTTTGGGTTAACATTTGCTGTATGTGTGGTAGGCTGATTGCATTGGAAGTGAATGAGGCTCTCCAACGATCGCCTGCATCGCATGGCTATCTGGATCACAGTGGTGACCTTGAGAGAGAAGGAGCTGTCTGATGGTCATGAATGATGGATTTCCTCACGCTTACGACATACAAACACACACTTGCGCACATATGCACACACACACACACACACGCACAGAAATGTGCATGCACACTCATACTCTCTTTTTTTCAAATTCAAGATGCTTTATTGCCATGAAAAAGCAAACCAAAGCAACATTGTATACACTATACATTGTAATATAATAATAAAGATGAACAAATAATAATATAAAATGGTAGTAAATAGTAATAATAAAAAATAACAACAATAAAATGGTAACAGTAAATAGCCGAAATATAATCAATATAAAAGGCTAAACATGGAGAATGAAAGTATAACTAACTACCACTACTATTTAGGATAATAATCACAAAAATAATAATAATAGTAATAACAATAACACTAATAATAAGTCAGTTACTGCTTACTTATGCAGATGTTATTATTCAGTGTCCCTCAGGCTATGACAGGCAAATACATATTTGGATGCAAGAGCAGCGGTTGCTCCTTCACCCAGGAGTATTTTTTGTTTTTCCTCTGGGTTTAATATGTCAAAATTTGGAATAAATGTAGTAATTTCTGTGAATAATGAATCTCTTGGTGAGGAATATTTATCACAGTAAAGGAGAAAGTGCATCTCTGTTTCTACCTCCCCTGACGTGCAGTGACCACATACACGCTCGTCTTTGGGTAGCCATGTCTTTTTATGTCTGCCGGTTTCTATTGCCAATTGGTGGTCACTCAGCCTGTACTTGGTAAGGATCTGTCTCTGCTTCGTATCCCTGACAGAGTAGAGATAATCAGCCAATTAATATTCTCTGTTCAGAGCCAGATAGCAATTTAGTCTGCTTTGGGATTTTGTTTCGTTTTTCCAATGTTGTAAATATGAGTCCTTTGATTGGTTCATTTTAGTTATTTATTTTGAAGCAGTGCTGGTGTCAGCTTGGTTGGTTAGGTCCAACACCAGTTGACTGAGAGGGCTCATTTCTGTGCTCAGTTCTTGGGTTTGAAGTGCTTTAAATTGGAGACTAGGATTTAGGTGTAGCCAAAATGTTAATGATCTTTTTTGTACTTTCATTACCACTGGAAAGTGGCCCAATTCTGCCCTACATGCATTAGTTGGTGTATTTCTTTGGACTTGTAGAATTTTCAGACATAATTCTGCATGTAGGGCTTCAATTGGATGTTTGTCCCACATTTTAAAGTCCAGTTTATTGAGTGGCCCCCAAACCTCACTTCCGTAAAGAGCTATTGGTAGGATTACGCTGTCAAATATTTTTGTCCAAATTCTAAATGGGATGGTGATTTTGAATAATTTTATTTTTATTGCATAAAATACTCTGCAGGCTTTTTCTTTGAGTGCATTCACTGCCATATTAAAGTTTCCCGATGCAGATATGGTCAGACCAAGGTATGAGTAATTTTTTGTGTGTTCAATTATGGTGTTGTTCAGGGTGAATTTATATTTGTGTTTCTGACATCTGGGTTTCTTCTGGAAAATCATGATTTTCGTTTAGTTTTTTTTTACAACCAGAGCCCAATTGTGGAAATATTGCTCTAGAATGTTAAGGTTCTGTTGAAGACCTTCTTTGGTTGGTGATAGAAGAACCAAATCATCAGATATTTTACCTCTGTGTCACATAGTGTGAGTCCTGGGGCTGCAGAATGTTCCAACATGTCTGCTAATTAATTTATATAAATGTTGAAAAGGTTTGGACTCAAACTGCAGCCTTGTCTCATACCTCAACGAAAATAATTATGTTCTTTGGTTTTTGATTTTTATTACACACTTATTTTCTATGTACATACATTTTATTAAGTCATACACATTACCACCAAGCCCACTTTGGAGAATTTTGAAGAATAGCCCTTCATGTCAAATAGAATCGAATGCTTTTTTAAAGTCAATAAAGCAAGCAAAGATTTTGCCCTCTTTTTCTTGGTGGACATGTTTATGAATTAGTGTGTGTAAGGTGTATATGGTCAGTAGTGCGATGGTTGAGGAGAAAGCCAATTTGACATTTACTTATTACATTTCTTTCTTGAAGAAAGGTTTGAATTCTTGAATTAAAAATGCTACAAAAAACCTTTCCCAAGTTGCTGTTTACGCATATTCACCTGTAATTATTGGGGTCTGATTTGTCTCCACTTTTGTGGAAAGGGGAGATGAGCCCCTGATTCCAGACATCAGGAAAGCAGCCAGAAGTTAGTACCATGTTGAACAATTTAAGCATAGCATTTTGCAGCTCAGGTGTGCTGTTTTTCAGCATTTCATTTCTGATGTTATCTAGACCACAAGCCTTCTTTGGTTTTATAGATTTCAGCTTTTCATTTAGTTCTTGTTGGGTTATTGGGTAATCTAATGGATTGTGGTTGTTTTTAATGACTGATTCAAGGATGTTCAGTTTTTCTTGAATTTCTAATTGGGTATGTTGTAAGTCTTTTTGTGGGATGTTTTTGTATAGATTATCAAAATACGTTTTCCAAATTCCTTCACCTTGTACGGCTAATTATTGTGGCTTTGTCGTACTTAAATTGTTCCACATGTCCCAGAACTGATTTTGGTCAATTGCATTTTCAATTTCATCAAGTGTCTTAATGGTATAATTCAATTTCTTGCATTTCAGTGTATGTTTATAATGTTTCAGAGTTTCAAAGTATTCATAGAGTAGCTCTGGGTTGTTTTGCTGCTTATGTTTTTCATTTGACATGTTTTCTAATTGTTTTACATTCGTTGCAACCTCCACAACTACTATTATTATTATTTGACCCTGCTGGTCATCTATGAACATTTGAACATCTTGGAGAAAGAACTGGCCTTAATGGCCATGAATTGTTATAATCTCCACCCCGCACAGCCAGAAGAGGACCACCCCTCAGAGCCTGGTTCCTCTCTAGGTTTTTTCCTAGGTTTTCGCCGTTCTAGGGAGTTTTTCCTAGCCACCGTGCTTCTACATCTGCATTGCTTGCTGTTTGGGGTTTTAGGCTGGGTTTCTGTATAGCACTTAGTGACATCGGCTGATGTAAAAAGGGCTTTATAAATACATTTGATTTGATTTGATTTGGTTATCAAACCATTTTTCAGAAACATTTAGTTTTTTGTTTCTGATGTTGCATTTCTTTGGTTTTCTCAAATGTGCTTTTGATGCTGCTTTTTGGAATACGCAATTGATATTTTGAGTAGCCGAATTGACACCTCTGTTGTTTGGGTATTGTGAGTTATTGAAAACCTGTCTAGAGTTTATCATTTCATTTGAGTTCAATGTTTCAATGAATTTCTCTGCAATGTTTGGAGCCCATCTGTAAGATTGGTTCATGCTGTAGAGATTTTTGGGCAGTTTTTTTTAATGAGTATTGTTCGTTAATTTCTTAAGAAACACGTTGATCTGACTGTGATCTGACAATGGTGTCTGTGGTCTGACAGTGAATGCACTAATGGAGGAGGGGTCGATGTCAGTGATGGCATAATCGACTACACTTGTCCCAAGAGCTGAGTAGTAAGTAAGCCGACCTAAAGAGTCCCCTCTGATTCTACCATTAAGCATGTACAGGCCTAAGGCTCTCGAAAAGATGCACTAGCTCCTTCCCGTTTTTGTTCAGTATTTGGTCAGGACTGTTTCTATTATTTATAATAGGGCTACTGTACAAGGAGGGGTGTCCAAATATGTGGTGGTTACCTCCCGTATCAGGCTCCGAACCTGTTCTCGCACTGAAATCTCCACATAGAAGGATTTCTGTATAAGGATTGTCAAGAAACTGATCTCTCTCTCTCTCTCCTTGTTCTCTACATCTCTTTCTCTCTCTCTCTCTCTCTCTCTCTCTCTCTCTCACCCTCTCTCTCTCTCTCTTGCTCTCTCTCTCTCCTTTTTATCTCTTTCTCTTTCTAATTTCTCTTTCTCTCTCTCCTTTTTCTCTCCATCTCTTTATCTCTCTCTCTCTCTCTCCTTTTTCTCTTCATCGTTTGTGATGATAATACATTATACAATATCACTTTGTTAATCTCTTCTGACAATGAGCTCTTCTGATCACCCAGAAACCACAGTATTGTCTTTGCTCCCATTAACCCCCCTGCCCCCCCGCCCCCCCACCACACACACACACACACACACACACACACACACACACACATACCCCACAAACCCAACCACAGCCTTTGGCATATAATGGCATATAATGGAGGAGAATTAATTAGTGTGTCTGGGTTGAGGATGGAGGCCAGCAGCGGAGCATTGTGGTGCTTAAGGTGCTGAGCAGGCTAATGAGATGTGGAGACAGTCTGGATTTAATAGGAAAGGCCAGTGGTATTGGCTAGTATTATTGTTCCCTGCGCTAGCTCCATGCTAGCTGCTGCGAGTCTACAGGAATAGAAATCTCAACATGCTAATAGCCTTAGCATTGGGATGGTGTTTATTAAACCCACCGAACCCTTCTCCCATGCCTCACTGTTAGAGTCATAAAGGGCATTGTTTCCCACTGAGAAGTCATAAGGAGCCGATCGATAAGTGCAAGGCGTTTTTAGAGACACTCTGGCTTACGAGGCACCCAGGATGGATCTGGCAGGGGATAGTTGGGGCAGGAGTTCCACATGGATTGGAAAGTGTAATGGAGCCAGCGATCGCTCCTTAAGCTTCATCCGCCCTGTGGGAGCTGAGGGAGGGAGATCAGAGCTGTGGCCATGCTGCTGAAAGGCTCAGCTCCTCTCCTCTTCTGTGCTTACAGGCTGCTATGGGAATGGAATCCCAAGGGCAGCTAATAACTTGGTTGGGGATGAGCCCTGTAATAGCACTTTTTGTAATTGTTTTGTGTGAAGACCATGACCCTGTATTCAAAGCTTTCTGGGTATTTTTTCTCCAGTTATTTACTGTTGTCTCTCATAACTAATTCAGACATAATTTGTGGTATGTTGCCTGTAAAGAAAATCAGGCAATGTTTATATGATCCTCTTTCAAACAATCCATTTTTGCCACTTTCTTGGTAACCTGAACACGACTGCATTAATCAAGTTCTAAATTCCTCCGACAGAAAACTCTTTCGGTATTCAGAACTTCCCCACCTTAGGGGAAAACTGGGGAGTTCTCATAGACTACCAGCAATAAAAGGCCCCATTTATATGTTGCTTCTGACTACATTTCACACAACGTTTTGATTATAATTGAATTGTAGACTGGTATGAATGTCCTGCTTAATATAATCTTAGTGTCATTTTTGCAAATCAACTACATGATACTTAAAAAACACTTAAATGGCTATTTGGTTAGCTTTGCTGCAGTCTGTGAATGAGCTTTAGCATTTAAGCTAACAAATGCTGCATTCAGAATAGGTATTTTGCAACGATCACAACCAAATATAATCTTAGCGACCATTCAAGCAATAATCAAAACAACATTGTAACCTTACGAGAACCCCAAAAAAGTGTTTTCGTTTAGAAGTAATAACTCCTTAAATGTAGGCTAAATTGAATGGGCGCAGATGGCGAACAGCATTTGTTTCAAATCAAAGAAAGTTGCTTTTAGTTGCCTGCCTTGCTAGATTGACATATTCTAAGTACATTTTTAAACAGATGGATTTTGAAGTTTGAAAGCAATATAATGTTCATGATATAATGTGTGCTAAAGATGGTAAGATGAAAGGCAATGTTTACACTGAGGTGAAGGCAAAATCTTTAAATAAAATACAGAAAAGAACACTACGGTCCAGAGGCGGAAATATATGTTCTACGTCTGTTACTGGCTAGACCTTTCAGATATAATGAAAGGCGGTACAAAGAAGACGCCATGGTAAAGATGGCAGGGTTTTGTCTAGGTATAAAGGGGATATCCGACGAGGATGGTTTAATTTCTAGCAAAGTGGATTGATATACCATATTTAATAGATGGATTTCTGAAAAAACATCCATTAAAAAGTTTGTCTTTAACCTGCTACATTTTGAAGAAAAGGAACCTGTCGCTCACACACACCCACACACACCCACACACCTTCTGTCTTCTATCACAATCATAGGCTGTGCATTTTTTATGATCTGACAGAACCTCATCCATCTTATTTACTGCCATCTAATGCAAATGAGAGGTGACTGATATTTAATATGCTGGTTATGCAAGACTCATCACATCCTGTTGGAGGAGGATGTTGGAGATGTCATGTATTCTTCAAGGAGTAGCAACGTCTCCTGTGACACCTATCCTAAGTGTAGGTGCCTCACAATGCCACGCCATGTCTCCAACTCTCCATGCCTCAGAGAGTGCTTCACAAGGCTAGCAATTGTAATTCATTTTGTCCCCTGCCATCCACATATCCCGGTGCCAAAGTGCTTACTTACGGGACCTTCCCAACAACACAGAGATACATTTTTTTTTTATAATCTAAAAATAATAACACAAGGAACAAATACACAATGAGTAACGACACACACACACACACACATTACATACACACGGATGCACTGCAGCACAATGGATATACATCATGTTCCGATGTTTTTCCACCAAAAACAGAGGGATGACATTCTGATGCATATTTATTTATAAATTGACATCCTCCCTGGAAACAGTATCACATTGCAGGGTAATGGCCTTTGGGGACCTGCAACAATAGTTTCCAGAGTGTGACTATTGAAATGATCGATGCCTCCGTGAGGTCATCGATCTTATCTAGGGTTCTCTCTAATTATGCAGCGTGTAACCTGATATTACATTATGTTGATGAAACGCAACATAATGTACCCCCATCACTGTATTTGCTTCCTATGCTAATTGCCCCATGTTCCTTGGGTGGGCTTCATCATACATATGCATGTAAAGTGTGTTTTATACATCACGGCATGCTGTATTTCATTAATAAAGACATATAGATGCAAATAGCCATATGCTACATGTATCTCAGATGGTACTGCACATTGTAGGTATTCATCAAAAGTCACAGCTAGATTGGGTTTTTGAAAAAGCATGGTCTGTTCAGGTTAAGCCACGCTTCCAATCAACAGGGAGGAGTAATGATACTGTGTAAATGACCTGTGACTTGACAATGGATGAGGTTGAGCTGAGATGCATAACATTACACTTGGACAGATATGCACTATTAGCTACTAAAAGTGCTGAATAGGAAAATGATGGAACAAAACTTCAAGTGATGATGAGAAAGGAAAATGGTTTTATTTTTATTTCATGATTTCAGTCTTTGAATAATAATTGGACTTTATTTCTGTCTGAATATGCAGGTGATGTATGTATTTACAATGAGTCATTTATTAGCATTGTGTTCAGTTGCAGTGGATCAGACACATTTCATAAAACAATGGCCATTGTGAGAACTCATAGTGCAGATGTGCAAACTTTTTTTTATCAGAATGATAAATGACTGTCTCAGGACTGTCATTTGTATTCTCGGTGACTAAACCTGCAATACCTTTTCATTGTGAAATGTGACTTCTCTCTCTAGTCTATAGCTTTTAAACACTATAAATGATATGCGACTATACTGATAAAATACTAATACTGTACCTCACGCACAGCCCTTGATCTGTTTTAAAGGACATTACTGCTCCTCAGTTCTAGATTCCCCTCAATAACTTGTTCAATTAATCAGAATATTGTTGCCTATAGGCTGCCTTTGTTGATACTATGGGTAGACACAGGACTTCCTAGTATTGACCTTTGTTATTTTAAATTATTATTTTATTTAACCTTTATTTAACTAGGCAAGTCAGTTAAGGACAAATTCTTATTTACAATGACAGCCTACGCCGGTCAAACTCGGACGACGCTGGGCCAATTGTGCGACGCCCTGTTAGACCACTGCGCCACTTGGGAGCACTAGACCCTTGACCTCTCAAAAGAAAGGGCACAGTGTGGTCATTTTATGTTAGTCCATAGTCCATCTCAGGACCTCAATGAGCCAGTGTGTGATTGGAGGAATCCAGTCCGAGGCTATAATCTGCTGGTGAAGCGAATCAGGGGATCTTCAGGCGTCCTCTCCTCCTGACAAAACTCCATTTACCTTTTGAATTATTAGCAGGCTGTTCAATAATCAATGCACATCCTCCTGGCTAACCAGCCTAAAATTCAGGTTCAGAGGAATTCAGCTGATTTCCCCCAGTCATCCATGACTGGTAATTAAGTTGTAAAATCTACAGGTATTCATTATTGAGCAGCATAGGCCACGGTGAGAAGCATTTTATAGATTCAGACGGCTGTCATACTGTCAGAAAAAACTGTGGATGTGAGGAAATTATTGTGTAGTTAAAATGCATTATTAAAAGACCACAGAGACCCAACAGTGGCAGAATGCAGGTTGCATTTGTAACATTCTACTGGGAGGTAGCATTTGTCATTTCACAAGCTAGAAAGTGCCTATATTTCTCCTGGGTAGAAAACGTTGCTGATCATCAATGTAACTACTGCAATATCCCTTACGTCTGTGCCTATTTTTCTAGTTAATGGGAAATGTATTTAATATGCAGTGTATATTACTGTGGTTTATTCAAATTATTTCCAAGGGTTGCTTGAGGTTTGTCATTTCTATATGAGAGTATAATGGAGGTTATAATGTACCTTTAGTTAGTTGATTGGTTTAAGTATTTTTTTTCATCAGTGCTCTTGATATGGCATAACTAGTATGGAGATACAGACCAAGAGCATCTGTATGAATGTCCTCATCTGTTAAGCTCATATCATATCCGAACTTAGCGATGCATCCAACACTCTGTGTTTATGATGTCAAAACATATCCATCTCTGATATCCATCTGTGTGGTGCACAGCTAACAAAGAGCAAACATGCTGAATGGTAAACCTTTGTGAACTGTGTAGGCCCGAGACATCAGCTGACTGTCAACCCCACCATTAGTGGTGTGTGGGTAAAATCAATGGGGAAGCCAAGACAGGAAAAAAGCCATATTACAACCTGTGTTTTGATAATTGCATTGTTTTCTCTATAACCTGTTAGTTAACCTCTTTGTTATAGAAAGCAAATTGATATAGAACCATGGAGAGTTGTAGCATGTCGCGAAGAAAACAGGAACTGCCTCCGCTATTCCAGCACCATTTCAACTTCAACATGATCAAATCAGCTATGCTTACAGTGACAACTTAAAGTTACCAAAAAACAATTTAGTTAAATATCATGTGTCTGGCCATGGTACTGATTTTTGTGTGTGTGTGTGTGTGTGTGTGTGTGTGTGTGTGTGTGTGTGTGTGTGTGTGTGTGTTTTGTTGTTGCCTGTTTTGCATGTTATTTTGCCGTTAATATGTATCACATATCAGTTTGCAAACAATGTAAAACATATATATATACAGTGGGGAGAACAAGTATTTGATACACTGCCGATTTTGCAGGTTTTCCCACTTACAAAGCATGTAGAAGTCTGTAATTTTTATCATAGGTATACTTCAAAAATCCAGAAAATCACATTGTATGATTTTTAAATAATTAATTTGCATTTAATTGCATGAGATAAGTATTTGATCACCTACCAACCAGTAAGAATTCCGGCTCTCACAGACCTGTTAGTTTTTCTTTAAGAAGCCCTCCTGTTCTCCACTCATTACCTGTATTAACTGCACCTGTTTGAACTCGTTACCTGTATAAAAGACACTTGTCCACACACTCAATCAAACAGACTCCAACCTCTCCACAATGGCCAAGACCAGAGAGCTGTGTAAGGACATCAGGGATAACATTTTAGACCTGCACAAGGCTGGGATGGGCTACAGGACAATAGGCAAGCAGCTTGGTGAGAAGGCAACAACTGTTGGCACAATTATTAGGAAATGGAAGAAGTTCAAGATGACGGTCAATCTCCCTCGGTCTGGGTTAGACAACTGGGAACTCGGAAAAACAAGCTCCGGCCTCTAGGAGTGATTGTGCCCTCTGTTACCCATTGTCCTTGTTGATTATTGTTCCAATGTCCGTTGGTCGTGTGAGTACCTGTGCTTTGTTGTTTTGGCTTTCGTGCTGCTTGTATTGTGCGTGTATGTTTACGGGTCTCGTCCTGTGTTGTATCATTGTGCACTTGTGTTTTTATTACTGTATTGGTTCTTAGATTGGACCTGAGGCGCTGAGCAGTAGAATGAGACATTCCTTTTATTTGTATACAAAAACAACGAAGGAGAGAACAAAACCTCAAACTGATGTGCGACATGCTGATGTGCGACAGGACCATGCAAGGGGGGGAGGGAAGGGCAGAGTGCCAAGACCAGGTGGAGGCTCCGGCCCCGGATCAGGACTGGGCACCAGGTCAGGTGGAGGTTCCGCCCCCGGAGCTGGACTGGGTGCCGGAGCAGGTTGGGGCTCCGCCCCCGGATCAGGACAGGGCGCCGGAGCAGGGGGAGGCTCCGCCCCCGGATCAGGACTGGGAACTGGCACTGGAGGTACCGGACTGGGGCCCGGCACTGGAGGTATCGGGCTGGGGATCGACACCAGGACCCTGCTGCGAGGAGCCAGCACTGGAGGTACCGGGCTGGGGACTGGCACTGGCGGTATCGGACTGGGGATCGACACCAGGACCCTGCTGCGAGGAGCCAGCACTGGAGGTACCGGGCTGGGGACTGGCACTGGCGGTATCGGACTGGGGATCGACACCAGGACCCTGCTGCGAGGAGCCAGCAGTGGAGGTACCGTGCTGGGGACCGGCACTGGAGGTACCGGCTAGGGACCGGCACTGGAGGTACCGGGCTGGGGATCGACACCAGGACCCTGGTGCGAGGAGCCAGCACTGGAGGTACCGGGCTGGGGGTCGACACCAGGACCCTGGTGCGAGGAACTAACACTGGATGTACCGGGCTGGGGACCGGGACTGGCAGTACTGTGCTGGGGACCGGCACTAGAGGTACCGAGCAGGGGATCAACACCGATGTGTAGTAAGCTGTTAGTAGGCCATGTGCCTCACCCTAATCATTTGGTCCCTTTCCCCCCCTTAACTGAGCCTACTGTTCTGACTTGGTGGTGCACATGTAGCCTATAGCCTGTTTTAGAGAAGTGTAATCATCGAATGTTGTAAGAGCTCTCATTGTCTGCTTATTTGCCTCCTTTATTTATCCTATGGTTCTGACTTGGTGTACAGGGGGAATACTGTAAGAACGACCACCAAGTCAGAACATGTTCTGAATTCTGTTGCTGTACATTTCAAAAGTGCTGAACAAATAGTTATATTGACTACGTCCGTTCTAGCTTGCTCATTAATGTCTTATCCGCTCGTCGTCCCCTTATGCCATAGTTCGTACATTTCAATTGTCAGTAGAAACCACATTTGTTTAATCAAGTCAGCCAAAAAGGCAGCAAATGAGGCTGAATTAACTGTTTCACTGCCAGACAAGGCTCCACTGATAGCCAGGTGTAGCAGTGGTAAGGATTCACTCCATGGTGCTGAAAAGAAAGCTCTGCTGTTGGGACAGCTTTATGTACGCCTCAACCGTTTGTGGCACCGTTTGTCACAGACAGATATAGTGCTAGTAATGTATTGTTAAGTGTTGTGTTGTGTTGTGTAGTGGCTTTGCTGGCATGCATCAAACATTTTTATAAATGTGTTTGCCCCACCAAGATTTACATGCTAAAATCGTCACTGACCACAATGCACAGTATATTGGATCAGAATCGCTGTTAGAATTATTGACTGGACCCGAGTGGTGCAGCAGTCTAAGGTACTGCATCGCATGCAGTGCGAGAGGCATTACTACAGACCCGGGTTAATTTCCCCATAGGACGGCGCAATTGGCTCACCGCGCTCTTGCGACTCCTTGTGGCTAGTGTTTCCTTTGACACATTGGTGCGGTTGGCTTCCGGGTTAAGCTGGCGGGTGTTAAGGAGCACGGTTAGGCAGGTCATGTTTCGGAGGACGCTTGACTCCACTTTCACCTCTCCCGAAATAATAATATTGGTACTAAGATTTAAGTAAAACCACAAGTCCAAATCCCTTCTCCATCCATGGCTAATGAAAAAAAACGATGATTGGCCCTCTTTCGCTTGCTCGGATGCTTTCTCTGGCGAGATACATTCAGCCACTTGCGAATTAAAGCCTTGGCCTCCACAGTTCAAGCCTGATGTTGCCCAGATAGTTCACTGCTCCCTCAGCCACCACCGACGGTAGAGGCTGTCAGGTAAACAAGATGCACTGGAACTCTGGAAATCAAAGTGTGAGAGGTGACGTGTGGCAGGAGATATTGGCTGACCGAGGAAGAGAGGAGAGAGTCGGTCTGTAAGGGAGGAGATTGAGACAGAAAGGGAGCCGGTGATGGAGGGACGTGGAGGTCAAGCATGAGAGAAGGGGGGAGAGTGCCGGTGGGGGAAAGAGAGAGCAAGAAAGAATTAGGGAGAGGGTTGGTGAGGGAGAGAAAGAGAGACGGTGAAGTGGCATTAAGGGTGAGCGAGAAGGGGAAGAACGGGGGTGTGGAGGAGACTGAGAGGCAGGATAAGCCCAGCACAGCACAAGTATTGACGACACTTGACTGCTGGAGGGCGGCTGAAAATAAGACAAACTGTCCCTCGCTGTCAGGCCTTCAGCCCTGATTGATCTGTTATCTCTTCTTGCAATTTATTTCTTACCAGATCCCTGTGTGTATGAGTGTGTGTGTGTGTGTGTGTATTCTTGTTTGGTTGTGTGGTGGTCTGACTGTCTGTGTTTGTTTTTTGTTTTTTTTGGGGGGGGGGTCCTTCTTTCCTTAAGCTGCTGTGAGGAGATAGTCGGGAGGCACTATAGTACATCTCTGTTCCAGATTGATATGTCTGGTCTCCTCTGTAAAAGGGGGGAGTGTTAGCAGACCCCCGATCGATCGCTTCGAAAAAGATCTGCCTTGTCACACTGTCTGACAATGGCCTCCCTACTCCTCTACAACAACACTGCAGATAGCTACCGTTAACAAATAGCAACATCTTCAATAAGATCACATCCAACTGTGTTTGATAGGTCACCACTAATGTTAAGTGCCCCAAACAGGACAGGAAGGTGTAATTAACTGACAACAGCACCAAGTTTGATTGCTGTATTAAAAATCAATACATCAACGAGACCCCGCCGCCCAACCCTCCCCAAAAAATAACTCTATGTAAGCTTAGCTCAGCCCAGTCTCCCATTAAAATAATGAAATGGCTTAATTGAATTCCTTATTATTTATTTATTTATTTGTTTACATAGGGAGGGGTGTGGGGGAGGAGGGGGAGTCTGAGTGAGTCTGAGCATGGTCTTCTGTCTGGCTCTAGAAGACCATGCTGAAGTTTCTCTTTTTGTGCGGGAGCAATATCTTAAGTAGTGTGAGACTTGAAGTGGTCGAGCGCTATCTCTCTGAGATGGATGAAAGTGGCTCATGAATTGCATTAGTGGAAAAGCATATAGAGGGACTGTGCCAGATGTAATTTGAGCTTACAGGGTCACAAACGCTATAGTCGGCTGTGCCTGGATTTATGCATATAAGCATCCTGGGAAAATCCTTTCCTTCTCTGAACCAAGTTCCTGGAAGTTTTCTTTATAGTTTTTGAAAGATACCCGTTGGTTTATGACTGTCCGTGCATTGATAAAATAAATTGTCTTTTAATTTCACTGGAATGGTTATGGTAAATGACTAGCTTGTCATTACTTTAAAAGGATTTTTGAATTGTAGATAACTAAACAGACACGTTCCTCCCTTTTTCTTCCTTATCTTCTTAAAAAACAATTATTTGGCATCGGGTTGAGGAAATAGACTGGCTACCGAGGTCACACATCAAGTAAAATGAAAAGCAATCAAAAGTTTTTTTCCTCTAGAAAGGAAGTAGGCTATGACTTGTATTAGCGTTCCTTAGTTTCATCATGGCATTGTCACTGACAATCAGTGGGAAATACATCTGATAAGGCAGCACATGGACTGAACACCCAATTTCTACATCCATTTCAGAAATGATCAGAGAATAGATCCGGCAGATCTGTCAGGGTTAGTGGACCAGATTGAAATACATGGACTCAGTCCTTTTAGGCCAGCTCAGATTGAGTTGGAAGGAAGGACACCAGGTGGATGGTCTTTCTCTCCAAATCATTTATCTCTTTCTCTCTAGCAGTTTTGCCTGCGATGAGGCGGTTTTACAATGATAGGTCGTTTGCATCATGGGACCACTCTCTGACCTCTCCTCCATTGGCTCTGATTATTATGGCTTGTTTACAAAAAACACAATCATGCACATGACAACTCTCCCCCCTTCCACTGCTCAGATATTGAATTGTCTGAAGACAATTCTCTCACACTGAGAACAGGCGAAACACACAGGAGGTAAGCACACCTTTTTTTTTATAACCAAGATGTTTGTGCCCAAAAATATCCTTTGAGGAGAGAAACCAAAAACATCATACAGGTGTAGCGAGACAAAATGGATGACCTTGGAATAAACATTAGTTCTGCAAGACTTCATTAAGCTATGTTCTTCTCTCTCCGAGTGCTGGCTTTTAGGCTATAAAAGCCCCAATTGGTTGTAATTACACACAGAGAACATTCAACCAGTCCGAAATCCATGTATCAACAACAGGAAATTGTTGACATTGAAAGACAGTTTTAAGGTGATTTAAATTGTGTTCTTTGTTCCGCTTCAAACATTAATAATTAAAACGACTTTCTGCTCTATTCTGCTCTCGCTCTGTCTCTCGTACACCAACTCTGTTACTAGGCTGTCAGGGCTTTTAAGAGGGAGAGCTATTTGTGCCACCTTGCTCATCACAGATACAAATCAAACATGTGGATTCAAAAAGTTCAACACCATCTAGTGACCACTTTCCCCCCCACCATCATTTTTATTAATGCTCCAGATGTAAATGGCTGATAGTTTCAGGTTGCCCCTCAGCCCCTGATACACAGCACCAGGGTATCAGCCACTTCATTCTGCTGTGTTGCCATGATTTCTAAAAGGGGGAGATAAGCCAAGAGCGGCCAATTTCCTTCCCAGTATGGGAGAGGTTTATTGATGGAGTGGACTGGGCTAATGTTTTTAGCCTTCTGGGTGTCCATATGTGAGCATTTTTCCAGTGTCATCACCACTCTGTTCAAGTAGCTCCAATGGCTTCCTCGGGCAGAATGGAGACAATACCCACTATTTATCATGCAGAAATTCAATTTCGGCCCTGCGATTCTCCTCATAAAAGAGTTTCCAATCCATATATATCAACCATTTAGTTGTCTGTTTTCATGAGCGGGAAATTATTTGTGTGGATTTTATTTATTTATTGGGAGGGATTCCGCCAGTGGGTAGGGGTGAGAAATAGCGCGAAAACTGATTAACCAGTGAGAAAAAACAGGAAGGGAAAGAAAAGAAACCCAGAGCAGCACAGGAAGCAGTTTGTCTTTTATTATCCCTGCAATGGGTGCATTAGTATTCCTTTGTGCCATGTGTACGAGGGAAGAAAGGGCATCTGCTTCATGCTTTACATTTGCTTAAATAATAACCTGTTTATGCTTCATCATCTAAGCCTAAAACCAGACCGCTGTTAACAAATGGCCAATTACAACAAATGAGACATTTGCTCAATCACACCATCACAGCACAGCCTTGTGGTCTGTTCTCACTCCCCACCCCCCTCACACTGCCGCAGCCACATCGGGATTCACCAGCCTCACACCGGGTAATGATCACTAATAAATAGTCGCCCTATGAGGAGAAAGTATTTGTCATTGCCTCCATGTCTCCACGTGGTTTGTGTTTTTCTAGTTTTTATCCTCCCTCTTCGGGGGACAAAAATTACTTTGTTTTTACAGCTTTTAAATTCTACACACCACTCAGATACTCTCAGTCCATCTCATCTATCTCCTTAAACCACCCTCTTATGATTTACATGTGCCGTATACACTCACCGGCCAGATCATTCACAAAAATTGATCGCTCCTACAGACAATGAGTCACGTGGCTTGCTATATAAAGCAGGCAGACAGGCATCGAGGCATTCAGATACTCTTCAATTGAACGTTAGAATGGGCAAAACGAGTGACATAAGCAACTCTGAGCGTGGTATGAGCTTCGGTGCCAGGCGCGCCGGATCCAGTATCTAAGAAACCTACGCCCTCCCGGGCTCCTACGCCCTCTAGGGTTTACCAAGAATGGTGTGACAAACAAAAAACATCCATTCAGCGGCAGTCCTCTGGACGAAAACAGCTCATTGATGAGAGAGGTCAAAGGAGAATGGCAAGAATGGAGCAAGCTAACAGGGGGACCGCAAACAGACAAATAACGGCGCAGTACAACAGTGGTGTGCAGAACGACATCTCTGAACGCAGCAGACGACCACACCGGGTTCCACTCCTATCAGCTAAAAACAAGAAGAAGCGGCAGCATTGGAAACACGATCACCAACACTAGAAAAACATGTTCTGGAACATGACAGCGAGTTCAGTTTACTTGAGTGTTCTGCGCAGTCCCCAGACCTCATCCCAGTAGAGCATCTTTGGGATGAGATGGAACAGGCTGTTCGCAGCATGAGTGTACCGCTGTCTAATCTGTAGCAACTGCGTGATGCCATCGCGTCAGCATGGACAAACATCCCTGTGGAACGTTTCTGACACCTTGTAGAATTTCCAGAACAAATCAGGCTGTTCTGGAGACAAAAGGGCGTCCTAATAAACTGTCTGGTGAGTGTATGTTTCAATTGTGCTGTGATGGTTCACATAAATTCAGAACCTTTCCAATCGTATATCATGTACAGATTTTAAGTTAAAGATTAATATTTTTACTAAAAGTATTATTATATTGTTGATTGATTGACTATGGCTTTCCAAATCTCCCAACAGTGCTATTTGTAGGTTTCATTTTAGGTAGATGTTGTGATTTTTCAGCCGCTCCTGAACCTGTGACCAGAAACAAGCTACATTAGGGGCAACACCAGAATAAGTGATCTAATGATTCTGTCTCTTCGCAGCAGAGTCTGCAGAGCTGGGATGGTTCTATGCCCCATATACATAACATTTGGTATGGTGAATTTTGTATAATAATCTAAATGCAAAAACCACTACGTTTTGAATCAAGCATTATTTTGTGTAGCAGTTCATAAACCATGTGCCATGGAATGAGCACATTAAACATCTCTTCCCAACTATTTTGCAACCTGTATGTCACCACTGTCAACATTTTGGTCCTCTATTGAAAATGTATTGAAAAATAATTTATAGAGGGAAGACTAACACATTTCTTATCTTCTCCCCTTCCACTTGCCACCATATTTGCAGTAATGCTGCAATCAGTTGGATGTAATCTTGCATAGAGCAAACATAGACTTTTTCCAGATTTTGTTACATTACAGCCTTATTCTGAAATGTATTAAGTAGTTTCCCTCCCTCATCAATATACACACAATACCCCATAATGACAAAACAAAAACAGGTTTTTAGAAATGTTTGCAATGTATTAAAAATGAGGAACATCATGCTAACATCAGACCACATTGATCAATCTTTGGCTTTGTTTGCCAGTAAGAAAAGAGTACAGCACAATATTATAGACTCATGTTCATATTAAGATAATCACAGCAAAGGCTATAGGTCTGTTAGCCTTCAGTTCATTGGATCCGATTGTTCGTAAAAAAGGAAAGAAAGAAATTGAAAATGAGAAGGATCATTATTGGCTAGATAATATCGCAAGAACAGTTCTTAATGTCCCTTACATGCACTTTGCCTATCGGCAGAGAGACATATCTCTTGTAGTCCTTGTTATGTTCTTGTTATGTTCTCGCAAAAGGAATGACTGTGAGCGGACATCCATCTTACACATCACACTACCCGTGAAGGGATACATACGTTTCACTTCTAATCAACCCTGACACAGCCAGGGCAAGACAGCAATAAAGCACATTAAACAGTTCTGGCTATCTACAGAGAGTAAACATGTACACATACCTTTTCTCCATACACACAGATATTATAAGGTATGTTTATTAGGTACACCCATCTAGTACTGGTTCGGACCCCCTTTTGCATTTTTAAATGAGAGTTTTGGTGTAAATGGTGTTAAAAAGATCATGAAACCATTTGTTATAGGATCGTACAGGCCTACTCCAGTAGATAATCTGTCCTCCACCTCTATAAATCATTCATCCTATCCTAGCCCCACATTAGATCAGTCAATATTTTTTTATTATCTTAAATTCTATTCGTACTTCAGTTTGTTTGGCACTTGTGTTTATAATGAGCAGCGCTGTTAGTCTCTCAGCGCTGCTGAGAGACGTGACCTTCAGACCCCTTCACTTAGTGTTCCATGATGAACGAGCACAGAACCCCAAGATCAGATGGAGGGTCACAACAACACCCCCACCCAACCCAATCCAATGTTATTTATAGAATCCTGCATTTTGTCCCTTTGGGTGCGGACCATACTGGTCCAGTCCACTGTAATATGCTGTGGTTCCCCCGTTTCCCCATGCCACCCACTGGGACACACCCACATGTGTTTGGTAGACTGGGGCTGGGGGTGTATATGTGTTGGGGTAGACTTTGGTAATGGGGAAGCGTATGTGTTGGGGTAGACTCTAGTTGGTGAGGCCCAGCATGTGGCCTGGTGAAGGTCATGTTTCACACATGTTTGACAGTAATTAATTGAGCTGGGTTCAATGCTAGTAGCACTGGTTCCCCCATGCAGTCTCCCTGGTGCTAGTTAATATAGATTTCCTCTGCAAAGTCTGACTTTGACAAAGCCACAGATTTGTTTGAATGCCAAGAAAGTTAATATTATCTAATAGAGAGTCGTGCCAAAACAAATTGATCTGGTGCTTGGATACAATGGAGAGGCAGGGAAGGTGCATCGGAGCTATTTAACATATCCATATTCTTTGTCAGGCGGGGAAATCCCGTCAAACCTTTCCCTGTTGCTTGTCTTCTATGATAATCGTAATTTTATCAAAGTAGAAGTTACACGGTTTGAAGTTGTTTTCTGCGCTGTCAATCTCACTGCTGATTGGTCTGGCTCATTCCCGGCTATCAGTGGTCAGGTGTCTATCTGGATTATAAATGTCAGCGCAGCACTATTTCCTTTAGCTGCAGCAACACAACACAACAGAAGTGGTTTCCACCAGCTCACCCCTACCACCCCCCCTGCCCCCCCCCCCCCAGGTTTCTTCTCCCTGTGGTTACTTGCCTGGCTACAGTCTGTGAATAAGAAAGCGTCAGCACAATTAGGAAGGTCACTCCACACACAGTCATTAAAATCAATGTCACCCAATGTAAACAAAGGTTCACTGTTTACTTAGTTCATGCCTCTGCTTAGGGGACTGTTTAATTTATTAATCGATACATTTTTGTAGCGCAGCATTTCCAATGTATATATAACAGTCCTTTTAATGTTGGCGTCCTGCCTGTTGCATTAGAGAGAGTGTGTGTGTGTCTGTGTCTGTGTGTGTCAGTGCCTGTTAAGAGCCTATTCCGTTACCCCTCCTGAGACTCTGTCTGATCAGCGGGGAAACAAACAGGATTTTATTACTGTCTTTTTGTTCTTATTTCGATGCATAATCATCTCCCTGTCTCCAATCTCATTTAGATTCTCATTGCTTCAGAAGTCTGATGTCTGTAGTCAAAGCAGCGCTCTGAGTAGAGGCAGATAAGAGGCTACCACAGTCCTTCCCCTTACAGCAAAGGGAATGATAGAGGAGAGGAGGGTACAGGAGAGGAGGATAGAGGAGAGGAGGATAGAGGAGAGTAGGATAGAGGAGAGGAGGATAGAGGAGAGGAGGGTAGGAGAGGAGGATAGAGGAGAGGAGGATAGAGGAGGATGGAGGAGAGGAGGATAGAGGAGAGGAGGATGGAGGAGAGGATGATAGAGGAGGATGGAGGAGAGGAGGATAGAGGAGAGGAGGATAGAGGAGGATGGAGGAGAGGAGGATAGAGGAGGATGGAGGAGAGGAGGATAGAGGAGAGAAGGATAGAGGAGAGGAGGATAGAGGAGAGGAGGATAGAGGATAGGAGGATAGAGGAGGATGGAGGAGAGGAGGATAGAGGAGAGGAGGATAGAGGAGGATGGAGGAGAGGAGGATAGAGGAGAGGAGGGTACAGGAGAGGAGGATAGAGGAGAGGAGGAGAGGAGGAAGTAGGGAGAAGCCAAAAAGGTTTGATGCTCCTTCTTCCCACTCCATGGCAGTCAGGTTTATTTTCTTCTTTGCTGTAAGTTGAGTTGAACGGAAAAATGCATTTGGCAGAAGCACCATTCATCCTGTAGTGTGTGCTCTCATAAACACCTCCTATGATCATGAGTAGAGTGTTTCTCAAGCACCTGCTCCATCATATTCCTTTTCCACCTGCTTTGAAAAATAATAACCATCCAAATTAGTCATGGAGATCAATGTGAGCTCCCTCCATCGTCCCCCTGTCTTACCCCCTCCAGTGACTTAATTAGAAACATGACAGAGCTTGCTTCGACTGAACCCCACAACGCCTCACCCACTTGTCATCTCCATTATAGACAACTTTTACACGCAACCGATATGAAGGAGTTAAACAGCGATGAAATCAGGGGAAATGCCAGTTCTTAAGATGATTAGATTATATTTGTGACATTTAAATGCCAGGGTTTTAGGGAAGTGAAAAAAAGGTTTCTCTGAATATTAAACAGTTCGGTTTAAATTAGATGGGGAATGCAGGCAGGTTTTTTTGTAATAGAAGAATGAGGGTAATTGTGTGGTGAAGGAACCTTGGTGCCAAACATAAAGCTTTTTGGCTGATTAAAGGGGATGGATGGGGGCTGAGACGTGAGGGACTATGGGCCTGTTCCTGGTGCTTCATTGGCCCTGATACCCACCCAGCCAAGGAAAATTGAACCACAAGTGGTGTGCTGCTGTCGTTATGACATCATCCCAGTGATATTAGAGCATGGATAAAAGTATTATCATCCATGATATTATGGGCTAATGATGATAATGCAGTCCTCCACCTTGATAAACCAAGCCAACTCACGTTTAAATGGGGACGTAGTGATTTGTTTGAATGCAATTTGTTGATTCTGGGCCTCCTGGTGCATTTCATCTAAATATGAGGTTTGATATTCATCTGCATTGACTCATGTTATTTGTATAAAATAATTTGATTGAAAACACATTCTTATTCACAACGAGGACCAGCGTTGGTAGATGGGATGAAGATGCTAACCTCATGGAGCCAAATAAAAGCAGTCTGTAGATACAGGAGCTATAATGTTGATGAATGATATAATGCATAGTGTATAGAGTTACTGGTTTGAATTACATGATGATTACCACAAGCAGACTGACACTTTTCTGGGTTCTGCCAGGCTAGCTGTAATTCATTCAAATTAAACCAGATCCTGGACTCTGCTTATTCTAGAAGGTAGACTATTACATGACTTCATTTGACAGTTCCGATCTGACTTTCCTTAGTTTCATTACATCATCTGACACTAATGGAATTATGTATATATTCTCCAGGTGTACTTTACACAGTAAGCATCCTTTGAAAAGATCAGAACACTTCTACGTTCATAAGCCTTTGGAGAAGTATCATTTCCTAGGTAGGTACTTACAATAGCTACTATTATGACTTGGTGAATGAACATTATATTAAACAGTAAATTGCTCTCATTGCACTGAATGAATGTTGGACACTAGAGTGATCAATTATTTTCCTATCACAGAATAGCCACAAGTAGTTTCCAATGAAGTGTAGGTAGATGGAAGAGATCAGTTCAAATCTGAGCCAAAACTATTTTCACATTGGAGGCAAAGTAAAATACCTGAACACTAGAATCAGTAATCATTTCAGTAATTGCGAAAACAGCAACAACAATAAAACAGACATTCAGAAATTGTTATCCCTGACCTGTGCTAACCATTACCTCTAGTAAACTTCATGCACCACTATTTTCCATCTTCCCTCTTGCCCTTCCCTGAGAGGCTAAAATTGCCTCTATATTTGCCCGGGCTTAATACTGTATCTGATTGATGACGTGGGCAGATAATTGATTGATGGATCAGGCAATCAGCTGTTCTCTGCTGTGGACTGCAGGACGATGCAGTCGGTCAATTCTCCTTCCAGTGGACAGATATCATTAAGGCTCAGGAAGTTTCAATAACAGTCCCTGCTGGATCCTCCTGCCCGGTTCACAGCCTAGATAGGATATATATTTGACCTAGGAATGGCCAGTTAACTCTGCTAAAGTCAATATATAAAGGCTGCTTTATGGGAGCTCGGGGCCAGAGTATTACATTTCCCAGCTCTCAGGCCCAGAAAACCCTTTTTTAGAGCCACCAAATTTCAAGTATTAAAGATGAACATAATTTTTCTAATATTTTCTCGTCTCTACCTAATCCATTGTGCAGCAGAATTTGATCACTGGCTTTTAAAAGGTCACAGAATCATCCGAAAATTGCAGTAAATCCCTTTGGTTGGTTGTGATGGGAGCTGAGCTAACATAATATCCTCTCTTTTATGACGAACAACGTTGGCTGGATATATATCAAGTTGTTGTTGCCCTCTGTGTGTTACTGTTATCAATGTGTGACTTATAATGGCTTAGCTTCTCTCCAGGGGTCCGTGCTCCCAGAGCAAGTGTAACCCTACTGCTCTTTGTAAGACTGCGTTTTGAAAAATATTTCAATAAGCGAACCCTATGAGTCAGGTTCAAACACTTACGGAAACTATGCAGAAAAGTTCAATCAGACTTTTCCACCCACAGTCTCAGTAATTGGAAATATCTTTGTAATGGAACAGCATGAAAAGTGTCAGAAAAAGCTGGTCTCTACCCCCTCAGTCAGAATTGGAGCTCTTTCTTTTCATTCACACTCCTCTCAGAGAGACTGCCAGTGCTCTCTGTCATTTTCAGGATCAAAGAGATATGCGAGTAGCATAGCTCTCCTGAGTAATGGACAAACACGTTGCATCCAGTTGTGAGAACATCCTGATGCAATTCCATCAGAATTATTTGAAATTGACTTTCCGTCTGTCATTCTGTTCATCAGTAAAGAAACTACCAGCTTCCTTTTCCAAAAGTGCATGTCATGACTCATAGCTTTTACACCTCTCTGTATATTAATGTCTGTATATTAATGTGTCAGGGAAGAGAGGCAAGCTCTTATGTAAATGTCAATGATAGCTAGCCACAGATGAGAGTCGCCAACTAACTTTGGCCAAGGCCTCTAATGGTCTTGCTCTCCTTATGGTCGTGCTGGGTTTGTCTCTTGGTAATGGACTAGACAGCCAGGAGGTCTGGAACACTGATGCGTAGCCTGCCTCTCTAGGGCCTGTTGTTGCATGGCTGCATGCATCACCACCACCATGGCTCTCCCTGACTACCTAGCCTTGACGGCTGGTCAGGAGTTGGGAAGGGTATTTTACCCTCCCCCTCGCCCCCCTCCTGTGACTGGAATGAATGAATGGACGGTGCTGGTCCGATCAACACATGTTCCTCACCGGAAGGGGCCTGGCTGTCACTGGGGATTGTGACAGGTTGACCTGGGTAATACTGGCTCTGTTCAACATGTTTGGGTTGGAGAGGAGTGATTTACATAAGAAGTAGAACAGAACCCAATGAATATTCAAGCCTTTGGCCCCGCTGCACTCATCTCACTGACCCAAAATAAATTCATATAGTGTAATCAGGCTTAGAAGAATTGCATATCTTTGTTTGGCTGGAGTGTTGAATCATGTTTACTTCGATCATTATAACACACATGAAGTGACATTGAGCAAAGGTTAATATAGACAATTAAAATATCCTTTGTTGTTGTACCAGTCATCCTATAATTAATTATACTATACTGTATGTTTAAACTTCCCACACAGAAGTCTCATGCCCATAGGGGACACAATGGCACGTGCTCCCCCTAAACATTTTCAGAAATGAATTACTACGAATATCTGTCAGCTGTATTTTATGGAGGGGACACAGTGACTGGACCAGGCAAAGAGTAACCCCCTATTCTCCCTAGTTAGTGGTTCCTCCCGAGATGCACCACGGAGCAAAGATATGCTAGGCAGGGCGCTAGATTCTCTAGTCTAGTGGATGCAGAGAGTTTCATCAGTGGAGGAGGAGAGTGTAGAGTGGCACACAGCTTTTGATTTCATCATAGCTGCCGGTGATGGGCAGGACTCACAGGAGGTATGTTAGTCAATTAATTTGTAACCTATTGATTCCTTCTTGATTAATAAATAAAACAAACATGTGTTGTTGTTTCTCTGTAATACTAGCCACCTACCGATTTGATGAAGTTGGCTGGCCTAGCCTAACCTAGCTACCAAGCCATTTCAGGCTAATCATTCAAGTTAGAGTAGCTTGTCTAACTATCTTAGCTGGCATGCCGGCTGGCAAGGTTACTAGACTTTAGAAAAGCAAGCAATTACTAAATGTACTGATTATCACATTCCTTTCAATCTTTCACCCAGATTTTATCAGGGAGGCAGAGAAACACATTTTCTTTCTTAAAATGTATTAAAATCTTACTCATCAATATACACACAATATCCCATAATGACAAAGCAAAAACAGCTTTTTAGAGATTTTAGCAAATGTATTAAAAACAAAAACTGAAATATCACATAAGTAATCAGACCCTTTACTCAGTACTTTGTTGTAGCACCTTTGGCAGCGATTACAGACTCAAGCCTTCTTGAGTATGACGCTACAAGCTTGGAACACCTGTATTTGGGGAGTTTCTCCCATTCTTCTCTGCAGATATTCTCAAGCTCTGTAAGGTTGGATGGGGAGCGTACATCAGTGCACAGCTATTTTCAGGTCTCTACAGAGATGTTTGATCAGGTTCAAGTCTGGTTGGGCCACTCAAGGACGTTCATATAATTGTCCCGAAGCCACTCCTGCATTGTCTTAGCTGTGTGCTCAGGGTCATTGTCCTGTTGGAAGGTGAACCATCGCCCCAGTCTGAGGTGCTGAGCACTCTGGAGCAGGTTTTCAACAAGGATCTCTCTGTACTTTGCTCCGTTCATCTTTCCCTCGATCCTGACTCTTCTCCCAGTACCTGCCGCTGACAAACATTCCCACAGCATGATGCTGCCACCACCATGCTTCACCGTAGGGATGATGCCAGGTTTCCTCCAGACGTGACGCTTGGCATTCAGGACAAAGAGTTCAATCTTGGTTTCATCAGACCAGAGAATCTTGTTTCTCATGGTCTGAGAACTCCAAGTGGGCTGTCATGTGCCTTTTACTGAGGAGTGGCTTCCGTATGGCCACTCTACCATAAAGGCCTAATTGGTGGAGTGCTGCAGAGATGGTTGTCCTTCTGGAAGTTTCTCCCATCTCCACAGAGGAACTCTGGAGCTCCTTCAGAGTGACCATCGGGTTCTTTTGTCAACTCCCTGAACAAGGCCCTTCTGATTGCTCAGTTTGGCCGGGCAGCCAGCTCTAGGAAGAGTCTTAGTGTTTCCAAACTTCTTCCCTTTAAAAATGATGGAGGCCACTGTGTTCTTGGGGACCTTCAATGCTGCAGAAATGTTTTGGTACCCTTCCCCAGATCTGTGCCTCAACGCAATCCTGTCTCAGAGCTCTACAGACAATTCCCTCGACCTAATGGCTTGATTTTTGCTCTGACATGCACTATCAACTGTGGTACCACAGGTGAACTCCAGTCAAGTTGTAGAAACATCTCAAGGATGATCAATGGAAACTGGATAACACCTGAGCTCAATATCAAAAGGTCTGAATAGTTTTTTGCTTTGTCATTATGGGGTATTGTGTGTAGATTGATGAGGAACATGTATTATTTAATCCATTTTAGAATAAGGCAAAATGTGTAAAAAAAAATCTGGATACTTTCCGAATGGACTGTATACTATATAATTAAGTGAATAACCTTATTCTAAACCATATATATTCAACCCAAATAGTGTCAGCACCTTGCCAGT
Organism: Thymallus thymallus; assembly: GCA_023634145.1. Taxonomy (NCBI): domain Eukaryota; kingdom Metazoa; phylum Chordata; class Actinopteri; order Salmoniformes; family Salmonidae; genus Thymallus; species Thymallus thymallus. The sequence continues at coordinate 25,184,331 of CM042412.1, read as the reverse complement.
AGACACACAGCAGGTTGTTTATGAAAGAGAACATTTCAGAGGAGTCTTGGGGCCTGATTGTTGATGCTGCTTTAGTTACAAAAGCAATGAGAAGAACAATACCAGACAACATGCATGAGTGCTTCCAGACTGATGGAATTCATTTGAATGCATCTGGCGTGTACAGTGTGACTATATTCCTAGGGCTTGGATCAGGTACATCTAGCCTTTCTCCTTGGAGCCTGCGGAAATGAAGAGCTGAACGAAAAGGCTAAGTTGTGTGGGATGACTTTATCAATGAATTTCATATCTCCAGCTGTTCAAGTCCACTGCACTTTAATCAACAAATGCATTTTGGGCTTCCAGGGTTTATATGGGGAACATATTAGTCTTGTCTAATCTCTGCCCTCCATTGATTTGTATGCATTTTTGTGTCTTTTGCAATTCAACATATGGTGTATCCTTTTTTTGTACAGGATATTACTATATAGCAATTGCCATGTGTCTCTCAATCACTATGACAGCCATACTGAACACATATTTTTTATTCAAATAACAAATATACATTTTTTTTCAAACATTCTCTCAATCTGAACTAGTCTTTGAATCTGTGTCTTGAGAGTGTGTCATGGCATACCTGGTATCCCTCACACTGAGACTTCTAGTAAACCGGTTTCTTGAGCTTGTAATATCTCCCATTTTTTTTGTTTTTTTTATTTTTTATTTCACCTTTATTTAACCAGGTAGGTCAGTTGAGAACAAGTTCTCATTTGCAACTGCGACCTGGCCAAGACAAAGCAAAGCAGTGCGACAAAAAAAAAACACAACAACACAGAGTTACACATTAAACAAACAGTCAAAAACACAATAGAAAATCTATAAATAGAGTGCAAAATGTAGTGCAAAAATGCAGTAAGGTTGGGAGGTAGGACAATAAATAGACTATAGAGTAGAAATAAATTACAGAATTATCATCATTAACACAGGAATGAAGGATGTGCAAATTATGATGTGCAAATAGAGATACTGGAGTGCAAGATTAGTGAAAAATAAACAAAAATAGATATGGGGATGAGGTAGTAGTGTGGGCTATTTACAGAAGGGCTATATACAGGTGCAGTGATCGATAAGCAGCTTTGACAGCTGATGCTTAAAGTTATTGAGGGAGATAGGAACCTCTAGCTTCAATGATTTTTGCAATTCGTTCCAGTCATTGGCAGCAGCGAACTGGAAGGAATGGCGGCCAAAGGAGGTGTTGGCTTTGGGGGTGACCAGTGAGATATACCTGCTGGAGCGCATGCTACGGGTGGGTGTTGCTATGGTGACCAGCGAGCTGAGATAAGGCGGGGATTTACCTAATAAAGACTTATAGATGACCTGGAGCCAGTGGGTTTGGCGACGAATATATAGTGAAGGCCAGCCAACGAGAGCATACAGGTCGCAGTGGTGGGTAGTGTAAGGGGCTTTGGTGACAAAACGGATGGCACTATGATAGACTACATCCAATTTGCTAAGTAGAGTGTTGGAGGCTAGTTTGTAAATGACATCGCCGAAATCAAGGATCGGTAGGATAGTCAGTTTTACAAGGGCATGTTTGGCAGCATGAGTGAAGGAGGCTCTGTTGCGAAATAGGAAGCCAATTCTGGATTTAATTTTGGATTGGAGATGGTTGATGTGAGTCTGGAAGTTGAGTTTATAGTCTAACCAGATGCCTAGGTATTTGTAGGTGTCCACGTATTCTAATTCGGATCCGTCGAGAGTAGTGATGATAGTCCGGTGGGCGGGTGCTGGCATCGTTCGATAGAAAAGCATGCACTTAGTTTTACTAGCGTTTAAGAGCAGTTGTAGGCCACGGAAGGAGTGTTGTATGGCATTGAAGCTTGATTGAAGGTTAGTAAACACAGTATCCAAAGAGGGGCCAGATGTATACAGAATGGTGTCATCTGCGTAGAGATGGATCAGAGAGTCACCAGCAGCGAGAGCGACATCGTTGATGTATATAGAGAAAAGGGTTGGCCCAAGAATTGAACCCTGTGGCACCCCCATAGAGACTGCCAGAGGATCGGACAATAGGCCCTCCGATTTGACACACTGAACTCTGTCTGCAAAGTAGTTAGAGAACCAAGCAAGGCAGTCACTTGAGAAACCAAGGCTGTTGAGTCTGCCAATAAGAATGCCATTCAATTCCTTAAGAGGACTGAATATTGATGATGATGATGATGATGATGATGAAAATCAAGTCTTTTCAAGTGCTACTCAAATGTTATTATGCTGTAGCAGTACCGTTGATATTTAAACTAGGTAGCTAGCTACACACACTCGACCCGTGACCGCAACTCATGCCATGCATGTTTGGATACCGAGCATTCGCACTCTCCATACAGGGCAGACAGGGCCCCGGGCACTCGCGAGCTCCGTACAGGGAAGACCAACAGGCGCAACCGACGGACAGGGTGGGGGTGGGGGGTGGCTAACTTGACAACTTGCGGGCATTGGGTTTAGAACACCGACAAAAACTGCAGACAAAAAAACAAAATTACACCATCACCCAAAAGGGAACTTAGCGAGTGGGAGGGCAAAGGGGCATGTGTTTGGCACAGGTAGACTCCTATCTATGCACCTGTATGCTCCAAATAGTAATGCAGTCATCAGAGCAGATGTCCTCCGAAAGCTTTTAATGAGTTTGAGAATACTGTATTCCCCAAAATGCTCTCCAGCCAGATAAATAAATAAAAAACTGGCAATTACTAGGTTTAAAAACCAAGATGACAGTTTAAGGTCATCCAATTTCTGTAAAACCCCATTAATATCTTGTTATGAGTAATATAACTTGAACGCTATTAAAGCCGGACCACATTATTTCATTTTGCCCTCCAGAGTTTTTCTGATTATTTTGCATTCCGTAGCTGTGTGTAATGTTTTTTTAAGAAGCAGAAATTCATCATGAAGCATTTCAACTGTCATAGTAATTGTGGGTCGAATTGGTGACCTTGCCGGCCAGTTGTTGTCTACAATATTTCCCTCCTCCTCTTCAGGAGTGTCACTTGCTGCATAGAGTGTCGGGTCGAACCTTCCAGCCATGTTGGCAACACTGAGCTCTATTCCTGGTCTAGTCAGGCCCCACTGACACTTCACCATGGCTCCTTAAAATGCAAATGAATATTGAAATGAATTATCCTCATTAACACTTATTCACATCCTGATGAGTTTTATTCAGACTCTGTCCCCTTCCTCTCAAAGCTATTCTCGCTCATGTCGTTAATGCTCTCCCCAATGGTTCTCAAGAAGCCCAGTGTGGCAAATGAGTGCTAGTCATCAGTCCTCAAGGGCTCCTCAATGGGTGATATTATTAATAAGGCTCTCAGGCAGGCACAGTTTGGAATGAAATACCCTCGCTGTGATTCTCTGGCCCTGCCAGGTCATTAGGTACTCAAGGAACATAGCTCTTCCAATAATTTCTATTTGCTGCCAAAATCATGAAGGGGAATGTCCAGAGAGCACAATAGAGCACAATAACCTGGCGTGGGTTTTAGGGGTCGTATACATATTTCTAGTTGTTCTAAGTAATGGTTATGTGATATAGCTGGTGGACTGGTGGAGGGCCCTTACCCTAGTAGCTGTTGGTGTGATATCCATAGGGATTACAATAGTAAGGTTACAGAGGTGGGAAGAACGAAGAACGAGCCCTGGTATTTCCTCTCATTCCATAGCTAAATGTCTGTTTGATGTCATAAGGAGCTGAATGCGTCAGTTCAGCCCACTTATTCACGTATCCCAGTTCTGTAAACAATATGGTACAGCGTGTCCTATGGGACATCTGTAAACAATACGGTACAGTGTGTCCTGTAGAACATCTGTAAACAATACGGTACAGTGTGTCCTGTAGGACATCTGTAAACAATACGGTACCGCATGTCCTGTAGGACATCTGTAAACAATACGGTACAGTGTGTCCTGTAGGACATATGTAAACAATTCGGTACCGCATGTCCTGTAGGACATCTGTAAACAATACGGTACCGCATGTCCTGTAGGACATCTGTAAACAATACGGTACAGCATGTCCTGTAGGACATCTGTAAACAATACTTCTTCCCTTTAAGAATGATGGAGGCCACTGTGTTCTTGGGGACCTTCAATGCTGCAGAAATGTTTTGGTACCCTTCCCCAGATCTGTGCCTCAACACAATCCTGTCTCAGAGCTCTACAGACAATTCCTTCGACCTAATGGCTTGGTTTTTGCTCTGACATGCACTATCAACTGTGGTACCTTATATAGACGGTTGTGTGCCTTTCCAAATCATGTCCAATCAATTGAATTTACCACAGGTGAACTCCAGTCAAGTTGTAGAAACATCTCAAGGATGATCAATGGAAACTGGATAACACCTGAGCTCAATATCAAAAGGTCTGAATAGTTTTTTGCTTTGTCATTATGGGGTATTGTGTGTAGATTGATGAGGAACATGTATTATTTAATCCATTTTAGAATAAGGCTGTAACATAACAAAATGTGTAACAGCACATTCAGTTTGTCGTTTAAATCCTTAATTCAATCAGCGCAGAAAGCAGTTAGTGTTCATGAAACAGACATTACATACACAGAGATGACAATATGTTGATGGAGCTGATGCATTTTGAATGACTGTTATTTGTGTAAATTATATTATTGAGTCCATTTTGTTTAACTGCTTATTGGTTCAATCACAACAACATTTTATGTCTCTAATTACATATTCATTTTAATGTTTAACAAACATTAAGGACAACTGCTCTTTCAATGACATAGACTGACCAGGTGAATCCAGGTGAAAGCTGTGATTCCATATTGATGTCACTTGTTAAATCCACTTCAATCAGTGCAGGTTTTTTTTTTTTTTTTTTTTTTTTTCACCTTTATTTAACCAGGAAGGTCAGTTGAGAACAAGTTCTCATTTGCAACTGCGACCTGGCCAAGACAAAGCAAAGCAATGCGACAAAAAACAACACAGAGTTACACATGGGAAATAAACAAACGTACAGTTAATAACACAATAGAAAATCTATATACAGAGTGCAAATGTAGTGTAAAACGCAGTAAGGTTAGGAAGACAATAAATAGGCCATAGTGGCGAAATAAATTACAGATTAGCATTAACTTAATTTTGGATTGGAGATGGTTAATGTGAGTCTGAAGGGGAGGAGACAGGTAAAAAAAATGCATTCAAAGCCTTGAGACAATTGAGACGTGTGTGTGTGTATGTTTGCCATTCAGAGGTGGGCAAGACAAAAGAGTGCCTTTGAGCGGGGTATGGTGGTAGGTGCCATGTGCACCGGTTTGAGTCAAGAACTGCTACGCTGCTGGGATTTTAACGCTCAACAGTTTTTGTGTATATCAAGAATAGTCCACCACTCAAAGGACATCCAGTTAACTTGACACAACTGTGGGAAGTATTGCAGTCAACAAGGGCCAGCATACCTGTGGAACGCTTTTGACAACTTGTAGAGTCCATGCCCCGATGAATTGAGGCTGTTCTGATGGCAAACTCAATATTAGGAAGGTGTTCTTAATGTTTTGTACACTCTGTGTATCTCCACAAGCACTGGTTCATATTCCATTATCCATAGTTGCCGAAGCTGTGTAAGAGACACTTTTGGTACTCAGTTGAACGTGAAGGCTTGTTTCACATCACTGCATTCCTCACTTTCCTTTGCCAATACCCTCCTCCCCATCTCCATGTGGCCTGTCATATATCTAAGGGCCTGCATTTGTCACTTTTAAAGCCCCTATAGGTCTGAGTCTTTTATCATTAAAGACTACATTCACAGAGGTGTCTTTAATAGGAGCATACCGTACCTCACTAGAGTACAATGACTGACTAATATAGCTGTAGATAAGAACGCACTTGGTTCATGGATAACATACCTCAATGTGTGTCTTATTCACCCTTTATAAATAGGACTATTGGTTGGGAGGAATATGTTTGTGTATAACACTACACTATATATACAAAAGTATGTGGACACCCCTTCAAATTAGTGAATTCAGCTATTTCAGCCACACCCGTTGCTGAGAGGTGTATAAAAAAACATTGAGCTCAGTGACTTTCAACGTGGCACCATCATAGGATACCACCTTTCCAGCAAGTCAGACTTCTGCCCTGCTAGAGCTGCCCTGGTCAACTGTAAGTGCTGTTATTGTGGAAATGTCTAGGAGCAATAACGGCTCAGCCGCGAAGTCTGGCCTCGGTTGCAACACTTACTACCGAGTTCCAAAGTGCCTCTGGAAGCAAGATCAGCACAAGAACTGTTTCGTCGGAAGCTTCATGAAATGGGTTTTTATGGCCGAGCAGCCGCACACAAGCCTAAGATCACCAAACGCGTTCTCTGGAGTGATGATTCACGCTTCACCATCTGTTAGTCCGGTGGACTAATCTGGGTTTGGCGGATGCCAGGAGAACGCTACCTGCCCCAATGCATTGTGCCAACTGTAAAGTTTGGTGGAGGAGGAATAATGGTCTGGGGCTGTTTTTCATGGTTCGGGCCAGGCCCCTTAGTTCCAGTGAAGGGAAATCTTAATGCTACAGCATACAATGACATTCTAGACGTGTGCTTCCAACTTTGTGGCAATAGTTTGGGGTAGGCCCTTTCCTGTTTCAGCATGATAATGCCACCGTGCACAAAGCGAGGACCTGACCTCATCCCCATTGAACACCTTTGGGATGAATTGTAACGCCGACTGCGAGCCAGGCCTAATCGCCCAACATCAGTGCTCGACCTCACTAATGCTCTTGTGGCTGAATGGAAGTCCCCACAGCAATGTTCTTGTGGAAAGCCTTCCCAGAAGAGTGGAGGCTGTTATAGCAGAAAATATGAGATGTTTGACGAGCTGGTGACCACATACTTTTGTTCATGTGGTGAACGTTTAAATGTATTTTATGTACTTTATCCAATGGCGTGTGGGCTCATTGGTTGGTTACTGATAATGTAGTGAACATTTAAATGTATTTTTGGTAACTGTCATCCTTATTCATCGTCATCACTAGCTGGTAAAAACACAAAACATAATACAAGACATTAAAAGTGTTCCAGTGATGTGTTTTTAAAGAATTATAAATGGCCATGTGCATTTTCACTCACTGCTGCATACCTTTAATGAAGGTATGATTATACATAGGCTAATTTAATGATAAAGTCGTTTTTAAGCGCACATTAACTAAATGGCTGTGCTTCACCACTGACATCTAATTGCCTGAGAGGTAAAAATTAAGGACTGTCAATGCGCTCTCTTTGTACAGATGATTCTGTAAGCTTAATGGTCTATGAAGTTGTGGACACCCCAGCTTTAGCTGTGTCAGTGAGTTGTTTTTCAGCAATTTCATTAGTCTGTTTCACTGGGATATATGTATATTCTGTAGTGGCAGAATGCTTTACCTATGGAACACAGAAAAAGTTGTGATTATTCTTGTACGTGTCTGAATACAATCACATCTACAGCTTGTTCTGTACTTGTTTTGATTCGACAATGCATCGTTCTTTTCTGTCTTTTATGTGGTAGGATCTTCAAAGCCTCTAAAAGCCTTTTGTTGGGTATATAAAACTTTAACTTTACACATACTTCATCACCATCATCACTTCTCATGTACTCGTAAAGGTACAGTTCATAAAACCACAGCAAAAGAATGAAACAAAATCATCCTCGGCAAATCTCTGATTTGTTCCTCTCAGATTAAGTGTTGTTGTTCAACTGTGTTAGAATGGAAGATCTTCTCATTAGGAGTAGCAGTGCGGAAGGTTACTATTGCTACAGCAGAACGAAGGGAGCTGAATTATTATGTACATATCTCAGGCGTTGAACGCTTGTAATTGTATTCAGCCCTAGAGGGAAGGTGTTCCCCAAGGAGCTGTACTGGGTACACCTTTATTGTCAGAATGCTTTCATCACACCATATATATATATCCCTCTACCATCTCTGGGTGTATCATATTTAGTGATTCCACTTTCACCAAAGCTGCCTCTTATCTCTTCCCTCCCTCTGTGGAAGGAAGCCGTTATAATGCATACATTTTTTATTTTTTTTTACATCTATACCATAAACTGGGAGGGAAAATAAATTCACACCAAAATGTCAGCATTTATAAAGTATATGACTACTGTTGATTATTTTTTATAGTCAAATAAAAAATTAAATATATATTTTTTACTTGTTTATATTGGCAAAGGGTGTTCTGCCTCATTATTTGTCAGATAAGATTTAGCGTTAAGATCATCTCATGAATATCTTGTGTAACTGTTTATGCACAACTGGTGTAGCCTATCATTGATAAATCTACATATTCATTTTGATCATACACTTTTCATAAGTGTTTTCTTTCCATCCAAGAGTGTTTTGAAAAGCAGCCCTACCCTCTGCTGATGTGAGCGACTTGTTTCAAACCTTTTTAAATGATCTAGCCTGAATATATTTTGAATACATTTGTTTTTCTCACTTTCACAGTGAATAAATGATGAAACCTTCTCAAGCATGGGATTGGGTTGATATACAGAAGGAAGTAATTTATACAGTAGCCTACTGACTGCAGGGACAGACATGGACATACACAGAAATTAATTTACACACTGAGTAGACAAAATATTATGAACATAATATTGCTCTTTCCATGACATAGACTGACCAGGTGAATTCAGGTAAAAACTATGATGTCTTATCGATGTCACTTGTTCAATTCACTACAATCAGTGTAGATGGAGGGGCGGAGACAAGTTAGAGAATGATTTTTAAGCCTTGAGACAATTGAGACATGGAATGTGTATGTGTGTCATTCAGAGGGTGAATGGGCAAGACAAAAGATTTAAGTGCCTTTGAACGGGGTATCGTAGTAGGTGCCAGGCGCACCGGTTTGTGTCAAGAACTGCAACGCTGTAGATTCCTGTGTGTATCAAGAATGGTCCACCATCCAAAGGACATCCAGCCAACTTGACACAACTGTAGGAAGCATTGCAGTCAGCATGGACCAGCATCCCTGTGGAACGCTTTCGACTCCTTGTAGAGTCCATGACCTGAAACTCAATATTAAGAATGTGTTCTTAATGTTTTTCACACTCAGTGTATGCTATAGTACAATTTTCCATTTCAGACTAAGATTATTATTATAGCCTCTGACTCCTACTGTACATTTCTCGAAAGCTAAATAACCTCATATTTTCTCTGGTTGTTTTTCAATTGCTGCATAGCAAAACGCCCAGCGTGTTGATGCTATTTGTTTAACAAATACATTTCTACCATAGTGAGTTTCTCTCCCCCAGGTTCTAAAGTCTAGTCTAACTGTCTGTTTGGAGTACCTGTAAAACGCCTGAGCGTTTGCAGGTGGATTTGTAGTAGTAGTGACGGACAATGGTGATGCCCTCATCTGTGATTCTGCATGAGAGGGAGCCCCTAGCCCAGACTGCACACTCTGGGGCTAATGTGCTCTGGTCAGAGCCACTGTGTGTCGTACAGCCTCCCAAGCCTTGTCTGAATGCAGCATGAGGCTGCCTCTCTATCCATGCTGCCACCACTGATTGATTGGCTTTTTTCTTCAGTGATTAGAGGCAGCTCATGTCTCCTCCACATAAGGAGAAAAAATAAAAAACCCTAAGCTTTGGCGAAGCTCAGAGGATAAACTTCCATTTCAATCAGCAGATGTAGAGCTGGAGTGTGCACTTCTTTTACCGTAATCATCCTTGTGTTGTACCTCGGTAATGAGGTTCTCTCCAACTCACTTCAGGAGGGTAAAATGAAGGTGTTATGTAAAACAGCCTCAGCAAACAGAAATATCAACTGAATTCCCGATGTGTAGGAGGAGTTGACCTTTCCTGGCAGTAAAAAAAATAAAATACTATTTTACCATGAGTGAAGAAATCCCATGGCAATACAATGACAGATTTGTACAGTTTAATGGTTTACTAATTGCATTTTTCAATGTCTTATTACTATTTTAGGGCCTACCGATTTCCCTTGCAGATGTTTTTTCTCAGATAAAGGATTATAACCTACTGATACATTCCTTCTCTTGAGATCTGGCATGTTATTTGGATCCCCTCTTGTTATTTCCCTGGTGAATAAGGCCATTATTCTGCCCCGGTCAATAATTGGTTTCCCCAGATGTATGTTTATAATTACTCATGTATGGATAAATCTTTCACTCTGTGCACAGCTGCTTGGTAGAGCTGTTTATATTCGTGATGATAAAAGGGGGCTCAGTGGCCACATTAATGACTAGGGAGGCCCTCTGACTTCACCAATAGCCTGAGGTGTGTCTTTCTGTGTCAGGCAGTAAGCAAAACCCTGCAGCTTCTCTCTCACCGTTGGACAGGGTCTGTGATACTGAGGCAGCTGAGCTCTCTGGGTCTTTTAAAGTTCATCCAATAACACCAGGCACTCCCAAGTCTATAGTCAAAGAACAGCCTTTTTCAGCCAGCTTTCACATTGAGACATTATCAGGTAACTAATGCTAGGGGTTACGATTCACCAATGGCTGTTATTTGTGTTGAGCTTTATGAATGCGGTGTGGAAGCACGGCATGTTTAATTGCAGGCAATATACCATGTTTCCTTGTTGTTTACCCTTCTAATCGAGGCGACAGGATGCTTTTGTGCTGCCATATGGACTCCCTTCAGGACTCTCTGGGCTCCCTGCTTTAGTAGTGGATATGGCGAGGTGCAGGCAGCTTTTCAGGAGGGCTTCTCATTCTCCAATGCCATGGAAGTGCTGCTAATTAACATCATTTATTTTCTTTGGGGCATTTTCTGTTCAGAAGAACCATGTTAACAATACCACTGAGAGGAGGACCTGATGTGTGTAATGTTAGACAGGAAGGCGCTTTGATAAGAGGGCTTTGCAGGGTGGTAGGGGCGTGGAGGAGCTAGCGTTGCAGGCTGGTAGGGGCGTGGAGGAGCGAGCGTTGCAGGTTGGTAGGGGCGTGGAGGAGCTAGCTTTGCAGGGTGGTAGGGGTGTGGAGGAGCTAGCGTTACAGGGTGGTAGGGCCGTGGAGGAGCTAGCGTTGCAGGGTGGTAGGGTCGTAGAGGAGCTACCGTTGCAGGGTGGTAGGGTCATGGAGGAGCTACCGTTGCAGGGTAGTAAGGGTGTAGAGTTAACAGGGAGGCTGGCCCAGATAAACAGAAAAAATATAGGTGTCAGGAACTGCTTGGAATACCACACAATTTACCTAACAGTGGTGGAATACATGCACTTTATTTGGTTATATTTTCAAAACAGTTCCTGCTGGATGAGTAACAGTTGCGCTGGCACTATTACAATAAAGGTCCTGTACTTGGAGAGAAATGTCATTCCCTGAGCAATAGGTCTCCATACAATGGAACAAGGTAACAAGGTAACAAGGTAACCTGAGCTCTATAGTTATAGTTGTCATGCATATGGAATAATTTCAATAAAATGTAAAAAATGCCAAGCATAGCCTCTTTCGCAGGCAAGTTCCCTGTAAATACTATAATTTCTTTACAAACTCTTCTGGGAGCTATGAGTTTGTAAGTCATTGTATAACGCCTGGAATGACATTAGAACTCTGTCATTTGGACCCAACTGTGTATTCTGATGAATGTGTAATCTATGACTCATACTCACACAGTACCAGATGTATGGTTGCTAGCTTGGCTGCCAGAGACATACAGACAGACAGCATTGGGCAGGAGCAGCGTGAGGGGTTGTCAGCTGGTCAGCTCTGGGCTGGACTGAGCCATGGACAGACTGGATTTAATAGAGAGAAACTTGGTGTTTTGACGACATGAAAGTACATTTATGAAGTATTGCCTGGCGGCATGGAGAATGTATCACTGAGCACCCAGAGGAGAAGATAATTTAGTTGTGGCATCTGTTGTGATAGTCAAAGCTCATCAACAGTCAGTCGAAGGAACACTAGCGAGGAATTCCAGTCACGAACATACTGCCTAAGCAAGTGCTATGAAGCGCTATCTGGCTCTGACACTGCTGGGACACACTGTGATCCTTCTCCTTACCGCAGCCCTTTGAGGTGCCATGGCTTATAGTCGTATCAACACTGGCGTCATGTCCAATCAGACACTGAGACCCAAACGGTCAGGGCAGAGGGGTCTAGCTTTGCCAGCTTCAATTTTCCCACAGAGGCCAACATCGAGGTGGGTGGGGACATGACCCTAAGGAACTCTGCCCCTCTCAGGCAATTAGAGACAGCTGTGTGATAGGGAGAGGAGAGAGAGAGGAGGCTGGTGTCACGGCCCCTTGGTGTGGTGTTCAAGAAGATTTCCCTGTCCTCCCTCCTGTCCAGTATAAACGTTGAAATACAGTCAGCACCATAATTCATTGGACAGTGACCATTATTTTTGTTATATTGGTTCTGTACTCTAGTAATTTGAGTTTGATAGGATACAAAAGACACTGAGGTTGAAGTGCAGACTGTCAGTTTTAATTTGAGGGTATTTTCATACATATCAGATGAACCGTTTAGAAATAACAGCACCTTTTGTACATGGTCCCCCCATTTTAAGGTACTACAAGTATTTGTTGAATTGGCTTCACAGATGTGTGTTGTTAGGCAGGTGTATTCATTTGTGTCGTTAGTGAATGCAGGAGATCTGTTGATGAATAGTATTGATTCTAGACTTTGCTATTGCCTTTGGAGGTTGTTGTTGGGGTGTGACAACATGAGGAAGACAGCAGTGTCAACGTAAATGAAGCTGGCTGTCATAAGGCTCAGAAATGAAAATCAATCAATTAGGAACATTGCAAAAACCCTGGGTATGCCCAAGTCAACAATTTGGTTCATCATTAAGAAGAAAAAAACAAACGGTGAACTAAATGATGTCAAAAGACCCGGTAGACCGATGAAGACCACTGTAGTGGATGACTGGAGAATACTCTCTATGGTGAAGAAAACCACCTGACAACAGCCCAACAGATCAAAAACACTCTTCTGGATGCAGGTGTAGATGTGTCACAGTCTACCATACATAGAGGACTACACCAGCAGGACTACAGAGGGTACACTACAAGATGCAAACCACTGATAAGCCTGAAGAACAGAAAGGCGAGATTACAGTTTGCTAAAAAGCACCTAAAAGAGCCCCAAGAGTTATGGAAAAAAGTATTGTGGACAGATGAGACAAAGATAAACATGTACCGGAGTGATGGAAAGAGGAAAGTGTGGAGAAAAAAAAGAAATGCCCATAATCCAAAGCATACCACCTCATCCGTGAAACATGGTGGAGGGGGATGCTACGGCTTGGGCCTGTATGGCTGCCAGTGGAACAGGCTCACTTGTCTTCGTCGATGATGTGACTGCAGACAGAAGTAGAACAATGAATTCTGAAGTCTACAGAAATATTTTATCTGCTCAGATAAAACCAAATGCCTCCAAACTCATTGGACGGCACTTCATCATGCAACAAGACAATGGCCCTAAACATACTGCTAGAGCAACAAAGGGGTTTTTGGAAATCCTTGACTGGCTGAGTCAATCACCGGATCTGAATCCAATTGAACGTATTTTACATGCTGAAGAGGAGACTGAAGGCCATAAGTCCCCGAAACAAGCAGGATCTGAAGATGGCTGCAGTACAGGCCTGGCAGAGCATCACCAGGGAAGATACCCAGCGTCTGGTGATGTCGATGCATCGCAGATTTCAAGCAGTCATTGCATGCAAAGGATATGCGACCAAATATTAACAATGATTACTTTATTCTTCATTATGTTAAACTGTCCAATGTTTTTTGATGCCCGAAAATGGGGGGGACTTTGTACAAAAGGTTCTATCATTTCTAAACGGTTCATCCGATATGGATGAAAATACCTTCAAATTAAAGCTGCCAGTCTGCACTTCAACCTCATTGTTATTGTATCTTTGCAAACTCCAAGTGCTAGAGTACAGAACCAAAATAACAAAAAGATGGTCACTGTCCAATGATTTATGGTGCTCACTGTACATCACTCCAACACATCTCTCAGGGCTCTGATACCCTCCAGCAGTTCAGCAATAAAAAGTTAACATGACCCCTAACAGTACACAGGCATATTGTAGCAAACCTCATGAAAAAGTCAGCCATGCAGGCAGTGTATAAACACAATATTACATATACTTTGTCTGATACTAAAGTTAATTTCTTTCTCTCCATTTTACTTACAGATCAGCATATTGGAACGACAAATATTTGACTTCCTTGGGTACCAGTGGGCTCCCATCCTCACGAACTTTGTGCACATCATCACAGTCATCTTGGGCCTCTTTGGGACTGTACAGTTCAGACCAAGATACGTGACCGGGGTAAGTTATATCTTCTTTGATTTCCTATGGGGTCATGTTATTGTGGGAATGTGGTTTTATGGAAAGTGGTGTTATGAAGCAGTTAATAAATCGTACATGTTACCCATTTGATTGCAGTTGTGTATAAACACATTTTCTCAAAGGCTTTCCAGAAACTGGGAGAGCGGACCGACAAAAGATACTATCACATGTTCATATTTATTGATTGCATTTGTATTTATAGTGTCTATACTGAACAATAATACTGTATACAGTTATGGTATTATAACTGATATGATGTCAAGGCTAAATCTATAACCTATGACCTATGACCTACACAGTATGAAAATAAAGAGAGCCGGAATAAATCTTAATTCAAGACTCTCCTACCTGAAATAAGTCCCTCGTTGTGACAATCTTTCAATCAAACCATACATGTATATTATGGAGATTTAAAACCCAGGTATTTTGACTTGTCTGGGAGATATCGATGTAATGATGGTCATCACATCCGCCATCAGAGAATAGATTACCTTTACACCCCCTTCTCATCACCCCTCCTCTGCCCCCTCACCCCCTCCTCACCACTCCTCCCTTGTAGAAATGGAGCTTCAACCCACTATCAGCGTCAGCTATCATAGTCTATGCCTGTAAAGATAAATGGCTTACTGTCCAATATTAATCTTGCTTATATCCGTTTTGGTAATGCTGTCAGAGCAGATGAATTTTTATTCTAATTTAACATGGCTCTTGCCAGTAGCTGGAGAGAGGCCAAATGAGGTTCCACTACACGCACCCATCTTCTGGATCTAATGTCTTGACAACATGTCAGATTTAGAGACGGTAAAACCCTCCTCTGTGGCGGCTCTCCCCCTCTCTCAATGGTCTTGTGAATTCAGCCCGGAAACATAGATACAATTGTGCTCTAACACATTCTTAACATGCCCTCTTCCGCTCCCCCCAACCTCCACCCCCTTGGGTTTCGAGACTATCACCAGCTCACGTACCAGTTTGGATTATGGACCTAATTGAAGTCAATGGCTTGGCCTAGCCCTGCTCCAACCCACAGACATGTGGGAGACTCATTATGCCGCTACACATCTACTTCGAGAGACGTGTCAGCCAGACAGCCGCACTCCAGTTAGGAGGAAGGCATGTAGTATCGACCTTCAACCCTCCCCTCAGGCATTTCAGCTGATTCGCTGTATAAATTGTACGTAGAGCATGTGCTGGCCGACATTATCTGCTTCTAAAATAGATTTTTAAGTAGAGGGAAAGGTTTGTTGCAACTGTGACAGCTTGCAGTGGTCTCTCACCCTCTCCCCCTCTGAGGCCATCTGGGGTGAGAGTCAGTCATCCCCAACACAGTACCAAGGTGTCCCCATGACTACGGGAGAGGATAGACCCCCCTACTGAGGCCTGGTCCTATGCTGGGACAGTGGGTTCCAAAAAGTGATCAATGGCCAATGTTTACTATTTTAAATTGGGCTATTACAGTCCATTACAAATCAGTCTGACAGTACTTTTTACAGTATTTCAATCTCAAGGAAGTATAGTTTGAAGTGACTGAAATGCATCAGGAAGGTATTGTTCAGAGGATCCTCCGGCAATCATTTTTTATGATTTTCAATGTAGAAAAGAACATCATCCTTGATGATGTTGTTTCCCCGAAGTCTGATTTAGTGCCTGGTCTTTTCCACTCTGTTATAATGAGTCCTGCACGTCTTGCAGGCATTGTTGAGTGAAACATACATGTTCCTGAAAGTCTTATCTTTCAGTGATGGGGTCATAATATTTTGTATCTTAAACCATTCAAAAGATAGAGCCATATTTGTAGGAGGAAACTGCATCTAGCAGCTACCGGAGGTTAATGACTTAACCCCGGTTCTATGAAGCACAAATTTTCTCTCGCGACCCCATTTTCAAATCAGGCGACCCCACATGGGGTCGCGACCCCTAGTTTGGGAGACACTGCCATGCTGTATTCCTTTCTGTAAATGTTCCTCTTTAGCTACATAGCTCTATCCATAATACTTTGTCAATGTATCACAGAAACCTGCATGATGTCTACAAAGGTTGTTCTTACTGTGCTGTCATACAGTGCAACATACAGTATAGTGGGAGTACAAATAGATAATAAATACCACTAGTGTCACCAATGACTCCTGTAGCGATATTGGTCCTCGATCGTGTGCATTTAACAGATAAGTGGATACATATATGGTTGAGCTCCCTACATGTAATGCAATTGATTTCCCATTTCCAACGGCCCAGTATTTTATTCTGGATCACCTGTCTGCTTTTAAATAGGATCAGATAAGCATCTTTTTATCTGAAGATCTCGCCTCTGCTCTGCCTATCAGACTTCACAGTTCTTCTTTTCGACAGAAAGTCGCTTCTCACATTTTAATCTGGAAAAATAAAACACGTGTTGTGATAATGATTTCACATGCTTCAGAATAGCCTGCTTTGAAAAAAGTATAGGATATGTCGATAGATGCGCCATGTCTTAGATCAGGGGTGTCAAACTCATTTTGCCCTTGACTTTCTTGTGAGTGCGCTTTCAGCCATTTGGACAGTACAGTACCTAAATGTGGACATACTGAACTGTAACATCATGTTTTGTGTTCTTCAGTGCCAATTGGACGTTGAGTTGTTTCATTTTGACACATTTCAAAACGCTTTGATAAGCCTCCATCCCTATCTCTAAGGAGCCTCCAAGCCTCAGCCCTCCCACACACACATACACACACACAGCTTCAACACTGAGAAGAGGTACTTAATGTTTGGCTCTGGCATGACTCAGATGTGTGGAGGCAGATTCTGTGTGAAGACATACCCAGCAGATAATTAATTACAAAGAAACACTGTGATCCGGGTGTGGAAACCCAGATACTAAGGAGTATCCAAATATGCATTTGTTTTTGGGGTGTTATTCTGAGCTTGATACTGCTTGTGCTGTTCTAATACTGTGATAGTGTTTGTTCAGTTGTGTGTGCTTCTTCTCTCCCCCTCCTGTCTCTCTCTCTCACTCTCTCTCTCGCTCTCTCTCTCTCTCTCTCTCTCTCTCTCTCTCTCTCTCTCTCTCTCTCTCTCTCTCTCTCTCTCTCTCTCTCTCTCTCCTGTCTCTCTCTCTCTCCCCCCCATCTCCCCCTCCTCTCTCTCTCTCCCTCTCTCTCCCTCTCTCTTTCTCCCCCCCCCCCCCCCCCTCCTCTCTCTCTCTCTCTCTCTCTCTCCTCTCCCATAGTATGCAGTGTGGCTGGTTCTCTGGGTGACCTGGAACATCTTCATCATCTGTTTCTACCTGGAAGTGGGGGACCTCTCCAAGGTAATGTGACCTGCCGAGAGCTCTACAGAACTGGAGAGCCTGTTATTATTACCTGCCAGAAAACAGAGCCCATGAATAATATGTCTTTAATGGTCTTCTTCGCATACTATTTAATCACGGTTTACACATTACTTTCGCTTTTTCAGAAAGAGATAGCTGTGAGTCTTTCTGGGTAAGTCTCTTAAGAGCTTTCCACACCTGGATTCCTTTCCACACCTGGATTGTGCTCATTAATCTTTTAAAAATTCTTCAAGGTCTAGGATTTTGCCTGTGCTTAGCTCCATTGTACTTTTTTTTCCCCCTGAAGAACTCCCCAGTCCCTAACTACAACAAGCATACCCATAACATGATGAAGCCACCACTATGCTTGAAAATATGGAGAGTGGTACTTAGTAATGAGTTGTATTGGATTTGCCCCAAACATAAACAATTTGTATTCACAACAGGAAGTTAATTGCTTTGCCACATTTTTTTACTTTAGTGCCTTGTTACAAACAGGATATATGTTTTGGAATATTTGTATTATGTACAGGCTTCCTTCTTTTCACTCAGTCAATTAGGTTAGTATTGTGGAGTAACTACAATGTTGTTGATCTATCCTCAGTTTTCTCCTATAACAGTCATTAATCTCTGTAACTGTTTTAAAGTCACCATTGATCTCATGGTGAAATCCCTGAGAGGTTTCCTTCCTCTCCGGCAACTGAGTTAGGAAGGACTATATGTATCTTTGTAGTGACTTTGGTGTATAGATACAACATCCAAAGTGTAATTAATAACTGCTCAAAGGGATATTCAATGTCTGTTTTTTTTACCAATAGCTGCCCTTGGGTGTTTATGGGCACAACCTCCTTGGGTGTTTATGGTTGTGGTATACAAAGAAAAAGTCAAGAGGTGTGAATACTTTCTGAAGGCCTTGAAAATACGGTGTGACGCAGACATTTCTCCAAGGAAGAGATAACTGGCCGAGACTGGCATCTGTAGATGCATCCATTCAAGCTACAAGTGTAGGCATAATGACAATCGCCAAATGTCCTTACACTTTTTGGTTATTTAACAGATGTTTATTTTTATTCTTCAAATGGTGCATAGAGCACTGTTTGGCTGCTGGAATTAATTTGTGAGTAGACGAATGTGCGTAGGTAGCTTACATGAGCCTTTGATTGTTTGACAATCAGATGAAACATGATGACTGGTTGTGTGTATTTCACATTAAACGATAATACATTTTAGTTAAGTTAAGACAAATCTTTACTACTAGGCCCACGAGAGATCCTATTAAATTAATATGAATTCTATATGTAATTCCATTTTTATTTTTTATTTTTTTAATTTAACCTTTATTTAACTAAGCAAGTCTGTAATTCTATGATTAGGCCTGTAAAAAAATGTAATATACGAGGTCCCGTACAGAGAAAAAAAATACATTAACTAGTAATACAATAATAAGGCAAATATTGATGCAAATGTATCTTCTCTCTCTGCTCCTCCTCCATGCTCAATCTTTCTAATTTAAACTGGGAATGTATTCCATAATCTGTCATCTGTTCATGTATGTACAGTATTAGAACATTTGAGAAGATGTAATTAAAATGTCAAAATGTTCAATATTGTACCCAATTAAAAGGCGAACCAGCCGTGTAACTTGATTATGAAATTCATCAAGTGCTTTTATCTTTTATGTTTTCATTTGGAAAATGAAACTGAAATTACTAATCCCTTTGTTGACCACTGACTCTGAGCGCTTCTCACGACCAGATAATGTCAGAGCTGTGGACATGAGTCAAGTAGAGACATTAAGGTTATATTGCTGTAGCTTTTGGTCACGAATGTGGCCACATTACAAAACCATTGTTGTATCACCAATAATAAGGATTATTATAGTGTTATTGGTCAAGCTAATTTACCGGTAAAGTAGTTATAGTTCAGTTTATACACATAGAAAGGAAAGATAACATGTGTGAGTATTTTGTCACACCATTTGGATTGTGTTTATCTGCGAGAAAGGCTCTTTGAAATGTCTGTACATTTCTTAGTTGATCGTGTTTCCTTGTTGCTCTGTCGTTACTGTTTAATCTTATCTGGGATCTATGGCAACAGATGGAGCTCTCACTTAGTCTCACAGTCTTCACTCTCCTCCAGCCTGTGCCAAAATGGCTTCCTTCCTCCTCAATTGCCTTTGGAGGATTTGGCAGTTTCACCACAGAGATATCTTAGCATCAGGGAATGGCATCTGTTGCATTATAGCTTTATTAGCAGTCAATGTCATTAACAGCTGGAACATGACATGGGTTTGGGGCTATATACACTTTGACAAACTCAGTCCCGGTATATCTGCATAGTACATTGCCTTTTTCTCAGGGAGTTCTCCCTGCTGCATTTAACCACTGCTTTTTTTATGTCTTCTAACTTGCCTGAAATAAATCTCATTAGGAGAGAAAGTTCATTGGCTTCCTTCACAATTCACCAGCGTCAGTTCCCACGAGTGGCATTGTCACTTTTTTTCGCAGGGAGAAGAGGCACTGAGGCATCAACTCATCGCTCCTCATCATTTTGCCTGACTGCCGAAAAGGGCATCTGCGGCTTTGTTGTTCTGAGTGTGATTCTTCTGCTTGTTCTGCATGGTGGTTCTGCTCAGGCACTTTAATTAGTAACAGTAAAGTGATAGTGTGTTAGTTAGTGTGATTTATTTGGCTCACGTTGGGGCGGCTCATGATTTATTAATGTAGGTGTAATGTGTTTAACCAGGAGAGAATCCATTGAGACCCGCCAAGGCAGGAAGATCACACACAGAAACAAATGAAGATAAATAAATGGGACTAATCCCTGCATATTCTTTTCATTACGTGGCGCAATCCTCCTTACAGGTCTCAACTCGCTCAAAGGGGACGTGTCTAGGAGAGTGATTGGCATTGAAATAGTACATGATGTATTTTTTGTCGATCAGGTTTGGGCCTGTAG
Organism: Thymallus thymallus; assembly: GCA_023634145.1. Classification (NCBI taxonomy): domain Eukaryota; kingdom Metazoa; phylum Chordata; class Actinopteri; order Salmoniformes; family Salmonidae; genus Thymallus; species Thymallus thymallus. The sequence continues at coordinate 25,163,812 of CM042412.1, read as the reverse complement.
AGAGAAAGTGTCACCATTCACACTTTCACATTCATGTCAAATGTCTCAAACTGCAAACTGGGCACTCTTAAGAGCACTCCCTTCTGGATTGTGTTTGTGCTTTAATATGTGAATGGGTTAAAAGCGGCAAACTCTTTGGCCTGTTCTCCAATTCCATTGGCATGCCCAGAGATATACAGGGAATTTAATTTGGAGGCCATTGGCAGAGGACTGTTGGCAAAGACAAGAAGTGACACGGCAGAGCAGGGGAGAGTGGGTAGAGCGGGCAGAGAGAGGCATGGAGCTCCAGCCTGAGCCCAGGCAGAGTAAATAAGAGTCCCAGCCATGGCAGTAGACAGCCTTCTAGCTTCTAGACAAATAGTCACAGTCTGGCAGAGACGAGGAGATAGAGAGAGCTGATGGAACAAGAGCTGCTCAGAAACTTCCCTCCCAATCTGGGGCAGACAGATACACCTGGCCCATGTCGTCTCAATCTGGGGCAGACAGATACACCTGGCCCATGTCGTCTCAATCTGGGGCAGACAGATACACCTGGCCCATGTCGTCTCAATCTGGGGCAGACAGATACACCTGGCCCATGTCGTCTCAATCTGGGGCAGACAGATACACCTGGCCCATGTCGTCTCAATCTGGGGCAGACAGATACACCTGGCCCATGTCGTCTCAATCTGGGGCAGACAGATACACCTGGCCCATGTCGTCTCAATCTGGGGATGACAGATACACCTGGCCCATGTTGTCTCATTGTTACTGTTTGTATTGTGTTATGTCATAATACTGATATATTTGCAGCCCTATGAAATATTGCTATGGTTGTAAGTGGCATGGCAGAGCCTCAATGAGTAAATCCTTACATTGGCAGGTTATCTGTGCCCTTTTCCTTGGAGCAACTTTAAAAGCATGCAGCTGGCCTTCTTCCTGTCAGCACACTCTTCATAGCCTTCATATACAGTAAAATTCTGGTATTCTGATAAAGTGTCAGGTCTGGGAGGGATAGTGATTTATAGTCCATTTTAGTGGAGAGGAGGGAGAAGGCTGGCCTGTCAGCACCAGGCTCTCAGAACAAATGATTTACATTGCATGTTCTAGCTCAATAAAGTTATTATTTCCCATCACCACCCATCACACACTCTGAGAGACGTCTAGTTTAGAAACGGGCTGGCCGGAGGAGCTTGACAGGGAGCCGGACACTAGAACTCCTGACTCTCCATTTATCCCATAGTATAGCCTACATCCCTTAGCTTCATGAACTTCTCACACAACATAAGGGAACTATGTTGTTATAAAAGCAAGTGAATTTTACAGGTTAAGTAATGCAGGCCTATCACCACAACTGTTTGCTTTCATCCTAGATAGGTAATTACTTGTGTTATAACCTTTTGGCAGTGCATTGACCCTGAATCACCTAACTTAAAATATCCAGTTGTTAAACTGAAACCCCTGGAGCAGTCAGAGGACTCCAATTTCCCTAACGGGCAAACCAGCACACATACAAGTCTACTCTGATTTGGTTTAAAGTGGTTACTATATATTAGGTTCTATAGACCCTTGATAGAACCCAAGTGTACTTGCTTACATACGGCCCCTTCCCCACAATGCAAAGAGAAACAAATTTGAGAAATAATAGAAAAGTAATAATAAAAGTCATAATAAATACACAATGAGTAACGATAACTTAGCTTTACACACAGGGTTTTATAGCTTTTTAAGGGTTATATCTATATATCGGCTTTCCTATTATTTGAATCGATCTGGCCTGGGCTGAATAAGTAATTAAAAGTACCTGAAGCCTGCCTCTTATTGAGCTATTTATAGTCTGGGTGCCGTGTTGGACGTCATGGCCCTGTCAGGGTTTAATGTGCTGCTGTTAAGAGTTCCCAACTCGGTGTCGGACTCATTTAACAAACCACTAGAACATGTCTTCTCCTGGGTGATTAAAGGCCAAACCAACGACATGGACGTCGCTTGATTGAGTTCAAATGAACTTGATCCACTCCTTGATTTCACTGAGACTCATCGATTCAACAATGGTGAAACATTTTAAACCAATCTACCATGTACGTACACAAAGACATAGCAGAGGTGAAGATGAGAGAATGTATTGATTGTATTGACCATAACCAGATCAATGCATTAGAAAGAAGGCAGACTGGGAACTAAGCCTTAAGGTTAATAACCAGAGTAAATGCAGAGTAAAAGGCAAGGCATGCTCAAGATGCTTCCCTGATGAATGCTGAAGCCTGCAGAGTGCTCTTGGTGTCATTAAAGATGACAATAAAAGTTCCCCCTCCAGTGTGCCATTCAGATTAGAATGACACTAATGCAGTGCTCCGACCAAGAGGGTGCTTGGAAAAGCTTGTAGACGCTTTTCCACTGACTCGGCTGTATGTAAATGCTTCATTCTCCACCCTGCCTCTGCCACTAGCCAATATACCATACTATATATGTATTCATAAATAAACCGCATAAACGTCCCCTAAATCAACGTTCACATTTCAGTCATGTGACAAAAGTTTGTACTTGCATGTGAGCGTGTGTGGCAAACATTTTTTGGACATTAAACTGTCATTTTGTCAGTACATTGTTTTGCTATAATCCAGGGGATTTATTTGAGTTAAAATTCAGTTTCAACAAGCTAGAAGTTTCTCCCATCAATCATCTCTCGGCAGGGGGCCAGTGTGTTTGTCCCACTGCTCCATCTGTGAGGGAATGTGTCATCAGCAATGTCAGTCAGCGGAAACAAACAAACAGACAGACAGACAGACAGACAGACAGACAGACAGACAGACTCTAAATACCACACTCTCTTTTTTTATGCTTATGGTTGTACAGTCAATTCATATTATTCTGAGTCTGTGACTCACTCACATGGATTCATATGACTGTAGAAAAGAAATATGACTGTGGTACAGATCCCTGCATGGAATAGAAATAGACTATTGTCTGCTGTCTGAGTGGTCGCCCATATGAAAAATGATATGCCAGTGTGTAATGGATGCAGGGGCAATCAGAATCAGAATACTTTCCCCATTCACCTGAGAAAAGGAGCCGTCATCTGGGTGAGAGAGTGTAGAGAGATGAATGTGCTGATCAGCGTGGCGTGGTGCCGGTAGGGAAAGAGGTGATTTGTCCAAAGTGGCGTGATTGGCAGGGCTTGACCAGCAGGTCAGGTGGGGTGAAACTAGTCATATCCAACGGCATCGTAGCACAGGCAGGGACCAGGAGATTGCCGTTTCGGTAGAGATAATACAGAGCAGGAACAGGCCTACAGGCTTCACTCCCAGCCAAGATGGGGCAAATAGCGCCGCAATACATCACTCCACTTACAGGTCTGGGACCTCCGTGGATGGTGGGGGAGCATGTAAAGTAGGGTGCTTCTGTTGGGAGAATACATAGCCTACATGCAAAGAAAACCACAAAGAGTGGTTATCGTTGTTGATATGTTTGCAATGTTCTAGTCTGATGTCTGAAGTGTTAAATATCTACCCAGCCTGAAACAGACTCTTTGTCTTAAACCAGTCATTGACTAGGTTGAGTATCCATCGTCAGGGCTAATTACTTGCTAAAAGCAGTGATAGGGCTCTGAGGCAATAGTGCTCTTAAATGTTGCATGCTGGGAGAAAAACAGGTTCATCCCTCAACCGTCTTTTTCATCTCTGGAAGAAAACGTCAAAAAGCATATGCAGGAACCTGTCCAATAATGCCATCAGAATCAAAAAAACTATTTGGAATTTGGCATGGTGATATGAGATCAGTACTGGCTAAATCTATGCGGAGTGTCAACAGGCTTTTTCAGCCCCTTGGTAGCATAGCAGCCTTCACTAGTTTGTTTAGAAAATGAGTTCTTATGATATCTTATGGATTAAATAAACATGAATGCAGTCCAGAGACACCTAGCGCAGCCATCTTTAACTCCTTTGTATTGATATCTGTCTGATTGCTGTGACCTGAACACTGAAAGGACATATAAAACATTCAAATCTAATTAAAAACACCTGACCTTTTAAGCTCACCAAGAGGGTGAAAATCACAAGCCGTGCGATGATGTGTAGTACAAATATAATTGAACACAAGCGTTTAGAATTTACAATCAGAGCTCTTGAATTATGTTGACCCTTCCAAGTAGAGGAGAAACAGAGGAACCGAGGGGGATAATTCAGACATAATGAGAGAGAATTCTGTAGTTAGGTGACGGATCAAGGATAAGTAATAATGAGAGAGAGACTGTTCGTTCCTACTGAATGTTCACACTCTCTCTGTCACAGATGAGCAAAGAGACTACACTAGTAGAAACACAAGGTTCACTACAACAGTCAACCTCATCAAACACTGTGAAGCTGATAGTTTGTCACACCTCATTGGTGCCTTATGTTGGTCATTATCGCCAAACTGTACTGGAGATAATAGTGAGAGAGTATCTGTAGTATCCATGCTACCGTAGCTAGCATTAGAATAGAAGTGGATGGCAATGCCCTAGTAACGTTAGCTCGTCACGTTTTGTATTGATCTGTACCTCAGCAGAACAGATCAGAGCAAATATCCATTCTCTCAAACAGAAGGACTTAATGTATCAAGCAGTATGTAGATCCGAGTAAGGGTGTGTCAGAAAAAGAGAGCTAGAGGACTGAAGGACATTAGCACAGTGCTGCTGTTGATTAGAAGATGGCTTCATTTTTGCTCCATCATCTCTCTTTCTCTTTTTCTTTCTCTTTTTCTTTCTCTTTCTCTTTTTCTTTCCCTTTCTCTTTCTCTTTCTCTTTCTTTCTCTCTCTCTCTCTCTCTCCCTCTCTCTCTCTCTCTCTCTCTCTCTCTCTCTCTCTCTCTCTCTCTCTCTCTCTCTCTCTCTCCCCCTCTCTCTCTCTCTCTCTCTCTCTCTCTCTCTCAGCACCATTACACAAATAGCAATTAGTTCACTGCCTGTTCTGTTGTAACATCAGGGCTTATTCCAAAGGTCAATCTTTATTGCTAATTGCTTAGATGAAAATTGCACTTTTTTCTCACTCACTCACCCAAGACACCATCAAATATTTAATATACAGTACCAGTCAAAAGTTTGGAAACACCTACTCATTCAAGAGTTTTTCTTTATTTCTACTATTTTATACATTGTAGAATAATAGTGAAGACATAAAAACTTTGACATAACATATATGGAAACATGTAGCAACCAAAAAAGTGTTAAACAAATCAAAATATATTTTATATTTTAGATTCTTCAAAGTAGCCACCCTTTGCCTTGATGACAGCTTTACACACTCTTGGTATTCTCTCAACCAGTTTCAACTGGAATGCTTTTCCAAAAGTGTTGAAGGAGTTCCCACATATGCTGAGCACATTATTGGCTGCTTTTCCTTCACTATGCGGTCCAACTCATCCCAAACCATCTCAATTGGGTTGAGGTCGGGTGATTGTGGAGGCCAGGTCATCTGATACAACACTCCATCACTCTCCTTCTGAGCCAGAGCAGTCCGCTCCACCGGTGCCCAGTCCGGGTCCGGCCGTCTGCTCCGCTCCAGTACCAGAGCAGTCCGCTCCACCGGTGCCCAGTCCGGGTCCGGCCATCTGCTCCACTCCCAGGCCAGAGCAGTCCGCTCCACCGGTGCCCAGTCCTGGTCCGGTGGTCTGCTCCACTCCATGGCTGGAGCCGTTTGCCCCACCGGTGCCCAGTCCGGGCCCGGTGGTTTTCCCCGCTCCATGGCCGGAGCCGTTTACCCCACCGGTGCCCAGTCCAGGCCTGGTTATTTTCCCCGCTCCATGGCCGGAGCCTTTTACCCCACCGGTGCCCAGTCCGGGCCCGGTTAATTGCCCAGCTCCATGGCCGGAGCCGCTTGCCCCACCGGTGCCCAGTCCGGGCCCGGTTGTATTCCCCGCTCCATGGCCAGAGCCGTTTACCCCACCGGTGCCCAGTCCGGGTCCGGTGATTTTCCCCGCTCCATGGCTGGAGCCGTTTGCCCCACCGGTGCCCAGTCCGAGTCCGGTTGTTTTCCCCGCTCCATGGCCGGAGCCGTTTACCCCACCGGTGCCCAGTCCGGGCCCGGTTATTTGCCCAGCTTTATGGCCAGAGCCGTTTACCCCACCGGTACCCAGTCTATTGCTTCTCTATGTAGCCATGGACAGAGTCTGACAGGTCTATTCTTTCTGTTTCTGGTGGTGGTTTGTAATGGATCCCTAATTAGAGGCAGCTGCAGTGCATCGTCTCTAATTAGGGATCCTACATAGGTTTGTATGTTCCACACCGGGGTGTGGGTCATTATTTCGCAAGTCACAGTGAAAAGTAAGTGTGCTATATTACGTTTTGTCAAATCGTGTTTGTTTATTTGTTAGTTCGTACATTGATTGAATATTCAGTAAAGAAATGTCAAACTACAATCCCTGCGCTGCGTCTTGGTCTCTGTATGCACCCTTTCGTGACATAATTGAAATGCATTCCAAGTGACTACCTCATGAAGCAGTATTAAAGCAATATTAAAGCTGATCTACTGTACCCCCCCCAAAAAAAAAAAAAAATATATATATAAATAATAATAAGATGAAGATTTGCTTTGCATAGGTACAGTACTGATCTTTTTCTGTGTGCCTTCTATAGGGTGGCCACATGCATTGGTGATGAAATTTCACTTTCTTATATTATAAAATATATTTCACCAAGACAAATGTTCTGAATTGTTAATTGGGGTCTTTCCCTAACAACATATCATTTAGTAACCTAATACATCCGATAATAACCACTGAGCTCTGTTGACATACAGTAGCGGTGCAGGTTTCTTGTAACAACTTTAGATTTTACATTTTGTTGTCCTCGTCGTCTTCAAAGTTGTTTCCACGGGTCGCAAAAAGCAAAATTAACAAATACATGAGCTGAATTAAATGTAAAAGGTTTTGAAAATAAAAAGCTTGTTATACACTCAGTGCTCCGTTGACATTTCACAGACAGTTGTTTTTGTGAGAAATCACTGAAAAAGAATAGGAATTTCGAAAGAATGTGAAAAGTGTATACTAAAATATGAAAATACTATATGTCATGTCTCAAAATCGATATCTATTTTACCTCTATATTCTTTTTTGTACTGTGGATTTGAGAAGAAAGATTACTAGTTCAATGGGAAAGTGAGCCTGTCAGGTAGCCAGTACCCTTAATTCTTGCACAGAATCCATCCTAGCTGATGCAATGCTTTTCTTTGGCCACCATTGATTTAGTCACCTTATTTCTGCCAATCCTACAAGGATAAAAACTCCCATAACTTTTGAACTGATTATGATAACATGAGGTTTGGACCGTTGGTTTTCTTAGAGGATTACACAATTAACATATTATTTTACCCGTTGGTGAAAATATGCATTTTATATTGGACACCCTACATTCTATAGAAAAAGGGAAAGGGTATACTAGTCACTTGTACAACTGAATGCATTCAACTGAAATGTGTCTTCCGCATTCATTTATTCTATGAGCCTGTTTGATCATTTTGCACCACAGCTTCTAAAATGGAATAATACATTAAACTATAAAAGCTATGATAATGTGTGATGCACAGTATGCATAGCATTTCCTATGGTTCAGCTGTATCATAATAATAGATATCATTTCTAAAGCTGCCTTGACTAGGCTGCCTCGATCACTCTCCCTGAATGAATGACCTTCACCATAAATACAATTCTCTATCCTCAAGTGGACAGCGCATTGTAAAGACACCCCCTGCGGCTACTGTTCCAGAGATTGCACAGGAATGCGCGAACAAACAACGAAACCAAACAGACACAAAATAAATTAAACCTTTTTCAGCTGTTCATCTCTCTTTCATAGATCTACCGCAGCAAATTCTCCGTCAAACAGTTCGGTTCTAAACACTGGGGACCTACTGGAGAGAAGTGATGAGGAGCATAACAGAGATCCATTTAAATGTGCCGCTTATGCCTTCTTTAAAGATCATTTCCAGCTTGTTTTCCCAAAGAGGGAAATTGAACACATCAAATTTAACCTTCAGAAAAATAATTTAGGATATTCTCATTGAAGTGAGAATATGATAATATATCGCCATTCCTTCTCTGTGTGGGGAATGGATTGGTAAAAGAGGCAACAATTTCAGAGGGATGAACAATGAAAGTCTTCATATCCTTTCTATTTTACACACGTCTATGTCTATTGTCTTTTACGGTGTTCTGCCTCTGCCCTCAACCGCAGTGTCCTTCATCAGTCATCTCAATCCCCAAGAGGCACTGGCCAACATTCAAATAAATTCACCCTCATTCGCTGATCATAGACACAGGGATAGGGTTTGCATCTATGGACACTGTCAATTAATATTCCCAGTGTAGGGATATGATTTTTCCATGACAGTTGCCATACCCGTTGTGAGAATCCCAGGATAATAATCCTAGCTGTATGCACAGACAGACCAAATATTAGCACCATGCTCATGTTCATTTGATGTCTGTCTGATGATATTTTCTTATTTGATAGATTCTTACTCTCTGGAAGTAGGTCACTCAGAAATAGACATTGGTGTGTCTGTCTGGTTAGTTCCGTCCACTGATCTGCCAGTAGCATTTCATTGAGACGTTGGTTGGAAATTGGGTTTGTGAGAGATTCTGATACTGTCCTGGGGGGTCCTGGAGGTTGGTTCTTTCTGGTGTCATTTAGATATGATGTCTTAACCAGGCTATGGACTTACATACAGTATACCCTTAACCATGGTCCCGTTGTACCACACACATCAGAGGAGGATGGTGGCACCTTAATTGGGGAGGACGAGCTGGTGTGAATGGCTGGAGCGGAATCAGTGGAATGGTATCAAATACATAAAACACATGGTTCGATGCCATTCCATTCGTGCCATTCCAGACATTATTATGAGCCGTCCTCCCATCAGCAGCCTCCCCTGATATACATTTATCCTTGCACATACGGCTATTATTTAGCTCTCTTGTGCTGCAACACAGATTCCAAGACATTGTGTAATCGCATATTTTTTTCGTTAGCTAGCCGAGTCATTCATTCCATGAAATGTAGTCTGAGACATAATAAACCAAGCTGTGGTTTTCAGTTATTATTTTCCCCTGCACCCAGTGACTCCTTACGAATTATTATTTATTTGTTTCGCGCTCCCTTTTCATCATTGCCTGGGCTTTTGTCTCTGTAGATTTAATGAAAGACTTAATGACACTGAGCTCTCCCCCGGTGCTGCGTGTCTCAGAACTCTTTCTGATTCCCTGCTCCTGGCATATGTTTAGAATTAGCTTATAATAGGGAATGCTAAACTGAAAGGATTCTGCCTTTATTTTCCCCAGCTGTTGCGGGTGCTTGTGTTGATGAAGGTCAAGGGTGAGTGTTCTTTGGGTTTCCACGCACCTTCTGTCATGTAAGGCTTCAACAGAGTACCGTGACATCAGGGGGTCAGAAGCACGGGCAGGAAGGGGGGGGGGTCATTGAGAGATTGCTTATTTCACGGGTCTATCCGAGGCTTTTGTCTAGGAGAGTGTCTATGTGAATACTAACTGTGTTAGCCAGGGGCTTTCAGGGCTGCCTCTCAGGCCTGTCTAAGGACCATGCTCCTAGCTGCCTCCTGGCCCAGAATAGCAGGGATAGTGTATTTCTTTAGGGGACCTGAGCAGGTGATGTCATGGGGATGACAGCCATTAAGGATCAGTCATCTGAGTGCCTCCAGCTGAGCCAGGAGATCTCCTGAACCCAGACCTTCTCTCTCCTGGACATATAATTGCAACTAGGACAGAAACCAAAGGGTCTCAACCACTCTGATAAGTATGTAGGAACTGACCCAGGGTCAGTGAGGGCTCACCTGTCTGTTCCCAGCTACACCTAGGGCACAAGGAAGACCATCTCTTCTGTATTATAATGAGGCTTGTAATAATCATACTCAGAGGCAGGTATTGTATGTATTTCTTGCCTGTTTTCCATAGTTACCATAGTCTGTGCAAATGAGAGACAGCCAACAATGTAATGGATGTGACGTTCATTAGCATAACATCGTCATTGTGCGCAACACAAGGAATGGCATTGTGGCTCAGCTGTGTATCCTCGGCATTAAAACTCAAGGATGGAAAATAATCACACTGTAATTCCCGACCAGGGAGTGGAATACAGCAGGCATTGGAAATGAAGCGACTTAAGATGAGCAACAGTAATTCCGGACTAAGCGGCGTATCATGTGGAAATGATCTGAGGCAACACAGCTCCCTGTTAGGCGTTTCAATACCCGCCATCCATCAAAAACATCTGACGTTTTAAAAAGAAACACACCCACTGAGCTAAATAATAAATAGTATTTAATTGCTTTTAATGGCTGATCAGGTTCGTGAGGGAAGAGGTCCTTTCTGTGCTGCTATGAAATGTACTGCCAGTCTGAGATAAACACTATCAGTGTGTGGGCTTGGGCTTTTAGCTTCCTAGAAATCAGCTGTACCTTGTAGTTAGTTACTGTAATGGTTCAGAAAGATAGACAGGGACTCCATGTTTCTATAATAACAGCTTGGTATGATCAAGCTCCAGTAACAATGATGTTAAACTACTTTACTCTCACCATAAACCCTCTGTCCTTTGAGATTGATTAGTGTTGTTATTTTGATGCTCTCTAATTAGCCGTGTCAGTCTCATTATGGATGAGGAGCAGTCTGACATTTGGAGAAGATCAGCTGCTAATGTCTTATTGACACAGTCACCGAGTCACAGACACAGCAGCACAGTAGAGACTGTTGGATTCACCGGGGGCCATTACCCTAGTTTGTTTTCTTAGTTACGTCAGTTAGGCCTAAATAGTTGAACAGTCCTCGTTGATATTCCAGTGAATTCCAAGATGGCTGACCATAAAGTAGCTTGTGCCAGCTGTCCATCTTTTTAAACAAGAATGGATGAACAATAGAACAGCTTGAGATTCAAGTCAAAAGTAATGAGAATCCCTAATCCCTTTCTTGGAGAACTCAGTCAGATGGTTGTACCTCTTCTTTCTCAGAATACGTCCCCATGTCCCTTCCCTCCTCACTCTCTTCATCACTTTAGGAATAAAGCTTGGGCAGGCATCACAGCCCTATTGCAGAGTGCCACACAAATAAGAATCCTGAAAAGCCTGTCAGTTTTTGGCCAAGACAGAATGTAATTTTTATCCATACTTGGCTGTTGTGCTGTTTGTTTCAAGGCTCTGATGTTGCTGCTGCTGTGGCTGGCTTCACAAACGAACAAAGACACATGAAGACACAACCTGTCGTTAATATTATAGCTTTGTTCAGCTTCCATTACTCTCTCTGTCTCCCTCTCCCTGTCTATTGTTTTACTGCTGTATATCCTGCCCTTCCTCTCTCCTCCTTCCTTCACTCATCCATTCCCTCTCATTCCGAGGAACAATTAACCTCCTGTGGGGTGTGATGGAACCCTGCTGCCTCCCTCTCCCTTCATCTCGCCTCTCCTCCATCAAGGTAGTGGACAGACAGGAACAAGGGAGGTAGCATCTATTCCTCCAGCTAGCTGGCTGTGTGAGATCTACCTCCTATGGAGCGCTCCGATGGACTCATACATAATGACCATATAGCCCCATATCATATTGATCAGTTATTCATTATGTCATGACTACCTCCCCCTGACTGAAGTGAAATGTCAACACCACCTAAATGATTGATTAGGATTATGTCATCACAATGGTAAAGGACTTGGATATGTCAGTGGTGCGCCCTGTGTTGGGTGCCCTGTGTTGGGTGCCCTGTGTTGGGTGCCCTGTGTTGGGTGCCCTGTGTTGGGTGCCCTGTGTTGGGTGCCGTGTGTTGGGTGCCCTGTGTTGGGTGCCCTGTGTTGGGTGCCCTGTGTTGGGTGCCCTGTGTTGGGTGCCCTGTGTTGGGTGCCGTGTGTTGGGTGCCCTGTGTTGGGTGCCCTGTGTTGGGTGCCCTGTGTTGGGTGCCCTGTGTTGGGTGCCCTGTGTTGGGTGCCCTGTGTTGGGTGCCGTTTGTTTTGCCTCGTACGTGACGTCTCGCATAGAAAAAGCCATGTAAACATATACAGCCCATCTCAGACACGAACGCATGATTATGGAGGTTCTGAAACGGAATATGGCGCTTGGCAGCTCCAGGCTTTCGGGAGACTTGTGCACAAATAAGATGTTGTCGCCCTAAATGGAATGTGGCATTAGCTGTGTGTGCTATGAGCCTGTTAAAGAGCTCTCTGTCCTCGTACATCGTTGTCACATGTTTCTCCCTGAGCCATTCTCTTGATAGCATCCCCGTACAGTATCTAGAGGGGTCAAACCAGTTGCGAAGGAGACATGTGGATCTACAGCAAATACCTGTTTGTCACTATTAGTCACTTGACTCACACATGCCCAAGATGCAACCATTCACATGTCATTGACTCCATTTTCCATCTCTTCCCTGAATGTAAGGGTACAGTATTGAAACTGACAGATATAACAGGAAAATGTACCATACTCTTCTCTTCAGGTGATTTTGAATGCCAGTCTTCTTCTTCTCTTTGTCTGGAAGGTATGTACACACACACACACACGCAGTAACCACACACACACATTCTGGAATAATGACACCTCAGTCTGCTAAGCTTGTCCAGGAGTGTTCTAGGAGGTGCTGGAGGATTCACAGGGATTTGGTATTCCAATTAAATGTAAATGACCTTGGGGAGGAGCTGCATTCTGCCTCAGATCACTAGTCTATGATAAACTTTTTATTCCCCTCCAGAAAGTGGCCAGACAGCAACCTTGGTCATAGCACATCCTGTCATTATTTGTTCTTTATACTGCCTTTGTGTCATTTTAAAGAAAAAAACTCCTTTAAGCATTATGGAATACAGGCGAAGGGGGACACATGGGAAATGAAAGAGACAGTAAAACAAGATGCTCCATGACGGTTTGATGATGGTACAGGTTTGGGGCTTGGTTCTGCTCAGCTCGGCAGACCCTGTTCGGCTCGGCACATATCCAAAGATCTGGGATTAGTCTGGGATATTTGTTACCAGATGTTTACCTTCTTATGAAATTCGTGAAGCTATTAATTAAGCTCACATGCTCTGATAAATATGAATGAATTAGCACTGGTTTAACTTAGATTACAGGGCTCTTGGTGTGTGGACTGGAATTGCTCAATGGATGACATTAGAATTCAGCGCCACCTGTGTAACACTACTGTTTGTGTAAGATAAATTGATCACCTCTTTGCAGCTTACAATAAGAACCCTGTTCATCCACAAAAAAACAGGTCAAAAGTATCTACAGGTAACTGGCAAAATAAAGGAAACACCAACATAAAGTGTCTTAGTAGGGCATTGGGCCACAACATGAGCCACCAGAACAGCTTCAATGCGCCATGGCACAGATTCTACAAGTTTCTGGAACTCTATTGGAAGGATGCCATTCTTCCACAAGAAATTCCGTAATTTGGTGTTTTGTTGATGGTGGTGCAAAACACTGTCTCAGACGCCACTCCAGAATCTCATATAAGTGTTCAACACACATGCAATACACACACGCACACACACACACACGCACATGCACATGCACACACACACACACACACACACACTCCCTTCAAACCCCCTATGTTCCTTTGAGACCCCTCTTTCAAAGTCACTGAAATCTCTTCTAGCCATGTTAGCCAACATAATGGGCAACTGGGCATTTTTATACATGACCCAAAGCATTATGGGATGTTAATTGTTTAATTAACTAAGGAACCAGACCTGTGTGGAAGCACCTGCTTTCAATATACTTAGTATTCCTCATTTTCTCAAGTGTTTCCTTTATTTTGGCAGTTACCATTATATTTCTACAACAAACTGAATGGATAAATAACTTTGTTTCAGGTATTTATACTGAACAAAAATATAAACGCAACATGCAACAATGTCAATCATTCAACTGAGTTACAGTTCATAAAAGGAAATCAGTCAATTTAAGTAAATTCATTAGGCCTTAATCTATGTATTTCACATGACTGGGCAGGGGCACAGCCATGGGTGGGCAGGGGCACAGCCACCAACTAGGGAGCCAGGCCCAGCCAATCAGAATAATTTTTCCCCCTTTTTCGCACAAAAGAGCTTTATTACAGACAGAAATACTCCTCAGTTTCATCAACTGTCCGGGTGGCTGGTTTCAGACGATCCCGCAGGTGAAGAAGCCAGATGTGGAGGTCCTTGGCTGGCATGGTTAAATGTTGTGAAGCCGGGTGGACGCACTGCCTAATTCTCAAAAACGACGTTAGAGGCAGCTTATGATAGAGAAATTAACATTACATTATCTGGCAACAGCTCTACTGGACATTCCTGCAGTCAGCATGTCAATTGCATGCTCCCTCAAAACTTGAGACATCTGTGGCATTGTGTTGTGTGACAAAACTGCACATTTTAGTGGCCTTTCATTGTCGCCAGCACAAGGTGCACCTGTGTAATGATCATGCTGTTTAATCAACTTCTTGATATGCCACACCTGTTAGGTGGATGGATTATTTTGGCAAAGGAGAAATGCTCACTAACAGGGATGTAAACCTTTTTGTCCATATGGAACATTTCTGGGATCTTTTATTTCAGCTTGTGAAACATGGGACCAACACTTTAAATGTTGCATTTATATTTTTGTTCAGTATATATTACAAAAATAGAACCATACATTTGTTTAATAAGTTCAAAGATTTTCATAAAGAGAGTGATCCAATGTTCCCTCAGGCTCAGAAAACATTTCTTCACTGTTTGAGCTGTTGCCCTGAAAGTGGCCGCACAGTCCAATGCTCCTCTGTTCGCTTCAAGCAGCAAACAGAATTGTTTGTCATTGTGTTATTTCCAGCCGGTTGGCTTTGTTTGATGAGCCTGGGCTCCTGTCACTTTTTCTGGGGTGCAAATGGCCCTATTACACTACTGCTGGCTGCCAGGGCCAGGCTCCACTGTGGGGGCCCACGTTAGCCCCACCATCACCCCAACACCACCACACAATCGGCAGCCACTTCCCCTTCCACAATACACTTACCCAGTAGATATCCACTCCCCTCTCTCACATTTGATTTCGCTCATTGATTTGTGTCCTTGTAGGGTGGGAGTAGGTGGATGGATGGATGGATGGATGGATGGATGGATGGATGGATGGATGGATGGATGGATGGATGGATGGATGGATGGATGGATGGATGGATGGATGGATGGATGGATGGATGGATGGATGGCTTCTCGGCCCTGGAGCCATACCTTAGCTACCACAAAACTCTGTCCCATTACGTGTAGGTCAGAAGGGTTATTATAGATTGTAGACCCATTTAACCAATATTCCCCAAAGGTCTTTTCCTCAGTATTGTCATTTTGGGGTAGGTTGGGATGGGCATGAGTGGTGTGTGTGTAGGGATTGAGGCGACATTCTGTAGTTCTACTCTCTGTTTGCTTCCATTATGCTAGTGGCTATAGGCTGCTATATAAAGATCACATTTCTTATTCTAAGAGCTGGCTGAGAATAACTTATTTTGCATATCTATCTTAACCCTTTCAATGGGGAATGTTCTACATTCCTTCAAACTAAATGTATTTTCACTCCACCAATCTGTAACCCAACATGACTTTAAGTCATGTGTCTCCAAACAGCAGTGAGAGGAGCAGATGCCCTGAGAATCATCTCTCCATGAGTTTCATTTCCCACTTAATGAACTGTCGACCAGGGGCGTCTGTACACACACACACACACACACACACACATACACACACATGCAGACGCACACACTGCGCGCACACACACACACACACACACACAATTAATCTCTGCCTCTGTTCCATTCTCTCTGGTCCATTTGAAATGAACACATTCTGCATACATCATTTGGATGGCTTTCATATGCTTTCATAGAGCCGTTGTTTCTGCATGTGTACTGTACGTGTATGGCATGTGTGACGAGAGAGCTACAGCACGGTGTGTGCCACAAACAGTATTTCTTTTTAATTAATGATGGGTTGTTATTTTCTCTCAAGGTGGGGCTGTTTTTGCTTTGTGTGCACACCGGAGATATGAGGGTTCAAGTCAGGTTCATAGTCATTCATCGATCCATCATCTCTTTGAAAACACCACTCATGAATTGGGCTTGGGTCCAAAATGGTGGAATAGAAAAGCTTTTACCTCAATTGAATAAGGCTGCTTTTGATTAATGCAGTTTAACAAATTATGATGCCAGACTTGATAGTGGTTTTATTTCATTATTTATCTCTTGCAAAAGCAGACCCATTATATACTGAGAAAATAATTGCCAACATTAGTCAAATGAAGTTTCCCACCAAAGGTGCGTAACAAAAATAAAGAAATCAATGGTGAGACAGCTCCAGCTGAATGGAAGCCATGGCAAAAACTGTTACAAACCACAGCACAGCATCCTATGCTAGCTGATTTTACTAATCATACAGTATTGTATAAATATAATAAGGTACAATACAGTATATGGTAAAATATTGTTATTGGTCTTCAATCATCCAGCTGCTCATTTTCACTTCATTTAATTACAGCTTCATAGTTGCATTGTATGTTAATAAGATTTGCATTTAAATTATGAGAATAATGTATTTTATGAATGCTTATATGAATAAGCAACAGGTATACACTGAGTGTACAAAACAACACCTCCCTTTTTCCCTCAGAACAGCCTTAATTCGTCCGGGCATGAACTCTACAAGGTGTTGAAAGCGTTCCGCTGGGATTCTGGCCCATGTTGACTCCAATGCTTCCTACAGTTGTTTTAAGTTGGCTTGATGTCCTTTGGGTGGGGGTCCATTCTTGAAACTGTTGAGAGTGAAAAACCCAGCGGCGTTGCAGTTCTTGACACTCCTGGCACCTACCACCATACCCCGTTCAAAGACACTTAAATATTTTGTCATCTTCTGAATGGCACACATACACATTCCATGTCAAAATCCTTCTTTAACCTGTCTCCTCCCTTTCATCTACACTGAATGACGTGGATTTAACAGGTGACATCAATAAGGATTCATAGCACCTGATCCGTCTATGTCATGGAAAGAGCATGTTTTCTACACTCAGTGTATTATTAAATTGTCAGTCCTGGAGCGTCTTACAGTGTGTTGTTTGTGTTCATGTACTGTATGTTGGTTGTGCCTGTCATAGATGAAAGTATAGGCCTAATGGCTTAAGCAATGATAGTATCTTTGGTGGTTATATGAGTAAACAAGATGAGAGGGTCTGAATAATCAAAAGAACACAGTGGGCAGCTATTTCTCATTTGCTTGCCCAGTTGAAAGTACAAAAAAAAACAACAGCGATATCAAAACATATTATTTTATTTCACAGTCACACCTGCACTAATAAAGCATAATATGCTAAGGATTTCTCCTTCTCTTTTTTAACAGCATGCGACTTCCCAATTATGAATTTACTTTTAGATATGCAAAGAGGTGTCTTGGGGTGCTAAAGGCAGTAGCACTGCTTGGTTGAGAACATAAAAAAGCATCTGGAGAATTGGTAGATAGATAGAAGTTTGAGAATGTCATTATACTATCCAATGGAATGAGTGTGTTTTCAACCCTTACATGTTGTCAACTAATATCCCATTACGACAGTGTTGCGTAAAATCAACATAAATCTTTTAATTGCTTTTATTTGGCCTAAACGTAATTAAGCTAATGAAGCATGCCCTCTAATCGACACTTGTGATTGTCTAGATGAGATGCCTATCTTCCATCATGATCATTTACATAATTTCCCCATCACCATCTCCAGCAGCAGAGATAGACTTAGAGCCCTGCCTCAGTTTTCAGTCTATAGGTGGGGCATCATCAGTAGTATAGTTCCCATTTACTGATTGTTTGATGCAACTGTGAGCAGAGCCGACACCCAACAGCCATACACTCTTACACAGCAACGGGCCTGTGGCCTGCCATGGCTACAGTCACATTCCAGACTACACTGAGACGAACACTGAGCTCTACGGATTATGGAAGCGCTATTCGCAGAGTGTACTGTTTATTTATTTAAAACGGCACAATGTGTTTCACTGACCGAAATACCCTCGTCATCCTGTCATAATTCCCAGCATTGCTGGAGTGCGTTGTGCATTTAATCTTTTGTTCTGTTTCTGAGATAACATTGTAGTTAGAAACAGGGCCAAATGGTCCAAATTGAGCCCGGTCCCCTTGTGTTTATGCTACTTTTGATAAGCTTGGTTTTCGAGAGGATATTTAGTGTCAGTAGCCTTCATCCTTGATACACTTAAAAGTAATTTGCGACATCACACACGCATCCCTTCTTGCTGTCATAGCTAGTTTGTGTCAATGATGCCCACACCTCCTCTGTGTATGTAATGTATGAGATGTTGGGTAGATACGACTGACGATGACAGTGTGTACAGTCATATTTGTGCCAGGGGAGATCACCAGTTCTGGTTGAGGCTTTGTTGATATTCTGACCATCTTGATAATGAGTCATCATTGACTCTGATGGGTTTTCATACCCACCATCACCAGAGCCCTCTTGCAAAATATCTATATTTTTATAGTTGCCAATGTAACATTTAACATAATCAGACTGCAAATCATCATGGCTCTTTAGGAGAGCTTTATTAAAATATTGCTTTGATGCAGTTTGTACAATCTCAATTGTTTCAGAATCCATTCATATTTACCAAGTGGTTTATTTTCCTTCAAAAAAAAAAGCACTCCCATGTGCTGTGGGGCTGAATTAATAAGCTAGCTTGGCTAATTATTCATTTAGCTAAGCTACAAAAAAATGTATCTAACAGAAACTGTTAAGGATGAACGGCATTATCTTATGACACACATATCTCCAGACATCACAGAGGTGGGGGATGATGTACAGTCAAGGGATGAATGCTAATGAGAGATGGACCAGCCGCCTTATTATTGGTTGAGAGAGAGAGAGAGAGAGAGAGAGAGGGGTATTAAAATGTATGCACTCACTACTGTAAGTAGCTCTGGATAAGAGCGTCTGCTAAATTACTAGAATGTAACTACAAGGAAACGTAGAGGACCTATTGGATGAATAAGCTCATATAGTGAAATGATAATAAAGCTTCATTATGATTTTGACTTGAGCTCTGAATGGCGACAAGCTCATTATGATCGTGTGAGAAAATGTAAATGTACTCTTTCCATGACCAGGTGAATACAAGTGAAAGCTATGATACCTTATGATGTCACCTGTTAAATCCACTTTGATTAGTGGTCACCAACCACCAATTTCTAGTCAATCGCTAAACATTTCTGTAAAAAAAAACAACGATAAAGCCTTGAGTTCCAATTTTTTAAATGTATCTTGTGCTGTTGGCGGTAGGTTCAACAGATTTAGCTGCCCTGTGCACCCTGTGTTCTGATTTAGAACCATTTAATGTGTCTGAAGGTACAAATCCGCCTTCCCAGTAGGCCCAGAGAGCAAATCAAGTGAACTATAGGCCTACCACTGGCCAATCAGATTGCTCAGATTTGTCTGCAATAACGTAGCAGGCGTACATAAAAAAAAAGCTACAGCAAAGTTGATACTGTGAGATTTCAATACTTTTAAAACCGTGACTAGAGAGAGACTGTCAACGAATACAGCAAAGAGCTGCTGTTTTTTTGAGTGTGTTCATGTTCATGGTCTTACTCAGCACTGTCAAGGCTATAAAAGCCATAAAATGCACTACAACCAACACTGCAGCTGTAATGAATGAGTAGGAAAGTGTATCTATAGGCTTGCATTGTTATTATTAGCGGCTTGGGTCTTTTTTAATATCACAGAATATTCTGTTCATAGGAGTAACAACATGAATTTTTGCATGAGGCAGAAATCAAATCAAATCAAATTTTATTGGTCACATACACATATTTAGCAGATGTTATTGCAGCTGTAGCAAAATGCTTGTGTTCCTAGCTCCAACAGTGCAGTAGTATCTAACAATTTGCAACAATACACACAAATCTAAAAGTAAAATAATGGAATTAAGAAATATATAAATATTAGGACGAGCAATGTCGGAGTGGCATTGACTAAAATACAGTAGAATAGAATACAGTATTTACATATGAAATACAGTACTGTTTTTTTTTATTTTGTTTTTTAAGTCTCTTTGACTCGGAAAGTGATCTTGACTGAGAAAAGGTTGGTAGATGAAGGGGAGGAGAATAATTTTAAAGCTTTGAGACAATTGAGACATGGATTGTGTATGTGTGCCATTCAGAGGGCGAATGGGCATCCAGCCAACTTAATACAACTGTGGGAAATATTGGAGTCAACATGGGCCAGCATACCTGTGGAACACGTTTGACTAAGGACTAAAGGGGGTGCAACTCAATAGTAGGAAGGTATTCCTAATGTTTTGTACACTCAGTGCATGTTTCTCATCTTATCCTTCCACCCACCTAACCTATCCAAGGCTATCCATAGAGGCCATCATGTGTAACCCAGCATAATGCCTAATTCAAACAAACACCCAACCCAGCATGTTGAACAGAACAGAGTGGATCTGTGTGTCCCTGATACACTCCTTCTCTCTGGAGAGCCGGGCCCTAGGCCCCAGGCTGCCATCCATCTGGGTGCCAGCTTGAGCCAAGTGGAGTGTGGCTGCTTCCCCCAGCCAAGGTGTCCCGTCACACTCCAGTGAAACCAGGGCCCAGTTGAGTTGGAGGTCTGCCCTTGTCTATCTGCCTAGGGCCCTAAATCAGGGGGATGGAATGGGCTTCCTCCTTTCCTTCATGCTCACCTACACAGCAACACCAGTGGAGCGGCAAAGCCTTCAGCGCAGCACAACGCCAGATCATCCCAGGACCAATAAAGGAAGGAGTAACTGCCGTTTGTCACAAACCCCCCAGAGTTTAAAGTGATATCCACTTGAGCCAGTTTCCACGTCTAAGTCATTTGCCTGGGGAAGAAATCCACTAAGTTAGGAGCTGAAGGGCCCCTCCTTGAATTTGATGAGGTTTTCTACAGCTAAACCAGTAATCCCCCTTCTCTAATGTGGATGGATATCTATTTCTCCCTCTCTCTCTGGATGAAAGCCGTGGCAATCCTTCCCCTTTGTGATTGTTCTTTGTTCTGCATGGTCCAAGTGGATGGTCTAGTGGTCCAGAGGTCCTGCTGTTTGAGCTGGTGCCAAGCAGACAAGGAGCGGGGGGACGAGGGCCCACTGACCCCTGACCCTCCACTGTTGCCCATTGACTCTGGTCCTGGCAGCTGCTGACACTGGAACAAGCTCTCTAGAAGAGAGAACCCTTATGTCTAACACTCCTTCCAGCCGAGCCAACAGTCTCTGATTGTTGCAGAGGAGATAAAGGACACTGTCTCGCTAAAGGACACCAGCCGATAACAGAGGCGATAAAGGACACAGTCTCGATAAAGGACACCAGCCGATAACGTAGTGCACTTCTCATTCTCTCAAGTGTGACTGGCCAAGTTGAGGCAACACAACATCTCATTCAGAACAGAACAGAAGACTCCCATTGTCTCCCAGCGGTGTCCATTTATATTCATAGAGTACTGGTTTGTGGTATGTGAAATGGAACTGCGTCTTAGAAATCAGCGGGTTGTTTATCTCTCTCTGTTGGGTTTTCCTTTCCACACACACCGGTCACATCAGAATGCTTTTCTCTGCCACCAGTGTATGAACCATCTGCAGGTGCGATTCAAATGGAGCGTGTCTTATTGAACAGCCATACCTCCTCCACCTCTGGCAGCCATTCAGTATGAGAGTCCTGCAGCCAGCCAACAGTAAGGGTTACTGGACCCTGCAGAGAACCAGAGACTAAGGTCTAGAGCCTTCCAAACAAAAGGTATTCCAGAGTTCATCCTATCTGAATGGTGTTATGACACTAGGGTTCTGGCATTTTCAGTTCAATCTTCTAAAGGTCAGTTATAATATGGAGACAAGGCATCTGAAGGTGATTGCCATGTGTCCTATTATATTGAAATTGACTCTAATCTGAAGGCAGGTATTCCGTTTTTTTTACTTTATCCTTTTGTGTTGACATACTGTACATGCAAATTTGAAGATAACATTAAGACAAAATAATAAGCCCATATTGATTTCTTTCTCTCTTGCCAAAGTGCATTTGATGGTCACAGGTATGCATGCCGTGGCTTTTCAATGTTTTCCGTCTCTCCAATTTTCAGCTGTTAGACCACAAACATTGGCTTTGGCACAGCCTGTTATTGGTTAGACACTGTTATCTTCTGCTCTGTTACTTGCATTTCTCTCTGCAATCAGTGCTTTCAGGCAGGTAGGAGAACACTGTCATTTGGCTTTCAATCTCTGTTTGACTTTGTGTATGACCTACTTTATCTCCAATGCAGTGTTATAGCTTGCTGTTTACACTTTTGGGACTATTCTATTCGTCCCATTGTACCGGGCAAATTAAATTATGCAGCTCAAGTATTTGACATTTAAATTAGTATACACTGGGGGCCAAACGTTTGGAATATTACCCATTCAAGTGTTTTTCTTTATTTGCACAATTTTTTACATTGTAGAATAAAAGTGAAGACATCAAAACTATGACATAAAACATATGGAATCATGTAGTAACCAAGAAAGTGAATATATATATACATTTTATAAAAAATATATATTTTATTTTTTTAATTCTTCAAATAGCCACCCTTTATCTTGATGACAGCTTTGTACACTCTTGGCATTCTCTCAACCAGCTGGAATGCTTTTCCATCAATCTTGAATGAGTTCCCACATATGCTGAGCACTTGTTGGCTGCTTTTCCTTCACTGCTGTCCGACTCATCCCAAACCATCTAAATTTGGTTGAGGTTGAAACCAAAAATCTCAAATTTGGACTGGTCTAATGTCCATTGATCGTGTTTCTTGGCCCAAGCAAGTCTCTTCTTCTTATTGGTGTCCTTTAGTAGTGGTTTCTTTGCAGCAATTCAACCATGAAGGCCTGATTCACACAGTCTTCTCTGAACAGTTGATGTTGAGATGTGTCTGTTACTTGAACTCTGTGAAGCATTTATTTGGGCTGCAATCTGAGACTGGTAACTATAATGAACTTATCCTCTGCAGCAGAGGTATTTCTGTCATCAAGGCAAAGGGTGGCTACTTTGAAGAATCTCAAATATAAAATATATTCTGATTTGTTAAACACTTTTTTGGTTACTACATGATTCAATATGTGCTATGTCATAGTTTTGATGTCTTCACTTTTATTCTGGCGCCAACATAAAGGCCGGTGATGCTTCTCGGGTAAATGAGCTGATCAGGAAGGCTAACTCTGTTCTGGGGATTAGTCTTGACACACTAGAGGAGGTGGCGGAGAGACGGGTCCTGGCCAAACTTCTGGCCATCATGGACAACATCACCCACCCTCTGCATGCCATAGTTATGATGCAGAGGAGCAATTTCTATCTATCTATCTACCTACCTATCTATCTATCTATCTATCTATCTATCTATCTATCTATCTATCTATCTATCTATCTATCTATCTATCTATCTATCTATCTATCTATCTATCTATCTATCTATCTATCTATCTATCTATCTATCTATCTATCTATCTATCTATCTATCTATGGTTTAGTCATTCTATCTAAAAAAACAAAGAAAACCCTTGAATGAGTAATATTCCAAACTTTTGGCCCCCAGTGTATATTTGACCCATATCTTCTGGTGGTAAACTAAATGCTATGAGAGTACAGGAGATAGGAAAGGTTTTGCCAGCAGATCTTGTCGTAATGTGGATGTTCTGGGGTCTCTAAACCATGAGGTATTCACTCTGTGCACCTGATTATTATATATGACAGGAGGCAGCAGGCCCAGACTGAGCCCAGCTACAGCAGTAATGACAGCACCAGGAAAGCATTGCTTAAAGAAATCCCCACTGGACTGCCCATTTAACCTGCTGTAGCAAAATCTCTCTCTCCTTCTCTTTTTCTCTCTCCCTCTCTCTCTCTCTGCTGGTTGCTTCGGCTGTTTGCTTGATTGCCTTCTGTCTAAAATGATTCTGTTATTTGTCTCTGCGGAGTTTCTCCATTACCTTTAAAGATCCATTTGCTCTCCTTTTCCCAGAATGCCTGAATCACCAGATTCCAAGGAGATGTGACTTTTTGAAAAAAAAATATTCTATGGTTTTTATAAGGTGTTTTCTGCAACATTGTGTGCTGTGTCATCATTTGAGTTGACAATGTATCTGTGAATAATTATTCTACGTCCTGTTCTTCCCCTGTTTATTAACATTGGTTTTTGTAGCTGTCAGTACAAATTGTGGAACTGCATATGGCTCTTGTCTTTTCAGATAGGCACATAGATGTCTCAGAGACCATAACAGTATAGGCCTCTTTCTGTTGGCCATATGGGCTGTTAGTGAGAAGTGGCGCGTGCATCATTCGATAGAACCGAACAATCTAATTTGTTGTGCATGCTTCCTCCATCCTCGGCACAGAAGGTGGTGTCCACACCTCCTCCATATGGTGGCTAGTCATATCTGACACATGCGCACGCACACATGGCATGGATCATCTACAGTATGTCTTACTGTGTGTGATGACGGCAGTCTTTGATGCCATGGAGCGATCCGCCCCCCGCTCCTCTGGGAGGACACAGACGCCATGCGTCACCCAGGTTACAGTAGCAGGCGAGGAGAATGGGAAACAGCCTTTCAACTGAAGAATGACGGCCATGTTCTTACACCAATCCACCTTCTGCACTCTTATTCCCCCATCACTCTCTCTGTCTCTCTCTCTCTATCTCTCTCTCTCTCTCTCTCCATCTCTCTCTCTCTCTCTTTCTCTTTCTCTCTGAGTATAGTGTGTGAGTCACCTCTGTAGAAAGGCATGTAGATGAGAAGTTTTGTTCTAACTCCTATTTTCCTGTGAGTGGAAGCAGCTCACTCCATTGCCGCTTGATTGGCTGCTGCCTTTGATCTCCTCCTCTCCTTTGTTTTGATCCTGAGTTGACTCTGCTTAATATGGATATAAAGGGAGGGTTTGTGTCACACGTAATGTGGCCCTGTCTCACCCACATGCCATTCAGAAAGGGCAGATAAATCATTGCCAAATACATTTCTTGTTAAAGGTTCTCATTCAACTTTCCTGAATGGGTTACCAGTATATTGATTCCAGGTATTGTATAGCCATGGCCTCTCAAAGAAAGAGTCTATCACATTGAGCCGCATGAACTATTACTTAAATTCTCCTTCCAATGTATTTTTCCTCCACATTGAATACGGTGAAGAGTTTAACACACAACCCCAGTGTGCTGAAAGATCTTATTGTTGTGCTACAAATTGCTTTCATAAACCTCCCTCCCTGTTCAGTGAGGAAATCACATTTTAGTGAAACGATCTGATTCAGACATTGGAGCAGCAATTCCACCCCCCTTTCTGTTCTTCTTACTGAAATATAGTAATTCATTATGTAGACTTTGTGCCTGTGAAAAGGGGTTGTAATTGGATTTTTGGAATAGTGTGGGCATCGATTTTATAATTTGTATTTGAATACAAGAGGCATTCAGTTATAACAACATTTTAATACACTATTAATTTTAGTATATAATTTTAAGAGTAATGATAGAACATTTTTAAATGCAAATTATTGTAAAGAATGAAGAATGATTTGACTAATCCTTACATAAAGGGTTAAACCATGAGCCGTAGATGGGAGCAATCTGATTTATCTTCCCACTGTCACTTCCTAAAGCATAGCGACAGGGGTTAGAATGCCCAGGCTCATTTAACAGGATTTCAGGTGGAAGTTAAAGAAGGCAGGCAAGCTCCAACACCCCAAACCCCCTGACTGTGCCAGCCAGCGCATCCCTGTCACAGAGCAAACCACTACATCAAGCTCAACCTGCTCAAAACGAGCTCTTCTGAGCCTGCAGAGCCTGCAGAGTCAGAGGAGTCTGCCTGGGAATATCAATGATTTCCCCACCCTGGCTAACAAATGGAAGGGACACACCACCCCGATGCGTTTTGTATAAGAAGTGAATTACCACTCTAATATCCAGGCCGGTGAGCGGATCAATAAGATGCCAGAGGGGCTGATGAACAGCTAGCTAGCGCCTGGGCTGGTCCAGAGGCCTCCTCTGCTCTGCTCGGCTATTCCCCCCTGTGTTATTTAATGGTCACGTGGTGTAGCCAGCCTTGCTGCAGGAGATAGCTTCATCTGGAAGAAGAAAGAGCTGCTTGTCCTGTCTTTTCTTCCCTCTCTGGCATGTGTCCGTATTGTGCTAAATATAAGACTGTGTTTGCAGTATTCATCGATGTAAACAATCACCCATTTGTTAATGGAAGCAATGTTTTGCCTTTCGGCTTTCATACAAAGGAGGAATTTCACTGCAGCGGATAAAAAGGATGGGATATAGGTCTGGTGACTAGCCTTGGTTTCTTTGGAACAGTATGGCAGTGTCTGCCATTTATTTTAATCGCACCAAATTAATTCCCTTCTGCGCTAAATGAGCTAATTTCATGGTCCTGTGAACAGACAAAACTCCTCAACTGGCAGGAATTGTCTGTTGTGCAGCAGCTGTAAATGGAACACAATAGAGTCCCTATGACGTGGACGTTGTTTACAAGAGGGCTAATATTAAGCTCTGGCCAGTATGAGCCATGCAGACATTCGAGTGGGTTCATTAAGTTTGAGTACCCTTCCCTTTAGTCAGTGGTTTGTTAACCGTGGCTGGGCTGATGTTAGCCTATACTGGACTCCTACAGCCCAGCTCTGAGATTACTCAGCGGCTTCATCTCAGTCACACTTAGCAACTGCTCAGACACACAGTGCCACCGTCACACTCCACTGCACAATTAGCATAATCCTCAGGAACTCTGGGTAACAGAAATGAACAACGCCCATGGCTGTGGCTGTTACTTACATTCTTCTCTCCCTCGGACTGTGCACATCCACATCCCCATCCACATCTAGTTTGGACTAAACATCCTCTTAAAGGTATCTCTGCTTTAGTGGTTGACAGTTAAACAGGGATTCCATACCGTCTATGCAAACTCAGTATACTTTAAATGACTAAACCAAATCGAAACTGTGTGGAAATGATAACGGACCTACATACATACAGCTTCTTGACTGTGTCCAGCTCTCTAATAATCACCGAAATTAAAGCTAGACAGTCAGGGAGTATAGAAATTATTAAAACAACTATCTTTTGCACATTTTGAGAAAATATAACCAATTTTCAGTGCGGCCCTCCGGACCTCATTGAAGACTCCTAGGGCAAAATATAGATAGTTATTGTTCAGTATAGATGATTATTGTTAGGTACAGATAGTTATTGTTCAGTATAAATGGTTATTGTTCAGTATAGATGTTTTTAGTTCAGTATAGATAGTTATTGTTCAGTATAGATGGTTACTGTTTAGTATATATGGTTATTGTTCAGAATAGATAGGTATTGTTCATTATAGATGGTTACTGTTTAGTATAGATTGTTATTGTTCAGTATAGATAGTTATTGTTCAGTATAGATAGTTATTGTTCAGTATAGATAGTTATTGTTCAGTATAGATGGTTATTATTCAGTATAGATGGTTATTGTTCAGTATAGATGGTTATTGATCAGTATAGATAGTTATTGTTCAGTATAGATGGTTATTGTTCAGTATAGATGGTTATTGTTCAGCATAGATGGTTATTGTTCAGTATAGATGGTTATTGTTCATTATAGATGGTTATTGTTCAGTATAGATGGTGAGTGCTTGTTTTTTCTGACACGTCCCTCCACATGCAATTAGAGACCAGCTGCACCTCTGCCTCTTACCAGCCTCTCACCAGCCATTCCCAACAGTGCAGAGTTAAAAAGTTAGACATGGGAATAATTAAAAAAGGAATAATTAACACAATAAAAACAACAAGGAGGACCAGTACTGAGTCAATGGGCAGGGGTACGAGGTAGTTGAGGTAATTAAGATAATACAGTATACTGTACACGTGGGTAGGTGACTGGGCAATCAGGATATATAATAAACAGAATAGCAGCAGCGTACAGTGCATTCGGAAAATATTCAGACCCCTTAACTTTTTACAGCCTTATTCTAAAATGGATTCAATTGTTTTTTTTCCTTCATCAATCTACACACAATATCCCATAATGACAAAGCAAAAACAGTTTTTAGACTTTACTCAGTACTTTGTTGAAACACCTTTGGAAGCGATTACAGCCTCAAGTCTTCAAGGGCATGACGCTACAAGCTCGGCACACCTGTATTTGGGGAGTTTCTCCCATTCTTCTGCAGATCCTCTCAAGCTCTGTCAGGTTGGATGGGGAGCGTCGCTGCACAGCTATTTTCAGGTCTCTCCAGAGATGTTAGATCGGGTTCAAGTCTGGGCTCTGGCATGGCCACTTAAGGACATTCAAAGACTTGTCCAGAAGCCACTCCTGCGTTGTCTTGGCTGTGTGCTCTTGGTCATTGTCCTGTTGGAAGGTGAACCATCGCCCCAGTCTGAGGTGCTGAGAGCTCTGGAGCAGGTTTTCATCAAGGATCTCTCTGTACTTTGCTCCGTTCATCTTTCCCTCGATCCTGACTAGTCTGCCAGTCCCTGCCGCTGAAACACATCCCCACAACATGTTGCTGCCAACACCATGCTTCATCGTAGGGATGGTGGCAGGTTTCCTTCAGACGTAAATCTTGGCATTCAGGCCAAAGAGTTCAATATTGGTTTCATCAGATCAGAGAATCTTGTTTCTCATGGTCAGAGTGACCACTTGGTTCTTGGTCACCTCCCTGACCAAGGCTCTTCTCCCCCGATTTCTCAGTTTGTCCGGGCGGCCAGCTATATGAAGAGTCTTGGTGGTTCCAAACTTCTTCCATTTAAGAATGATGGAGGCCACTTTTTAATGCTGAAGGAATTATTTGGTACCCTTCCAAAGATCTGTGCCTCGACACAATCCTGTCTCAATTTCAAGTCTCACAGCAAAAGGTTTGAAAACATATGTAAATAAGGTATTTCTGTTTTTTATTTTGAATACATTTGCTACATTTTCAAAAAAACTGTTATTGCTTTGTCATTATGGGGCATTGTGTGTAGATTGATGAGGAAAAAACTAATTTAATACATTTTAGAATAAGACTGTAAGGTAACAAAATGTGGAAAAAGTCAAGGGGTCTGAGTACTTTCCGAATGCACTGTATGTGAAGTGTGAAAGTGTTTCTATGTGTGTGTGTGTGTGTGTGCGCGTGCGTGCGTGCGTGCGTGTGTGTGTGTGTGTGTGTGTATGTGTCAATATGCATGTATGTGTGGGTAGAGTTTAGTGAGTGTGGACAGAGCCAGTGCAAAACAATTACGATTTATAAATAAATAGAGTGGGTCATGTAAATAGTCCAGGTAGCCATTTTATTAACTGTTCAGCAGTCTTATGGCTAGAAGTTGATCAGGTGCCTTTTAGGAAAGGGAGATACCTAGTAAGTTGCACAACTGAATGCATTTAACCGAATGTGTCTTCCGCATTTAACCCAACCCCTCTGAATCAGAGAGGTGAATGGGGGGGGCTGCCTTAATCAACGTCCACACCATCGGCGCCCCGGGGAGCAGTTGTTGTCGGTGGTTAATTGCCTTGCTCAAAGACAGAACAGCTGTACCGTTAGGTTAACTGCCCGTAAAAGTGTCTTTCCTGACCGGGAATCGAACCCGGGCCGCAGCGGTGAGAGCGCCGAATCCTAACCACTAGACTTTGGTGCTCTGGTTGCCATGTGGTAGCAGAGAGAACAGTCTATGACTTGAGTGACTGAGCACGCACCCCTGAGGTTCCACGTGTTGAGGGTCAGCGTTGCAGCTGTGTTGTTGCCTAACCTCACCACCTGGGGGCAGCACATCAGGAAGTCCAGCATCCAGTGGCAGAGGGAGGTGTTCAGTCCCAGGGTCCTTAGCTTAGTGATGAGCTTGGAGGGCACTATGGTGTTGAACGCTGAGCTGTACTTAATGAAAAGTATTCTCACGTAGGTGTTCATTTTGTCCAAGTGGGAAAGGGTAGTGTGAAGTGCAATAGAGATCTGCTGGGGCGGTATGTGAATTGGAGTGGGTCCAGGGTTTCTGGAATGATGGTGTTGATGTGAGCCATGATCACCATTTCATGGCTACAGATGTGAGTGCTATGGGGCAGTAATCATATAGACAGGTCATCTTGGAGTTCTTAGGCACAGGGACTATGGTGGTTTGCTTAAAACATGTAGATATTACATACTGGGTCAGAGAGAAGACACTTGCCAGCTGGTTAGCGGATGCTCAGAGTACTTGTCCTGGTAATCCTTCTGTGAATGTTAACCTGTTTAAAGTTCTTACTCACATCAGCTATGGAGAGTGTGATCATACAGTCGTCCGGAACAGCTGGTGCTCTCATGCATGGTTCAGTGTTGCTTGCGTTGAAGCATAGAAGGCATTTAGCTCGTCTGGTAGGTTCACAACACTGGGCAGCTCACGGGTGGGTTTCCCTTTGTAATCCGTGATAGTTTACAAGCCCTGACACATCTGATGAGCGTCAGAGCCGGTGTAGTAAGACCCGATCTTAGTCCTGTATTGACGCTTTGCCTGTCTGATGGTTCGTCAGAGGTGCACTTAAAATGAAGACGGTGACTGATGTGGTAAACTCCTCAATACCCGGAACATATTCCAGTCTGTGCTAGCGAAACATCCGCTTCATCGTACCTCTTCCGTATTGAGCGTGTCACTGGTGCTTCCTGTTTGAGTTTTTTCTTGTAAGCAGGAATCAAGAGGATAGAGTTATGGTACGATTTGCTAAATGAAGTGTGGGGGAGAGCTTTGTTAGCATCTCTGTGTGTGGTAAAAATGAGGTGAAACAGATTTCAGTTTTCCTTCATTAAAATCAGCAGTCACTAAATTATATGTCATGTAATATAACTGCATGTTAGTGTAGTCTCCTTCATTTCGTGTTATGGGAGGTTATTAAAGGATAACTGGATTCCTTGGATAGTGTTTATAATAATGTGCGATGTTTGACAGTGTGTGTAGCTCTGCTGTAAGTATCTGTGGACATAGAACACTGCTATTCCATCCTTGTTAGCCACCAAGCCTCTGTATTCTTAAAGTTCACACTGAACTATTGCATCTTCCCCATGGTGTAATTAATGTGGCATGAAAGCCACTTGACACTTGCTAAGAGTCTTTGTTTTAAATATAAACATTTTCTGAATATGACACATTTTAATCGGTAGGAAACACAAGTATTCTATTGCTTAACAAGATAATTATTTCCCAATCTGTATTCTGTTGTTCTTCTTGTACCACATCCACTTGAACAATCAGCCTAGTCTTAGTTATCAGCCATTGGTTCAGCATGTACATGAATTTCCAAGAAAATACAGAAAATACCAACGTCTGATTTCTTCAACTGATTTGCTGATGATAGGTATTGATCTAAGAGCCACATTTTTTTTCCATCTTGATCCTTTCCAAATACCTTCAGATTGCTTTCTGTCAATGTCATTCTCCAGTTCTCCAGATTAGAGTCACCCCTCGAACATTCCTACAGAAAGCGTACTAAGCACTTGCCTCTGCATACTTCCACGAGTGCAAGGAATTAAATTCAAAGACACACTCGGGATTGTTTAGTGGTATTTGAATGGATATGTCTTTCTGTCTCATACAGTTCTTCAATAGGCATTCATTTGTAAATCAGCATATTGTGAAAGGAGAGAGAGGACATTCTTCCTTCCTGTTAGTGTTGTCAGAACATGCTTCCACTTAACCTCCTCTAGAATTTGGATGGAAGTCTTTAAATATAGAAAAGCAGCTCTCTTTATCTCTTCCTGTACGCTGCATGGAATTTTGCACCCCTGCTACCATGGAAAGAATGAGAAATTATTCCTAGTCCTTTAGTGTGGAACATCTGGGTCTCTTTCAGAGTTGGCTGTTGTGCTTAGCAGTGTGACTGTCCCTCTTTTGTGTTCAAGCAACCAAATACCCCCAACCAGGGCTAGCTAAGCATATTTTGTAGACCTTGAAAGTACTGTTGCAGGAATGTGCTGGTGGTGTCTAAAATATATCTACAGAATAACTCAGATACCCCTCTCATAAAAGTGTACCCAACCAATTTTGTAGGCCTTTGTAGTGTCAGTGCTTTTGATGCTCAATCAATTTAATATTTGAAAGGTTGTAGCCAATTTGAATTGATTGAATTCATTCTGGCTTTCTAAGGATTCTCTGGCTGATGAAACAGCAAGACAGTACAAAGCCCTAAAAATGGAACCCACAGGGACGTAGACAACAAAGTAAAGCCTCCAACTCCTTTAATACCTTTCTTAGTTCCCTTCAGATTGAAGAGAGATACTGCATATGGCTGATTCTCAATTATTAAACATTTGTTGTGTTCTCTTCTACTTAGTTATCAGGGATGTGTTAGCCTATCCTTTTGCAGTCATCAAGTATGGACGACTGTCAACCGTTGACTGCACCAAGAAAAGCCCAGTCATCATCACCTTACTAGTTAGGAGGAGTAATAACAACCAGTCAACTCTCAGTGACACCCAACTCTCACACTGTCCTTGTACTGGTTCTAAATTACACTGAACCACACTGACAGTCAGACAGAGGGTAGTGGGAAGGTGTTTGGCTGCTAGTAAGGCAGGCAGCCCTGTATTACTGCAGATGGAACAGTGATGAGCTGAGCTGAACGCTCACCACTCATTCTATCCCGCAATTATGACTGTTGATGGATGTTGTTTATCCACACGACTGACGTTCATTACAGCAGAAACAGAGGCAGGGAGGCACAGAGAGGTAGACAGCTGCAACCTGCCCCCTCCCCCCCACATTTTCTTCACGTCTAGCAGTCTTTATTTACCACTTGTCTGTCTTTATACGAGGAGGCATGAAAACACACCTGTCAAACGGCATGAGGCACCGAGTCGGTCTGCTTTCATTGCTAGGGGACAGGTAGAGGTGTGCTATTCCAGCTAGTGTGTTTAGGACGACTGTACATAAGATTGCACATTAGAGCAGGCTATTGTGCTATCACAGGTCAAGTACTTGTATAATTTACAAGCGTTTTCACATTTCTTTCATGTATTTGTTTGTCCACTTTTTTTACCCCATTTTTCTCTCAAAGGTTCGATCTTGGCTCATCGCTGCAACTCGGGAGAGGCGAAGG
The DNA here is from genome assembly GCA_023634145.1 of Thymallus thymallus. NCBI lineage: Eukaryota > Metazoa > Chordata > Actinopteri > Salmoniformes > Salmonidae > Thymallus > Thymallus thymallus. The sequence continues at coordinate 25,130,783 of CM042412.1, read as the reverse complement.
TGGAGTCATGCGTCCTCAGAAACATGACCCGCCTAGCCGCGCTCCTTAACACCCGCCAGTTTAACCTGAAAGCCAGCCGCACCAATGTGTCGGAGAAAACACTGTTCAACTGGCATCCGGGTCAGCCCGCAGGCACCTGGGCCGCCACAAGGAGTCGCTAGAGCGCGATGAGCCAAGTAAAGCCCCACCGGCAAAACCTCCTCTAACCCGGGCAACGCTGGGCCAATTATGAACCCTCCTATGTGACTCCCGGCCACTGCCGGTTGTGGCACAGCCAGGGATATGAACCTGGGTCTGTAGTAACGCCTCCAGCACTGCATGTGATGCAGTGCCTTAAACCGCTGCCCCACTCGGAAGGCCCCACTATGTGGGTTTTAATGTAATTACAATCTGAAATAGCTGAGCAGTCTGGCACTAGACCTACTGGATAAGGCCTTGAGTTTCTGACTGTATTAGGGAGCCTGTTGCATCAATACCCACTTCTCAATGAGACAAACAAGCAGATTACAAAGATCCTGTGGGTTTGTTGTTTGGCAAGGCTCCAGCAAAACGTCTCCCACTGATGCGTATTTCAAGATGAATTAAAAGCAGTTTATCACAACACCCACATCCTGCTGTGGACAAACACTGGCACCATTTCTTGAGGCAGAGTGAGTGATAGATCTTGATATGGCCTTTAAACAACAGGCAATAATGCCACTGACACCAATCCCCCAGATGACTCATTCACTTCTGTAGGAGAAAAGAAAAGTGGGAGTTGGTTGACAAGTGTTGGTAGGAAGAAAGTGAATTGGGTGGTGTTACTTGGCTTTGTAAGTGAGAGAGTATGTTTGTCTCAATGCCAAATAGCAAGGTTTTATGCTAAAATAACCAATACACTGCAGAGCGAGCAATAGTACATATAGGGCTGAAAGGCAGACTTTTCTGATTTTAGCAATGCTCTTCAACGTGTGCTTCTTTAGGGAAAGTTTAGTTGATAATGTGTGCAATATATTCAGTCACGCGTTCGTAGGTGTGAGTACAGGTTAGAGGTTTGGGAGCAGGAAGTACCATCCCTGAGATGGATTTTGTAAATGTTGTATTCTTTCTTAATTTGTTGTAGCTTTAGGATGTGTGCATGCACACTTCTCTCTCAGTACCCACTAGAATTATCCTCAGCTTGTACAGTCGGGGATGACTCAAATGACCCAGGGTGTCACGACGACTTTTTGCACCCCAGCGTTGGGATCGCTAGCACTGGAAAAACCTTAACCCTTTCTTCCATCACTTGATAGTGGAATTAATGCCATGCAAAAGCTGAATGCATGTTGGCTCAGTTTTACTCTCTGTGTAATCTTGTTCTGCTCAGAATAAATAGGATTCTGAGACGCGGGAAAGAGGCCGAATAAATAATTGTGTTGCTAAAAATCTTTAAAAAATGTACTGAAAATATTACCTAAGCAGCACTAGCTCAATGCTTTTTCCACTCTAGAATGATAGATGATTCTTTAAAACAAATTTCATAATAGGCTCATTAATGAAAGTAAAATCAACATTGAATTAAATTAGAATCTCAATCTCCTGTAGGCAATGCAGCCTTTTTAAAGAGTAGGGAAGTGGCAGCATAGAGAAGTCACAGAGTGGAGGTTTTTCACCCTTTTAGCCATTGTTCCATGCCAACGAACACGTTTTAGCTTGATTAGAATATTGTGGAGCGCTGGGTGTTTGACCTACGTTGTTAAATCACTGCCAGACTGACTGAGGTGTAATCGTGCTTAAGCTTGAGCACATAATTGCACTGACTCCACTATGGCTGGGCGAAGCATCGGTAGTAGCTGAACACCTACAATAGAAAATCTATTGTAGATATACTCAAAACATACTAAACTATCTATCATTTCTATACAAAATAGCTCAATATGAATGTTGCCTCAATATTAACGTTGCCCCCCCCCTCTCTCTCCTTTCTGCCAGCAGGACAGTGACCTGATCATGACCTTCAACATCTCCATGCACCGGTCCTGGTGGATGGAGAACGGTCCAGGCTGCAGGGTGACCCCGGTCACCCCTCCACCGTCCTGGGCTCCGGAGGACCACCGCTACATCAGCATCGCAGGCTGTCTGCTGGAGTACCAGTATGTGGAGGTGGCCCACAGCTCCCTGCAGATCCTCCTGGCTGTAAGTATAGGAAGCCTCTCTAGCTGTTTGCCTCTGGCTGCTATCCGCTACCCTCCCTCTCATCTACAGGTAACTGCCCTAATAAAGGAAACACCAACATAATAAAGTGTCTTAATAGCTTCATTGTGCCTTGGCATAGATTCTACAAGTGTCTGGAACTCTATTGGAGGGATGCGACAAGATTCTTCCACGAGAAATTCCATAATCTAACCCTAAGTGTTCAATTGGGTTGAGATCTGGTGACTGACATACACACACACACACACACACACACCCTTTAAACCACATTTGCTCCTTTGAGACCCCTCTTTCAAAGTCACTGAGATCTCTTCTAACCATGGTAGCTAAAATAATGGGCAACTGGGCATTTTTATACATGACCCTACAACGGGATGTTCATTTCTTAGTTAATTCAGGAACCTCACCTGTGTGGAAGCACCTGCTTCCAATATACTTAGTATCCCTCATTTACTCAAGTGTTTCCTTTATTTTGTCAGTCACCTGTATATAGGCCTAGTCTGGCTGCTAGTCTATCCACTATACTTCCTCTCATCTCAGCAGGGGGATGGGATGGAGCCTAGGCTCTGGGCATGTGGGACTCTTTTTGTTGGAGTTGGATGACTGTATGCTGACCTTGTTTCAAATGAAGAGGCTTTTATATTTGGGCTATGATGATGATACCCTGGTGAACCATGATATTTTGCACAGAAATGTTCATATTGTTTCCAGTTTAGTGAGGCTTTCTACCTGTGATATGAGGTAATGGATGAAGAAGTCAATCATGTGCCTGTGCACAGTTATCAATGCTGAGCCATGCTAATGGGATGTGAAACACACACTATTTTGTATCGTATTAATAGCTGACTACTATTGTAGTGACTAATGGCCTTGCAGCAATATTACAAGGCAGAAAATTGTCAATGGGAAAAACAACTCTTCATCTATCTAAAAGTGCAGGCTTAGGCCTGGTTGCAGCTTTTAGTGGCTTGGCAGTGGGCCATCCCGGGGGGAGGCAGGGGAATGCAATTCCCTTATTGACGATTGGTTTTCCCTCCGTTCTCCTCCAGTGTGTGTGTGTGTGTGTGTGTGTGTGTGTGTGTGTGTGTGTGTGTGTGTGTGTGTGTGTGTGTGTGTGTGTGTGTGTGTGTGTGTGTGTGTGTGTGTGTGTGTGTGTGTGTGTGTGTGTGTGTGTGTGTGTGTGTGTGTGTGTGTGTGTGTGTGTGTGTGGGTGGGTGGGTGTGGGTGTGGGTGGGTGTGTGGGTGGGTGGGTGGGTGTGTGTGAGTGAGCGTATGTAGTGTGTGTGTGGGTGTGTGTGTGTGTGTGGGTGTGTGTTCTTTCCCTCTCTCTCTCCCACCACTTGTAATTATAGTCCCCAGGCTCTCAGTGTGAGCAGGAGATTCCCACAATGCACCAGGATATTGCATAATGACTTAATGTATGGCGTGTAATTAGGGGAATGTTGATGAAACAGAGTGGTGTGTTGTTGCTGTGTTAATGATCACGCCGAGGTTCCCCGAAGATAGATCCCAGGAGAACACGTTCTCTCCCCCAGTGTGTGAAAGATAACCACCCAATACTTTACCTGCCTGGAAAAAACTATTTTTAAACTCTATCAGCTCCCAACTGACACTGTGCAACCTCATTTGGATTGTATTTCAGGGATACTTCTCAAGTTGATAAGCACCTCAATGTATTTTACTCTGCATATTGGAAACTTTTCAGTCATAAACCAAACACTTACCTTGTTTTGATTGAAAACAATCGCGAGAATGTTCTGTCTACTGTAGGGACTATTGTACTAACATCAAACAAGGTCTGTGCATTGAGTCTACAGTATATTCCATCACCCGTTCAGCAAGTCTCTCTTGCAGAAACAGTAGAATAGATACATAACACAATTCCAAACACCAGTGAGAAATATGCTTAGAGCCTGTCAGACAGTATGTAGAAAATGATTGGAGTTATTACAAGTTCAATAATGCTTAGTCTCCTAAACACAGGAGCTGTTTCACTAGCATAGTGTCAAGAGAATGTTGGGTGCCAGGATCAATATGACCATGATTGAATTAAGTTCTCCCTGAAACATCGAAGGGGACTAGACGGGTGTCGGTGTCAGCAAAACCTTTGAGCTGCATGAGTGGGGGTGATTTAGAGGGCTTCTTCATTACTGCACAGCCTGCATGGGGCCAAATAATAATACAATGGTTTGATGCTTCTTTCTGATATTTAGGTGCCGTCTTTTAGTGTCACCGACATCACTTTTGCATTGACTAGAAACATGTTCCTGTGAGGATAAATGAGAGTTGCTGCACCTTTTTTATTTCAAAGGCTAAAATATGCTTAGAGAGAGACCAAATCCATTGAAAGTTGTATGCCAACGCTAATGTCAAAAGTGTGTTATGTACTGTTATATAAAGTAAAACCTGGACCCGAGAGTGGTTCAGAGCACTACCTTCTGTAGTGGAGGCATTTGGGAAGTGTTGTGTCGTGCTTCGTCAGTATGACTGATAGCTGTGAGCCAAAGTCTGCAGCCATTCAATCTGCAGACCTGGCCACAGTGTCCAGTATCTACTGGAAATTATGCAAATCATGGAGTTAGAAAGAATTACACCATAATAACTGCAATGCTGTCATAATGTATTTTTATTGTAAGCTTCCGGCTGCTATTGTCTTTGTGTAGCTTTTTACTAGCTTAGTGGAAAGCATTGGGCTGAATCTAGAATCAATTTGCTAAATTACCTCCGATACTCCATTCAAGCGGAGTACCCTCTGTAAGCGGCTTTGTGTTGCTCTGGAGGTCTTGGCGACGGACATCATAATTGGGCTGAGAAACATTCCGAGGCACAATTGCATCCCAGACACACTTTTCCTATCTCAGATGTTCGACATGGATGGAAGACTGTTTAATTGTGTCTGGCAGCACGAGGCAACAATGTCAATTTTCCCTTGCACCTCTTTAATGGATAATGAATGGCTTTGTTTCCTCATATGAGAATCTCAGGGAAAGAAATGGCTAGTTCATTATCTTTCCCCCAAACTGAATGAGTGGCTCTTTGATCTGTTAACTGCACAGACAACCACCCTCTCTCTTCTCCTCCTCTCATATTCTCTCCTGCCCCCTCTGCCAGACAAGAACACAATTGATCCACAACTTTTGGTTGTCCCTCTCTTTTCATTGAAGTACGGTCATTTGACAGGGTACAAAGTAACCAAGTAATAATTTCTAATCTCATATGTATTAATGAAAATAACCCGGGAGGTTAATCTAATTCAGAAATATCTATGAAAATGGGCCACAGTGAAAGAGCCTCCTTCTTTTCTCATCCTGCGCGGGTCTCATAAAGAGATAATAACAGAAGAAGCATTTCCCTGTCATGCACGCACCCACAACTTATTTTTTTAGACAGCTTCCTCGGCTGCGACAGAAGACGTTCCCTAAGTCTCACTGTTTTTCTGCTGTTCTCTTTTTCAGCATCAGAGCAACAGAGCAGCACCTTCTGTTAATGAGGTTTCTCTCAAAGCGGAGAATTGATGTAGGGTCCTCATCCATTCATTTACAACCAGCCTAGACATTAGTATGGCTGTACGCATCATTACGCCATAAGGAAGCCTCCGTCTCAAAGTAATTAAATAGTGCGTCGTACTAAGAAGCCTGCAGTGGATGGGACTGAGGAAGGATTTGAATTAGTGGAGGATCTTTGTATATTACTACTCTCCTCTCCTCCCTCCCTGTCTTTGTTGTCTGAGTGAAGCTCTGACAGACTTTGTTTTGCTGTCAACACCCGACAGGCAGGCAAGTAGCTACGGTAGATAACTAAGATGTTAATTGGCGCAGTGACCCTTTACCAAAGTAGTGTAATAAGGACAGCCCAAGCAGCTTGCAGTGGGGTCACCGTGACGCTGTCAACATGAGACTGTTGGGGTAGATGGCACTTAGCTGAGGGACCATATGGTATTTTCAGCTCTAGGGTTGTGAGATTCGGTGAAACTGTGATGTCTCACTGTTCTTTCGCCACATCCCCTCTGCAATTACGCTCGGTTCCCACCACCATAGGATGTCATTATCTATAGAGAATGTGTTAATGTTCTGAGGTAATCGGTGGAAAAAGAACTGAGAATCTCATATGACTTAAGACACTCTTGATTGGGTTCCTTGTGGGATATTTCAGCTCGGTAGCATAGTGGTGCACCATGCTGTGGTAGGTAAGGTTGCTCTGGGAGTGTAATCACACAGCGCAGAGTGGGAGTTGAACCACTGATTATGGTTAACACTATGAGTGATTAACATCCTCCGTCTCACCTTCAGCACCATACCGCGTCGAGGTCCTGCCGTGTTGCTATGCACCATCGTCTGCTGCATAAACCTATTAGTGTATTGCAGCCCTGGATGAGAAGAGCCACAGCGCACACTCCCATGGTGGAAAACAAAACTCACATCAACTGTTACTGTACAGAAGCCATTGCAGTTCACCATAACAATGTACACTAAAGTAATACTGTATGCTGACATATACAGTGTAGGTCTCTGAACATACAATCTCTTTTTCACAGGTTTTGCTACTGTGCTGAGTTTTTGTCTATAAGAATGGCTGCTTGTCAGTTATTATCTGCAGTCAACCTCTGGGAGATGACGAGTGCAGCCAGGAAGACATTGATATGTTGCCAGGCAGATTTCTCTATTCTTCTTTCACACTGGGAGAGAGGCAGAGGAGAGGAGCACAGTGTTGTCAGGGCCAGGCAGTGCACAGAGTCACAGAGAAGAGATCCTGCACAAACCACCGGGGTCCAGGGGAGAGCCTGGGGGACAGGGGAGAGCCAGGGTCCAGGGGAGGACCTGGGGACAGGGGAGAGCCGGGGTCCAGGGGAGAGCCTGGGGGACAGGGGAGAGCCTGGGGGACAGGGTAGAGCCGGGGTCCAGGGGAGAGCCGGGGTCCAGGGGAGAGCCAGTGTCCAGGGGAGAGCCTGGGGGACAGGGGAGAGCCTGGGGTCCAGGGGGGAAAGGAGGAGGGGATAGACAGAGGGACAGTCAGCCAGTTGACCGGAGGAGAGCCATGAATCAGAAGAGCTTCCACCGTTCACTCTAACAAAACTGTTTGATGAGGAATGATGAAGGTATGACTAACTGTTCTATTCAAAGGACATAGTTTAATGCGAAAGTAATTGAAGTAACCCTTATATGAACTGTCAGAGTCAGTGCCAGTGTTACTGTATTGCTGCTACTAAAAGTTTCACATTTATATGCAGTAAAGTCACAGCTCTACAGAGTCGTAAGGGGACTGGGTCTGTAGAAAGGAGCAAACTTTTCCATTGACGTGTGCTTCCGATGACAGGTGCCATCGGGCTGCAGTATATGTAGCAGGCTGAACTCCTGGCTAGTACCACTTACTGTCAAACCTTATTTTTACAATTGTTCCCAGACCCCCATATCCAGAAAGACATCTCAGAGACTCACACAGAGACACACACACTGGAAAGAATAATGTTTTCTTACTTGAGGAGACAGCTGTTAAAGTCCATAGCTCCCTCCACGTCACATCCTCCAGCCTGTACAGGCACACAACAGGCGTCCTGAGCCCACGGCCCGAAGGCACTTTAATAAATGAGACTATTAACACCGCTATGGTGATGTGCTTATGAGAATATTTTAAATGACACTTGTAATGAATCACACCTTGTTTAATTACATAGTGCCCTCTGACGGTACTATTGTTGTTTTTTTGGTTAGGGATTCCGAGTGGGTCTTTGAATGTGAGTGTAATAGTTTAGAGAAGAGCTTAGGCATGGGTCAATTAGTTACAAGATTAAAGGGACGAACGGCGTACCCGTACGTTTCATATTTCCACCCATCACTCAGGCACTGGGACACAGCCCCTTTGTGTAGTATTTGCCTGGTTAATGGTCAAGCTCTTCATGATATTATTTCCCGTTCTCTGAATTTAGCCTGTTGATTAAGTGGGAGAATTAGCATAACCCCCAAGTGTTTAAACAATGCTATCTCTTCTTTGTTGCTGTGCTCTGTTATGGGAGTCGTGGAAATACCTTGTGTGTTTGATTCTCCCACCATTTTATTTTCCATTTATTTTCCTGTTGTTTGGCATTTCTGTAATGATGGGATGAGAATTGCTCTCTCTCTCTCTCTGTCGCTCAGTCTTTAGACATTCATTTCTTATATATTTCTTTCTTATAAAAATTGTTTTTAATTCCCCTTTTTCTCCCCAATTTCGTGATATCCAATTGGTAGTTAGTCTTGTCCAGCCAGCCACACCAATGTGTCGGAGGAAATACCGTACACCTGGCAACTGTGTCAACGTGCATGCGCCCCGCCCTCCACAGGAGTCGCTAGAGTGCGATGGGACAAGGACCTCCCAGTCGGCCAAACTCTCCCCTAACCCAGACAATTGTGTGCCGCCTCATGGGTTCGAGGCCGGCTGCGACACAGCCTGGGATCAACAGACATGAATTTCTATTCTGCACCTGAACCTCTCCCTCTCCCTCTCTCACTGCCTTCAATGTTCATTTCAATGGCTATTGTTCAAAGAAGATAACAGAATGGAAAGATGTGTATCTTTAGAGGAATCACTATTGAAGACCCGGCGACTGGGCTCTCTAAAGCAAACACTAAGCCAATTTGGTCAGAAGTAATTTTAAGAGGATTGGAGGAGGTATCAGTTATGGTGGAGGAATCTGCTCCTCTGATGCACCGGAAAAGAAAAAACACTTTGCTTTTCCTCTTTCAAGTCTTTGATTGAATCTCGAAGTATACCAATCAAACAAAAAGCAAATGCCACATTGATAGATAAGTCCAATTCGTTTAGCCAGGATAGGTGCTTCGCTCCAATTTCAGCTTTTTTCGGCAATCAGTTTTTCTTTGCCAAAGACTACGTTTGTTTCACGCCTGTGCATTTATAGAAATACATTTCTTAAGCTGTCAGTTCTGTGAATAGTAAAATGGCTCAGTTTTGACAGTGGCCAACACCCTAAGGGAAGTGAATCAATTGGCCTCATTACACGTCAGTCCCTAAAGACACACACAGACACCATGGCCGCACGGAATTGCAATCTTAAACTAATTGTTGTGTTGAAACAGAGTCAGGCTTCAGGAGACACCTGTCAGTCTGGCTCCCAGCCTTGTTATCACAGAGGATTCAGTATCAATCCATTCCCAATGTCTCTCTCTCTGTTCTTAGTCGAAGCCTGTTTCTCTGCGTCTCTTCGTTCTTCTCTCTCTGTGAGAAGGGCTTGTTGTTGTGGCTGAATGAATAACGGTGTGGGCCTGTGCTGAGTGACAGGGGAGCTGATATTGCCAGGATCTCTGAAGTGTCGGAGCATCTCATCTGATAAGCCAGAGAGAGCAAGATCGGTGGCGAGGGAGGGCGAAAGCGGGCGCCTACTTTTCAAATGTCAGAAACGACACGGGACGCCGCTTGATGAGACCCTGTGAGCTGCGAGCGCAGTGTTTCATTCAGCTGCTTTAATTACGAGAGCCTTTCGCTCCCAACGCCGACGACGCCCATATCACAAAGCTGGAGAGGATCAGTCTGCCTGCACACCACTGAGGTGATTATTACCAGTACACAAAGGGGTGAGATAGCACTGCACTGATGCTGCTGGGGCTGGGCCATCATTTGAATAAATGGTGGCTTCAACCCCACAGACAAGATGACATTGTCTGAAACACAGAGGTCTATGCTTGACTAGGAAACACTGCATCCAATTTTCAATCTCAAAAGTTTTGTCCTTAGGAAAGCATTGTAGTTAGCAGCAGCGTACTGCCTCGGTCAAGACACAGCATTGTCAGAGTAATAAAAAATAGCTGTCTATCATTGTAACACTGTAGTAATGTCCAGCTCAGCCGCGTATGTTTTTACAAGGGGCAGATTATTTGTAAGCTCTCCGCTGTCACAATAGGTATACGGTATATTGTGTTTGGCTAAAAAGCAAACAGCCTCGGTGTATGAAAAATGTCTATCACAGTGTGTTGACACAATGTTCTTAATGTGTTGAATTATGTTGAGCTATTCGGCTTAGTGTTAAGAAGGCATTTGACCCTGCCTCTGTCACACACTTCCTATGTTATCCCTCCAGTGCCTAATACAAGTTACTATCTCTTTTCATGCCTCCTTCTCCTCCCTCTCTCCTCTCCTCCCACTGTGTTGATCTTTAAATCCCGTTGTCCATCACAGCGTTTGTCAGGATAGCACCTTTCACTTCACCCCGTTATGCCTCATCAGGGAAAAGAAATATCTCTGATGTGTTATAAAATAGCCATTACTCACTCCTTGAGGGCTTTGGGAGGTCACAAAACCAATTATCAGGAAGTCACGCAGGCCGTACACCAAGTGACTTATGACCTCCCATATTTAGGAGAAAAGATGGGACATTATAAATAAAATCTGTAAAGCTTCATAGGGGTGCATCACACTTTACAATTATAAATATACTGATAGTCATGCGTATATTGAGCATCCCAGACTACCTTGCAAATGATTTGTTTGGATTCCCCTCCTTGCAGAGATCAAAACTAGCATCAGCTTTATCATCTTCTTGGCAGTTTGATATTAGCTGGCTTGCCATTAATTTGGAGACTCGATGCTTAGAATACAAAACAAGCATCTCCTCAAGGCTCTCAGGGCTCAGTACATTAGAGGCTAGGCCGGCTTGGTATTCAAACAGTATTTTGGCCAAGATCAATGGGGAGATGTCTGAATGCATTATAGTAAACAAAGAGCAATTATGCTCCTAGCTCAGAGAGTTGGCTTTTACAGCAAGCAATCAATCCCTGGACAATGGATATGGGAGTTAAGGGACACATAATGAATGATTATCAAGTGAAGGAAAGTATCTCTGCAAAGCCAATAAGGTTAGCCAATAAGACCAGAACCAATTAAGCAGAGTTGTCTATGTTGAGCTGCTTTGCCAGAGGTAATGTCGTATGTGGGTATGTGTGGAAGCAGCATCAATATAGATATAAGTATATGGAATGTACCTTTAATGGTCTACTCTACACCCATACCTGTAACCCTGGCCAGTGAAGAACACCATCCCAACCGTGAATCACGGGGGTGGCAGCATCATGTTGTGGGGGTGCTTTGCTGCAGGAGGGACTGGGGCACTTCACAAAATAGATGGCATCATGAGGAAGGAAAATTATGTGGATATATTGAAGCAACATCTCAAGACGTCAGTCAGGAAGTTAAAGCTTGGTCGCAAATGGGTCTTCCAAATGGCCAATGACACCAAGCATACTTCCTAAGTTGTGGCAAAATGGCTTAAGGATAACAAAGTCAACGTATTGGAGTGGCCGTCACAAAGCCCTGACCTCAATCCTATAGAAAATTTGTGGGCAGAACTGAAAAGGCGTGTGCGAGAAAGGAGGCCTACAAACCTGACTCAGTTACACCAGTTCTGTCAGGAGGAGTGGGCCAAGATTCACCCAACTTATTGTGGGAAGCTTGTGGAAGGCTACCTGAAACGTTTGACCGAAGTTAAACAATTTAAAGGCAATGCTACCAAATACTAATTGAGTGTATGTAAACTTCTGACCCACTGGGAATGTGATGAAAGAAATAAAACCTGAAATAAATCATTCTCTCTACTATTATTCTGACATTTAAAATAAAGTGGTGACCCTAACTGACTTAAAAAGGGGATTTTTACTAGGATTAAATGTCAGGAATTGTGAAAAACTGAGTTTAAATGTATTTGGCTAAGGTGTATGTAAACTTCTGACTTCAACTGTACATGCAGCAACCATGTCACGTAACCAGCCTGTTGAACAGAGTTGAAGGGTTCCCGTTTCAATCTTGACTCTTTGTCAACAGGAGTGCACAGCAAACAGAAATATGCGATAATGGAAGCGATTTCTCAATTCAATCCTATCTGGCCATGGCATGTTAGCCTGGCTGGTGGGACTTTAAACGTGTCTCTCTCTGAGATATAAAGGAAATGGGGCACTGTAAGAGGGGAATAATGGTCAAACACTTCACAAGCATCTCTGTGTGTTTGAGGAGAGAAGAGAGTGGGAGGGAAGCACCACCCATGTGTTTATTGTGCTGTAACACTGTCATGTCAAAAAGTGACTCATTCTCCTCTATGGTTAAGTGCCTTCTCAAATGTGAAAGTGGAAAATTGGGTCTGATGTGTGTCGTTGGAGAATCACAGTATTCTCACAGGAAAAGGAGACTTCTGTCTCATTTCTGATCGTTTGGTACCACAATGCAACAGCTATCCTGGAGTAAAAGAGCTCTCTCAGTACAATGCATTGATTTATCTCTTTGGATTCCCTAGAAATAGCAGGGTAGCCATACAGGGGCATATAATATTGTTAAAGATCATTATCAATAATTTCTTTAGGGAATGACTTAATAAATATGACTTTTCAGTAGAGTTGATGTGTTTAAACCGCCTACTCTTTCAACATTCAGTGATTCTGCTAAATTCTGCATATTTCATACATTACCAGGTTTGCTCAAGAGATTCAGACTAATGTTTGAATAATCCTTTATGTATTTTTAACTTTGCGGCTTAATATTGATTGCCTGTTGCTTAGACATCTTACTTTCATTTTCCAAAGCTTCATATTTGGCTTGTAAATTGTCTGGCGTTTTTACTTTATTCTTTATACTTTATACTTTACTTATTAGATTTTTTACTTTTTCAATTAAAAGCATGTGATTATTGAACCACTCGTCTGTGTCCCAAATGGAAGCCTATTCCCTATATAGTGCGCTACTTTTGATCAGGGGCTGCCATTGGGACTCACACTCTATCCTCCTCAATGTTTTACGCTACAGCCTACAGTGTATAAATCTTTCATTTGACCTCCTCTCCTTTTAGAATGCCCACCAGCTGAAGACTCAACAGAGAAGTCAATGAGCTTGGCCCTTGGCCATGATTAAGGAAGTAAATGGTTCATTTAGCTACCTAACAAGACCAATGTCAATGTGGAACTCACACAGCACAAGCTGAGGAGATCTTTGCTGTGGAGCCACTCCTTCTTCTGTTGGGAGACTAATTCAGATGAAGAGCTCGGTAGGTCGCCGAAGGAGGGTTAGAATGAAGAGAACTGAATTGCTTTCTGCTCTAAGGTTGGCAGATTATTGAAGACACAGAGGTTTATTTTGATTAGACCCAAAGAATGGTCTCAGCTGAAAGGCTGAATGTTTTTTTATTTAACCTTTATTTAACTAGGCAAGACAGTTAAGAACAAATTCTTATTCTCAATGACAGCCTAAACCAGGTTGTCTGTAGTGACACCTCTAGCACTGAGATGCAGTGTCTCAGACCACTGCACCACTTGGGATCCCACCTCAGCCGGTGAGCACCGGCCCTCACTTTCATTGCGCCACGGGGTGTGTTCGGAGAAAACCCTCTGACTTGCGCACACGTTAGACTCCTCTGTCCTATCTACATTACATGGAACCAAATGTCTTATTTAAAAATTCACTGTCAAACAATGATACACTGACGTATCAATATCTTAAAAGTTACACCAGGAGACATTCACTTTGGAATACACTAATGATAGTACTCTTATATTAGAATAACACATTTGCCAATAATACTGCATTGCTGGGTTCTTGCTGCATACTGTGCAGTGAAAGTGTCTTTGATGGCGGTGAATGTGTGAGGGGTGATGCTTTGCCATCATTGAATTATCATCAATCCTTTATACATTTGCTCAGGGCCCATTTTCCAAATGTTCTCCAGTCTTTTTTTCTTCTCAGTATGGGGTTAAATACTAGGGAAACATTTCAGCTAGGCTTTGCAGTACCTCATTTAGAGTGATGCATCAGCTTGCCATCCACAGCATCTACCCCCAACCGCTCTGATATGTGGCCAACAGAAAGACCCGTTTTATAGGAAGTGCTGAAATGCCACTTGGCTTTATTGTGATGAGTAATAAAACACACATTGGACCTTTAGCATACTCTGTAAATGCCCCCGAAAATATATACAATCAGCATTTCCCTGAGCCAGGTCTGGTTTTACAAGAGTCTGTATGCCAGCAGTTGGTCCTATTTAAAAGGTTTAATGGAGTAAATGTACTTAGATGTTTATCCTTGATGTGATGTAGCTTGCTTCCATTTCCTGGGGACGCAACGCCAGTAAAAAGCTAAGGTTCCACTGAAAGTCTGTTTGCTGGTGAAAGCTGTGAGATGTGGCTGCAAATAACCAGTTGTTGGGATGTTAAGCAGCTCTGCCCCGTCTATAAACTCTAAGGAGCAAAGTCACCTGCAGCGAGCCAAGGAACACAGGAGGATGGAGTCAAGGGCATGTGAATTACCTTTTGCACAAAGTGAGCTGCTCACAGTTTGAAACGGGAGTCTACACTGAGACAGAAATAGGTTGAGTGATGCCACAACAGCACCTGGAAAGGGATTAAACTACAGGGTTGTGCCCACTTTTTATGAGGAAATAGGTTAGCTTGGAAATGTCCTCCACATCAATAATTGTATGAAGGACCTTTGAAGTTGTGTTTTCCCTGCTGATCTCTAACATGCTTGGGTGAAATAAAATATCTGATTATAATACATGCAAATGTGAGGTGTTGGAAGGGAGATGCAGGGTGAGGTGAAACACCTAGATACAGGATCTCAACACATGCAGTAGCATGCTCACATCTGTAGACCTTGTATAACAGTGGAGGCTGCTGAGTGGAGGGCGGATTATTATAACGGCTGGAATTGGAGTGAATGGAATGGTATCAAACACATGAAAACCGTATGTTTTATACCATTCTATTGACTCCTTTACGGATATTATTATGGGCCGTCCTCCCCTCAGCAGCCTCCACTGTTGTGTATATTACCTAGTTTCCAAAATGCAATAGCTGTAGTATGAATTTGATGTCTAACAACCACATATGAAACACCTTTATGAAAAAAGTCCAAATATTTCTAAAGCTGGATAATGTTTCTAGTTAATTGCTCCCTGGCTGAATTGGTGCATTCAGAATGAATGGGACTGTTTTGAACACTCTCCTACTACAGTACATTGCATTGTCATGCCTGTTGAATTTCATAAGTGCTGCACATAGATTGAAACTGGAGTGTCCTCTGTCTCAGCGTCAACTCTCCTTGACCTTTTAGCAGTGACTTGCATGTGATCCATACATGCAACAGCACCCCTCCAACTATAATAAGGCCAACAAGCAATCAGTATCACACCCGTGCAAAACATGCCACTAACTCAGTGTCGTGGCTATAAGCTGCACAACAGAGGAGACTATTCATTTATAAGGCTCCTGATTCAATCAGCCTTTGAAGAGTAACGCAATCAGTCATATTCAAAGTCAACTGGATAAAGCTGCCTTTTGAAAGTGATGGTTATGAAGCTGTGTAGTAGAGATGTGCGTCTCAGACTCCCACCCAGACAATAGAGAATGCCGGTGTTGTGTGTCTTTGTTTATTCTGAGGAGATGCGGCTTTATAATACTTGCGTTGAGATCAATCATGCTCCCAGACTTATTCTCAATTATTAATGGTTTCCTCAGTAATGTATTATTCATATATATATATATAATCTAATTTTAACCAACCGTCAGGAGTCATCATCACAGTGGTATTTCCTACGGAGTAAAACAGTTTGTGTATAAAAGCAGCCTTTATCATAAGAATACCCTTCTCTATTTACAAGAGACAAATTAGGTTTACGCCCTCAAAACGAGATGCCATTGGGTAATCAGAGGAGCTGTGTGTGTGTGGTGTGTGTGTGTGTGTGTGTGTGTGTGTGTGTGTGTGTGTGTGTGTGTGTGTGTGTGTGTGTTTGTGTGTGTGTTTTTGTCTGATAATCACGCCCATGCGACAAACTAGAAACAGCTCCTTTGTCTCACCTTCTCAGTGCACCTAATGGGTAAAGTGTGCAGTGTTGTGTGAGTGGCGGGGCCCGGATCGTGTGTGGCATGTGTCTTTCACATCAGGGCGCAGTATTATGCAAATGGCCCAGTCTGGAGATGTATTGCATCTGTGTGAGTGTTGGCCTGTGCTCCCAGCCTGCTACAGAGACAGAGCAGGGGGAGAGGGGGAGGAAGGGAGGGCCACATTATTTAGAGTAAATGAGGGCGAGACCTTGAGATATTCCCGGAATTTTAAATCTGGGTTTGCTCAGATTTACAACTATGTCTGTTTATCAGGGCAGGGCGGCGTAGAAATGAAATACAAAATAGCTTACTGTGTCTTTATGCATTTAGTTAAATTAACTGATTAAACGATAAACACAGATGATGAAAAAGCCATGTTGGCTAAACTTTCCATTATGGTAGGGGCCACTACGATGAATCTGTGGCCCCTACCAGCTGGTTGCATGTCAGCATGGCCCTTAAGACTCAAACATCGCCTGAATATGAGGACAGCACACCCATTGTCCACATGGGTATCTATAGTACTGTCTCTTGTCTGGCCTCCTGTCTAACTGAATCCTCTGTGACATTAAGAATGTCCATTCCTCTCCACTAACACACTGACCTCAGTCTGACCCCCAGCATCCGTATCGCGCAATCCAATCAGAGACCTCCAATTCTTGGTCTATGAAATTACAGGCCTAAGGAGGAGCGGAGAAAGAGAGTAATATTGTTGTGTTGTTGTGAGTTTTATTAGTGCCTAGAGCAGGGATATCTACTATGCTACTGTCTTGTTCTTTGGATAAGCCTTCAATTAAATGTCCTCTGTTCCTATGTTCTCCTGGCTTTCTATTGTTAAACTTTAATCACTTAATCATTATATTAGGTGACACATTTTAAATACGGTCTTATTAAGAACCGCCAAGCCCACATTATTAGCCCCCGCCCCCGGTTTATATTCATGGTGGGAGCCATCTATTCGTCACTGTTTGTGGAATGTCTCTTCAACCATTTTTTTCCCGGTTAGCTTTTTTTTTCTCTTTTTCCTCCTCTCTATATGACCAATTTCCTAGAGCAGAGTGATGCATTCGATGCTCTACTAACACCTGTTTCCTCAACACACAATGTTTTCCACTTGGAGATGCTCTTTTGATCTCTATCTTGTCCCAATTTTGTATCACTGGTGGCTCATATTTTCCCACCAATATACTATTTTGTAGCTCTCTGCAGCTCTTGAGGGCATGGACACAAAAATCTATGCTATTCTAATTAATCTCTTTCTCACTGTAAAATGTCACAACTCACAACTTAACTTTCCCCATTTTTCTTTTGCAGCTTGTTGGGTTCATCTATGCCTGTTATGTGGTGAAGCTCATCTCAGAAGAGGAAGACAGCTGTGAGTATTGCCTTTCAATGAATACCGTAGATCTAGCAGAAATATAGTTGATTCCTACAATCACACATTTATATGGGGATTATAATTTCCCTTTGCTTGTGATAATGATGACTCAGCCCATTTTAACAGTGCCGTCTCACCTTATATGCCTCAGTTTCCCCGTTCACGTCATGTCGGAAACTCAAGACCTCAGAGTTAAAATGAACGTAAGTTATTTGCGTATTGGTTGATTCTAATAATTCCCAAATGGGAAACTCAGGTATCATCTTTCTACAACGAGTTAGTAATTCGGAAATTTCAGAGTTTCCTACATGACATGAATGTGGCAAGTGAAACGCACACCTTTTATTCATAAGCTTTACCTGACCAATCTCGTAACTCCAATTACTGATGTTTTGCTACTACAGTACTAATGAGCCATTTTCCTGGACTCGCTCCGTGATATAATAACTCATTATTTTACATCCAGATAAATATATACAGTATGTCTGGCTCAAGGCTGACTTCTCAGTATTCCTGCGTTTACAGAGTACTTTATTTACTTTAATAACCCGGCATTGGCATGGAAATTACTCTTCTGGTCGGATCTTTAGATTTAGCCAAGTTTAATACGCCAGCAAACATTTAGATTTAAAAGTCCAATTGCCTTGCTCCAAGATGCATGAATTATTCTCTTTGGTCACTGCCTCCTTTTTACAAGATTAGAAAGCAAAACATATATTGGGACAGGAATTACATCATTAATATTGATTGCCCAAAGACATGTGCAACTTATCCCTGTTACTGGTCTTGCTTTGGAAACAAACATAGCATGTGCTGGAAAGAATGCATTTGCCAACTACCCCGGCATGCTAGATCAATACCAATCTCTCTTGCATTCTCTCCATTTGCAACATTCGTCACCAAGCAGCAGCCATAAAGAGATAGAAGGAACGACAGAGGATAGAGAGCGAGAAAGAGAGCGGGGGGGTTACATGAGGCGATTGTACATGACTGCTCACTGTACATGCCTTCTCTATCGTTTCAGAACTTTTTTCACTATATTACCTCCAGTTTCATAATTACAGTTATTACAATTGAATTTGGGGTTGGATGCAGCAAGCCTTTATAAAAGGTGGCAGATAGCCTAGCGGTTAGAGGGTTGGGCCAGTAACCAAAAGGATGCTGGTTCGAATACCTGAGCCAACAAGGTGAAAAACCTGTTGATATGTCCATGAGCAAGGCACTTAACCCTAATTTGCTCCAGGGGCTGACCCTGTAGGTAGGCCGTCATTGTAAATAAGAATTTGTTCTTAACTGACTTGCCTAATTAAATAAAAGTTTAAAATAAAAGAGTGCCTGGCTCCCCTAGGTCAGTACACTAACAATACTTTCAGTGTACTGACATTATACCTGACTGCTGGTTAGTGTGATCGCAACCCAACATACAGTACTGCTCACCAGCAATAGGTATTTATATAGAAAGTTCCAGTGGTGGTGGAGGTAGGCTTTACCTCTGATAACTGTGTGATCACCTTCAATCTGTACAGACAGTACACTGAATATGGGAGCTGTTATGAGAGATATTACTGAGAGATTCATGGTGTGTGCGGTGAGGTTGCTCCCTCAGGCTAGAAAAAGATGTAGTCAAATAAGTGATGTAGCACTTAGTAGGCTATTTCCTCTACATTTAGCATGGGAATCTGAGTGTAAAAAATGCAGCACTTCTCCTGGCTCTGCTGGAACCCCTGTGAGTGAGCCAACACTAGACAGGCAGGAGTGCTGAACCATGACCACAACCAAACGTGAGTCTCTCAGCTACCTGAGATTGCCTATCAGACTGTGTCTCTCTCTCTCTCTAAAGAATATCCCCAGACATAGTTTTCCCATCTTTAGAGCCCAAATGTCACTGCCCAGAATGGGGAGTACCTCAATCTGGCATATTATATAGCCCATCCTGGATAAGTAAAGGATTCCCTCAGGCATTGTTATGATAAAAGTCAATTTGGTCCCAATTAAGAGCAGATTATATTTGCCACTCAATAATGGCAGTAAGAAATGTGCCATTCAGGGGAAATTGAGTTTAAATTGGAATTTACCCTTGACAATCTCATTGATGTATTCCAGAGTTGGAATTTAAAGAACCAGGAAAAAGCCAATGAAGTATATTACTATATTTGCAGTGGGAGGGGGGTGTTGGTGATCATTTCCGCCATCTAGCTGTGCTTAATTTGGCCAAACACAGAGGAATAATATTGTCCAACGGTGTCCATATCCTCCAGTGAATGAGAATGATATTGATGGTTTGATCCCTGAGGCATGAGGAAACACTAATCTGGGAGCCATATTGGCCATTACAGCTCTAATTAATATAGTACATGAAGCACCTCAGCAAAGTTAATGAACAGCTAAAACCAATCAACACACTCACACCGTAATTACAGCTACTATCAAAGGTAATGTTCCAGGGTCCATTTAAAAGAAAGGAATGTATTTTACATTATGTTGCCTCCAAGAGAGGAGAGAGAGAGTAAAGATGAGAGAGAGGGAATCGAGATGCAGCTAGCGGTGTGTTCAAGGTGCTGTAAATATTTTTTTTGCGTTCGTAACGAGGAAATTGGGTTACAGCTTCCTCTATGGGATTTGCAATCAGGTTCAGTGTACCAGGAAGGTGGAATGTCATGTTGATTGGCCCTCGGCGGCATTTCATTTGCCACTGCTTTGTCATAACAACTTGTTGTGAGTACTTAAGACAAGCAATTTGGAGGCATAGACCAAGTCGTGCTCACTGCAATTCTTAATAATACTTCCATTAAACCTTCCCCTATAGCTAAAGCCTATTGAATAAAGCCCAATCAATATGTGCCTATATCTTTGGGGGGGGGGGTATATATTTCTGAATGCTAATAGTGTTTTACTGGCATCTTTCAGGGCTTTTGTGTAGATATTGGCTACTAATAATCCACCTTAGCCATTAGCATCTGTTTTAGTGTGTTTCGTAATCAAGTAAGCACAATTTTTTATATTAGCATGGTAAATATAAGTAGTCGCAGGCAATTAAAATTATTCTCTCCATCAAAAGGAAAATAGCTTTTTATTACACACTTAATGGTTCCCTTCAGTCAGTCGGCCACTCAGTGTATGGGGAGTCAATGAAGAACTGAAATCACGCCCAATTGGCCAATGGATGCCGAGCCCGCCCTCAGAAGCCCCGCTCTTCAGCTCGCCTGATGAAAGAATGTGTCACGCAATTTGTTAACTTTTGAAGCACACGAAGATTACGAAATGTAGCTCCTACTTAGGTGTATGTTAGTAGGAATAGATGTTGCGAATGGTATCGTTTTCTGCTAAACACCCACTACTTTCTGCACTGCTTGTGTAGCCAGTGCTTCCTTGCTTTAGTAAGATGGCCAGTGATAAGAGTAAGTTCAAAAAGACAAACCTCTGAGTTGGAAGCTTTGACCGTGCTCTAGGGCATGCGGTTTCACAATGAAAATGGAAGATACTCATGAGGGCTGTCCTGTTTGCCTGGGGTGGAAACATGCTCAAGAGGCTTGGGCTCGGACCAGTTCATGTGACCATTGTCTCCAGCAGGGTTCAACTTCAATTGGGCGTCAGGCTGACTTTGTGAGAAAGATGAGGGCTGATGGCGAATGGGGTTGTCTGAGGCCGAGAGAGAGCAGCAGCAGTGGTCGGAGTTGATAGGGCTGTCATCCCAGCCGAGTGCGGCTCATACCAGTTTCTCTGGCAGGGATCGAATTCCGGGGATGATATACTGTACTATCCCTGGCTGGCTCTGGAGGGTTTTCAGAGTGTGAATCGAATGACATAAGTCCGGAGTAGCCTAAAGCCCCGGCTTTGGATTTGGCGGGGGAGAGTGAACCATTGGTGGTTAATAAGCCTTTGATGGAGCTGTGTCGTAGGGCGGCAGATCACCTGGGCGTTTTCTCCCTCACAGCAGAGTTCCTCTAGGTTTGGGGGAAGGTATCTACCTTCTGTCCCTGCAGCTGTGAAGCGTCGCTTACCCCTGTTTAAGGATTTCGCCGATGAGCTAAATGTGACCCGGGATTCCCCTCTACCAGGTTATGGTGAGTTCATGAATGTACTGTACAGGGTATGGAGGAGGCAGGGCTTGTTTGCACACCACCGATGGATGCAAAGCTGCCAAGTTACTTACCCCCAGGGGCTAACAAAGGGGTTAATCCTAGCACGGTGCTTCCGAATAAACAGTGCCGGTTCTCAGCGGATCAGCTGAATAGGGTGTGGCAGCCCGGTTGTTGAATGTGGTCACAATGCTGCAGATGTATCATATCGATTTTCTGCAAAAGCTGAATAAGACTGTGGAGGCGGGGAAGCCGGTTTCCGAGCTTTTCGTCTAAATGCGTACTTCTGTCCTGCTGTACTATCCTGTCTGTGGGGGAAAGTATGGTGGCGACAATGGTGGCTCAGCGCCACCTCTAGTTGATGTTGTCCCAGATTCCTGAGAATGCAGATGCAGATATATTTGGATGAGCCAGTTTCGCAAACGAGGTTGTTTGGCTCGACAATGTATTTACAGGCCCTTTTCGAGTAGAAACAAAAACAGGACGCAGCTCTACGTGTCCTTTCCAATGAAAATCCGCTTGGGGCGACGGGGCCCTCCTCCCCAAGCATTTACTTTGGCAACAGTGTTCACAAGTGGCTCGGTTAATGGGGGGCAAGTTACTGGTTGCTGAAGTCCCCAAACCCGGTGTGGGCCAGATATCAGAATGGAAGTACCACAAAAACGCATTGCTTCAACCCAAGGTTCCTTGGTGTTCAGGGGTATCGAGAATGCGGGTGTGGGCATAATCAACACAGTTCCTTCCCCACATTCAGACACATGGTTTACACATGATTGTCAAGAGTGGTGGATTTATCCCAGTCCTCATGGTGGCGCTCTGCCCCTTCAGGACATAATGTATGAGGATGGTGACGTACAGACTGCAGTTCGCTGGCTTCCTCCTTCTTTTAGTGGCATCATAATGTCAATGGTCCAAGCACCTGCCTTGAGAGTGGAGATTTCCTTTCTCCTTCAAAACCATCTATTCGGGTGGTCCCCTTGTCAGAAGTAGTGGTTGGTACAGCCAGTACTTCTTAGTTCCCAAGAGCGATGGAACGTTGCGTCCCATCCTGGTCTTGCGTATTTTAAACAAGCAACTCAAGTTTTGCAAGTTCAAAATGCTCACACTTCGCCAGCTAATGCAGTCGGTATGTCCCAGTGATTTGTTTCACCTCCATAGATCTGAAGGATGCATATTGTCATGTGTCTATACATCCTCCCCACAGAAAGTTTCTGAGGTTTCATTTTGGTGGTCTACTGTCTTTCAGGCTATCACCCTGTACCTTTTCTATGATGGTGGAGGCGGCTTTGGCACCTGTGCAGTGCCAGGGGATCAGAGTATTGGCCTATCTGGACGATTTGAGACGAGGGAACAGGTGGAGCTCCACACTGCAATGCTGGTTTCCCATTTTCAATCGCTGGGGTTCATAGTGAATAACAAGAAAAGTTGTTTGACTCCGGCTCAGTGCATTCGGTTTTTGGGTCTCGATCTGGACTCAGTTCTGAATCATGCGTTTTTGTCCCAACAGAGGAGGGAGGGACGCTTTCTGGCTCGGTCTTACATGGTTTCAGCTGGGGCACTCTGTGCCTTTTCGCATTAGTTGGGGTTCTCCACATACCTTTGTGAGGTTTAATCGCTTTGATGTAACTGCTCCCAGTGTGGCTCATAATGTTCTTATGGCTGGGTCCGGGAGTGGGTGTTAGACAGTGCGCATGTTGCGCATTTGTCCGGGTTACCACAGTTCCCTGTGGGTTTGAGCCTTAGGCTGCCTTGGGGTGTGGCAGCGGGTAAAGTGTGCATTATCAGGGTTACCATAGTTTCCTGTTTGTTTGAGCCTTGGGCTGCCGTGTCAGCGTGCGAGTACACAGTTTGCAGGTTTCCTATGGGTTTGAGCCTCAGGCTGCTGTGGTTCTATGCAGTGTGCGTGTGCACTTTGGACTTGGCCTGTAGTGGCAGCATGTCAGTGTGCATAGCCAAGTTGCAGCAGGTTCTGGTTCCCTATATGGGGCTCTGACAGTTCAGGCCTCATGAAGCTCTGACAGTTCAGGCCTCAAGAAGCTCAGACAGTTCAGGCCTCATGAAGCTCTGACAGCTCAGGCCTCATGAAGCTCTGACAGTTCAGGCCTCATGAAGCTCTGACAGTTCAGGCCTCATGAAGCTCTGACAGTTCAGGCCTCATGAAGCTCAGACAGTTCAGGACTCATGAAGCTCAGACAGTTCAGGCCTCATGAAGCTCTGACAGCTCAGGCCTCATGAAGCTCTGACAGCTCAGGCCTCATGAAGCTCTGACAGCTCAGGCCTCATGAAGCTCTGACAGCTCAGGCCTCATGAAGCTCTGACAGTTCAGGCCTCATGAAGCTCAGACAGTTCAGGCCTCATGAAGCTCTGACAGTTCAGGCCTCATGAAGCTCTGACAGTTCAGGCCTCATGAAGCTCTGACAGTTCAGGCCTCATGAAGCTCTGACAGTTCAGGCCTCATGAAGCTCTGACAGTTCAGGCCTCATGAAGCTCCGACAGTTCAGGCCTCATGAAGCTCCGACAGTTCAGGCCTCATGAAGCTCCGACAGTTCAGGCCTCATGAAGCTCCGACAGTTCAGGCTTCTCTGGTACCTATTAGGGAAAAAGATGGCTTCTGTAACTAGGGGTGGACTTAGTGATTTGGAGGCCCCATGCAGAGGCCAGTTTTATGGGTTTTATAGTAAAGATGTCAATTAACTGTGAAAATGTATTACCTTTTAATGTGGTGTGAAAAAGTAGGTTACCTTCGCACGCTTATCCAAAATAATTCCAGCTCTCGAAGTGTGCACTGTGCACCCGCCAACTTTTCTTAAATTACTATCTCACCGGAGAAAGCATCCAAGCAAACAAAAAAGCATGTTGGCCAGACAGCATCAGATACATGGGCTACACATACAGTGCCTTCAGAAACTATTCATACCTCAACCTTTTCCATATTTTGTTGTGTTACAGCCTGAATTTAAAATGGATTAAAATGAGATGTTGTGTCACTGGCCTACATACAATAGCCCATAATGGCAAAGTGGATTTATGTTTTAGTTTTATGGCAAGCCTAAAAAAGTTAAAAAACACAACACATCACTGAGTACCACTTATATTCATATTTTCAAGCATGGTGTTGGCTGCATCTTGTTATGGGTGTGCTTGTCATCGGCGTGCTTGTCATGGGTGTGCTTGTCATGATACAAATAAATGTAGTACAGTGACGCACAGGCCAAATCCAAGTGGAAAACCTGTTTCAGTCTGCTTGTCCTAGTTACAGTTTTTACTTAAATCGCCTTGAAAATCTATGGCAAGAATTGAACATTTCTGCCTAGCAATGATCATCAACCAACTTGACAGAGCTTGATGAATGTTTAAAATAATAATGTGCAAATATTGTCTAATCCAGGTGTGCAAAGCTCTTAGAGATTTACCCAGAAAGACTCACAGCTGTGATATCTGCCAAAGGTGATTCTAACTTGTATTGACTCGGGTGTGAATACTAGAAATAAATGAGATATTTCTGTGTTTATTTATATTACTATTTTCAATAAATGATCAAAAATGTTAAGAAAATAATGTTTTCACTTTGTCATGATGGGATATTGTGTGTAGATTGGTGAGAAAAAAATAATATTTAATTCATTTTTAATTCAGGCTGTGACAGAGCAAAATGTTGAATAAGTCAAGGGTATGAATACTTTCTGAAGGCACTGTACATGTCCTCTGCCTCGATGGCGATGGCAGTATTATCAGCAGCATTTGCCTTTTTACTAAATAAATGTGTTAAATGTTGAAGTAAGTAAATAAGTCAACTGGAAAGAAATGCGTTAACTTTGGCAATTGTTCTGTAAAATTAAATCTTCTTTCTTTTCCTTTTCTCTGCCATGCTCTGAAAGCCCCACTCTGAAAGCCCCACTCTGAAAGCCCCACTCTGAAAGCCCCATTCTGAAAGCCCCACTCTGAAAGCCCCACTCTGAAAGCCCCACTCTGAAAGCCCCACTCTGAAAGCCCCACTCTGAAAGCCCCACTCTGAAAGCCCCACTCTGAAAGCCCCACTCTGAAAGCGCCACTCTGAAAGCGCCACTCTGAAAGCGCCACTCTGAAAGCCCCACTCTGAAAGCCCCACTCTGAAAGCCCCACTCTGAAAGCCCCACTCTGAAAGCCCCACTCTGAAAGCGCCTGATTGCTGCAGCTTAATTTCAATGAAAGTCACGTTTGCAATTGTATCGTGTGAAACAATGTACAGGAACTCTGTCAGGGTGGAATAGTCCATTATTAAGAACCAGTCCGTGGGTGATTAATTACACTTGTTTCTATCATTATGAGAAAAACTTGGATAATATGAATATTGATATGAAACATATGTATGGAAATAAATTATTTCTGGGTCGTTGGGGGATCTCAAGTGGAGAAATTATATATTTTTGTAAAATATTACAAGTAAAAAAAAAAGATATTTGATTTGAGGCCTGAGGCAATTGCCTCTTCTGCCTAATGGTAAGTCCACCACTGTCTGCAACTCCTTTTTGGAGCTGGTGTAACCTGTGTGTGCTTGGGCTGCAGTGGGTCTCCTGGTTTGGTACCCTCTGAGCCAGCTTGGGGTGTGATTGTATGTCCCCATAATATGTTATACCGAGCGATCGACTGAAAGGGAACGTACAGTTCTGAATATAACTACTGTACCCTGAAGGAAGGAACGAGGTATAACATATTTTGGCCCCGCGCTGTGAGGGGATTTGGGCTCGCTGAAAATATTTACTGAATTGAGGAAATTAATGCGAGCCCCGGTATTATATCCAGGAAGGCGGGGCTTCCAAGGACGGGCTTGGCATCCATCGGCTCATTGGGTGTCATTTTTGTTTTCTTCAATTGAATATGATTGTCCATTGACTCGCGGTAGTATGTTATACCTCAGTAGTTATATTCCTAACTGTACATTTTCCTGTGTGTTACATATGAGCATTTACTCTGCAGAACAATACTGATACAATACAATACTTACGTGCTAAAGCTACATTTACTGGGACTAAACAAACATTAACTTTTTTTCTCCAGAGGATGTTGTACAAACCTTTATTGCATCCTTAGCCTTTTACTGAAACTGCCTGATTGAGATGTGGCCAGTCTATCTCCAGATCTTAAATTGGGCACATTCTGGCTTACCTCTGCAGGTCCTCTGATAAGCCTGATCAGAGGTTAATGCCTACAATGAAGGCCAACAAGGATTTATAGCTTTTGGTGAAAGTCCCCTAAAATGTACCATTAGAATGATGAAAATGCCCGACCTTCCATCTCTTCCCATTCATTACACTAGGGAGGGGAGGGGGAGCTCATCAGCAAATTTATTTGGCTTCTCTCAGTGTTTCATTTGTCTTAAGAGACTCAGATGCATAAAGATATCGGATCGTTATCGTGCTTTAGCACCTCCGTCTTTTTGGTTTAGGCCTGCTGGCTGGTCTCTGTGGAGGGCTGGGCCCTAATCCTGTCCAGTTAGTTATTCTGTGTGATCTGCTAATCCAACATGCTCCCGAGCATTGCTCCACCGCGGATATCGCCCCTACCCCGCCCTTAGACGGTCCAGACACTGATCATCCACTGCCTGAGATTATCACAAAGACACAAGCACGCACCGGCTTATTTAGAGACACACACACACACACACAAACCTTTGTTTGATCTCACACTAACCAGATGTCCAACTCTTCTTCTTCTGTTTGTCTCCAGTTGATTTTATCGGAGGGTTCGACTCTTACGGTTATCAAGGGCCTCAGAAGACATCCCATTTGCAACTACAACCCATGTACATGTAAGTGCACTGTAGCTACATCTCTTTACACCTTCTGAAATGTTTTCTCCTGAACGTGGCTTAGCCTTGCCTTGTCTGGGTGCCAAGTTCACTATGTTGTCACACTTGAGTCTATAAATTGGACGAATAGGACTAGCCTGAGGACAATAGAATGTAAGGCAGAGAGACGTCTCATAGATAAACAATGCTAGTGTCAACACAGCTTAGGAAATAGCTTGGGTCAACACTGAGGGAGGGGCTGTTTGTATCAAGACTCCTGAAAGGTTGGGATTTGCTTGAGAGGAAATGAGGAGAGGAACACAGGATGTTCAGTCTTTGAGAGACTTAAAAGGATTTCCCTACTTGACACTGAATGGATCAGAGATGATGTTTTTATAATCCTGTGTACAGTGCAGGCTGGTCAACATACCATACACTGGAAATAAACAGTAATCCACTTCTACTGTATAAAGAGTTGGTCTCAGGTATATTGAACTGTAATGTAGATGTATAATGCACAGGAGGTTGGTGGCACCTTAATTGGGGAGAACAGGCTTGTGATAATGACTGGAGCGGTATTAGTGGTTTCCAGGTGTTTGATGCCATTCCATTTGCTCCGTTCCAGCAATTATTATGAGCTGTTTCCCCCTCAGCAGCCTCCTGTGGTACAATGGGAATATAATTTTAAAAAACAAACAAGTGAGGATGATGCTGTTCATAATGCAACAAACTAGGGAAATGCACTAGTTATATATATAGGCATAACACTAATATCGAACAGCATAAAACATTCACCAGCCATAGCATCAGCTGCTCATAGGGGACCTGCTGCACCCCCCAAATATCACATTTCTCTGGGGGTCACATGTGGCACATTTTTGGGATATGCAAGTCAGGGGTTCAAGCTGTGTTCATGGCCTCATGTGCCAGATGAACCCCACAGTGGCAGGAACAGAACAGCCTGGGAATCCCCTGCCTGCCTCTCTCTGTGGAGCACAGGCCTCAGCGGAATGGCCCAGCTAAGTAACACTGATCGGAGTGGGGAGGAGCAGGGTGCTGACATGTCTGCTGGTGGGGAGAGGGGGGTGGTGGGAAGAGGTAGGGAGGACGGGAGGGGGGTAACAGCCTCTTGCCCAGCCCAACGCTTGTATTAGGTTATTCAGGGGTGACTACAATGGAGTGTCTCCTAAATCTTAACCTGCTGTCTGTTACTCTCAGACATATCTGGACATATCCATTGTCTAATGTGAATGGAATAGGATGTGTTGTATCTGGTTATACTCAGTATTGTGTCATCTGTTATTAGCTGCTGGTTGTAGAAGGTCAGCTGAGTTCAGGTGGGAGTCCTCTGTCATTTAAGGAAGTAGGATTTAGACCTGCACTCAAGGTTACGCTTCGCCAACATAACTTCTCAATTGTGTCATGAACGTTCTGCCTATACTTCTGTATAAATAACTGGGCAGATATGTGGCTAATTCCAGGGCATATCACTTTGCCGTCATCACATCAGACAATAACGATCATTTTATAATCATACTTTCCTGTATTGCTCGGGGAAAGTGTGTAACTGTCGGTAGGTCAGCATTTAACACATATGGCAAACTTATGGACATATAGACTCAGGACTGAAACAAACAAAAATGCCATTAAGAGCCGTTCTGTGGTTTTATGACACCCAATGGGGAAGAGAATAGAGATGATAAATCATGGACACCAAGAAAATGGTATGGTAGAGGTGCTACCATCTTCAATAGTCAAACAGTCTTCACAGCTGATGCCCATTAACAATAGTTCTTATTGGATGTGACAACTGTGAATTACCAAGGTCTTTAGAGAATAGTGGCAGGTATAATGATTTGTGCTCTTTTTTTTCGTGATGTGTTTGTTTTAGGATGAACATACAATATGAACTTGTATTTTAATTTCTGTGACAATGTGCTTTATTGGCATTGACTAATTTGTCTCTTTCTCTTCACAGGTCAAAGTAAAAAGGACAGCTGCCTTATGAACCAATCAAATAGAGAGCTACCGTTCTAACTTATTGTCTCATTTCGTAAATGTCTTAAAATAATACAGTGTCTTACAAACTGTGTGGAGAACGTGAGATTTGACACTTTAACCTCAAAGACTCAGAAAAACACACTGGATTTTCTTTGTCTCTACTCAGTGGTGGAGTCACAGTCTGGGTCTGGACTAGGGGCCAGGCAGGTGCAAGAGCGCCCTCCTGTGGCTCTGTTGACCTTACAGGACGCATATCGCTCCTCCATATTGGTTCTTGCTTTTTACTTATGACAGCTGAATGACTGTTATATTGAGGGAACAAAATGCATTGATTCCTCTGGACAGCGTTCAAATGGATCAAGATTCCAGACAAAGGGAAACTGTTCTGAGAGCGCTAGCTAAGTCGTGCCTGTGTTCCGACTAACTTGATTATAAATATTATTTGCTTAAGGAATGTTCAATAACTGATCAATATGGCTTTAGTGATCAGAAGTAGTTTCATAGCCCCCTTATAAAGAGTTGATTAGTATAAATGTACATGTAAAACCATGTGTTTACAATACATACACTTTGGCTGTCGGAATTCGATCTGAGTTGGGCAATTGAATGGGACTTTCATGGGATTGAAAAAGCAATCAGTTGTTGTTTCTTGCGATGGATGTATTTGTCTTGAAAGTGCCAAGAACAATAGTTAAAGATAAGTTAGACAAGATATTGGATGCTATCCAGAGATGCATATTTTTGGAGCTCGTCTCGGGGACATCAGTTCAAAAGTTCATTCGGGGATAACACAATATTTGTTTGCATGAGGTGTCAAAATCGGTTGCATATTTAATCTCTGAAAGCACTGGACCTTATCCCAGACTAGGTAGAGGTGACAGTTGGCCTTTCTGCAGACGTCTTTTCTCTGTAAGGTTATGTGAATTTTGTGCTTTTTTAAGACAGTGTGGATACTTGAGTCTAATGACAAAGTTAAAACAAAGTGTAACTTCTTTCAATTCTAGACATTTTTTAACATGTGACAGTGTTTACTATTTTATAGTTGACTAATAATATTATTATTATAGAGAGCTTGGGACAATAAGGTTCGATCTGCATTTTTATCAAAATTGACATAGCTTTCTCCTATTCATTGTTCTATACCTATATAAATACCCCAATTCATGCTGTTAAATTCCAAAGAATACAATATAAAAGGGTTTGGAACTTTAAAGCCAATTATCTCAGAATAATCTTTTTGCAGATAGAAAACGTATAGTCCCAAGCTCTCGTTATGCTGTGTATAAGTTGGACTTTCTTTTACTCCTAACTGTATAAAGTGTCAAGGGAAACCTTGGGAACAATATCTTGCTGATAGTGGTGTGGTGTGAGGACTAGAAGGAGGTGTGTGGTAGAGTTTGTGCTGTGGCTGAAACGTTGTGCTTTTGTCTAGTGGACAGCGTGGGAACCCCCTGAACCAACCAGGACTGCCTCAGTTCTCTCATCATCATACTGTAACTGTTCTACAGAAGGGAGCCTTCTCCCTATGAGCAAAACAGTTTCTATATCTTCCACCATGCATAAATCCTTCTGCTCTGTAGACCTTAACTTTATGTCATGGGGCCTATCTATGTTTTCTATTTCAATGGTGTGAATCTGTTGGATCTTTTGTAAATGAATGAGGTAATACTAACAGGCCTTCCAAATGACTGAATATTGAAAATGAGTTTTTTTTATTCACCCTTCTTTGTGATCTATGTTGTTAATTATGTAAATGTCACCTCGAAATACATAAATGCCTAAAATGCTGTTCTAAACTCAGGCAAGTTTAGCTTGCAACATACACTTACCAAATGGTAACAGCCAATAGAAAATATAAAGATACAAAGATTCCAAAGCTAAGCATTATCCTCTTCTTCATAGCATTTGTGTCTGGGACAGTATGATATTGATATTCACCTGGGTAAAAGCAATATGGTCTCTAGTATGCTTCCATGCATTATAAGTCCCAGATAAGAGTAAGTTGTGTTTTATCAGTGAGTTGATTTAATGTGAGTGGATAGTAGATGTAGTGACTCTGGGGGTTACCAAAGTAGTTACTTACTGCTGCATTCGTCCATCATCCCTCAATTTACAGAGATGATTCAAAGTTGTAAATATAACATAAATTCTCAACCAGGATAACATTTTTGACAAGATGTTGTATAGATCTAAATTAAAAATCAAATAATTTGATTGTATCTGGCTATACTGTATTCTACGTTCCTACATTCAAAGGGAGCTGTATATAATACTGTTGCAGGCACTCAATTGCTCATCATAGAGGCTTTCCTGAATACACCATGGGTTGTTTTGCTTGGGTTCAGTGCTCACTTCTACTTCTCAATAGATTTAGCAATTTTCTATTTATGTTACTTTCAAAATGACTGTAAATATAATAAAATCTAACTGTGTTAAAGGCCAATCTATTTTTGTATTTGATTTCCGAGTACTCTCACTTCCTGCAATGCGTGATGTAATCACTGACATCCTACTTTCTAATCTCTCCTCTGAACAGCGAGATGTGGTGATACAATAATGGTTTGGAGTGCCTAGCAACAGCCTGTACAGCCTGACGGTATCATTCATTACAATTTCCTACGGTATGTGAGGCAAGGTGTTGCCAGCCTCAGCCCACCCGTCCTCAACATCGCAGACATAACGGGGAGGGTGTGAAGCTTACCTGATGCTGCCATCTATCATTTGTTTCTCTACTTTGCTAAAGCTCCAAGTGCTTGGGCTCCCAAGTGGCGCAGCGGCCTAAGGCACTGTATCTCAGTGCTAGAGGCATCACTACAGACACCCTGGTTTGACTCCAGGCTGTATCACAACCGGCCGTGATTGGGAGTCCCATAGGGCAGCGCACAGTTGGCCCAGCGTCGTCCAAGTTTGTCCTGTGTAGGTTGTCATTGTAAATAAGAATTTGTTCTTAACTGACTTGCCTAGTTAAATAAAGGTTCAATAAAAAAAAAATATATATATATATATATATTTTGTATACAATGTTTAAAAGACCCATGTACTTGCCCTGTACCAAGTATAAAGCTCTGGCAGGAGGCTATTGATTAAAACCTTTAAAGCAAGCACATGCAGCTACCTGTGGATATAAAGATTTTACCTTTCACCTGCCTGAGTTTTTTAAATGAAATATCCCTTGATGAAAGATAGCAAGGGGTGAAGCTCATTGTTACCTGAGACCCTGAGACCTATACAGCTTTCTATAGTATACAAAGCTTGCCCTCTGGGAGAACAGGAAACACTCTGCCAGCTCCTCACTGGAAATTTGATCTTTAACCAATGAGGCAATTGGAAACAGAATAATATCCTTATGTGATACAGGATTTGAGCTGTGCTCGGGGGAGAAATCAATCCTTGACACTTTATTTTTTATCTGATCTTTGTGTGTGTGTGTGTGTGTGTGTGAGTGTGTGTGTGTGTGTGTGTGTGTGTGTGTGTGTGTGTGTGTGTGTGTGTGTGTGTGTGTGTGTGTGTGTGTGTGTGTGTGTGTGTGTGTGTGTGTGTGTGTGTGTGTGTGTGTGTGTGTGTGTGTGTGTGTGTGTGTGTGTGTGTGTGTGTGTGTGTGTGTGTGGGTGGGTGTGTGTGTGTGGGTGTGTGTGTGTGTGTGTGTCTAAATATACACACATTATGGAAAGGGGACTGTCTGTACTTGGAAACCACAGAGGTAATGTTCACAGAGCAATGGTCCCAACACACACAGAGCTGTGCTAGAAGTTCACTGAACGCTCACTCTCTCGCTCACAAAATTACATGTAAAAGACTCACCAATATTCACAGCCATCTGTTCAAGAGAAAATGCATTCTGTATTCTGTTTTAAAACCTCCATCAGGGTAGCCTGGCCAAAGAGGTGCCATCATGTGACAGATTGTTTTATAAGAAAGTCCAGGGAGACCTACCAGTGTTAGAAAATGAAAGCCTATAGGCTCCTACTGTATGCTAAATAGTACTGAGAACATCAGGGACATCTTTGAGCTTTTTTTCTGATGACATAGGCATTCCTAGCTTGATCAAACATTCATTCTGGGCTTCCTGCCACAGGAACCATACGTAGTTGAGAAGTGTTTATGAAATAATGAGGTTGGGAAGCATCAGACCGAGTGATGACTGATGATGAGCCATATCACTGTACTATTTTTTCTTAAGGATCAGCTGCCACTCTCAATGCCAGTTTAAGAGTCATTGCTTTCACCACTGAGGAGGAAGTCAGCATCTCTGTATTTTGAAAGTGGAATTTGCTATAAAAAATGTATTTGCAACATTAGCAACATGCTTATAAACAGTTTTCATACACAATACACTTTTTAATATTCACATATTCATGATACTACTTATCAAGAGGTTATCTTGATAGATCTTGTTTTGATATAAATATGGTATTAGTAATTTTCCTACCAACCTAACATATCCACATGTTTACAGTTGGCTTCTTAAATACAATATTAACTTTATGTGTGAAAGTTATTTGTCTTAGCTGAATTACTCCCTCTCTGTACTACATGTTAATCATGCATATATAAAAAGCACCCCAAGGGTCCACTTAGCATTGGAAAGATCTACTAATTTGAGCACAGGGTTGATTCAGCATGTGTCCATTAGTCCTGGTGGCCTAATCTGAAGGTAATTTAGCCCAGAAACCCTTCTGAAGAAAACTGCACAGTCTGCACATATGCTTGTTTTATGATTTTTTTTTTACGTTTTCTATATTGATTTGCAAACCAGATTTCCTCTGTAGCAGTTGTATGTCCTAAATGTAAATCCCCGTTGTGATGTTGTGTTATAGACTATACTACCCTCTACTGTTGAATGTCGATGTTGTCAGTGTGTCACTGGCCCACAAAAGCATTTCTTTATTATATTGGAAAATACATAAATTGAATAAATATAGTCAGCTGTGAAATGAAATGCCCTCACTTTCCGATTTGGAATTGTTTTATTGAAAGTGTCTAGTAGCCTGACTCTTGAAATTGGCATGGTAGAAGGTATTATAATCTGACAAAATATGGATATCATAATTGGAATACCAGGTGCGTCTATAGATTAGGTGCGCCCTTTGTGCTCAATTGCGTGTATATTACAGATTATACAGTGCCAGATTGTTTCTACCTTGGTAGCCTGTCGCTGGGCATGCAAGGATCCCCAGACTGCACTATCAAAGTAAACAAAAAAAACGTAATAAATGGTTATATCACCTTCTTGCTTATTTTTTATTGACAAATGCGCTGCTGTCAGCCAAAGAGCCGGCGCGCATAGGTTGGATGAAGTCAAACAGCTACCACGTTACGGATTTATTTTCTCCCACACGCAGACCCGGAAGCAGAAATACTAGACTTGGGCTTTGTTTTGTTTTGTTAGTCTGTGCTGGAGTTGGAGGGGAAACGGCAGCGTGTGCATGGTCGGGGAGTTATACCTTGGGAATGGAAGATGAACACATTTCTCTCAACGTTTATAAGTGTAAAATGCCTAGTTGTGTCAGCAGTTATGACGAAGAGACAGTCTGCAGTCCATCAGAAGTGTTTGATAAAGTTGAGACATCAGGCACAGATTTTATTCAAGATGCCAGGGAAACAAAGATCCGAACACCAGACGGGGTATGGGAGACTCACAAACACAGAGTTGAGAGAACGGGTTGTAAAGAAAATGTTGAAGGCTACAGTTTCAGAAAACCGACTGGAGTGGATATTTTGAGGAGTTTCGGGACGACGAGATCCCCTACGAATTTCAATAACAATTCATCAGATGACCAAAAAGATCCAGAGGATGCCATGGTAGAAATTGTTTTAAATGAACGAATTGACTGTGTGGATCTTGAAAAGTCAAGTGGCAGTGAAACGAAGGGTGGAAAAGAGCAAATCGCAGATCACACAGAGGGATTAACGTCATCCGATTTGGAGGAAGTTGATGTAACAGATTCTGACGAAATGTGTGAAAGTAGCAGGGCTGACGACGATTTCGTACAGTTGAAGGAACATGTTTACTGTACCGTGTACTGTATTGCAAACGACAACTACAGGAAACCGGCTGACAATGCCGGAGAACACCAATATAATGGGGCGATAACTCCGTCAACATCAAACGTCGCCACAGAGCCATCCACGGATTTGAAGCAGCAGAGCGATTTGGAACTAGGCCACCCCTCCGTACCCGAGCCATACACCCTATCGAACCTGGTTGATCCTAGAACTCTGAACAACTTTTACAACGGGGATTACAATGTATCAATTGTCTTGACCTGTCGTATTTGTCTGGACGACAAGCACATAAAGCCGCTACATTGTTGCAAGAAGGCTGTCTGCGAGGAATGCCTGAAGAGATACATCAGTTCACAGGTATAAACCTGGCATCACAATTCACTGAAGGCTGTCTCCAGCATCACATGTTTTCTATGTCAAGCCTTTTGGATAAAGTCTGTCTGTGCTCAATAGACACAGGGTAAATCCGCACGCCTTTTGATTTGAACGAAACCTTCCATACATATTTGCCCATTGTAGAAGTGCTAAGAAAAAGTGACTTTTTGGACCTGAATGCCAAAACATCAAGAGATAAAGGTGCAATAAAGGTGACCCATTTTCCATACCCCAGTATACCATGAGAGATCCATGTCTTCGTCACTGGAAAAGATAAACAGTTGAGATTGATATAATTTAAAAGCTTACAGTGTTGTCCAAATGTTATAATTTATGGAAAAAACGTTTTTATAAAAATATATATATTTTTAACCTTTATCGTCCAATTATCTAAAACCGATTAAACTCTGATTTGTTTTTTCATATTTGCATATGTTGTAGCTTAGACCCTATTTTACATCATGTAAGGTTTTTGTGTTGTTCCCGCCATCGGTTGAGACACGGCATGCTCTTGAGTACAGGGTGGGTGTCATGTTTTGGCTGATAAATGTACTAAAATAGACATTTCAACATTCAAATGGTACCACAAAGATGGTTGGCGGTCCATATAACAGATAATGTTGACTTGAATGAGGATATCTGTTGTTTTAAATTATACTGACAATCCTCCATAGGAAACCTATTGAAATCACACGCCATATAGCCCAGGGGCCTTAGAAATGCCTTCATAAGAACTTTAAAGATGTATTTTCTAAAGCTGCCACCCAAAACCTTGTCGTTGTTGTTTTGTATATTGCATAGTTTAACCTTGTATTATATTAAGTGTTTTGCTAGTTTAGGATTTTACTATTTGATCATTATATATGATTGTTGTTATGATTGTAAATTGGATTACAATTTAGAAACCAATAAAACCTACTACTACATTAAAACCTTTTATTTTTATAAGTAACAATGTAGTTCGACAACACTTTGTAAGCTTTAAAATTATATCAAACTCATCTGTTTATTTTCCAGTTATAAAGACATGGATGTCTCATGGAATGGTGGTGTATGCAATATGAACTTTGATCACCTTTATCTCCTAAAAGTTTTGTTTATTACCTCTAAAAGTCCTTGGCTGGGGGGTACTAAGATAACATATGGAATTGTTTTAAGATGGTCATACCATGGATCATTTAGCTGTTTGATTTGGAATTTTAGGTATCAAAAAAAAAAAAAAAAGCTATATACAGGTTGTACCGGTACAGAGTCAATGTGTGGGGGCACAGGTTAGTTGAGGTAATTGAGGTAATATGTACATGTAGGTAGAGCTAAAGTGACTATGCGTGGATAATAAACAGAGAGTAGTCTGGGTAGCCATTTGATTTGCTGTTCAGGAGTCTTATGGCTTGGGGGTAGAAGCTGTTAAGAAGCCTTTTGGACCTAGACTTGGCGCTCCGGTACCGCTTGCCATGCAGTAGCAGAGATAACAGTTTATAACTAGGGTGGCTAGAGTCTTTGACAATTTTTAAGTCCTTCCTCACCGACACCGCCTTGTATAGAGGTCCTGGATGGCAGGAAGCTTGGTCCCAGTGATGTACTGGGTCGTACGCACTACCCTCTGTAGTGCCTTGCGGTCGGAGGCCGAGCAGTTGCCATGCCAGGCAGTGATGCAACCAGTCAGGATGCTCTCGATGGTGCAGCTGTAGAACCTTTTGAGGATCTGAGGACCCATGACAAATCTTTTCAGTCTCCTGAGGGGGAATAGGCTTTGTCGTGCCCTCTTCACGACTGTCTTGGTGTGTTTGGACCATGATAGTTTGTTGGTGATGTGGACACCAAGGAACTTAAAGCGCTCAACCTGCTCCACTACAGATAGATAGATAGATAGATAGATAGATAGATAGATAGATAGATAGATAGATACTTTATTGATCCCCGTGGGGAAATTACTTTATCAAGCAGCTACGAAAAACACAGGGCAGGTGCAAAATGCCAGATCGAAATACACAAAAGACAGATACATGATACAGTATGAAGTATGAAAAAGTATAAAAATACACGAAGTCTGGAGTGCAAAAAGCTATAGAATGAGTGAATGACTGAATATGTACACTATACATTGTTATAGTGTTAGGTGAAAAAATGATCAAATCATTGCACGTAGATATAAATACAAACATATTTGCATGGTTATTTATACAGGTCGATGGCAGAGAAAGATACTTAAATAGCTAAATGCGCGTATGATATAAGTGAGGGTAATAAAAGTTTACTTAATATACAGTCTGGTTAAATGTACAGGTAAAGGAATATTTGCATGGTTAAATTAACTGTATAGGTAAATGACAGGAAGACATACTTAAATAGCTAAATGTGTGTATGATATAATTTAGGGTAATAATACTAATTCCCTTAAAATACAGTCCTTAGAACAGGGTTAATTACAGATAAATGCACATATTGCACATTCGATATACTAAATGCAATGAAAGAAAAATATACTACTAACAGGATACTAGTATACAGTCCTGAGTGAATGACTACGCAAGTTCAGTCCAAGAATAACTTACAATATTGCATGTGATATGATATAACAACTGTACATGAATATGTACATACAGTCCTGAGTGAATGAGTGATTACAGACCAGAGAGTTACTCACGGATGGATGGATACCTAATTGTTAAACTAGGTCCTAACACCCCAACAGTTCCAGGTCTATGTTGCCGACGTCATGGCACCCCGGTGAGGCATTAAATAGTCTAATAACCGCCAGCAGGAAGGACCTCCTGTAGCGCTCTCTGGCACACCATGGTGGGATCAGTCTGTGACTGAAGGTGCTCCTCTGCGTCATAACCATGGCATGCAGAGGGTGGGTGACGTTGTACATGATGGCCAGCAGTTTGGCCAGGATCCTTCTCTCCACCACCACCTCTAGAGTGTCAAGGCTAATCCCCAGAACAGAGCTAGCCTTCCTGATCAGCTTATTTACCCGAGAAGCATCACCAGCCTTTATGTTGGCGCCCCAGCACAACACTGCAACACCACAGACTGGTAGAAAGTATGCAGTAGTTTACTGCACACGTTGAAGGACCTGAGCCTCCTCAGAAAGTAGAGTCGGCTCTGGCCCTTTTTGTACAGAGCCCCGGTTTTACCAGCCCATTCCAGCCTGTTGTCCATATGGACTCCCAGGAACTTGTATGACCCAACCCTTTCCACATCCATCCTCTGTATAGGGACTGCAGTCGGTTGGGCCTTGGCTTTCCT
The DNA here is from genome assembly GCA_023634145.1 of Thymallus thymallus. Classification (NCBI taxonomy): domain Eukaryota; kingdom Metazoa; phylum Chordata; class Actinopteri; order Salmoniformes; family Salmonidae; genus Thymallus; species Thymallus thymallus. The sequence goes on along the minus strand of CM042412.1, from coordinate 25,091,906 downwards.
GAAGTCCACCAACATCTCCTTTGTTTTACTGATGTTGAGCTGAAGGTGTTTCTGCTCACACCACACCACAAAGTCATTGATTGTGCTCCTGTACTCCTCCTCCTGCCCACCCTTGATGCACCCTACAATTGCGGAGTCATCCGAGAACTTCTGTATGTGGCATGTTTCAGAGTTATATCTGAAGTCCGAGGTGTAGAGGGTGAATAGAAAGGGGGACAGGACCGTTCCCCGGGGGGCCCCTGTGTTGCTGACTGCCCGTTCTGACACTCAGCTCTGTAGCCGCACAAATTGTGGCCTACCGGTCAGGTAGTCGTGAGGGTGTGTGGGACAGCCGTGAGGGTGTGTGGCCCGTAGAGCTGGAGGGGAGGTGGACAGAGCTAATATCGTACCTGTTAAAAAATTGGTTCAGCTCATTGGCTCTGTCCTGGTCTCCTCCGTCTGCCCACAGTTTGACTTTTTGAAGCCAGTGATATTTCTCATACCCTTCCACACATCTCTCACCTGGCTCTGCCTCAGCTTGTCCTCCATCTTCTCCAAATACACTCTCTTCCCCTCAGCAATCCGCAACTTCAGCTCCCTCTGGACGCATTTCAATTTGTCCTTGTCTCCCTCCTTGAAGGCCCTCTTCTTCTCATTCAGCAGGGCCTTCAGGTCGCTGGTGATCCAGGGTTTATTATTTGGAAAACAGCATACCTTCCTGGTGGGTACGGTGTTGTCTACACAAAAATGTATATAGTCCGTTATGCAGTCTGTAAGTCCATCAATGTCCTCCCCTTGAGCCTCACAGAGCACATCCCAGTCTGTTGTCTCAAAGCAGTCCTGTAGGGCCTCATTCGCATCCGGGGACCATCTCCTAATGGTCATAGTGGTCGCTGGCTGCTGTTGGACCATAGGCCTGTAGAGTGGGGTGAGGTGGACAAGGTTGTGATCCGATCTACCTAGGGGAGGGAGTGCAGTGGAGTTGTATGCATCCTTCACATTAGCATATAACAAGTCCAGAGTTGTATTATTCCTGGTTGAGCTCTTCACGAACTGTTTGAACGTGGGCAGCGTTGAAGAGAGAGATGCATGGTTAAAATCCCCCGAAATGGCAAAGAAAGCACTGGGATGCGCTGTCTGTAACCTCGCGATAACAGAGTGGATGACGTCACACGCTGTGTTTGGTCAGTGGAGGGCGGGATGTAAACAATAACAGCAATGGCCACCGTAAATTCCCTCGGCAAATAGTAGGGTCTCAGGCTAACGGTAATTTGATAGATGCCGACAGATAATTTGTTTGTAAAATTAATTATGCGAGAAATGGCATAGCAAACACATCTTTATGTGTAAATATTGATACAATGACCATCATATTGAAGTAAACTTGGACTAGGGAAACCATGCAGTTTATTAGGCTACAGATTAAATAAAGGTGGTGAAAGTGCGGTTGACAGCCTAAACTATTTTACCCGCACTGTATCTGCGAGATGTTGGCTAGAGCGCAGGTGCCAAGACCAGAGTAGGCACATTTGCTATTTAACGCGACAGTTTTGAAAATGCAATAGAGACATATTAAACTTAAAAAAATTATTTGGTACATGAATTACATTTTATGTGCACTACAGTGGGGAGAACAAGTATTTGATACACTGCCGATTTTGCAGGTTTTCCTACTTACAAAGCATGTAGAGGTCTGTAATTTTTATCATAGGTACACTTCAACTGTGAGAGACGGAATCTAAAACAAAAATCCAGAAAATCACGTTGTATGATTTTTAAGTAAGTTTGCAATTACAGAGATCATACGTTTCCTGTAGTTCATGACCAGGTTTGCACACACTGCAGCAGGAATTTTGGCCCACTCCTCCATACAGACCTTCTCCAGATCCTTCAGGTTTCGGGGCTGTCGCTGGGCAATACGGACTTTCAGCTCCCTCCAAAGATTTTCTATTGGGTTCAGGTCTGGAGACTGGCTAGGCCACTCCAGGACCTTGAGATGCTTCTTACGGAGCCACTCCTTAGTTGCCCTGGCTGTGTGTTTCGGGTCATTGTCATGCTGGAAGACCCAGCCACGACCCATCTTCAATGCTCTTACTGATGGAAGGAGGTTGTTGGCCAAGATCCCGCGATACATGGCCCCATCCATCCTCCCCTCAATACGGTGCAGTCGTCCTGTCCCCTTTGCAGAAAAGCATCCCCAAAGAATGATGTTTCCACCTCCATGCTTGACGGTTGGGATGGTGTTCTTGGGGTTGTACTCATCCTTCTTCTTCCTCCAAACACGGCGAGTGGAGTTTAGACCAAAAAGCTATATTTTTGTCTCATCAGACCACATGACCTCCCATTCCTCCTCTGGATCATCCAGATGGTCATTGGCAAACTTCAGACGGGCCTGGACATGCGCTGGCTTGAGCAGGGGGACCTGGCTTGAGCAGGATTTTAATCCATGACGGCGTAGTGTGTTACTAATGGTTTTCTTTGAGACTGTGGTCCCAGCTCTCTTCAGGTCATTGACCAGGTCCTGCCGTGTAGTTCTGGGCTGATCCCTCACCTTCCTCATGATCATTGATTCCCCACGAGGTGAGATCTTGCATGGTGCCCCAGACCGAGGGAGATTGAACTTCTTCCATTTTCTAATAATTGCGGCAACAGTTGTTGCCTTCTCACCAAGCTGCTTGCCTATTGTCCTGTAGCCCATCCCAGCCTTGTGCAGGTCTACAATTTTATCCCTGATGTCCTTACACAGCTCTCTGGTCTTGGCCATTGTGGAGAGATTGGAGTCTGTTTGATTGAGTGTGTGGACAGGTGTCTTTTATACAGGTAACGAGTTCCAACAGGTGCAGTTAATACAGGTAATGAGTGGATAACAGGAGGGCTTCTTAAAGAAAAACTAACAGGTCTGTGAGAGCCGGAATTCTTGCTGGTTGATAGGTGATCAAATACTTATGTCATGCAATAAAATGCAAATTAATTATTTTAAAATCATACAATGTGATTTTCTGGATTTTTGTTTTAGATTCCGTCTCTCACAGTTGAAGTGTACCTATGATAACAATTACAGACCTCTACATGCTTTGTAAGTAGGAAAACCTGCAAAATCGGCAGTGTATCAAATACTTGTTCTCCCCACTGTACGTCATCACGCACTGATTTTTATCTGCAAAAAGTCAGTTTGGTGCAAACACACCACTGGTGGGTAAATGTGAATATTCCCATGAAAATCTGCCCCCCAATTGGATGGGAACGTAGCTAGTGACAAAGAAAAAGAAAGCGCCTATACATATTCAAACGAGCCTGGCACTTGTAGACCTACCTGTTGGCTTTTCACAACACAAATGGATGTTTACACTCATTGGATTTACTTTGGGTTCATTTGAGACCTTCCCCAGCTCATTAGCATGTCAATAGCGTATCCAGGTGCAGATGTTGTGGTCGGTGTCTTACTATATACCCAATGGGAGCGTTGGTCCATGTGCTCAGACTAGCTACCACGACGATGAATACCTGCTGGGGCAGTCTGCTGGGAGAGCACTGGGGCTTAGTATTACACTGTGTACACCATGGGCTCAACTACCTGAGGTAGACCCAGTCAAATGGTCTGTCTCCTGTCTCCTGCAGCCTTGAAGAGAGACAAGTCATTGGTATGTAGGCTAGTATAGTGATACATTTCCCATCTTAGTATCAGTGTTAGGCCTATGTGTCAGTATTTTGCTTGGCTGCTTGGGGATAAGGGATGGAAGGAATATCCCAGTGCTGCCTCAGCCTGCCTGCCTCGGCCATTGTTTTCCTTGTTAAGGGAAGTCATGTGCTTCCTGCTTACTGAACCTACTGGCTCCTCACGTAAGGAACAATCTGCAACAGCGCTGTGCTGTGGAATTCAACAGGATAACTAGGCCTGACTGAGTGAAGGGATATGCTCGGTATTTCCCAATGTATCAGTGTCCCTGTCTATCCTTGAATAAAGTGTGGGATGACTGTGAAATGGTCTACAACATTTCTATGGACGGCTAACACGGATACCCTGTGTGTGGTTGGTTTGGACGGATATGAAGGCTGTAGAAAAACAATTGCAACATCAGTGAAGGCACTGACTGACTGACTGACTGCCTGCGAAATGGATTTGTTGGCTGAGTGTTGTGGGTGTGCTGTCTTTCCTCACGGCTGATGGCAGCAACGGAGGCAGGGGTGGAGACAGAGGTTGTGTGTGTGGCTGTAATTGATAGCCTAATCCAGGAGTTCCCCCCCACCCCAAAAAAATAAATTGCGACCCCAACATGTAAAATAAAAAGTGATGTGATCAACGGCCAATATTGACTTTTTTAATTGTGGCTATGACAGTCTATTACAAATCAGTCTGACAGTACTTTTTACAGTATTTCAATCTGAACTAAGTATAGTTTGAAGTGACTGAAATGCATCAGAAAGGTATTGGGAACTTCATCTGATAATCTTAGACGCCTATTGCATGTCATCTGTAAGGCAAAAGCTTTGGGTACTTCAGTGGCAGCCTTCTCCCTAGATGCAGAGAAAGCCTTTGATAGGGTGGGCTGGGACTACCTGCATTATACCATAAATACATTTGGATTTGGACAGAGCTTTCAGAATATTATTAAATGTATGTACAACGACCCCAAATCCATAGTAGTCACTAACGGACTACGATCATCTCCATTTTCTGTAGGACGAGGCACGATACAAGGCGACTGTCTCTCGCCCCTCCTATTTATTATATTATTAGAACCATTAGCCGAAGCCATTAAGATGCATCAGTCAATCAAAGGGGTTAATATGGGAGGTAGGGAGAATAAATTGCTGCTTTATGCAGACGACCTACTACTGTTAATGTCAGACCCCCAACTCTCCTTATCGCCTTTACTGGACCTTGTAAATGCATTTTCAGAGATATCAGGCTATAAAGTAAACTGGACCAAATCTGAAGTAATGCCCCTATCAAAACATTGTCTGAGAAATGACCTCCTCAGCTGGAGGTTTCAATGGGTCCCTAAAAAATTTAGGTACCTGGGGATCGCTTTAAATCCTGGTCTAGAGAACATGATTTCTGAAAACCTTGACCCACTATTGAAAAAAATTCAACTCCAGCTTAAGAGCTGGGATAAGCTATACATCTCATTATGGGGTATGATACAGGTTATAAAGATGGTCATAGCTCCTAAACTGAATTACATCATCAGCATGTTACCACTATCCATACCTGTCCATACTTGTAAATCCATAGACAAAATGATTACTGAGTTTGTTTGGGCTGATAAAAAGGCCAGGATGAAACTTGCGATTATTATTTATTTTCAGTTTCAAAACAGGCGATGCCACATGGGGTCGTGACCCCTAGCTTGGGAAACGCTGGCCTAATCACAGAGCTCTGTCCCTGTAGCACCTAATGAAATCACGTTGCTCTTCCACGAGAGGCTGCGTGCTGCTGTGTGTTCTCACTGGAGACCAAGTCAGTTGGCCACCTAGAGGGATCTTGTTATTGTTGTCATATAGCATCAGATTGCAGACTGTTCCTTGACTCTCAAATCCAATTTAGTCCTTGACTCATCAAGGTCAGGATAGGGACTTATACAGCACAAGGTCCTTTCCATGTAAAAGGACCCATGAGCGCTAACATAGGAAGTTCATAGGAACATATCAAATTGGGTGTCAAATGAAAGGTAGGAGTATATTTTTGGGAAATGAAGGCATAGATACATTTTTCAACCATTTTCCATCCTAAATGTGGAATAAGCAAAGGCTTTGATTCCTGGTCAAACAGAAGGAAAAGGGGTCTTAGAAAACATCTACCAGAAAAAGTCTTAAAAGGTATTAGAAAATACATCAAAACACAATAATGTTGACGTAAATACCCAACCAACTAATATCAACACTTCAGAGAAATTGTTTACCCTCTGTAAGTTGAAGAAATGTTGACTTGTACCTTGAATTATTTTACCAAAAACACACATATTTAAAGGTGCTACATAGGATTGAAAAATAAATGTTGCCTTGTAATTTCAGAACATTTTCATGATACAGGATACAGTATCTGCACTAATAGTGGGATGATAGTGTTTCACAGTATTACTTACCCGGCAGTGTTGTGATTGGCTGTGATATTTGTGGATTGATTTCTCCTGCTGGAGCGGCATCTGTTGTCAAAATGGGAAGGTTGTTTTGACTTTGTGGTTATCTGGTGGATATCGGGTAAAACGGCAGTGCTATTGCAATTCACCTAGCTTCTACATACTGTAGGGGAGAAATTCTGAGAAATTCTAGGTGTGGCACCTTTAAGATATTTTCAAATGTCTCTCCCTCATGAGGAGGGAGGATAATGAAAGCTCAGAGAAGTAACAAGTAATAGTAGACATATTAATTAGTGATTTTACTGATATCAATTTTGTTTATGAATTATTAAGTAATTCAAACTCGTAATTCAATTACCCAATTGGTAACGGAATTACCAAAAAATGTGTTAAGGAAATACTGCAACATCTCTCTCTCTCTCTCTCTCTCTCTCTCTCTCTCTCTCTCTCTCTCTCTCTCTCTCTCTCTCTCTCTCTCTCTCTCTCTCTCTCTCTCTCTCTCTCTCTCTCTCTCTCTCTCTTTCTCTCTCTCTCTCTCTCTGCATTTCTCTGAACCTACCGTAGACGTATGTTTCACAAGTTTGGATAGTACAGTACAGTACAGTACAATACAGGACTGAGTACAGTACAGTAGTGAGTAGAGAACAGTAGAGTACAGTACAATACAGCTGTACAGTACAGTCAAGTACAATAGAGTACATTAAAGAAAAGTCGAGTAGAGAACACTGTTGTACTCTACTGTACTGAACTATACTCTACTTCACTGTACTGAACTCTACTGCGCTATGCTTTGCTGTGAAGTCCAAACATGTGAAACATGAAGAGAATAACCGGAATTCCTTTACTGGATTGAAATCCATTTCACTTACTGTAGTTCAATAACCAAAATAATGTTTTTCTAACTCAAGGTGCTACAGTATGTCATAGCTGACACCCCATTCTTTCTGCAGACATCTTTGAATCTTAATTTGGAGCAGATATTTACAGTGCCTTCAGAAAGTATTCACACCCCTTGACTTTTTCCCCCAAAAAAATATTTTACTGCCTGAATTAAAACATTGATTAAATTGAGATTTTGTGTCATTGGCCTACACACATTACCCTATAATGTCAAAGTTGAATTATGTTTTTAGAAATTTTTACTAATTAAAAGTGAAAAGCTGTAAAACTTGTCTGTTGAAATGGTTCTCCTGCGGCAAACAAAAGGTAATGTCTGTTACAGTACATTAACACATTAAACACTGTTACGTAGACCGCTTGCTTCATAAAGTGGCAGTGTCTGTCATGCCTAATACATTTCAGGGCATTAAATCCTTATTTAGAGGATTTGCTGTTGGCTCAAATCTCCTAGGCTCAAATGCTCTCACACTTGTGCACTGGTTTCTAAGCGTTTCCAGTGACCTGTATAAAGTACATTCTACGACTCAAAGAGTTTTAGGCATTCCTTGCTTTGTGTGAGTTCTATGGATCTTATGAACTCTAAGCACAGTTTAGGCCTAGTTGCTCTCCCAAACTTGTCCAATGATTGGTCAACCGATGTCCAAGTTTTCTGTCTCAACCGATGTGGGCTTGAAGTACGAGCCTACCAGCTCTTGAGTCCTACAGGGCAGTGATGGGTATTCCGGCTCTTTTCAGTGAGCCGGCTCGTTCGACTCAGCTCACCAAAAAGAGCCTGCTCTTTTGGCTCCCAAACAGCTCTTCGTATTTTTTCAAGTCAAACAGTTTGCGATAGTTTGACTATGATTGGTGTTAAAACAATTCTAATTAAATTATTAAATTATATCATACTCTACTAATGCATTGCTGACTATATTTTGCTTTTATGAGAGTTTTGCATTCAGAAATGCAAGCTGCCTCACTTTCCAGGGGCCGATGCGGTTTCTTCTCTCAGTAATTATTTGTCCCGTTTTCTAGAAGACCCTCTCAGAGGGAACGGATGTGGCCACTATGCAGAGTCTCCCTGTCATGACTTTAGTAAGCCGTGGGTAGACAGAGGCTTTGTTCTTCCACCAGCTCAGAGGATCTGCAGATCTTTGGAGGAGGGGCTCCTCCAAATAGGATCGGACCTCCATTATGGCATCTGCTGAGGCATCCCCAGTTGCTCTCTCGTGAAACAGCATCCAAACAGCAGACGTTCGTGGCACTACTGCTGGTGCTTCTGCTTCATCTGCTCCCTCTTCTTCCTGGTGCCTGAGCCAGCAGACTGCTGGGGCTGTCCCTCCCTGCTGCTGAGGTTATTCTTTGAAGAGCCTCATCAATCGCTCTGGCATCACTGAAGGCTAACTTCTTAAACCTGGGGTCAAGTGCAGCGGTTTCTGATAGCACGTGATTAAATTCCATTCTGTGGAACTTTCTGTCCATTGATGAGCATAGGGTGTCCATCAACTGTCCGTCACATGTCCTGTGGTTACATCTGCCTCTCTCTGGCGGCTGGCTGTGATTGGCTGCAGACCCTTACACAGGAGTATCATTTTTGAGGCTGTCACATAGCTGAAAAGAGAGAACAGTAACTTATTAGTTCAGGTTCAGCAGGTTTTGTCTGCTGATAATAGATTCTCATCTACTGCTCATATACATATATAATATTGGATTAAATAATGATGTAGTAATAACTGCTTACTGTACCTCTCTCCACTGATCTCCACAGTGACCTGCTCAAAGGGTTCCAGGACTCTGCACACCTCCTCCACCACCTCCCAATCCTCTTGGGTCAGAGCATCAACAGGTGCATTGACAATGGCAAGGGTTGAGATGATGGCATCCTTTGACTTAAGAAACAGCTTCAACATATAAAATGTTGAATTCCACCTTGTAGTGCAGTCTTGTTTAGGCCTCATCTCAGGCATCCCCATCTGGCGTTGTGTAGACTAGTTTTTCAGCACCTACAGCTGCTTTCACTTTGTCCACAGTGGGCTTCATCACCTTCAGAGCATCTCTTACAATCAGGTTGATTGTGTGGGCAAGACATGGATGATGGGTCCATTTTAAAATTTTCATGGCTTTGGTTATGTTAGCTGTCGCTAACACAACAGACCACTTTTCCATCGACTTGCCATTCTCTGGCCACTCTCAACAGTTCCTCTGCCAAGTTCTCTGAGGTGTGTCTGTCGCTGAACTCAAAGCAGTCCGGAAGAAAGATAGACATAAAAAATGAAGTGACATGTAACCGACATGTAAGAAGTGGTTACACTTGATGTCCAGCTGTCAGTGGTAAGGCAAAATGCAGTAGCTTTTTGGACTCTTTCCCGCACTGAAGCCTGTGTGCTCTCGTACAGTTGTGGAAGAAGTGATTTTAAGGGTTTTCCTGCTTGGAATTGTGTACGTTGGATTTAGACTATTGCTATAATTTCTAAAACCTCTGTCCTCCACGATCGAAAATGGCTGGAAATCGGTGGCAATCATCTTAGCCAATGCAATATAAATGTTGCCTTGTTTTGCTACAGACATAGACGTTTGGCATAAACTGGTCCATAGAAGACTGCGTTGCTGTGGGTCGCGGAGTAGGCCTACTTGACTGAGTGGATGCATCTCCACGTGTAGAGGTGCTGGCTCCACCACTATCACTAGCAGGCCCGCTAGTTTCTCCAAGCTCCGCTACAGCTAGCTTCACAGTTGGGTGCACAGTTCACATATGCCGGTGTAGGTTGTGCGTAGAACCGGCTTTATATGAGATTTTGTTTTGGCAAATTGTACGCTGTGCTCTAACATTGTCTACGTTATTAAAATGCATCCAAATGCTACTGTGCTTCCGACTCATTTTCCAGCTGTTGTATTCACAGCTGTCCTTTTCTCTCTCCTCGGCTGCTGAGTGTGTGAGTGTGAGTGAATTGGCTCGGCCCTCCCTCGCGCATCTTTGGTTCATTGGTTGACACTGCGTGTCTGATTAACAGGAACAACAGGTGAGGCTGTTAGTCTGAGCAGACAGTCAGAACGAATGTGCTTGAGCATTTAGGCCTATATTATTTTATTTATTTTTTAGTCTTTGAATTAGTTCATTCTATTCATTTAAATCTTTTGATTATTCATATCTTAATTTTTAAATATTTTTATAAATAGATTTGGCTCTTCTGTTATGCGAGCTGGCTCCCAACGTTCACCTACAAGAGCCGGCTCATAGAGCTGACTCGTTCGCGAACGACCCATCTCTACTACAGGGTATTTTTTTCTCCCTATGTTTGGAGGAGTTCTGAAGGCTGCTTTGCCTGTAATGATTAAAACTGTCATTGATTTTAATGTCTGTTTTCGTATTCCTGTTAGGGTGATGTCTGGTCAGAATGATAAAAGCCTGCATGCCTTCCAGTCTGATTAGAATAGGCTGTGTGCGCTCCTCTTAATTCATGTGATGCTGCCAGATCAGAGGGATGGAAATACATGACTATCACACCAGTTCAATCTCCTCACCATGTCTTGGGTGCAAAAAGGCACTGTATTTTAAAAAGCCTAATTTAAATGGCTAATTCTTACATACAATAGAGCCACACGCGTGTCCTTAGTTCATCCTTGTTTTCTGAACACTGTCCCAATCGAGCCATGTATTGTCTACTTCCGACTTTTTTTCCTTTTGGTTGATTAAAACATATCATTACTTCCTATTTCCTTTGATTAAGGGACTCGTTATTATTGGCTCTCAATCATTATACTGTAGAGGAAACTCCTATCAGGCTTAGTCTGTCTAATTGTGTTAAATAAAGATGGCGCAATGATTCTATATGAGAAGAGGCTGATAAGTAGTTGTGTGCTGGTCAGTCTTTGACGAATGTTCTGACCTTCTGTCAGGATGCAGGAAGGATGTTATCCTGCTCTCTAGTTCCGGTGTGATGTCACATGTCTATCTTGTCCCTCACTCTGGTTCAGAGTCGTTACATACACTACCGTTCAAACGTTTGGGGTCACTTAGAAATGTTTTGTCCACTCCTCTTTCTCTTCTGGTTAGAGACAGTTTGCACTGTTCTGTGAAGGGAGTAGTACACAGCGTTGTACGAGATCTTCAGTTTCTTGGCAATTGCTCAGATGGAATAGCCTTCATTTCTCAGAACAAGAATAGACTGACGAGTTTCAGAAGAAAATTATTTGTTTCTGGCCATTTTGAGCCTGTAATCGAACCCACAAATGCTGATGCTCCAGATACTCAACTAATCTAAAGAAGGCCAGTTTTATTGCTTCTTTAATCAGCACAACCGTTTTCAGCTGTGCTAACATAATGATCAATTAGCCTTTTAAAATGATAAACGTGGATTAGCTAACACAATGTGCCATTGGAACACAGGAGTGGTGGTTGCTGATAATGGGCCTCTGTACGGCCATGTAGATATTCCATAAAAAATCTGATGTTTCCATCTACAATAGTCATTTACAACATTAGCAATGTCTACACTGTATTTCTGATCAATTTGATGTTATTTTAATGTACACAAAAAGTGCTTTTCTTTCAAAAACAAGGAAACTTCTAAGTGACCTCAAACTTTTGAACGGTATTGTACATCTTTTGATATCGTACCTCGGGTCTGTCGGAGCTAGAAACACAAGCTTTTCGCTGAACCCGCAATAACATCTGCTAAACACGTGTATGTGATCAATACAATTTGATTTGATTTGATTTGTTTGTCATCCCTGTCAGAGAATATAAAGACATTCCTCTCAGTACTATCACCGTATTGCAGATGCTGCAAGACACATTGTTATTCGCTTGGCTTTTTGCATAGTTACATAATAGTATCCCTAACATCCTATTATGACTAACACGGACAGTATGACACTGGTAGATGTACCTGATTCACCAAAGCTGTGATCAAACTGACACTGAACGCTTGAGTATCTGTAGATTCACGTCAGCATCACAAATAATTTTATGAGCGTAGATGAAGTGTAACATAACATGAGGAGGTATAGAAGATACCACCCTACTGGAGGTAGTGTCCGATGTGTTGCATCTTGCTGGCCATTATCATGGTGTGACCAGCCTAATCTTGTGTCACTCCTCTACCAAAGCTGGTTCCACCGGCTCAGGCTGAACACTATGGACAGGTGTGTGTTTATGCGTGTGTGTGTCTGGGAGCGAGGGACACATAGGCCCTGGGGGTCGCCTGAGGACAGAAGCATTCTGCCTAATAAAGTTTATCTGCACCTCTGGTCATTAGTGAAATCAGGGCTAAAAGTAGACCTAATGAAGGGAGGAAAACGCATTTGCGGAGATCGCTCATTAATATCTCTGTGAGGCTGTAGTGGACTACAGTTTCTCCTATGCTCACATGTGTTTGGCTCTGAAGCAGCAGGGCAGTTATACCAGGTGTGTAAAAGCACAGCACTAGACCACTGATGGTATGCCCGGGTGAAATCCAGGGGCACACTGCTCTTGGAGGGAAGGCAGATGTTATAGGCCTGCTGTGTTGGCTGTCAGGGTCACTGTCCCGTGGCCTGGTTGATGGGTGTAGAGGTGGGCTCCAGGGTCGCCCAGGGGACTCCTTCACACCCTCATCACTGGGCTCTACCTTCACAGGTGGCGACTCTCTTACTGACTGTCTCGCCTCATCAGCGTCACAGCCTAGCTAGTCCTAAGCCTGTGACCTTGTCTGTGCAGCTTTAGCCGATAGCCGGAGCAACAGAAACTGCCCACATATTCACTTCCTTTTATTCACACACACAGCAGTATTGATTTGTAAAACAAATTAAATAATAAACTGTAGGTAGCGTTAGCTAGCGCTAGTCGTTCAAAACTCCGGTGTTTTTCATCCTGTAGCTTGTTCTCCATCTTCTTTTTAAAACATGTTTTTAGCACTTTTATTTTCATTATTGATCAAAACACGTTTTCTCTCTTCCCTCTGCAGCAGATATGTAGTGAGTAATATGTTTGGAACATCTAATTGCAATACAATCGTAGTATCGAATAACAATACATATTGTATCGTGATAATATCGTATCCTGGTCATTCCCAGCCCTTGTAGATACGTATATCATGCGGGTGCCCATACAGGGTTAGTTACAATGGGCTAGACATATTATTAGAGGAACCAAGCCTGAAATGATTAAATACAGTTATCACATTTTTAGCTAATACAGGTTATTTTGTCCAGACCAGTCAGCTGGACTGAAGTCAAATGGAGGTCCCCACTCCACAGGAGCTGGCTGACTTTATTATTATCATTGATATCCCACTGTTTACACAGATTATCAACTCAGTTGCACTGTGACTGCTCTTTCTAGGAGAGTTTTCGATCAGCTACCTCTTAACAACAGTCTGTGTGTTGTTATCACTTTAGGCCTACCTAGTTCTAATCACCAACCTCTCATGTAATAACACGTGAGCTCATTGGGCAACAATGGCTGAGCTGCTGCTGTGGTGCGCTGAGCAATCCCAGAGCAGAGTACACAGCCTGGCCCTGAGGAACTGAGCTGAGTGCAGGGCCAGTAACAGGGCCCATAGGGCCAGAGGCCAGACTGTCATAGTGATAGGAGCCTGCTGATTCTGCTGGGCATTACTCCAGAGCTGTGCTGCTTCACTCCCTAGTCCAGGGGTAGGCAACTAAATTCAGCCGTGGGATGTTTTTTGTCGGAACAGATGGTCGGGGGGGTCGGACATAATGATAATAATTTGTACACTGCAAATTGACCACAAATAAGGCCAAAAAGAGATTGTATTTGAAAATAACAATAATTTCATAACTTGATTACATTGACACATGATCACATACAGTTGAAGTCGGAAGTTTACATACACCTTAGCCAAATAAATTTTAACTCAGTTTTTCACAATTCCTGACATTTAATCCTAGTAAAAATTCCCTGTTTTAGGTCAGTTAGGATCACCAATGAATTTTAAGAATGTGAAATGTCAGAATAATAGTAGAGAGAATTATTTATTTCAACTCTTATTTCTTTCATCACGTTCCCAGTGGGTCAGAAGTTTACATACACTCAATTAGTATTTGGTAGCAAGTGTATGTAAACTTCCGACTTCAACTGTCTCTTTTTTTATTTGTGGGAATACTTGGGAACACATTTCCTAAATTAAACACATTTTTTACAGTGTATTTTGACAAACATAAAAAACAATCTGATATTTTTTTTTTACTTAAAACCCGTGTGTCAGTTTTGGCCCGACCCCCGCTCTAGTCTCTACTCAGTCAGTCTGCTGTATGGACATGTTCTACAGACTGCTGCTCTAGTCTCTACTCAGTCAGTCTGCTGTATGGACATGTACTACAGACTGCTGCTCTAGTCTCTACTCAGTCAGTCTGCTGTATGGACATGTACTACAGACTGCTGCTCTAGTCTCTACTCAGTCAGTCTGCTGTATGGACATGTACTACAGACTGCTGCTCTAGTCTCTACTCAGTCAGTCTGCTGTATGGACATGTACTACAGACTGCTGCTCTAGTCTCTACTCAGTCAGTCTGCTGTATGGACATGTACTACAGACTGCTGCTCTAGTCTCTACTCAGTCAGTCTGCTGTATGGACATGTACTACAGACTGCTGCTCTAGTCTCTACTCAGTCAGTCTGCTGTATGGACATGTACTACAGACTGCTGCTCTAGTCTCTACTCAGTCAGTCTGCTGTATGGACATGTACTACAGACTGCTGCTCTAGTCTCTACTCAGTCAGTCTGCTGTATGGACATGTACTACAGACTGCTGCTCTAGTCTCTACTCAGTCAGTCTGCTGTATGGACATGTACTACAGACTGCTGCTCTAGTCTCTACTCAGTCAGTCTGCTGTATGGACATGTACTACAGACTGCTGCTCTAGTCTCTACTCAGTCAGTCTGCTGTATGGACATGTACTACAGACTGCTGCTCTAGTCTCTACTCAGTCAGTCTGCTGTATGGACATGTACTACAGACTGCTGCTCTAGTCTCTACTCAGTCAGTCTGCTGTATGGACATGTACTACAGACTGCTGCTCTAGTCTCTACTCAGTCCGTCTGCTGTATGGACATGTACTACAGACTGCTGCTCTAGTCTCTACTCAGTCAGTCTACTGTATGTACATATACTAGAGGCTAGCCGGCAGGGGATTACTCAGATCAGATTAGCAGTACTGTGTACTAATCCTCTGGGAGGCCTGGGCCTGGCCTGCCCTTCTGTCTGCACTATGCCCTAGGTGGTAGTGGGGTGGAGGCTAAGACTCTCACTGAGACCATGTACTAGGCCCTTTATCCCATGTTGTTTACCACAGTTGTAGTAGTAGGTCGCTACTGGTGTTGATGGAAGCCTTCCAGCTTCACCCAGGAAGACCCAGTCTGACACCACGTCACGTGAACAATGTGGGCGAAATGATATCTTATTGATGCCAGAGATCTCTCCTCTGTCCCCGCTCTCCTCCTGCCTCTGGGAACCAGTAAAGCATTGAACCCTCTCTTAAAACCCAGATCCTAAAGAAAGACCCCCCCCCCCCCCCCCCCCCCCCATTTTCACACACACAGTATTTCTGATTTAAGGGTATTAGGGTAACAATGAACTTTGCCTTATGTCAATTAGCCTACAGTATAAAACATTAGGAACACCCGCTCTTTCCATGACAGAGTGACCAGGTGAATCCTGGTGAAAGCTATGATCCCTTCTTGATGTCACCTGTTAAATCTACCTCAATCAGTGTAGATGAAGGGGAGGAGACAGGTTAACAAATGATTTTTAAGCCTTGAGACAATTGAGACATGGATTGTGTATGTGCCTTTCAGAGGGTGAATGGGCAAGGCAAAAGATTGAAGTGCCTTTGAACGGGGTATGGTAGTAGGTGCCAGGCGCACCGGTTTGTGTGTGTCAAGAACCGCAACGCTGCTGGGTATTTCATTCATGCTCAACAGTTTCCTGTGTGTGTCAAGAAGGGTCCACCACCCAAAGGACATCCATCCAACTTGACACAACATGGGCCAGCATCCATGTGGAAAGGTTTCGACACCATGCCCCAAAGATTTGAGGCTGTTCTGAGGGGGTGCAACTCAATAATAGGAAGGTGTTCTTAATGTTTTATACACTTAGTATATGTTTTTTATTGTATGTACACTGTAGTGTTTGCTTTGTTTACCCTTCATCTACTTAACACATTATGCTTAATGTTTGACAATATTTTATAGCCGGATCTACGGCCAATGGCATTGTGTATGTGTTTGCATGTAACTTATGACCACTGTCCGTTCGATAGTTGATCCTAATTTGTCATACAGCATTCTGTAGAGTAAATCATGAACCACTTCTCTCTTCGTTGATCCCTGTGTATTGTCTACGTCTCCCCCAGGTCAGGGTGGGCAGAGCGGACATTGTGTGCCCCATCACGGAGTGCAGTGGTTACCTGGAGGAGAGCCTGGTGGTGTCCCACCTGGGCAGCGAGGACGTGGCTAAATACAAGTACTTCCTGGAGTTGAGCCGGGTTGACTCCAGCACCAAACCCTGTCCTCAGTGCAGCCAGTTCACCTCGCTGAAAGGACGCACCCCAAGCAGAGCAGAGCACAAATACAAGGTGAGAGAAAGGGCATATACTGTTCTGAGATCAGATATTATACAGAAGGACTGAACCCAAGTAAAAGGTGAGTACAGGGCCTCTGCTGTTTGTAATATGAACCTTGATATTATGCAGTAATAAAAAGAAAATATCTGAATTATGTATGTCTTTCTGAAGAATGCATATAATCTGACCTTGTGTAAGGAAACGCTTAGGTTCCTTAAATTGTTGACAAAATGCATCATTAATGATGGAGGCTTTAGTCCATGCAAACAGGCACATCTATTCACTTATACTGTAGTCTGTGCATCTAGCCAATCACATGTCTATGCCCTTTCTGCAGATCCAGTGCACCAAGTGCCAGTTTGTGTGGTGTTTCAAGTGCCATGCCCCCTGGCACGATGGTCTGAAGTGCCGGGACTACAGGAAGGGGGACAAGCTGCTGCGTCACTGGGCCAGCGTCATCGAGCACGGCCAGAGGAACGCCCAGAAGTGCCCCCGCTGCAAAGTGAGTGACAGGGCCAGGAGAGTTTACAAAAATAGCAGACCTTGCTACTGGAGGAAGATTGAGGTCGACAGTTCTGCCGCAAAACAATGGTAATGTTAGGCCTCCCCACATGGCCCAAAAGGGTGTTCTCTTGACTAGGGATGTGGTGATCAGTCAGCCAACACAGCCAGTCCTGTATCCCAGCAAAACCTGCTAATTGTGATTCTCTCTCGAGATTCTTTAGAGAGAGAGAGAGAGAGAGAGAGAGAGAGAGAGAGAGAGAGAGAGAGAGAGAGAGAGAGAGAGAGAGAGAGAGAGAGAGAGAGAGAGAGAGAGAGAGAGAGAGAGAGAGAGAGAGAGAGAGAGAGAGAGAGAGAGAGAGAGAGAGAAGAGAGAGAGAGGAGAGAGGAGAGATCTTGTTGTTGTCTTTGTCTCCCTAGTCCACTTGCAACAATGGCTGGAAATGAAGCATTCCAGGAAGTCATAAGACTGAGCCCTGGGCAGAAAGTCAATACCAAATTAGATTTAGTGAGCCACGTCAGCTCTTTGTTTTATCAACAGCGAGAGGCCTTTTGGAGAGCAACAACAGCAAACACAACACTGATGATTCTTACGTGTTGGAGGGATCCATCACTGATCTGTGGGCTGCTAGCTAGCAGTCTGTCCATGGCAGCACTCTCCTCTCAATGTACTGTCAGTCAGCATGAGTCAGGGATAGGGGTTGAGTGATGCTCAGATATCAGGACAAAATGTTTCATTATTTGACCTTAAAACAAACCAAAAGACTTTGTCCACCACACAGCTTGAAGTATAGGCTGCAGCCTGTGCTTTATATTCTGAAAAGACCTTCGCTGAGCTAACTGATAATCTCGTAATTGCTACATATTCTCAGAGTTATTAATTTGTGCAGAAGTTAGGATCTCACTTTAAACTAACAACGACTTATAAAGTCTTTATAGATGGAGCATTCATGAAGTCATATGTCGCTCACTGATGATATTACTCTCCCCAGATCCACATCCAGAAGACGGAGGGCTGCGATCACATGAACTGCACCCAGTGCAACACCAACTTCTGCTACCGCTGCGGGGAGAAGTACCGCCACCTGCGATTCTTCGGGGATCACACGTCCAACCTCAGCGTGTTCGGGTGCAAGTACCGCTACCTTCCTGAGAAGCCCCACCTCCGCCGGCTGGTCCGGGGATCCGTGTGTGGTGAGTCTACCCAGCCTCAGCCCGGGCCCCAGAGGCCCTTAAAGCCTTCATAGAGGGGACACATTGTGATTCACAAAGTTATTACCCATTGCCTTTTAAAAAGATGCTCTGATTATCAATTGTAATTTGTAGGCCTTATGCCTGACTGCTGAATGTAGTTATGACACTTCCCATGACTTTCCTCCTTGGTCTCTGTGATCAGACTCAGAGAGAGAGATAGATAGGCAGGCAGGGCGGGAGCGACGAGGAAACTTCAATTACCATGTGGGTGGCCTTTCATCTTCTTAATCAAATCCCGCTGCATATGAATAATTCACACAGTAATGAAGATGATCAAAACAGCATGTACTAGCTTGATGCTGCAGACATGACTCTGTCACAACCTGTTTTCACAGTACAATTACTGCTTATGCTAAAGGTTTGCGTTTTTGTCATGGCTCTGAAGTCAGAACAATAACGGTGGACTGTAGTAGCGACCACAGAGGTTTGCACGACTCTTATCAGCAGAACGTCCTTTTCTGAGGTTACGCATGTCTCTGTGACCCTGCCTGCAGTGTGTGAATAGTGAACAGCTCTCCTGAGAGATGCAGTAGTTCTCTGAGAGGTGTTCTGATTGCAACTCTGTGTATGTCGTTCCCCCAGGGCATCAGGCAGCGTGGCGTGTAGTGGCATGCAGGACCTCAGCTGTTGCTCCCTGAGTGGGGTTAGCTAAAGTTAGTCAGAGGCGGCCAGCAGGGTGCCAATGGAAACATCTGACACACGGTTGACGGTGGGCTAATGTGGCTCAAACACCCCTCTATACCTTCTATTAAAGCACTCCCACGTCTCCCAATCCTAGGGGAAACACTACTTGCCATTGAAAACACAAATTGGTCCCATAACTTGCTAGTGGCTGTTTTGATTTAGGTTTGTGTATTGTAATGATGCAGGAACCTATTTAAACCAATGTTTGGTAGCCTGTCGAAAATGTTGATGTGCTGTGTATGAAGGTGCTATTCCAAACTGCCCAGTCCTCCTCAATCATTTTCATGTGTTGTCACGTTCGGGTGTGTAGAGAGACCAAGGCGCAGCGTAACGATAGTTCGACATCTTTATTGAACGAACTGACGAACTATACAAATATAACAACTACAATATATAACGAAAGGGAACACACGTAGCACGACACGAGACATAACATAACAATGAACCACGCCAACGGAGTGGAACACAGACATATAAGTAAGATCCCTAATTAGAGGTAATGCATAGCAGCTGCCTCTAATTAGGGATCCTACACACACACACCAGACAGAAATAGAAATGATAGATCTGCCAGACTCTGACCATAGAAATATAGAGAAGCAAAGCTTCTCTATGGCCAGAGCCTGACAGTACCCCCCCCCAAAGGCGCGGACTCCCGGCCGCAAGAAAATAAACACAAACATGAGGGAAGGGTAAGGGAGGAAAAAAAAACATCACACGATCGCAGGTGGCGGTTCCGGCCCCGGCGAAGTGGCTAGCTTCCTCCCCATTTCTACTGGGCCCGGTGTGGCTGGCGACTCAGGCCATTTAAAGGGGCAACCCACTGGTCCTGGAAATGACCATGGTGGGGCAAAAGGCTCAGGCCAAGGAGCGGGGCAAATAACCGGGCCAGGACTGGGCGTCGGTGTAACAGGCGACTCCGGCCATATAAAGGGGCAACCCACCAGTCCTAGAAATGACCATGGTGGGGAAAAAGGCTCAGGCCATGGAGCGGGGCAAATAACCGGGCCAGGACTGGGCACCGGTGTGGCAGGCGACTCCGGCCATGTAAAGGGGCAACCCACCGGTCCTGGATACAACAATGGTGGGGAAATAAGTTCAGGCCATGGAGCGGGGCAAATAACCGGGTCAGGACTGAGCACCGGTGTGGCAGGCGACTCCGGCCATATAATCGTCACGGAAGGTTCCGGGCTGTCGATCGTCACGGAAGGTTCCGGGCTGTCGATCTTCACGGAAGGTTCCGGGCTGTCGATCTTCACGGAAGGTTCCGGGCTGTCGAGCGTCACGGGAGGTTCCGGGCTGTCGAGCGTCACGGGAGGCTCCGGGCTGTCGAGCGTCACGGGAGGCTCCGGGCTGTCGAGCGTCACGGGAGGCTCCGGGCTGTCGAGCGTCACGGGAGGCTCCGGGCTGTCGAGCGTCACGGGAGGCTCCGGGCTGTCGAGCGTCACGGGAGGCTCCGGGCTGTCGAGCGTCACGGGAGGCTCCGGGCTGTCGAGCGTCACGGGAGGCTCCGGGCTGTCGAGCGTCACGGGAGGCTCCGGGCTGTCGAGCGTCACGGGAGGCTCCGGGCTGTCGAGCGTCACGGGAGGCTCCGGGCTGTCGACCGTCACGGGAGGCTCCGGGCTGTCGATCGTCACGGAAGGCTCCGGGCTTTCGACCATCACGGGAGGCTCCGGGCTGTCGACCATCACGAGAGGCTCTGGGCTGTCGATCATCACGAGAGGCTCCGGGATGTCGAGGCGCACCGACGGTCTGATGCGTAGAGCTGGCACTGGAGGCACCTGGCTGGGCTCACGCACTGGAAGTCGAGTGCGGGGAGTCGGCACGGGACGTACCGGACTGTAGAGGCGCACTGGAGGCCTGGTGCGTGGAGCTGGTACTGGAGGAACCTGGCTGGGCACACGCACTGGAGGTCGAGTGCGGGGAGTCGGCACGGGACGTACCGGACTTTGCACACGCACTGGAGGTAGAGTGTGGGGAGTCGGCACGGGACGTACCGGACTGGGGAGGCGCACTGGAGGCCTGGTGCGTGGAGCTGGCACTGGAGGAACCTGGCTGGGCACACGCACTGGAGGTCGAGTGCGGGGAGTCGGCACGGGACGTACCGAGCTAGGGAGGCGCACTGGAGGTTGAGTGCGGGGAGTCGGCACGGGACGTACCGGACTTTGCACACGCACTGGAGGTAGAGTGCGGGGAGTCGGCACGGGACGTACCGGACTGGGGAGGCGCACTGGAGGCCTGGTGCGTGGAGCTGGCACTGGAGGAACCTGGCTGGGCACACGCACTGGAGGTCGAGTGCGGGGAGTCGGCACGGGACGTACCGGGCTAGGGAGGCGCACTGGAGGTTGAGTGCGGGGAGTCGGCACGGGACGTACCGGACTGGGGAGGCGCACTGGAAGCCTGGTGCGTGAAGTCGGCACAGGTGGCACAGGACTAATAACACGCACTTCAGGGCGAGTGCGGGGAGCAGGCACAGGACGTACCTGACTGGGAAGGCGCACTGGAAGCCTGGTGCGTGAAGTCGGCACATGTGGCACAGGACTAATAACACGCACCTCAGGGCTAGTGCGGGGAGCAGGCACATGACGTACCGAACTGGAGAGGCGCACTGGAGGCCTGGTGCGTGGAGTCGGCACTGATGGCGCCGGACTGGTGACACGCACCTCAGGGCGAGTGCGAGGAGCAGGCACATGACGTACCGGACTGGAGAGGCTCACTGGAGTGTAGCAGACGGCCGGACCCAGACTGGGCACCGGTGGAGCGGACTGCTCCGGCACTGGAGTAGAGCAGACGGCCGGACCCCGACTGGGTACCGGTAAAGCGGACTGCTCTTTCACGGGAGTGGAGTAGGCGACTGGGCACGGATTATTCAGCTCCGACATTTCCTCTTCAACCTCCTCTGCTATCTCCCACATTTCCTCCAGAACTTCTCCAAAATGTTTCTCCAAATATTCCTCCTTTTCCCTCATCTCTTCTAATATGCCTCCATAATATGCCTCTAACTCCTTCTCTTCCATCTTGCTTTGCGCCCCCCACTTGTATTTCGGCATCAGCGAATCCCAAATGGATAGTGGTACTGGCGCGTCCTCTTCATTACCAGACCACCCCCATAGCCCCCCCCCGAAATTTTCCTGGGGTTGACTACGGGCTCCTTTACCTCCATAACGCCGCTGTCTTCCTTTCTCCTCCTTCGCTCCAGTTTTCCGCTGCTTGGTCGGGTGGTGGTTCATTCTGTCACGTTCGGGTGTGTAGAGAGACCAAGGCGCAGCGTAACGATAGTTCGACATCTTTATTGAACGAACTGACGAACTATACAAATATAACAACTACAATATATAACGAAAGGGAACACACGTAGCACGACACGAGACATAACATAACAATGAACCACGCCAACGGAGTGGAACACAGACATATAAGTAAGATCCCTAATTAGAGGTAATGCATAGCAGCTGCCTCTAATTAGGGATCCTACACACACACACCAGACAGAAATAGAAATGATAGATCTGCCAGACTCTGACCATAGAAATATAGAGAAGCAAAGCTTCTCTATGGCCAGAGCCTGACATGTGTGTACTTGTCCTGACCCCTTATGAACATCTGTGTTGTCTTTTCTGTCTCCCTCCCATTCCAGTAAGTAAAGTGGTGGTGGCCCCTGTTGTCATAGTCCTGGTGATGGCGGTTGGAGCATTATCCCTGGTCATAGGTAAGCACGGTTACATTTTGTTATAATCCTGAAGAAAACATGAAACATTAGATAACCAGTGGTGCTTTAGAGGTCAGGTAGGTACATGTAGTGTGACTCGGCTCGTTCAGTAGCTGTGGTGTGCTGGCGAGGGCCACCTGTGTCTTGGTGTAAACAGATAGAAGTGGCTAAGTGTCTGCTTGTTCAGATAGCTCTGCTACACTGTGCAATGGGAGGATAACACACTGATATAAAGCTGTTGACAGTCACTTGTTAATCCCACTCACAAATGTGACCGTTCACCTCGATTCGGTCTGATGTAGCAACATTTAATTTTAAATGGCGTTTTTACATTGGATAAAAGTAGAGACTCAGACCTACAATATGGTATATCATACACTGCAGTTGAGGAACAATGGGAAAGTAATTCTGCTTTGAAAGTTTATAAACTTGTAACCTTACTTTTGAAAAATAGCCCTTGAATGGCCACTTCCTTGTGAGAGTTGTCACTTCATTTTATGCAGTAACTGTCAGTCATTTCACTGAGCATAGTGCCCACTCTATATTAACCTGCATGTTCTCTCCTGCTCTGCTCCGCTCTCTCCTCAGGCCTCGTGGCCTTCCCTATCTACTACATCTGTAAGAAGAGACGGAAGCGCACCCAGGGGACAGGCCGCTGGCTCTGAGCTGAGGACCACGGCAGTGTGGTCAGGACCCTGCTCCAGAGACGGGGCCCAGGGAGGGGACACAGGGCTGGGGAGGGGTACTCCCAACACGCCCCACCAGTTTCCAGCCCCAGCCTGAGTAGAACCATGGTTTAGAGTGGGCTCCTCTCTCTACTTCATGTCCACCACAACACTGTCTGTGGCTCCTCCTCCAGTCTGTGGATCTGAAGGCTCACAGAGCATACAGAGCAGTGTACTACTGTTCCGCGCCACTGGTGACCAGGAATGCTGAGGAGAGGCCAACTGACAGGCAGGTACAGCCTCTGGTATCAAGAGGCCAATCAATTTATTTTAGAATGGTTTTTAAGTACAGTTTTTTTGTCAGTGCTCATATAGCATGGATAGTGAAACAAAAAACACATTGGATAGAATGGGAAAGAGTCACTCAAGATGTGTGGATGAGTCTATCACTATTCTATAGGTTAGGCGTACAGTAGAATGCCTAGTGCGGATCCTGAGAACCTGCATATTTCAGGGATTGTATTGTGGTGCATACATAGATAGTTACAACATAACAAGCAATTGATTTCTCATTGTTATTGACCAATCCCTAACTGTGCCCTGTAAGCGGTGCTTGTTTTTCAGTGAGATTTTGGCTCCATTTCATGCGCACACACAAGTTCAGCCGCTTTCACCCCTGCCAACCCCAGAATCCTGTGCCCACACACACACACATACACACACACACACACACACACTGGTATTTGCATTGTCAACAAAATGCATTTAACGGTTTTTCATTGTGGAAAACAACGGGGACAGCACTGTTGAAATAACTGCTGTCTGATGCCTAGTAATCATTTATCAATAATCTCCTCCCATTTTGCAAAGTAGGGTTTTACCCTGTCTCTGTTTTGTTAAGTGGTCTATTGTCCTAAATGATGCGTAAAAATGTGGTCCAATTAAAGGAATGGGTGACATGATGAACTGGATGTAAGTCTGAGTGTTCACAGGTGCCGCAATATATTTCTTTGTTTTGAAAATGTACATTGGAGACATGTTCTGCCTCCTTCAATGGTCAATATCAGATGTTTTCTGTGAGAATAGAACTAAAATTAAAATAAATTAAAAAAAGTAAAACATTGATATCTGTAGAGGACAGACAAATGGACAGACAGACCGTAAGAATCATATATGATAGAGAAGTCATGGTTTTGTTATGTACTTTGAGGAGCCTGTTTAAGAAACTCACTAGATTGCTTGCAACAATCACTTTCCCGTAGTCTTCCATTATTTAAATCTAGTTGAAGTGTCATACATGCTATTAGTCATGTCAGGGGGTTTTTGTTCACATCAAATGTGTGGTTTGTAATCCTGGTGTCTTGATTAATAATGAACTATAGTCCATTCCCCATTTTAATATAAAACACTCATTACAATAGAGAATGTTAATTAAACTTAAACACCCAAGTCAATTTGTGCACAACATCAGTACAGACAAAACGGTCATTGTTTGTAACACAGCTGATAGTCAAGTATCTCTTAGACTTTTTTTTTTAAGTGTCCTTTGGTGCAAGTACCCTTTTGAAAGCCACACAATAGACCTGGAGCTGTGCCGGGGAAATTGTGGGTTGAACCCTATCCCCCAAATCCCCAACCGTCTCACTGTCGGCACTGTATTTATCAGTTGTGTTATTCTTAATGTCTGCACTGTATTTATCAGTTGTGTTATTCTCACTGTCTGCACTGTATTTATCAGTTGTGTTATTCTCACTGTCTGCACTGTATTTATCAGTTGTGTTATTCTCACTGTCGGCACTGTATTTATCAGTTGTGTTATTTTCACTGTGGGCACTGTTGATTATTATTGTGTTATTAATAACACAGACTATTATGATGATGATGATGATGATGATGATGATGATGGAGATGGATGAATCCTTGGTCACTACTTCACTCTAGTTACGGTGTGGAATTCAGTTACCAAAATGTCAAAGGTCATGGACAGAATTTGAAATCTATTAGGCTTTTGTAATTATTCTCAGGGAGCATTCTGTTCACGTTCTCCACTGCTGTCTTTTCCTGCATACTCCTGTAACTCCCACAGTGCTAAATGATGAAAGCTAATGGTTTATTTTTGTTTTTACATGGTTTTAAAGATATATCTTACCTGACACCAGGTGTGATTTTGATCATTGTTCTCAACAAGTCATCACCTGGATATAATATATTAAGATGCCATTATTTGATGACACTTTTAGTGTATACAGTTGAAGTTGGAAGTTTACATACACCTTAGCCAAATACATTTAAACTCAGTTTTCCACAATTCCTGACATTTAATCCTAGTAAAAATCCCTGTTTTAGGTCAGTTAGGGTCACCACTTTATTTTAAGAATGTGAAATGTCAGAATAATAGTAGAGAGAATGATTTATTTCAGCTTTTATTTCTTTCATCACATTCCCAGTGGGTCATAAGTTTACACTCAATTAGTATTTGGTAGCATTGCCTTTAAATTGTTTAACTTGGGTCAGGTTTTGGGTAGCCTTCCAAAAGCTTCCCACAATAAGTTGGGTGAATTTTGGCCCATTCCTCCTGACAGAACTGGTGTAACTGAGTCAGGTTTGTAGGCCTCCTTGCTCGCACATGCTTTTTCAGTTCTGCCCACAAATTTTCTATAGGATTGAGGTCAGGGCTTTGTGATGGCCACTCCAATACCTTGACTTTGTTGTCCTTAAGCCATTTTGCCACAACTTTGGAAGTATGCTTGGGGTCATTTTCCATTTGGAAGACCCATTTGCGACCAAGCTTTAACTTCCTGACTGATGTCTTGAGATGTTGCTTCAATATATCCACATCATTTTCCTTCCTCTATTTTGTGAAGTGCCCCAGTCCCTCCTGCAGCAAAGCACCCACACAACATGATACTGCCACCCCCGTGCTTCACGGTTGGGATGGTGTTCTTCGGCTTGCAAGGCTCCCCATTTTCCTCCAAACATAACTATGGTCATTATACCTGTTTCCTCCAGCATCTTCACAAGGTCCTTTGCTGTTGTTCTGGGATTGATTTGCACTTTTCGCAAACCAAAGTATGTTCATCTCTAGGAGACAGAACGCGTCTCCTTCCTGAGCGGTATGACGGCTGCGTGGTCCCATGGTGTTTATAATTGCGTACTATTGTTTGTACAGATGAACGTGGTACCTTCAGGTGTTTGGAAATTGCTCCCAATGGTGAACCAGACTTGTGGAGGTCTACAATCAGTTTTTCTGAGGTCTTGGCTGATTTCCTTTGATTTTCCCATGATGTCGAGCAAAGAGGCACTGAGTTTGAAGGTAGGCCTTGAAATATATCCACAGGTACACCTCCAATTGTCTCAAATAATGTCAATTAGCCTATCAGAAGCTTCTAAAGCCATGACATCATTCTGGAATTTTCCAAGCTGTTTAAAGGCACAGTCATCTTAGTGTATGTAAACTTCTGACCCACTAGAATTGTGATATAGTGAAATAATCTGTCTGTAAACAATTGTTGGAAGAATTACTTGTGTCATGCACAAAGTAGATGTCCTAACTGACTTGCCAAAACTATAGTTTGTTAACATGAAATCTGTGGAGTGGTTGAAAATGAGTTTTAATGACTTCAACCTAAGTGTATGTAAACTTCCGAATTCAACTGTACATGTTACATTTTAACCTGGCATTGGATTGACATCTGGGCAGGTCGATGATCCACCTCTGATGTCTGAACTTGCCCGGGGGCTTATCGGCTGGCTGAAGCCCCTATTAGTGCCATTGTGGCCTGGTTACCATAAAAATATGACTGGTGCCTTTACAAAGATCATTGATATAGGCTTGATCTCTGTGAAATTTGACTTCTGACTTTAAAGACGATCTCATCTCTGCTCCAAAAACTTCTGTAGCTTGCACAACTAAAATGGCAAATTTCTCCTGATTAAGCCATAGTAGATATCAAGTATCTAGTAGTTTAAAGCTACAACAACACTGATAGTAGTTTTCCATGTATTGGTTGGTTTATGAAAATTAAATGCACAGATTTGTATTCCGCTGTACCACTATCTTCACAGTTCATGTCATTCATGTTTAGCTGTTTGTATCAGATATAATTGTGGAGTCATTAAACAGTGATGGTTAAAACGCCAAAAACACATGTCCTTTTTCTTTGTGAACAATTGTTTTTATTGGATCACGTCAAAAGCAATACAATCAACAAATCAACCTTGGGGGATTAGAAATGATGCAGACAATTACATTGATGGAAGCTACAATCTATCTGCAATATTAAAGCTGATCTACCTTCTAAAGAAAAACATAATCATAATCTACCATCTTCCTGTATTAAGCCAGGTAAACCAATTGATGGCTCAACAAAAAAACACTGTCTTGCACTTACCCGCTGTGATGTATAGTTTTTAAAGAACACTGGCCCTTCCCTTCCCTCCCTGACCCAACCCCATTCCCTCCATCCACAAGGATGTCCTGTTCAGAAGATGTTTTTACAGAAACATTATCACCCTTTATTTCCATTTGTGCTTACCCCCTCTGAGAATAGCTTACACCACACCAGCAGGCCCAAGCTGTTTTGCTATCTGGCCTGTCCACTATATCTTCCCTCGGTGGACAGACACAGGAGAAGTCCCAAATGGCACCTTATTCCATTTATAGTGTGCTACTTTTGACTGGGGCCCATAGGGCTCTGGTCAAAAGGAGCGCACTACAGTATATAGACAATAGGGTGGCATTTGGGGTGCCCACACAGCTCCCTAACGTCATGTGACTTAACTGGGGCCCGTGCTTACTCAGCAGTACATAGCTCTGGGATCAGCTGACCTTGCAGCTGTGGTGGCCACTGAGAAAGTGAGTCATGACTTCGAGCTGCTTAAGGACCCACAGGTCAGGAGGAGTCCTGGGGATGGGGAGGTAGTTACAACAGGGCCTTCAAACAGCCAAGCACTGTGGCTGTGGACTCAGATACAGATAGGATCTGAACACAGAACCCCTAAACACAAGTAGGCTTGTCTGACCAGAATGCTGTGTGCTCCCAGCTGGTTCCTTCCTTCCAATCGGGATCATCTGATTTATTGTGTGTGATTAGAATGCTGTGAACAGCTGTGTAAATATACAGCGCTCCATATCAAACAAATTCAAGAAGACAGCTCACATTGTCTGTGTCTGCCCTAAAAGGGTCTTAGCAAGAGGCTCAGCAGAGCTGACAAAGCTATGAAATATACAACACATTTAATGAGAATTGCCTGTAGTTAGTGGTTATGCATTAGCAACATTACACAATAAGAAACCAATGTGATCTGCATAATTGTTTATCATAATGAAAATTCCATCCAGTCAGTTGAATATCCTGCCTCTTGTAAAGTGGCCTTGCTGTCTGTCTGTGGGATTGTTTCCTCATGGTGTGAGGCCGTGCTTCTCTGTCTTCATACTAGCTGACACAGACATCCTGTTGGCAGAGCTAAGACAGGATAAGACTTGGCAGAGCTGCAGAGAGAGGAGCTCAGCTAACACTACTAGAACAACCACACTGGTTCCTGGTACTGCATGAAATAAAGCACTCCCATATTAAAACTCCCAGTGAATTACAGAATTTCATATGGTGTTTTGATAAGACATGGAAACATTTAATCCGTTTGAAATTACTTTCATGGAAAGATTACAGCTTTAGAATGCAAGGTCTTTCAAAAACACATCAGAGCTGAAAAGAGCATCTGCTGCTTTGAGGAAGATGTGTTCAGTGCTGTTTCAAGGCATTAGCGGCATAAGCAGCTTTTTTTTGTTTTGGAAATAAATCGGGGTCTTAACTTAGTAGATACACTATACAGTATATACAAAAGTATGTGGGCACCCCTTCAAATTAGTGGATTCGGCTATTTGGGCCACACCCGTTGCTGACAGGTGTATAAAAGATGAGATGTTTGACGATCAGGTGTCCACATACTTTTGTTCATGTAGTGTAGATAGTAGCAATTTTGAAATTTGGTAGTGCATCAGTGTTTTGTCAATCACTGACAGTCACTCAATTAGCCCATGTCAGCTAACATTTTATAGATTGCTAGGTAAATTAGTCTAGCCAGCTATCTAAATCTTGTTGTAATCAAGGCACATGCCCAGAGTCCCTGACCTCTAGGGGGCCCTCATTGATTTTGTAGTCACGCTCACTCAGATATCATATGAACATGGCATAAATCATGGCAAAACTGCAGGAAATTAGCTTCAAAACTACTAATTATTGTCTCAACCCCATGACAAAATGTGTAGAATTGCAGGAAATGAGCTATATCAAAATGTGGCTATATTGTAAAAATGTATGAAAACAAAAATGTGCTTTTTGGTCTTTGTTAGCAGTGTGGTTAAGGTTAGGGCTACTATTAGGGTTTGGATTAAAATCAGACTTTGTGGCTGTTCCAGCTAGTGACCCACTCTGCAGAACTGCCTCCAGGGCAAGATTCATGACAATAAATGCCGACCAGCGTGAAATTAGCTTTAACCGCAAAGTTGTCTCTATGTCACCAAGAGGGGGGGCTACAAAAAGGTTTTACCCGTGAGGTCGGGGAACCCTCCAACTAAATTTCGCTTAGGGACCCCATAAAACTAGAAATGGCCCTGGATGTGTTACTGTCTGCATGAATGATCAAGAGTTCCAGTTGAACATGAAAGGTGAATTGCATCTGAAAGACTGATATCTTGAGATGCTATCTTCTAACAAATGTTTTGCTTCTTAGAAAGTGAATACATTCAGCATAATTTTCAAAAGTATAAATCAAATGTCTACTGATAATTGTTTACCTGGCCATAATTGTAAGCAAATACAATACAATACAATATTTTTGGTTATTGAAAATATATTTCACAGCGGTTTAGATGGTACACTGATTCTCAACACTTGCTTGTTTTGTCATATAAACTGAAATTAGGCGAACTATTAGAATTTCAGCAACCAGGAAATGGCGGAGTAAGTGTTGAATCTGTTAAATCAAAATGCATGTATATCATCTCATGTAACACATTTACCACAAGAGGTGTATTTACCCTTCTCTGACAGATGAGGATGTACTTTGGTCAGATATTCGCAAAGCCTGGAATCACAATGTATCAGCAGGAGGCGTCGTTGCGTTCTGTAATGAAACACCACCCAACTAGCCTAAATAAGTAGATACGTTATAAACTTAACACTTTCACTCTACCGGAAACATTGGGCAATGTATTTAAGTGTCCATGAAATTAACAGCATTTAAAAATTATATTTTAGTTTTTTGGGTCAAAAAATGTAGTTCAACATATTGTTTCAGTAACTGAGCACACCGCCATTTGTGTATGTTGGACGCCCCGCCCATGGGGGCGGTGCCGTAATTGACAGTGTAGGTACTAGTGTAAACATTGGCATCTAACAGTGCAGCAGTGAGCTGCTGTATCTAGGTCTGCTCTAGAGCGTTGTTTCGGATACCAAATAATATTTACTTAAAGTAGCCATCTGCATCACACTGTTTCGAATGGAGACCAGACAACAGGGTGAGTGTTCAAACTCTCGAAAAAAATATATAAAAATATGTTGCACCTTGTGAGTTTTTGTTGTTGCATTTGTTCAGTTGTGTATTTAGTCTATTTGTTACTTACAATTAGCAGAGATGAACGAAAACTATTGTTACTGAATTCATAGTTGATAGCCTTAACCTTAATAAAAATAAAAAATAACCTTATTAAGCATTTTAGCTTTAATATGGGATCATAGTCTTGATAGGTCAAATTATGCGTCAACTTTTAATATATTCTGCCTTAAAAGACAACATGTTTATGAATAGAGTAGCTATTCTCGATCAATTATCACATGACGCGTCTACTTAATGGAGCACGTGGTTAACTTTCCATTTATGTCCAATAGAGAGCGTTAATAATGTATTTTTGTAGGCACTTAACTCCGCCATTGTTCGTTGGACAAAGCCTATGGGACAATTAATGGAGTTTTTGTAAGGTTTTTGGATAAACGCCGAAAATAAGGTCTGTGGTAAACACGGACTTAGGAGATATTATACGTTTTGTTCTATGAGATAATCTTGATCAGCTAACATCACTTTTAGAATTTTGAAGTATTTATGTAATTTAATAAAGCACATAAAGGCTTCATAATTCATACATTCATAATTCATCATGTTAACTGACTGAAATTGTTATCTCATAGAACAAAACATATAAGATCTTATTTTGGGCGTTTATTCCAAAAACCCTATTCTTTCCCCATTCATTTTCACCATAGGACTGGCTGAAGGAACCAGAGGTAACTCATTTCCGGGTTTTAGGACTGGGCAACATCATTGTAACATGGTAACAAAATATCAAGTTCATGTGGATGTAATATTGCTCTGTTTATGACTGGCTCAAGGCCACCTATTTTCCCTTCCCATCCGTGACCACCTGACCAAATAATTGAAACCTTGTGACCATTTATATTCTGCTTTGGAGAGCCTTTCTTTGTAGTTGGCCCTATTATCCAAATAGCAAAATGGCTGCATACTAGATTATCAGTTGAATACTGGCTATTATTATCAACTTTCTGGTTCAAACAAGGTATAGGCGTTGTTTTTTATCAACCACAGGTTATCAGGTTACAGTCAGCCTGAATGGACACTGTAACCTACAGTATACACTAATCATGTGAGTCTGTCTGTCTGTGTGTGTGTGTTTGTGCATTCCTGTGTTTGTGTGTAACTTACTATTTTGTATTTCACCCCATTCATTGCCTAATGGACATCAAATGCATCATCATCAGAGCTGTACTCTAGTGTACTGAGCTACTCTAGTGTACTGAGCGATGGTGCAGGGGAATGGGGTAAGACCTCATATTCAGATGAGTGGTTTATGCCCAGTGGGTTTGAGGTGTATCTGCAACCTGAAAATGGCAGGCCTTTGATCTTTAGACTAGACTACTTCCCCTGTTATTGGTAGTATTACAGTATTTGCAGTATTTTGGACCCACATTGGAACAGTAAACATGTGCAGCATCAATTGCATATTTATTATACTTTCAGGATTGTAATAGCATGTGCCGATAAATAGAATGGATTGGATTTATATTCATTAATTTGTCTTGATGCTGCACAATTGAACCAGAAAATAGGCCAATGTCTTATTGATATGTTTCCTGGCCCCATAGATAGACTCCCATTTTAGAATACTCCAGATCCCTTGCAATCAGTTGCATGCTGTGTTTGAGCTGAATATTTGAGGTCTTGTGGTGTTTCCAATTACTAAATGTTCCCTGTACGCATAAAACCTCAAAGGGTCTGTAAATTAATAAGGGTTTACAATCTATGATTTAAAACTTGTCTCATCTGTGTGATAGAAGTGTTTTGGGACATTTGTTTTACAGTATTTCTTCTCTGGGAATGAAAATGGTATAACCATAGACTATATGTTTAGAACATGTGACCTCCCTGGGCAAAGTAGCCTAGGCTTATCTATCTTATTACTTATTACTAATTTCATTAAAGGAATATAATCTTTCCCTCTCGTTTCTGCTACCAAATGAAGAGAGAGGACAAGGACATCTCAGGACAGGTATGGACAGGTATACAGGTATGGACAGGTATGCTGCTTCTCTGTTTAACTGACTGCCCTTCACAGAAATGTTCATGTGATGTGGAGGAATGCAGTATACCTGATTCATATTTTAAACATGTCTCTTTATTGTGAATGAATGAATGACTGCACTCACTTTCACCACCCTTTAGCCCCTCTACCAATTGGACAAAAACACCCCTGACAGTGTTAATTCACACAATAAGTTTGAGAGCAACCATTTGATGAAGTTGCAGTCAAAGGACTATCTGAAATGGCATCTTTGACTTAGCTAGCTATCGCACTGCTTAATTCTGCTGTGGCTGAGTTGAAGGACTTAAATCTAGTTGGATAAATCTAGTTGGATAATCCCAGGGGAAAATCCCACTGATTACTACAGCCAGGCCAGAAATGATGTAAGAGGCCAAGATGACAGCCTAAAATAGAAGCAAAAATGGGAACCAATTTCCAGAGAACTTCATCTGTTTATTTACTAAATGATACATTTTATTTACCATGGTTATGAGCAATCTCATTATTGGTAAGGGGACTGGGGATAATTTACAGTAACATTTCCAGTTGTGTTTGCTGACACACTTCGTTAAGCTTATAGGATTTGTTTCCTCAGTCAGTACTGAATGTAGGTCATTTTACTGCGTGAGTCAACTCATTGAACATCAATGAGTTAGAGGGGTGATAATAGTCCCTAATGAGATGATAGTGCTACTATGTAAAAGGCAAGAGAGGAGAGAGTATCAGTAAATACGTAATCAAAATGGAAGGCAACCTGTTTTTCTTTGAGAGAGAGACACCTACTGTGATGTCATCGCGTATAGCCAGATAGTTTACCTTGGATGACAGAGACTTTTATCATGGCTATAGCAGCCACAGTGTGAGAGGCAGGCCTCTCAGTTCGCATTTAGGTTAATCTCAGGTCTCCATGCAGAGGACTGATTTCGTGTGAACAACACTTGGCTAGCTGTCAATGATAATAACATTATCTGTTGATAAGAGTTGTAGAGTAAAACACCTTAGAGAACTTAGCATGTGAAAAAGAGAGAGTGTATTTCTCCAGCTCTGGCCCTTGTTCTGCTGAATATGATGAGTGTGAGTTGGGTGAGGATGAGTTGTCATGCCACAGTCACTGAGCCACGGGGCTCCTACTTTCAGGACAACTTCGTGGGCGAGACTCGGTAAACGCCTTCAGACAACCCAGACCTGCTGACCCGGACTGGGAATGTGTTTACTCCTTGGCCAGAGTCTCTCTCTCTCTCTCTCTCTATCTATCTCTCTCTCAGCCATGTATGTGATGGTCAATTGAATCAGACTGCGGCGTGGGAGGGGGAGGGGGGCGGTGCCGGGATGAGGTTTAGAGTCATTGGTGCATCAGTAATGTGACGTTCATGTGACAGGTTGCCACGAAGTCAAGAGGAAAGTCACGAGGCCATCAACCCACTCTTAATCAAGCCTGCATGGTTTCCTGTTAATGTTCTTTGATATTGATTACCATATAGATTTTTTTATGAACCTGAGCCAATGTTAATGTATTTAGGGTAGGGACCTCTTTCAGGGCCCCAGGAACAATGCTAATGGATGGAACCACACATTGGCAACACAGACAACATAGTTTTTGTACCAGTGTGTATACTGTCTGTGGTCCTCTAAGGTAAAGACAGGGATTGTTTGCGGATTTAAAATGAGTCAGCCCGCTGTTGAAGGATTGAAGTGTCTTAAGGACAACAAAAGGATTAAATCGATGATAATGATTAGGTTTGCAACTGGGAAGTTGCTAAGCAACATACTCCTACCCCATCACAATGAAAACATAGAAACAGTTGTTCATACGGAAATTGTCCCATTCTAGAGAAATAGGATAAAGTTGTAGAGTAATCAACTTTTTACATTAGCAGAGCGATTTTGGTGCATTCATTGGTGCATTCATCTTAAGATTAAGCTAGGTGAGACAACCACATATCGCAATCGTAGCAAGTATATTTTTCCTCAACAAAGTAATTATCAGCAAAGTCAGTGCTAGTAGGAAAAGACAAGTGAAGGTTGTTATTATTATTATTACATTTTTACTTGTTTGTATTATCAAATAACCAAGAAAATGCTATGGCCAGAGAGCCTGGTTGTTATACTCTTAAATACAGTGCCTTCGGAACGTCTTCAGACCCCTTGACTTTTTCCAAATTTGTTACGTTACAAAATGGATTAAATAAATACAAACCATGAGCAATCTACACACAATACCCCATAATGACAATGTGAAATATTTGCAAATGTAATAAAAAAATTTTAACAGAAAAACCTTATTTACATAAATATTCAGACCCTTTGCTATGACATTTGAAATAGATAGATAGATAGATAGATAGATAGATAGATAGATAGATAGATAGATAGATAGATAGATAGATAGATAGATAGATAGATAGATAGATAGATAGATAGATAGATAGATAGATAGATAGATAGATAGATAGATAGATAGATAGATACTTTATTGATCCCGAGGGGGACATTTCTTTGTCAAGCAGCTACAACAAAACACAGGGCAGGTGCAAAATGCCACAACGAAGGTACACAAAAGACAGATACGCGATACATGATACATAGAGCGGCAGTATGAAAAAGTATAGAAATACAAGATATCTGGATTGCAAAAAAAGCTATAAAAAGACATTGCATAGTATGGGTGGTTGGCTGAATATGTACACTATGCATTGGTGGATGTTGGATGGTTAACTATACTATACGGTGGATGGCAGAGAAATACTTCAATAGCTAAAAATGCATATGATATGAGCGAGGGTAATAATAGTTTACTTAATAGACAGACTGGCCAAATTAGGTAAGTGAATATTTTGCCTGGTTAAATTAGGCAGAATTTAGCTCAGATGCATCCTATTTTCATTGATTGATCATCCTTAAGATGTTTCTACAACGTGATTGGAGTCCACCTGTGGTTCCACAGTTGACAGTGCATGTCAGAGCAAAAGCCAAGCCATGAGGCCGAAGGAATTGTCCGTACAGCTCCGAGACGGCATTCTGTCGAGGCACAGATCTGGGGAATGGTACCAAAACATTTCTGCAGCATTGAAGATCCCCAAGAACACAGTGGCCTCCATCATTCTTAAATGGAAGAAGTTTGGAACCACCAAGACTCTTCCTAGAGCTGGCCGCCCGGCCAAACTGAGCAATTTGGGGAGAAGGGCCTTGGTCAGGGAGGTGACCAAGAACCCGATGGTCATTCTGACAGAGCTCTAGAGTTCCTCTGTGGAGATGGGAGAACCTTCCAGAAGGACAACCATCTCTGTATCACTCCACCAATCAGGCCTTTATGGTAGAGAGGCCAGACAGAAGCCACTCTTCAGTAAAAGGCACATAAAGACTCTCAGACCATGAGAAACAAGATTCTCTGGTCTGATGAAACCAGGATTGAACTCTTTGGCCTGAATGCCAAGCGTCACATCTGGACCATCCCTACAGTGAAGCATGGTGGTGGCAGAATCATGCTCTGGGGATGTGCTCAGGTCCTCAGAGAAATCTTACAACAGGACAACGATGCTAAGCACACAGCCAAGACAACGCAAGTCTCTGAATGTCCTTGAGTGGCCCAGCCAGAGCCCGGACTTGAACCCGATCTAACATCTCTGGAGGACCTGAAAATAGCTGTACAGCAACGCTCCCCATCTAACCTGACAGAGCTTGAGAGGATATGCAGAGAAGAATGGGAGAATCTCCCCAAATACAGGTGTGCCAAGCTTGTAGCGTCATACCCAAGAAGAATCGATGGTGTAATCGCAGCCAAAGGTGCTTCAACAAAGTACTGAGTAAAGGGTCTGAATACTTATGTAAATGTAATTTGACATTTTTAATAAATGAGCAAAACTTTATAAAAACCTGTTTTTGCTTTGTCATTATGGAGTATTGTGTGTGGATTGATGAGGAAAAAAGAACATTGAATCAATTTTAGAATAAGGCTGTAACGTAACAAAATGTGGACTGAATACTTTCCGAAGGCACTGTGCATCTACTAGAGGTAGAGGCCAGGCAAAATGACAATAGAGAGCTATGCAGTAGAAGAGTGCTAGAATGTATACTGTGTACATGTGTTTGACTCCAAGCAAAGGGATCCGCTCCAAAGGCTTCTGATGAGAATGTGATTTGGTTTATGTGGCCAAACTGCATCACAAGCTCTGTGCCACGCCACTCCAATCATCTGCTGATGTAATGAAAGGCCAGGGCCTCAAAGAGGTGACTTCTGCTTGTTTGTTGTCCTCTATGTCTGGACAAAAAACATCCCCTAGCTACGGTCATCTTAGGACACTGGTCGCTGCTCAGGAACGTCTCTTAGGTTTAGATGTCATGTTATATTTAAGAAATAAGGACCGAGGGGGTGTGGTATATGCCAGAGTCTCTTTACTGTACTTATATTTTTAATATGCAGTTCTAAGAAACTAATGGTTGTAGGGACAGACATTGAAGTTACACAAAATGAGGCAGAAATTGTCTAAAGCTATACTCCCAATTTGAGTTCAAATTCACTTTGTTAATGGCTGATCTAATCTTCTGAGGGTACACCATGCCGGGACTTTGGCCATTACTTCATCAGTCTGTGCTTTTTGAGCAGGGCTGCAGATATTGACCAGACACTCAGTGCTTCACGTACCAGGAAGTTGTTTGTCTGGTTTAGCTTGTATTGTAACTGGAAACACACACATATTGTCATGTAGATCACTATTAGGTTCCAGAAACCATTGAAATATACAGTAAGCAATAGATTTGTGCTCCTATTTAGTTATACACATTGATTAATGTTAGTCATTCCTATTTACCTTTTCAGTAGAGATAGATAAGAAACAACATACAGGGCGGTTACTCCCGAGTGGCACAGCGGTCTAAGGCACTGCATCTCAGTGCTAGAGGCGTCACCCTGGTTTGATTCCAGGCTGTATCACAACCAGCCGTGATTGAGAGTCCCACAGGGCGGCGCACAATTGGCCCAGCGTCATCCGGGTTAGGGTTTGGCCCGGGGAAGGCCGTCATTGTAAATAAGAATTTGTTCTTCACTGACTTGCCTAGTTAAACAAAGGTTAAATAAAACAAATTATAATAAAAAATCTGGTGGCCTTATGGAAGGGGATAAGCATGACTTTTCTCTAGACTATCCAGAACACATCTTAGCTTTATAAGATGTATAAAAATAAACCTAGGATTGGAAATTGAAGCTGTAGTGTAGATAATTACAGTCAGTGACTCTAAAGGTGGTTGTTAAATGTGTGGTGAGGTCATGCTGGGAATATTGCCATTGTTACGTTGACGGAGTGTGGTATTCAGGTTAATTCTGGCTGTACTGTGGCAGTGTTACTATGCCAACAGATTGGTGGTTCTGCCTTGCTGTAACCTGATCATCTCTTCGAGTTCGACCATTTGATCACAGGGTGCCTGAGATTATTTGTTATTTGCAATAAAATACTTTATGTGATTGTCTCTCCACTATAGTGCAAGGAACACCTCTTTCCAGGACATAGACTAAGCAGGTGAAAGCTATGATCCCTTATTGATGCCACTTGTTAAATACACTTCAGTCAGTGTAGATGAAGGGGAGGAGACCGGTTAAACAAGGATTTGTAAGCCTTGAGACAATTCAGACATGGATTGTGTATGTGTGCCATTCAGAGGGTGAATGGGCAAGACAAAAGATTTAAGTGCCTTTGAACGGGGTATGGTAGTAGGTGCCAGTCGCACCGGTTTGAGTGTGTCAAGAACTGTAAAGCTGATGGGTTTTTTTTCACGCTCAACTGTTTCCCATGTGTATCAAGAATGGACCACCACCCAAACGACACCCAGCCAATTTGACACAACTGTGGAAAGCATTGGAGTCAGCATAGGCCAGATTCACTGTGGAACGCTTTTGACACCATACCCCAACGAATTTAGGGCAAAAGGGGGGTGTTCTGAGGGCAAAAGGGGGGTGCAACTCAATATTAGGAACATGTTTTGTACACTCAATGTATGTAAGTTTGTTTTGTGTTTAATCATCCATCTCTCCTCAGGTCTACTGGACCCAGAGCCTCTAACAGAAGTAGATGAAGAAATGGTGTCAGAAGTGGACCTCCACAACACTGTGACCGATGAGGAGAGGGAGGAAATACTGAGTGAACTCACTAAGGTAGTCCCTCTCAACAGCACTTTTCACTGCTCTGTTTCTCAATGTTTAGCTTGGTATGTTGATGGAGTTGGATTCAGGAAATCTCTATCTTGGAGATACATTCTGTCCATCCACTGTGTTGGACCATGGGGTAGAGATAGGAGCGGAAGTAGAGGGCATTATGAGTAGAGGGCTTCTTGGCAGCTCTATCGGCAGAGCTCTTTTGCATATTATGATTCAGCGTCATTGGGTTTGGGGTTTACAGTTGTTACTCCTCGTCACTGTTGTTTCCTCTGGTGTTGACCTCAGGCCAGATACAATGTACTGTGTTATAAGGAAGAGCCAGTGTTCTGTACTTCAGTTCCCTCGGTTTACCGCTGTATTATTATTATATAGTTCTATTACCAACTCGTACAGTATGTAGCTGTAAGTGCCTTTTGTAGACATTTGTAGCATATTAGGCTTCATCTAAGAAATATACTTTATTTGCTGATAGGGACTGGGATATAATACATTTAAAGCAAATAAGGTAACACATGGACACTTAAGCCCAAAGGGAAATTAGCATCACTCTCTTACTCTCTTTCTCTGTTTATCCCTCTAGTTAGAGGAAGAAATCTCCACCCTGAGGCAAGTGTTGTCCTCCAAAGAGAAACACCACTCGGAGCTCAAAGCCAAACTGGGTATAACAACACTCAGTGAGCTCAAGCAGAACTTCAACAAGAGCTGGTACGACATGCAGACTTCCACTGCGTAAGTACCCAACATAGTTCAGTGTGTGTATTACGCTTGAGTGGTATGTATCAAATATGTTGCTACATGCCGATGTGCATTGAGCCAGGGGGGAGGGGGAATCTTAACTAGACTCCTATTGTTGCCATTCAAAGGCTATCTCAGAGAAAGTGCATAAGTGTGGCATTTGGGAAGGAAAGAGAGAAATAGCACTCGCGCCCTTAAGATGTTTTGCTCCTGTCACCAGAGATTACCTTTATGGGCATCACAGAGTGATGAATGCATGGATCCGGTCTGTTCAGGCTCATTGAGGCAGACGATGTCAGGGAGCAAGCGGCCTATTAGTGCTGTGACATCTAAAGCAGCATAGTGCTGCAAAACAAACTCGGATCAACATCAAAATAACGTGTATCAGGCTAGAGGAACACTTCTGACCGGGAAATACCCTGGATTATATGTTAAGGGGTATGCTGATTTGTTTTGCAGCGCTCGTATTGGTCAGCACTGTATATATAGCCATTTTCAGTGAGCAGCTAGTACTGTATACAGTAGGCCTAGATTTCGGTCCTCCAACTCTGCCTGTGTCTCCAGAGTGGCCTTGTATGTCCCTGGTTATTCAGTTACCAGAGTCACGCTTTAACTAGGTGCTCAAATGGGCAGAGCACCCCTCTCAAATCACCGTTACCATGGTAAGGGGGAACTGCAAACCGCTAGGGCCAAGCAGATCTGGTGGTGCTGAGGGATCATTGACTGGAGGGAGAGGAGAGGAATGGGCCTCCACTGCCACAGCACACCTCAATCTCCAGTCTCAACACCAAGGCAACAGAGCCAAGTGTAAAGGAGATCAACAACTCGGTCATAACGGCTGAGCAGTATCGTTTGTTGTTTGCGTCAGTTGATGTTGATGTTAGGTGACTATTTAACTTTCTCTCTCAGGCTTCTTCTCTCTTTTCTTTTCTTCTCTCTCTCTCTCTCTCTCTCTCTATCTTTTCTCTCCCTCTCACTCTCTCGCTTTCTCTCAGGTATTCTCACTCCAGGCGCCACGCTAATTAGACTTTAAGTACTAAGTGAGCTGGAGGACCACATTTTTCTCATAATGACCTCCCACAGCAAAGCGTTAGCCAGATGAATGCATTGCACTTAATGCATCTCACAAATGCAGTTAGCTCTTTGTCTTGAAATAGCAGGACTTAAATCCGATAAGGTGATGGCATGGGCTGGTGCTCAGGGAAGTACAGGAGTTTCTTAGGTTTCCATGCAGTCTGTGTCTAATGCACTGAGCGGTAATCAGGGATCTGAGAGGTTGGAAGCCAGGCAGGCTGCAGACTAGCAGGCTTTTAGAACTAGGAAACAAAGAGTAAAATCAATGGCTTCCCTTTGTAGGCCAGCGCCCTAACAGTGGTATAAGCTGTACAAATAATCAAAGCGATGCTCTTCTCTGTTTCCCAAAGATTCAGGCAGCATCAATAGGAGTTAAACATGGGGAAACACAGAGTCTTTGTTGTCTGTGCCATGCTCCCCTCATCATGTTTTTATAGATATATGAATCCCTGGTCGATTGTGATACTGAGCTGGAGTATCAGTTACACCCTGGCTCCGACTCTGACTATATGTGTGGAGGGAACAGTGCTCTGGACAGAGACAGGAAGAGAACAGGAGTCTATGTCCTGTGGTATCCTGTTCTGTGGTATCCTGTTCTGTGGTGTCCTGTCCTGTGGTATCCTGTCCTGTGGAAACTTGTCCTGTGGAATCTTGTCCTGTGGTATCCTGTCCTGTGGTATCCTGTCCTGTGGTATCCTGTCTTGTGGTATCCTGTCTTGTGGAATCTTTTCCTGTGGTATCCTTTCCTGTGGTATCCTGTCTTGTGATATCCTGTCCTGTGGTATCCTGTCTTGTCTGGTTTGATAATCACTGTCTTGTCTTTTCATTTGTCCAGGTACAAAAAGACGTCAGAGACGTTGAGCACGGCAGGGCAGAAGACATCAGCAGCTTTCAACACATTGGGAACAGCCATCAGCAGGAGGTTTGGGGATATGAGGTACGTGCCTGTAGCAACCACACAACAACATCAACATATTTCATATCCAATCAACTGAAGACTACAGCTACAGTACATCTTATAGCCTACAGCTATGGAGATAGAATACAGGGGGCCTCCAGTCATCTCTACTTCTCTGCAGCCAGTCTGTCGCGTGCCCAATCCTGACTGTTGCTGGGGTTGACCCAGACAGTCTGTTACAGGGGGCATGTTTGTGTTGCATAAGCCCAGAGTAAGCAGCTTTCTGCAGGCCAGATTGGATGCATGCCTAAGTGGGGTGGAGTGGGAGGGATCAGTAACCCTCTGGGTGGCTGCTGACCACTCCCTGTCCTGAAGATCCATAGCTCTGACTGGGCAGGGTTGCACAATGGAGATCCATTACTGGCCAGTATGGTGGCTTTGCAGGGACACACTAAGCCACTGGGGAGATATCATATCATACACTCTTAGAAAAAAAGGGTTCTTCGGCTGTCCCTATAGGAGAACCCTTTGAAGAACCCTTTTTGGTTCCAGGCAGAACTATTTGGGGTTCCATGTAGAACCCTCTGTGTAAAGGGTTCTACATGGAACTCAAAAAGTTTCTGCCTGGAACCAAAAAGGTTCTGCCTGGAACCAAAAAGGGTTCTTCAAAGGGTTCTCCTATGGGGACAGGTTATAGTTAGCACCTTTACTTCTAAGAGTGTAGACAACTGGCCCTGGTGTCACTGGTAATGCAATACTCAGACTAGCCATGACAAAGAAAAACTGGGATTTGCTGTTATGCCTGTCCATGTCATTTAGTGTGTTGTAGAGGTTTCAGAGTCTTTGTTTTGTTATTTTAATGTCATCATCATTATTGCATGATAATAACAAAATACTCACCACCACAGGTTTTTAATAGTGTATTAACCAACCAATGTTATGCATAAAATCATGTAATCAAAAGAGACAAATAGACATTCCTTTGTATTCCAGCATGTTTGGCCTTGAGTTAATGTATCCCAGAAGGTATGCCCCCTAGTGTGCATTTGTGTGTGCATGCAAATGAGTTTGTCCTGTGTGGCCTTTTCGTGTGAATTGAAAATACAGTACAACATGTTCTTTTCATAAACCCTGTTTACTATGTTGCCCAGTGAAATGTAAAAAGGTTGTGCCCGACATGCATTAGGTTTGAAATATGCTAAACCAAATATTTAGATATGAGGAACCATGGAGAGCAAGGTATGTTGCCTGGGGTGATGTTTGCTGTCAGCTTTACTTGGGTGACTCCCTTACACTACAGAGTGCAGGTTGTTTGCATTCTGATGCATAGTGTATACAGTACTGTAAGAATACAGTATATAGCATAATCACCAGAGCTTTGATAATTGATTGATTGATTGATTGATTGATTGATTGATTGATTGATTGATTGATTGATTGGTTAACTGTGTGTTTGAAGTGTGTGCACTGGATCTTTAAATTTGGCTTTTCTTGAATAGAAGTTTAATTCAACTCTGCCGTGATTCCGAAATTAAGTAGCCTAATGTAAAGTATTGGTAGGACACTCGATACTGTCAGGACAAATGTCTTAAAATGTGTTTGTTTCCTCATCTCTTTCTATGCATCAAAAGATCAAATTCACTTGGGTAAGATATTGTATTTTAGCGTTATCAGTAGTATTATACCTCTGATTTAGAGTCAGATATACGTGTTTGCAGTGACTGCACTGAAACTAGTCAGAAGACCAACAAAGGCCATTGCTTACGTAAATATGAGAGTAATTACGATATATAATGGTAAGATGATGACTACCAACTGAATGGGATCAATTCCAGGAATCAGCTGATTTGATTAGTCAGATAGACACTTAGTTCCAGTGCAGTCACATTATAACCTACTGTGGATGAGTATGCACACATAGCTTACAGTGAACTCCTCAGATCTGTAGCAGACTGACCAGTAGGCGTGCATGACTTTGACTGTTGTTGATTATAGCATGTGTTACTTGTGGGTAGTTCATTATAGTTACAGTGTAGATTATTTTAATTTCTCTTTGGTGCCTTGTGTACATGTAGCATTACTAAGTCATAGAAATATGAATGAGTCATCACTTTAGATGATACGGCATGACAAAGTTGTCTAAGACCATATATCATATTACAGTATAAGCCATTCGATTCTTCTAAAATATATATAT
This sequence comes from Thymallus thymallus, assembly GCA_023634145.1. Lineage (NCBI taxonomy): Eukaryota > Metazoa > Chordata > Actinopteri > Salmoniformes > Salmonidae > Thymallus > Thymallus thymallus. The sequence goes on along the minus strand of CM042412.1, from coordinate 25,047,943 downwards.
ATATATTTTTTTTTTTTAGGCAATCAGATGATGGGTAAATCTACATTATAGAAATGCTTAGAAAGTTGCCCTGCTGAATTACTGTAGGTTAGTGTGTGTGTGTGTGTGTGTGTGTGCGCGCTCTGTGATTTCTGCAAATCCATGTTAATGATTTAACTCCTCTCTTACCTGGGCCATGCTCTCTTGGGACAGATACTCTATCCGCCACTCAATGAGTATGCCTGTTATGAGGTAATTGTGTGTAGTCTACTTTGTGTGTAGTGATCCTCCATTAGATCCCCATCCTCAGCCACCCACCCATTCTTGTTGTCTTAAGGCTGAGCGTTTGTAAGCATTGTGAGGAGAATTAGTATTGGTTCAGAATTTCGAGGTGAAACAGGCTTGCATTGTAACATTGGCCTATCCTGCAGCAATCATCAGGACAAGATGAATACATTTCTAGCTATCGGACCTGTTTATCAAAAGATAAACGTGTGGAATCTTAACACTAGAAAACCTTTCAAAAACATGGAGCATACAGGACTTCTCACAGTGTTTTGTTAACAGAGCCCTGTAAATACAGGCGGCTTTAACAGAGCACTGTAAATACAGGCAGCTTTAATAAGTGTAGACTAAAATACAGGTACAGTATGGTGGCTCAGATATATATATATATATATATATATATATATATATATATATAAAGATGCATGTTGTATACTAAAGTAATAGTATTGTGTGAAACTGAACTGACTTTCATCCCATTAGGAACTCGCCTAGTTTCAAGTCCTTCGAGGAGAAGGTTGAAAACACCGTTTCCAACATAAAGGTAATGTGAAACATAACACATGTTGCTGTCAGAGCAATGACAAAGAGCTATGAGAGAGATTTAAGTAATGTTGAAGTAAGGCCCGGGTTTCAATCCGAGCGCCCTTGTCTGCAATGCAGGTATTAAAGGTTTTCGGAGAACACATTCACGGTAAACGCTGCATATCTCTGCTCATTCTCAATTGACCTTTAAATGGCGCCATTGCAGACAAAGCACAATCGGATTGAATCCCGGCCGGAGTAAAGTTAACATAAGGGATTAAACATTATGGAGGTCTTTCTTGTTGACTCATTTCTTTTAAAGCTTCACTTCCTTTAGCTCAGGAAAACTTTTGGCTATTTTTACAGCTCAGCTAATTGAGGTTAAACACTACTCTCAGGAGAGGAGAACAATTGCTCCACTTTGAATGTGAGCATTTGAGCCTGATGTCGTAATCTCTGGTGTTCTAACAACCCTGCTGAAAGTTCAAACGTATTCTCAACGATAGCCTATTTTAAAATGTTGGTTTGTGTGTGTGTGTGTGTGTGTGTGTGTGTGTGTGTGTGTGTGTGTGTGTGTGTGTGTGTGTGTGTGTGTGTGTGTGTGTGTGTGTGTGTGTGTGTGTGTGTGTGTGTGGGCCTGTGCTTGTGGGCCTGTGCATTTCTGTGTTTGTTTTGGGATTTGGAGCAGACGAAGGTAGGAAGCCAAGGAGGTGGTGGGAGTTTTGAGGAGGTGTTGTCTTCAGCCGCCCACGCCAGTGCCCAAGAAACCCCAAGCAACAACCTGTCTGAGAGCAGTGATCATGAGCGGACCTGCTAGACCAGAGCCTGAAACAGACATCCCCAGACCAGGATTAGTACTCTACTGCCCCTCACTGGCCCAGAGGTAACATTACATTACCTGATGAGGAGAGCATGACATCCAGTTGGTCTATCTATCTAAAGCCCCATCAAGTACCAACACAAATGTGTGTTATCTAATGGCTTCTTTGCTATTGTGTTTCCAATCTGTAACGCACTCTTGTCCTTCATATTTTATTACTATGAATACAGCTATTACCTTTTGTATTTAAATACAAATAAATATGTTCCGTTTATATCAATGTATTTGATAAACAAAAAGTATTGAATACTTTATTCCCAATACTAAAACAACATTTTCATGTTGACACCTACTTTCCAAGAGTGGACAGTCACATAATAATATTGGGGGAGGGAATTGTATTTGATACTAATACTTGAAATTGCAAGTGCTGGATTTGTAGGCCTATACTGCACTGTAAATGTAAGGCCTTGTGCTGAAAATCTACTGAATACACTGTCATCCCAATGAATCACACTGATATCTCCTTTATTCCAACTGTGCACTGTTTGCATTTGAGCCTTGATCGGGTCTCCTAAATTATGCTTATTATCACAGCTGTCAGACAGTGTAGATGATTTGACACACTGTGGGATTAAATGTCTATTTTTAAATGTGGTTGTTTGTTCTTTTTATTACTGCTAATCTTCAATAATGGACCAAACGGCTGGTTTTCTATTTACATAATTAATTCTGTCATGTGATTTTCTCCTCCTTTACTGTTCCTTGTTTTTTCTTGGTTGCTGTGGTTTTTAACTTAACTGTGACTAGACGTTTGTCAGACATTTAAATGATAACGTTTTCAGACATTTTGTGACAAAGATTTGTCAACAGCAGAGTTGCCCTCTCCTGAATCTGACTGTTGTAATACCCAAAGGTAATAACAGTTGTTGTAGTCTCTGTGCAGTTCTGTGTAGCTCAGTTGGTAGAACATGGTGCTTGCAATGCCATGGCAGGGTTGTTGGTTTCATTCTCACGGGGGACCAATATGGCAGAAAGTATGGATATGTATGCACTCACTACTGTAAGTCCGGGTCTGCTAAATTACTTAAATGTAGTCTAGCGATTTCAGCTTTTTTTTAACAAAACTGTATCCCAGATTATAACACACTATATATACTGTGTTTTCTGCAGTATCATTAAACAATTTGTTGCAAACCAATCTAGGGTCCTGTGTCGTTTGTCGCATGTTATAACATTGAAATAAATACTATATGTTAAATTACATGGTACTAATCTACTCAAATAAAACACTCAAGCACACATAAATTGACAGCCCAAACACATTTTGAAATGTACAGTAATTCTCAAACAGCTTCCCACTGACTCAAGTGCTTAAACTAATGCCTTTATACAGCCCATGAGGCGCTATCTTCGGCTGGCGTCAAGGCGGCTTTAGTGTCAAACGCACATTAGTTTGCTATTTCGTCATGTAAAAACTGGCCAGTCATTATCCAGCCCTAACGCCAGGTCCGGCAATTTACCTGTCTAACATCAGCACGCTTGCGCTCTGATGGGAGGGTGGAAATATTTCAGGCGCGTCCTTAAAAACATGATCCAAAGTGCTAATTTCAGTCAGCGCTGGTGGGGATATTTAAGACAACCAAAATCTGGTTTAAACTGTAACGCAGTTGGTTGTGGCATGAATTTTATATTTATATATTTGCCGCCGGGAAATTCAAGGCATTTTTATATTTATTTCACTTCACCTTTATTTAACACCTTTATTTAACCAGGTAGGCCAGTTGAGAACAAGTTCTCATTTACAACTGCAACCTGGCCAAGACAAAGCAAAGCTACAAAAACAACTACAGAGTTACACATGGGATAAACAAACGTACAGTCAATAACACAATAGAAAATCTATGTACAGTGTGTGCAAATGTAGTAAGATTAGGAAGATAGGACAATGAATAGGCCATAGTGGCGAAATAATTACAATTTAGCATTAACACTGGATTGGTAGATGTGCAGATGATGATGTGCAAATAGAGATACTGGAGTGCAAATGAGCAAAAATAATACATATGGGGATGAGGTAGTAGGGTGGGCTATGTACAGGTGCAGTGATCGGCAAGCTGCTCTGACAGCTGTTGCTTAAACGGCATTATCAAGTGCTTGTCAAATTGTGAATGAGAGACTGATGACGTGTGTACAGCCTGCGCAAAAAACAAAGCAGAGCTCATACCTCTCATCCGACTTTTTTCAAATCATCATTAGATTCGCATCATGCAGTGTATTAAAAATCAAAACATATAACCCAACGTTTGTATCACAACTAAAGTGGCCAAATAATTTCTTAAAATTAAGCACATTAATCCACTTCACAACAGGTGTAGAGCCTAACTGGCATACATTATCACATTTGCAGTCACTTTTGAGAATGGTGTTTCCTGCTAATGGAACATTTGCACTTATAGCCTACTGCCGTGTGCACATTGCTGTGTTTATAATGTGAAGAAATAGTCTAATAGTTTATCAACATTTTAAGATAAACTTTGTAATCTGTTACGTCAGCTTCATTACTTAAAATGTTTTGGATGCTAGTGGTTGTATTAATTTGGGATCTATCGCATCCCACAACTGTCCCAGACTATGTTTGGAAGATTTATTGCACAGAATAGAACAGATAAACACTCGGCAGTCCCGTTCTGTGAGCTTGTGTGGCCTACCACTTCGCGGCTGAGCCGTTGTTGCTCTTAGACGTTTCCACTTCACAATATCGGCACTTACAGTTGACCTGGGCAGCTCTAGCAGGGCAAACATTTGACAAAATTTGACAAACTTGTTGTAAAGGTGGCATCCTATTTTCTCCACCACATTGATGCGGCTGGCTTCCGGGTTAAGTAGGCGGGTGTTAAGAAGCGCGGTTAGGCAGATCATATTTTGGAGGACGCATAACTCGACCTTGGGGAGAAAAAGGGGGTAAAATACAAAACAAAATGTAATACAAAAATAAATAAATAAAGTCACTGAGTTCTTCAGTAAGGCCAGTCTACTGCCAATGTTTCCTATGGAGATTGCATGGCTGTGTGCTCAATTGTATACACCTGTCAGCAACAGGTGTGGCTGAAATAGCCAAATCCACAAATTAGAAGGGGTTTCCACATACTTTGTATATATTACGTATCTATGTATTGTAGGCAGGCCTACATTATTTTAGCCATGCTTTAGAGGTGCATAAATCCACCCAGCGCCTAGATTGTTCAATGCGTTAGGTTTCTTTAAATTCTTTCCAAGAAATGTTGTCGTAGTCATAACCAATGGTTTTAATGAAGCCTCGCAGCTTAAGAGGTCAAACAACTCAAAACAAAATAAAATAGGTGCATCTTCTGATGCATCACAGGAACTGTACAGGGGAAATATGTGCACATACAGAAATGTTCATTATAAACAAATGACTTTCAAAATCTTGTCCATCTATGTAAAACATGTTTGTTTGTTTTCAAGGATAGCCCATTTTTTTATTCTACCACATCAAGTCATGTGAGGAGCAGTTAGAACAGTGGCTACCACAACATCATTGAGTGGACATGTCGAAGTCAGGAGGAGTCTGTTCTTGGTTTCTTGGACTCTGAACTCCCAGACGACCCTTCACCTCCAGCTGCCATGTGACCAGCTCTCTCTTCATTTAGACTATTCACAAACTGGACTACCTCTGGGTGGTGGAATCGGCCTGAGGTGGAAGAAGATTTTTTTTTTTTAAATGTACACCACCTTTAGATTGCCCATAGAGCTGATCATCAGCCCTCACTACCAGGTTAAAGTAGAGATAGTATCTACCTTGTGTGGAATCAAAGAACTCCTGTAGCCTGCCTGGTTTCCCCTCCAGCTCCTCATACTCATGGGCCTGCAGAATCATCTCTAGCAGGTCAAACTCTTTCACCAGCTTAGCCTCAGCGCTCGCCTGGCTCTCGTACTCCTGGGGACACACAGTGCGGGAGGGGTGTGAGCAGTGGTTAAATTGAGCTGGAGCTACTAGCAAGGGCAATGATCTAGTCAGTCATAACGTGGCTAATAAGCTAGAGTATCTATTTATGTAGCTCTTTATTTAGCAAGCTAAAAACACAGAGCCTAACATTAGCTAGCTAGCTATTGGGAGGCATGCCATGTGATGGCCAATGACGGCCTACCTACAGGGACAGCCATAGTAGTACGGCGCCCCTTAGGATTAAGTCCCTTGCTCAAGGACACATCGGTTCGGGGATTCGATCCACCAACCTTTCAGTTACGGGCCCAACGCTCTAACCACTAGGCTACCTGCCTGCCAAAATTGCACAAATAAGCCTGGATTATCAACAATTCAAGTAAAGTATTTGTCATCACTGCAAGGCGGAACGTAAACTGAGGTGCACAAGACACGGACGAGTAAGGGTTAGGAGGAAGGTGTTGTGGGAGATGATTGCGCCAATGCCTATGCACCGGGAGATTCTCCTGGCTCTCTGTATTGACTAACGATAACGAATGTCAAGTTTGATGCGTTGGTCCACCAGACTCTTTGCCCATTTGGGCGGAAGTGAGGCTAGGGTTAGGGTTAAGCCGGGGTCTGGGCATGAAGGTATAGAGATAGGGTTGTGGTTGATACTACACTTAGAAAAAAGGGTTCTTCAGCTGCCCCCATTGGAGAACCCTTTTTGGTTACAGGTTAAACCCATATTTTGTTCCAGTTACAACCGTTTTGGGTTCCATATAGAATTCTCTGTGGAAAGGGTTCTACATGGAACCCCAAACGGTTCTACCTGGAACCAAAATGGTTCTTCAAAGGGTTCTCTTATACCCCTTTTCCACCAAAAAAAGAACTGGTTCGGAACTGGTGCTGGTTCAAAGTTGGTTCAACTTGCAAACCTTCTTAGAACCTGTTTGTTTTTCCACTGACTATAGAGCCCAGCGAACAACGTCGTTACGTCACTGTGTACGTCGCCATACGTCTTAGCTTTCCCAGAAACGCTTGCGCCAACTTCAAGCATAACAATTACAATGGCGGACTACATCGTCTTTCTGCAAATGTTTCTCCTGGCTTTGCGATCCTATATTTGGGTCAGAAGAAGACGTTTAGAACACATCTACTAGCGCTGTGTTTTTAGCAATGGCGGTCACAACCTTGCCAGTCGTGTTGTTGGTCACAATAACCCCACCCCCAGCCCCCGACATAAGCATGACGTGGTAAAAGAACGGTTCTAGTCCAGCAAAGAGTTGGTGCCGCTTTGGAACCAATTTTCCTGGCCGAGAACCGGTTCTTTGGCTGTCGAAACACAAAGAACTGGTTCGCGAGTAGGCACCAGCTCCGAACCGGCTCTCAAAATGCTTTGGTGGAAAAGGGGTATTATGGGGACAGCCTAGATAGCACTTTTATTTTTCTAAGCTTGTAGACTAGTTAGGGTTGAGCTGGGGTGTGGACATGAAGCTAGGGGTAGGGTTAGGGTTGAGGCTAGCATTAGGGTTGAACCGAGATGTGGAGGCATAGCGCTTCACCACCTCCGAATAACCAATTTAACCGCTGTTTTTTTGGAGAGATGAGGAGACAAACACATACTACAGGCACATAAAGTTGAATGTAGCAAAGTGGAAAACAGCTGTGACTGACCTCCCAGAGTTCATAGATCTCTTTCCTCAAGCCCTCCTGGAGAAGACCAGTGAGGTTCCGCATTGCTTCCTGAGAAAGGACAGATTGTTATATTTCTGAGGAATTTACAAATCTACAATTTCCTACATTTTGACACCATGGAAGGTTTGAAATAATAACCTGCCTCTTCTCTTCTGTGTTTCTCTGCTTTACTAATGTTATCTGCTGGTGCAATATCACCCACAATGCATTCTGCCATGTCATGAACCAAGGCCAACTTCATGCACCTAAGAGAGAAATGTAGGTGATTCATGAAAAAATAATTCCATAAATACCGGCATCAAATATAATACTTCACTGTAGGCCTTACCTAGTAATTAAGCAAAAAGTCAAAGAAAGTAATGCAACGTGTATAACAAATTATATTACAGCTGCAATGTTTGAAGTTTGAACAGATGATATAGTGTACAATATTTACCTTTCTTTATTGACGTTGTGATCTGCTATCGTCAGAGCCATCATGGACATTCTGTACATGTGGTCAGACACACTTTCCGGCTGTTTAACATTCCTGTAAACCCAGCCCGTCCGTGGCACACGCTGCAGAATGGAGGTAAAGACATTGTTGCCAAAAGTAGCCATAAAACAGGTAGGGTAAGTTATAATATAATGTAAACAAATATGGGTTAAAATTATGCTTTATCACATGAATAGTTCCGTTAAATAAACCGTATCGTAATAAATGTCTTACTTTCAGTTGCCCAATAAGTTTCATAAATTGCAACATATTTTTCATGCCGTCGGAGTTTATGGGAGCGGCCATTGGTATCTTGGCGAACCGGTAGTAAATAAAAGCATGGCCAGAAATGTGTGCAATGCTCAAATAGAGCCAATAGATGGCATCATAAACAAGGCAATGCACAAACCATAAGCACTGGCAAAACAGTTGTCTTGTTAAGTCTACTATACTAGTTGACATTATATGCAGATTGTTTCTTTGAAAATTAATAACGTTTCTAACACGTAAAAGGTATAATAACACGTTTTTTTAAATGTTAACTAAGTTATTTTTATGAGAAATAGAATGCCACCCATATGATACATTAAAATTTGACTATTTTAAGCTGTAAATTGAAGGTCCAATAGAGCCCCACAGTGGAGGTGTCATAATACCCATAAAACGCATGGCTGTCAAACAGTGAAATGGTTCCAAATCGTTTTTCCACCATAACATCTTTCCCATGGTGGATTTTAGAAGCACTTAAAATAAGGGCAGTGATTTGTGTAGGCTTAGCCCGGCGTGACGTTTCTATAACCATGTACAGTACATCTCTCTCGGACAAGGTGACTTTTATCAATATTATTGTCTCTATTTACTCTGAGATTCGAAAATGCTAATTGGCAACAAAGTAGACATCATGCAAGACTACAAATCCCTGCAAGCTCCTGCACGTCGCCTCTTGTTGACACCTTTGCTAACAGGCATTGTGTAAATTTAAAACTTGCTCAAGACAGTTCACAGACTTCACAGTCCATTTAAAGAAATGTAGCCAATTTATGAATTACTACATTTAGCTAACATTAGCTAGTTCATCCAGAGATTCCTACCTTTGCCTCGCTTCGGCAATCTCATCCAGATCATCATGGTACTTGTAGTTCTTTATGATAGCCACATTAATTAGCATTTCATATATATATACTTTTTTTTTGGGGGGGGGTAAATACAGGTAAATATATTGATAAGTCACCTTGTCCTAGAGAGATTTACACGGTTATCAAAACGTCACGCCAGGGTAAGCCTACACGAAACACAGCCTTTATTTTAAGTGTTTCTAAAATCCCCTATGGGAAAAATGAATGGTGGAAAAAGTATTGGAATCATTTCCCTGTTTTATGGGTATTATGACTCATACGGTGGTACTCTAGGCAGCCGTTTTTATCTCAATATCAAATCATTTCTGGGTAACAATTAAGTACCTTCCTGTGAATTTTTATCAATTAAAATGGTCGAAAAGAAACAAATAGCTCCTTAGCAAAGGGCAATCTACTTAGTGCATGACACAAATAATTCTTCCAACAATTGTTAACAGACAGATTATTTCACTTATAATTCACTATATCACAATTCCAGTTGGTCAGAAGTTTACATACACTTAAGTTGACTGTGCCTTTAAACAGCTTGAAAAATTCCAGAAAATGATGTTATGGCTTTAGAAGCTTCTGATAGAATAATTGACATAATTTGAGTCAATTGGAGGTGTACCTGTGGATGTATTTCAAGGCCTACCTTCAAACTCAGTGCCTCTTTGCTCAACATCATGGGAAAATCAAAAGCAATCAGCCAAGACCTCAGAAAAAACATTGTAGACCTCCACAAGTCTGGTTCATCCTTGGGAGCAATTTCCAAACGCCTGAAGGTACCACGTTCATCTGTACAAATAGTAGTACGCAAGTATAAACACCATGGGACCACGCAGCCGTCATACCGCTCAGGAAGGAGACGCGTTCTGTCTCCTAGAGATTAACGTACTTTGGTGCGAAAAGTGTAAATCAATCCCAGAACAACAGCAAAGGACCTTGTAAAGATGCTGGAGGAAACAGGTACAAAAGTATCTATATCCACAGTAAAACGAGTCCTATATAGACATAACCTGAAATGCCTCTCCACAAGGAAGAAGCCACTGCTCCAAAACCGACATAAAAAAGCCAGACTATGGTTTGCAACTGCACATGGGGACAAAGATCGTACTTTTTGGAGAAACGTCCTCTGGTCTGATTAAACAAAAATAGAACTGTTTGGCCATAATGACCATCGTTATGTTTGGGGGGAAAAGGGGGAGGCTTGCAAGCTGAACAACACCATCCCAACCGTGAAGAACGGGGGTGGCAGCATCATGTTGTTGGGGTGCTTTGCTGCAGGAGGGACTGGTGCATTTCACAAAATAGATGGCATCATGAGGAAGGAAAATTATATGGATATATTGAAGCAAGATCTCAAGACATCAGTCAGGAAGTTAAAGCTTGGTCGCAAATGGGTCTTCCAAATGGACAATGACCCCAAGAATACTTCCAAAGTTGTGGCAAAATGGCTTAATGACAACAAAGTCAAGATATTGGAGTGGCCATCACAAAGCCCTGAGCTCACCTAAAGAAAATGTGTAGGCAGAACTGAAAAAGCGTGTGCGAGCAAGGAGGCCTACAAACCTGACTCAGTTACACCAGTTCTGTCAGGAGGAATGGGCCAGAATTCACCCAACTTATTGTTGGAAGCTTGTGGAAGGCTGCCCGAAATGTTTGACCCAAGTTAAACAATTTAAAGGCAATGCTACCAAATACTAATTCAGTGTATGTAAACTTCTGGCCCAAATAAATCGTTCTCTCTACTATTATTCTGACATTTCACATTCTTAAAATAAAGTGGTGACCCTAACTGACCTAAGTCAGGAATTGTGAAAAAGTTTAAATGTATTTGGCTAAGGTGTATGTAAACTTCTGACTTCAACTGTATAAAACACAGGAAAATGTTTTTGACTGCACAGGCCTTTAAATCTGGCTTAATGCCCAGGAAATTTGTATTTTAAAAAATATATCAGGAATCTCTCTTATATTAGAAAAATGACTTCAACTTTGCATTATGACATCCAACCTATACACATAGGTTCCCCAAGTGTTTAAGAACTAAGTGCATGAGAAACAAAGTTTCTAAAGGAATTATCTGTTTGATAGAGTCAGATACGTTCTGTAGATTGTGTTCATATTCTCCAACTAGGAGTATTTTGACTGTCCTTCTGTTGCTGTTAAATCTGTTTCCCCTGTGTCTTTAGAAGTTGTGGCCTTGGCACATCTGATGAGGCATACAATGTGTCTGTTACAGGAACATTAGGATTCCATTTACATTACATCACTGCCATCGTACTCCAAACCAAACATCAACACATTAAATATCAGAGCTACAAAGTGAGACGGGGGAGACAGGTTAGATATCTGCTGAGATATTGTGATTTTTGTGTTCTAAATTGTTGCCGAATCTTCAACCCATGATACTTGGACATAGACTACCCCCATAATGGTTTTTGTCTTCTAGAAATAGGCCTATCTCCCCATCCCTAAGTTGTGTCTCTCAGCACCTTTAAAACCAAGCAGCTGGGAGCCCATATTTCGTCATGATGATGGCAAAGGAAATGGGTCTCTTCCTTCCTCCTGGGTTGTAATGCTATATCCAGGGTGTGTGTGTCCTGTCAGGGAGACACGGACAGTCTCATTGCCTCATCTACCTGTGCCACCACACTTCCTCCCCACACAGTTTCCTCCAGACAGACACTCTATTTGGGGGCATGGTAGACAATACAGACCCAGCCTGGAAGGGGCTCTCTCTGGGGCACGACTGACGGTCAAATGGGTTCAATGGATGATGTGACCATCAACGTCAGCTTTGATTTAGATTGTAGAGCAGCAGTAATTGAAGAATCTGAAAATTCTGTTTGCCTTGTATAGTAATGACTATATTTAAAATGATAGACTATAGCCAGCTCATATATGTAATTGTTCCCAACATTGGAATGGGTTGATGAGCTAGATAAATGATGCTTCAAAAGTTAGCCCCTAAGCAGACTATTTTGTTCACCTTTCAGTCATTACCGTTGGATTTCAAAGCTGTTGACAGAGTGCCATGTGTTCCCCCTGAGTGTGGTTTCATCTTAAGATGGAACAAGTTCCCAGGTCAGACAAAACCCTTCCCAGTGAAATAATTAGAACATCGCCTGCATTCCTGTTATTTAAGAAGCTGTTCATCTGCCTAAAGTTTTGCTAAGAATCTTGTCTCCAATTGACCCCAGGGCATGTAGGGGAAGACTCCCTTCACAGGTCAATGTGATGACTGTCAGACAAGAACAACAGCCATGCTGCTCATGTTGTCAAAACAATGATAGCTGCTGCACTCCTCCCTCTATTTGCAGGAAACAAGGAGTTCCTTCCTCCCATCCATCCTCTACTCTGTGGGATAGAAAATAGACCCAGCCAGTCGACCAGAGGGACAGCTAGGCTAGCTACTGACTGCTTATCTCTATGATCTATTTTAAGCTTTTTGGCTGTGTTACGGTTTGGGGCTTTTAAGACATCCTCCTAACCTTTGACTCCTCAGTTTGACCCTAATGGCTCTAAATTTAGGACCTGACACTAATAATGTTCTGGGAAATCTTTAGGGGGATTTTGCAGCTCTCTGGCCAGCCTGAGAATCCTCTCAGTGAGAGTGGTGGTGACGTAAAGGCTGGCTGAACGTTGGGACACAGCAGACTAGTTTCTCGTGAGAATGCCGTTCTGCCTTGCGTTGGGCGCGCGGGGGGATGTTTACGAAGAGCACCCGCGTGGGGTCTTCCGAGCGAGCATCACTCAGCTGGGCGTGTTGAAGACCACCGATGACTTACTCTCTGCACCAGGCTTTTATTGTATCCCCCATGTCCTCCTTCCTGGCTGGCTACTCTGCTATCTATATCACTGCCTACTGATTCAGCCACCGTTGTTGAGAGACATAGTAAAGAGTGGGCCCCTAAACTCAAGGAGAAGACACAATTAGTAACACACTTCAGAGTTTCACAAAACATTTTTTTTATTTGATTTAGTTTATGATTTTGATTTTATTTTGTGGTGAATTTTCGCTTATTTATTCATTTTCTGTTCACAAAAACTAAAGAGATAAGGATGATTGAACCAGAGAATGTCAGAAATGCATGTTGTGTCTGGTCTTGATCTATTGATGTGATATTCGGCATGTTAAGCACACTTGATATGCCTGACTAACAGGCTATAGACACGACTTCTGGCCAGGAGGGCTTCAAGAAGAAGTAAATAGAGTAGTGCACATCCTTTTTGCTTGGGTTACCTCAGCAACAGGTAATATATACCAGGTCCTGGAATCCCTCAGCTGCTCTCTCTGAGTGTCAGAACATGCTGTTTGCCAGAGCGCAGCTTCCTTCCAGTCAGCGACTAGCAACAACAACACTGCTGTGGAAAACCCTGGTGGCAAATAGCATCACTTGCGCTGCCTTGTCAGTTCTTTGTGTGGAGAGTCTGTCAGACAGAGGAGGGTTGTGTCCCTGCAGGCCATGTGAGAGAGGTTAGGGCCAGGGCAGGTGAAACATGAGCCCCAGCAACACTGCTCACAGCACCTCAAAAGAGCAAAGCACTACCTTGAAGTGAGCGACCTCAGCCCGGTCATAAACAGAGTTCACAGGGGAAGACGGGGAAATCTGTCTTTTTCTGGGAGAGGAGGAGAGGAGAAGAGGACTGACTGGGGGCTCACACATGGCTTTCTTCTCTTCTCTGGGAGAGTGGGAAGAAAGGGACATTGTAATTCATGGCTCCTCTCCTTTGATTTAGAGACCTTGAGAGGCCATGTATGTTAGGCTCAGTGAGGAGGCCCAAGCACAGCTTAGTTCACTTACAGAAAGAGGAGGTGGAACTTGCCATGTCCATAAAATGTAGTATTTATGTGTTTGAGAATACATTGGTGGCGAATAAGGATAGGTTTATTATTTTAAACAAAAATATGATAACAGATACGTACAGTACTTTCGGAAAGTATTCAGACCCCTTGACCTTTTCCACATTTTGTTACATTACAGCCTTATTCTAAAATGGATTAAATAGTTTTCCCCTCATCAGTCTACACACAATACCCCATAATGGCAAAGCAAAAACCGTTTTTGTTGAAGCACCTTTGGCAGTGATTAAAGCCTCAAGTCTTCTTGGGTATGACGCTACAATCTTGGCACACTTGTATTTTGGGAGTTTTTCCCATTCTTCTTTGCAGATCCTCTTAAGCTATGTCAGATTGGATGGGGAGCGTCGCTACACTGCAATTTTCAGGTCTCTCCAGAGATATTCAATGGGGTTCAAGTCCAGGCTCTGGCTGGGCCACTCAAGGACATTCAGAGACTTGTACCGAAGCCACTCCTGCGTTGTCTTGACTGTGTGCTTAGGGTCGTTGTCCTGTTGGAAGGTGAACCTTTGCCCCCAGTCTGATGTCCTGAACGCTCTGGAGCAGGTTTTCATGAAGGATCTTTCTGTACTTTGCTCCGTTAATCTTTCCCTCGATCCTGACTAGTCTCCCAGTCCCTGTCGCTGAAAAACATCCCGACAGCATGATGCTGCCACCACCATGCTTCACCATAGGGATGGTGCCAGGTTTCCTCCAGACGTGACTTTTGACATTCAGGCCAAGGAGTTTAATCTTGGTTTCATCAGACCAGAGAATCTTATCTGTTTTAACCCTGTATTTTCCAAGAAGGAGTATAGACATCTATAATCATTCAATCGGAAACTGAAAACAAGTTGTTGTTTCTAACCATGATAGTCTGTTTCCTCAGGCGTGGTTAGGAGTTGTTATTCACTGGTAACTAAATGGGGAGAGTGATTGTTTTTAGATTTATTGGCGGTGTGACAGGACATTTAACCCTACGTTTGGTCTTACGAAGGCAGCCCTTTCAGCTGCTCTGTGGGGTGCGATGCGTCACAGTGTGCTGTGCCTGTGCCACTGAATACCTCGGAGGGAGCAACACCCAGCCCAACACCATCACACCAATGGGCCTCAGAACAGAATAATTAACGGAGTCTGTTTGTGGCATTTCAGTACAGTGTGATGGATGGTCTGTTTACAGCCAATTCAAAATGACTGTGACTTTTGTTGTTGATGTGTTGTTTTGAAACTTGTTGATTCTTATTTCCAATATTCTCATGTCTCTCTAAGCAAATCCAGTCCTCTTTAATTTCAGAGGATTCATCCATTTTGAATTAATTATTTTATGTTGTGTCCTGTATGAAACGGTCCACCTAAATGTTGACGTGCAACTCTGAGGGCCAACAAAAAAACCACAAAGGTAGGTAAAATCATAGGCTGGCCTGTCTGTAACTGTAACTCTACCTCTGTTGGCCGTGGGTGACCCACTTCTCAGCCCTGTGTCTCAGATAAAGGGACAGAAAGGGAGCAGAGCATAGCGCCAGGAGACCTGCCTCCCAACGTCTGCTCCCACGGCTCCAGCCCTGTCAAATCACCCTGTTCCCAGCACATTGCCAGCCCCCTGAGTCGCTGAGAGAGAGCCCTCGTCACCCCTCGCCACCATGCCTCCTCCCAGGCTGCACACACAGAGTGCCACTGTCTGCCGTATGTACCCACGGCCCGCCTAGCTGGCTGACTGGCCGGCTGGTTACTGCCACTGGTCCTGTTGCGTAACAAGCTAATCTATCTGCTTGTACTGTTTTCTCTTGCTCTTTTGGTCATTTTAAAAAAGCTGGTTTGGTAACTTTTGAGAGATTTTTGAAAAAGAGGGGGGACTTTGGGTATTATAGCTGGGACTGGACTGTCAGTCAGTCAGAGTAGCCTGGGAAAAGGAGCTGGAAGTCAGGGTGGGTGAAATCTCAGGTCATGACGATTTATCCCGGGAGCATGTGATGGTGCGTGCCCAAAGGGCCGCTGCTGCTGGCGACTGAAACTTTTGAATCAGACGACGTCTGAAGTCTCTCTCTCACGTTTGAACAGCAGCCTTCGATAACAAAGTGTGGAACAGCGCCAGAGCCCCCTGTGCAGACAACCTGAATGGGTATTCAGGGGGTATTATAGGGTCGCAGGAACAACTTTCATCTTTTCAAACTGTTGTGGCGTTCCATCTGTCACCATCAAAAGGAGCTCCTGCCGTGAGCCACAAAAACAAAACAACTAGCGTTAGCATTTCAGGATCACTGCTCAAGAGTTATGGCAGTGGAAGTCATAACATGTCCACCATAAGCAGGATTAAAGATCACAAGTCACAGGCTTGTTATTTTTTCAAACCGCACTAAATAGATCCCAGCTAATATCCACTGCTGAGGTGGCAACAGTTTTGGAAGCATGAGTTTTACAAAATTGGATCATTTAACAGTTGTGGTAAATAGTTGTAGAATTAGTACAGGAAATGACTTTTGCAAGTCATCGCTGTTTTTCAATATGTTCATTATATGCTGAACATAAAACCATACATGCTAAAGTCATAAAAAAAAATGATTACAGATAAGCATCTGCACAATATTTTTGAAAACATAGTTGTCAGTGTGTCTACAGTACGTGCTCCAGCTTTTCCTTTGAATTCACCAAAATTAGGTCATTCAAATTATCAAAACTTATCTTAATTGATAAAAAAGCTATTGATGTACACGTTATCGTTTCACAGTCTGTGGGTGTAACCACCTTTATTTAATTGAATAAGAGATAAAATTCCCCTTACATAACTTCTAACTATAGTAACTCCACCAACTTGCTATTATAAACCTCTGGGGACATCAAAGAAAAACAGGGTCACTTAGTACATGATAGTCACATTTGGATTAGCGTTAAGATATTTCAAGAATTTCAGTTATGTGCCAGGTGATAGTTCACAGTCTTTTAATCTGTAACTGTCTATATTTGCTCTTCTCAGAAGCTAACTGTTGGATGATAATGGATCTGACATTCGTTGTAACTGTATGATAAAGGGCCACTGATGACATATGGTAACCAGGTATACTGCAGTAATCTCAGCAATGCTTGCTATGAAAGGAAGCAGGCATGGAGGGATAAGTGGGTGTAATAATTATACCATACTAGGAAAAACATTCAATCCCTGCAAAATACATGTATATAATTTGTACCACTTCAGTATAATATTATTTTATGGATTTCGGGTTTAAAAATATTAATAAAAAATAATATGAAGATTTATAACAGTATTATGCATTTGGGAGCTCCCAAGTGACACAGTGGTCTAAGGCACTGCATCTCTGTACTAGAGGTGTCACTACAGACACCCTGGTTCGATTCCAGTCTGTATCACAACCGGCCGTGATTGGGAGTCCAATAGTGCGGCGCACAATTGGCCCAGCGTAGTCCGAGTTTGGCCGGTGAAGGCCGTCATTGTAAATAAGTATCTGTTCATAACTGAAAACTCTCTCACACACACACACACACACACACACACACACACACACACACACACACACACACACACACACACACACACACACACACACACACACACACACACACACACACAACATGGAGGATGTGTGTGTGTGTGCTATATCTTGTCTGCATAGCTCTCATTGGAGGAGAGCCAGGGGGAGGTTAAAGCAATGGGAAACGGCCCCCTGCTCCCCCAGGTCCCCTCTGTGTTGTGCTGCTTCGCCGGCCGCTGTGAGCCAGGGGCCCTGCATGGTCGCAGTGAAAGAGAGAAGGAAAATATGTTATATTTAGAACCCGGCCCGTCCACGCCGCCCCAGAAGAGAAAAAAGCACAGTCACTTAATAAATAAAGGGCCCAGAGCCTGAGAATGATGATGAGACCGACCAAGGAAAACAATGTGCGAGTCAACACGGAGCAGCCTGTGAAAACAAACAGAGCTGATGAGAACGTCGCTGGTCCTGAAAAGCTCATTAGAGGCCAGATGCAGCCTTTCCCCCTCGGCTCTCAGCACTCTCCGCTTCCTCGCTCGCCGCCCCGTGCACCCGGCACCGGCAGCCCAGCGGCACGACTTCCCAACCCAGCCTGCCTGCCTGCCTGCCTGCCTGCTCAGCCCCATCACCGTTTCCGACAGCACTCCATTTACAATAATAATATATAGTGTGCTCCAAAAGTATTGAGATAGTGACCTTTTTGTTGTTGTTTTGGCTCTGTACTCCAGCACTTTGGATTTGATATGATAGAATGACTATGAGGTTAAAGTGTAGACTATCAGCTTTAATTTTAGGTTATTTTCATCCATATCAGGTGAACCGTTTCGAAATTATTTTGGGACAAATGTATGTACAAATTCACTTATGTGTATTAAAGTAGTAAAAAGTTAAGTATTTTGTCCCATATTCATAGCACACAATGACTACATCAAGCTTTTTGGATGCATTTGCTGTCTGTTTTGGTTGTGTTTCAGATGATTTTGTGCCCAATAGAAATGAATGGTAAATAATTGATTGTGTCATTTTGGATTCACTTTTATTGTAAATAAGAATATAATATGTTTCTAAACACTTTAACAGTAATGTGAATGCTACCATGATTATGGATAATTCTGTCTATCTATCTATCTATCTATCTATCTATCTATCTATCTATCTATCTATCTATCTATCTATCTATCTATCTATCTATCTATCTATCTATCTATCTATCTATCTATCTATCTATCTATCATCTATCTATCTATCTATCTATCTATCTATCTATCTATCTATCTATCTATCTATCTATCTATCTATCTATCTATCTATCTATTTCAAATGTCATAGCAAAGGGTCTGAATATTTATGTAAATAAGGTTTTTCTGTTATAATTTTTTTATTACATTTGCAAATATTTCACATTGTCATTATGGGGTATTGTGTGTAGATTGCTCATGGTTTGTATTTATTTAATCCATTTTGTAACGTAACAAATTTGGAAAAAGTCAAGGGGTCTGAAGACGTTCCGAAGGCACTGTATTTAAGAGTATAACAACCAGGCTCTCTGGCCATAGCATTTTCTTGGTTATTTGATAATACAAACAAGTAAAAATGTAATAATAATAATAACAACCTTCACTTGTCTTTTCCTACTAGCACTGACTTTGCTGATAATTACTTTGTTGAGGAAAAATATACTTGCTACGATTGCGATATGTGGTTGTCTCACCTAGCTTAATCTTAAGATGAATGCACCAATGAATGCACCAAAATCGCTCTGCTAATGTAAAAAGTTGATTACTCTACAACTTTATCCTATTTCTCTAGAATGGGACAATTTCCGTATGAACAACTGTTTCTATGTTTTCATTGATGGGGTAGGAGTATGTTGCTTAGCAACTTCCCAGTTGCAAACCTAATCATTATCATCGATTTTCATCTATCTATCTATCTATCTATCTATCTATCTATCTATCTATCTATCTATCTATCTATCTATCTATCTATCTATCTATCTATCTATCTATCTATCTATCTATCTATCTATCTATCTATCTATCTATCTATCTATCTATATTCACGGTTCATTCAGGATTTACCATTCATTTCTATTGAGTACAAAATAATCTGAAACAACCAAAACAAACAGCAAATGCATCCAACAAATTTGTATAGTCACAAGCTTGATGTAGTCAGTGCTATGAAATACGTATCTTTATACTACAAATTTGGTCTATGTACAAAAAGTGCTGTAATTTCAAAACGGTTCACCCGATATGGAGGAAAATACCCTCAAATTAAAGCTGACATTCTGCACTTTAACCTCACAGTCATTGTATTGTTTGAAATCCAAAGTGCTGGAGTACAGAGCCAAAACAACAACAAAACAATCCTTAGTTCGCTCTCCCCAAAGTGATTTAACTTATTCCCGAACACCATAGTACCCTCCAAGCTCATCATTAAGCTCGAGGCCCTGAGTCCTGGACTTCCTGACGGGCCGCCCCCAAGTGGTGAAGGTAGGAAACAACACCTCCACTTCACTGATCCTCAACACTGGGGCCCCACAAGGGTGCGTACTCAGCCCACTCCTGTATTCCCTGTTCACCCATTTTTATTTAACCTTTATTTTACTAGGCAAGTCAGTTAAGAACAAATTCTTATTTACAATGACAGCCTAGGAACAGTGGGTTAACTGCCTTGTTCAGGGGCAGAACGACAGATTTTTACCTTGTCAGCTCGGGGATTCGATCCTGCAACCTTCCAGTTACGGGCCTAACACTCTAACCACTAGGCTACCTGCCGCCCCATGACTGCACGGCCAAGCATGCCTCCAACTCAATCATGGTGCCAGGAAAACAACCTCTCACTCAATGTAAAAAAAATAAAGGATATGATTGTGGACTACTGGAAACAGTAGAAGGTTCACCTAAAACCCTCACAAACTTTTACAGATGCACAATTGAAAGCATCCTGTCGGGCTGTATCACCGCCTGGTACGGCAACTGCACTGCCCACAATCGCAAGGCTCTCCAGCTGCCACTTTGAGAACTATAATGATAGCTGAATGAGAACTATAATGATAGCTGAATGCCGACATGTATAGCAGCTCAGCAAGGTAATACAATGCTCTTGACGTAGAAAAGAACACTGCCTAGCCTATGGGAAAATGTGCAAATCCTGTGGTACAGCTAATCACCTAGCGAGGGTCTGCATGAAAACCAAGAGAATGGAGGGTAAAGTGCACTCCATTGAAACAAACACAGATGAAGGGAACAACTGCACTGAGAATGATGTATATGCTAGCGAGTGCATAGGGGCAATGAGGTCCAAAGGAAAAAAGTGGTTTGTCACTCTATAACTTAATAATAAACCACAGCAATGCCAGCTAGATTCGTGGGCCACATGTAACGTTATGCGTTAAAGACTAAAGGAGGCTCGCGCCCAGACACAAACTCACACAGAGTAGCACCAAGCTGAAACGGTATTCAGGCCAGTTGGTGATCTCTTTAGGCCTGTTTGTGACAGAGTGTGTTGTGTGTTGCCAGAAACACACCCTTGAGTTTGAAATAGTTGAGGCTAGTCAACAGCCATTGCTGTCAGGGTCCACATGCGAGTGCCTCGGCTTATTAACTTCACCATCCCAGCAGACCTTAACACTATAGACAAAGTCCAGGCTGGGCCCCTGAGCAAAGAGACACTCCTAAGCAAATACCATGATGTCTTCAACAGATTGGTCGAGTCAGTTCCCGGCGAAGTCCACTTTGAGTTGGGCGCAACTGGCCTCTCCAGTGTGCACCCCACAATGTACCAGTGGCCATGAAAGCAGCTGTGAAGGCTCAGCTGGTCAAATCCATCACGGAGCCTACAGACTGGATAAGTAATATGGTTATTGTCAAGAAACCAGACAAACTACGGATATGATTTGATCCTAAACACCTCAACCGGGCTCTGCGACGTTCACATTACATTATGCCCATGTTGGAGGATGTTCTTTACAAGCTCCCGAAGGCTTCACGCTCGTGGAAACCAGAGATGCCTTCCTGCAGTGCAAGGTCGAAGAGCCCAGCAGCTACACGATCATGTTTTGGACGGTTGCTCCCGTTTGGGGTCTCCGTGGCTCCAGAGGTGTATCAGCAGAAACAGCACGAGCTGTGGGTGGGACTCAGTGGCGTGGAACCAATAGCAGATCACATCCTCGTAGTGGGCTGTGGGGACAGTGATGAGGAGGCAGAATGTGAGTGTGACGGACTGATGGACAGATGCAGACAGGTCAAGCTAGGGCTAAACATAAAAACATTTGAGTTCAAGTGCCAGAGGTCCGCTTTCATGGGCAATCCACCGGATTGAAGGCGGATCCTGAGAAAATGAAGGCTGTCTTGGACGGTTATCTAACGTTTAATTGATTACGTGATTGAATTAAATCATGCAATATTTAAATGATTAATAACCTGGGGCACAATTGGAATCTGTCATTTACAGAGTTACCAATTCTAGAAAATAACTCTACTGATATTTTATATCTCTTTTGATAACAGTCACTTAGTAATGAATTCTTACCTTATCTCGATCAGTCTCATTCTGAAAGTCATAAAATCCTAGTTTGCATGAACCTAGTTTTACTTATGAGTCATCCATACACAAATTGCCTAAATTATTTATTTACTAGCTAATTAAACAATTACAGAATATACAAATGCAATACTAACATTATACAGGATGATATCGTCCCTAGGGGACTGAATAACAGTTTGGTTATTACACGATAGATTCAGAGAGGAAAGGGGGAGGGGGAAGGAAGACACGGAATTGGGCTTCTATTGGACATGGGAAACACTGACACGCTCTTCTGACCTCATTAGGGGCGTGGCTTAGTTAGTGGGCAAACGGCATGAAAAACCTTTATCTAATTAAAAAGGCTAAAATCACATCAACTTTTTCAAAACCATTCTTATGCTCCATCAAACATTTTATACAGTACTTAAATGCATGCCTCATAATTGGGAAGTGTACAGTATACAAACAAAGATAACGTTATGTTGTGATACTGTCTTTTCTGAGTGTCACAAGAATGAACAAAGTGGACAGGATCGTAGCTGGCTTCTCACGGACTATTTACACATTCTCCCACTTGGGAGCCACCTGGCATTGGCTCCCAAAACACGACCCTCGGGTGAGGGAAATAAAGCAACTGGTCACCCAGACACCTGTACAGTACTGCGATTCTACCAGGTGTCAAAACCTGTCAAACCCGTGGCATTCACCTCTAGGGCGCTCACTCCAACAGAGCAGAACTATGCCCAGATAGAGAAGAAGTGCCTCAGCATTGTGTTTGCATGCCACTGCTTCCACCACTACCTGTACGGGCGTGACAACATTACCGCAGAGACAGATCACAAGCCCCTTATAGATATATTCAGCAAGACGCTCCTGAACGCCCTGAAACACCTGCAGAGCATGCTACTGGCTCTACAAAGCTACAACCTCAAGGTGGTGTGTAAGAGTGACACGCTCAGCAGGGCTACTGCATCAGACACACACACTCCATGCATGAACAACGCACAGTGTGCAGCTTACAAACAGAGCAAGTGGATGTTGAACACATCCACCAGGCTGACTACCTCAATGTTACTGACCAGCACCTTGTACAAATCAGACAGCACACAGACAGGTACGAGCACCTCCAGGCGTTGAGGTCTGTGATTCTGATGGGCTGGCCCGACAGCAAGGAAGAAACTGCTCTAGCCATCAGATAATACGGCCGGTCAAAAAGGAGCTCAGTGTTCAAAATTGAGTAATATTCAAGGGTCAGAGAGTCGTTATTCCTCAGTCCCAGCACCCTGAGATGTTGGAGTGCGTGCAATCAAGTCACATTGGAGGTGAGGCCTGTTACAGACAAGTGCGTGACACACTGTATTGGCGAGGAATGCAGAGTGATATAAAAGACTATGTCAGTAAATGCACAATCTGCAATGATTACACAAGCTACCAACGCACCCCTGGCAGATAGTAAGTCTAGATCTCTTCCAGCACAGTGGCAAATAATTTATTCTGTTAGTCGATCATTACTCAGACTTCTGGGAGATTGACTTCCTCCCCGACCTCTCAGCAGAGACAACGATCAAAACGCTGCAAGGCTCAGTTTGCCCGCTATGGACAACCAGATAGGGTAATCTCAGATAATGGACCCCAATTTTCCTGCTTTGACTTCTGTACATTTTTAGCAGAATGGGAATTTGAACGAAAGCAGTCCTGCAGTGGCGCAATACCCCAACGGAAGGCATGAATAGTCCGGCCCAGTGCCTCGTGGCACGGCGCTTAAATGCAGCTCTGTCAGTAGCCAACACTCCTGAAATGGGAAAAGTGAAAAGAGTATCAAAATGTGTTGTTGATTTTATACCTGGAAATTGTTTTACTGTTCGTGTTGGATATTATTACCAGGTTTGTTTTGTTAGTGAATTGACAGCTCCTGTCCTATTTTATAAAAGGCAAGATGCCATCTGTTGGTAAATGTTAATTACTGTTTTTACAGGTGTGCTTGATATACCCGGATGTATTGCAATGTGCTGAACAACTGCAGGCCAATCAGGTTGAAAGGCCCTGCCTTTTTTACAGCCACCCCAAAGTTTACACTGTACATATTAACATACTAGAATGATTTTAAATCTGTGCTGGACAGGCAAATCAAAGGCATCTAAAATGATGTTCTAGACAGGCAAATCAAAGGCAGCTAAAAGGTCTCTCTCAGTCTCTACAGTCTCAGTCACTGTAGAGGTGCTGGCTCAAGTGCACCTATGGGGCATGAGGCCCCGCCCCGTGACGAAAGGCACACAGAGACAAGGGTGCTGTAAGTGGCCGCCCTGTGAGAAAGGTACACAGTCAAAGGGCACAGCATCTAGCTGCCTTATGCAGGGCCACGGGTGTGGTGAATATCTCTACGGCACGGCTGTAGGGCCACTGAGGCCCACCAATGGGCGCTGAGTGCGGTGCAAGGGACTGAATGTAGTCTCCTAACCACAGCTGAAGGGAGTAGCATGCTTACCCCCAGTGGAGAGGTGAGGCATGCTGGCCACGGCTGTGGGTGGGCTCTCCTGCTATGCAAATTTAGAGGCTACTAGTGAAGGAGATTGAAGACCTCGAACATCTGAGGACTGGGGGCCTAGCACTAAGGCTGGAGTCCGGGAACCTAAGTTTGAACCTTCAACTAGGGCCTGAGACTGAGGGCTGGGTATGGCCGGAAACTGAGAGCCTACCCGGGGGAGGGAACTCTAGATCTGGGGGGGGAAGATACACTGGACCTACTTGAGGGGCAGGACACTAAAAGACTGGAAACTTTATAGGAAACTGAAACTCTTACTGTACCGGGAAGGAAGGGAACTCTGACGCTACCAGGAGGGAAGGTACTGTAACTCTGACCCAACCAGGAAGGAAAGAAACTGTGACCTTATCGTGGTGGCAAGGAACTGGACATCTTGGTCAGGGGGAACATCAGGGGTGACTTCTGGTGGGTCACCCGGGTGATGTCTGGTAGGTCCTGAGGCGAGGTCTGAAAGGCCTGGAGGTTGCAGGACCCTCGGGGCTGGAACTAGCACAGTGCTGGCAGGCAGAGGTGGAGAGGCCCCAATGTCCTGGCTGTACTTGACATCTGCAGTAGCTGCAGGCTGTGGCTCCATCTTAGGAGCAGGCAAAACATCCGCCGCTGGATTGGGCTCCAGGCCAGGAGCGGGAGTCGCCTTAACTACTGCTAGTAGAGGCTTTGGCTGAGGAGGGTGCAGACCTCGGAGCAGTGGACTGTGCACTCTGGAGTTGTGTCTATGTTTTATGAGTGGCAAAACATACTGGGAGGGATCTTAGACCATTCCTCCATACAGAATCCTTCCAGATCCTTGATATCCCTCGATTATGGACTGCCCTTTCCTATTCAAAGCACAGGTTTTCAATGGGTTTCATTTCAAAAAAGGAAAAAGCTGCTGGACCAATCACACACGGGCCTGTCTCGGCCAAAGAGAATGATGTCATTATCCAAGCAAATTTCAAGCATTTTTAGAAAGGATTTGTTTGTGTCTGAGTGGTTTTTCTATAATTTATGCTTTGGCCACAACTACAATTAAAAGACGAGTCATCAACATTATTTGGGTATGAGCAAAAAGAATATGAGCTTTTCAAAATTAGATTTTTGTTGGGCAGTTCCTTTAATGTTTGGAGATTTGATTGCATCACTGACATTTTGATAGGCGAAGTAGGAGACAGAATTAATGTCTTAATTTCTCTATTGTAGCACTTTGAAATACTTTTTCAGATTAAAACAAGCAACATCAATGATAAATGTTTATATTATTTTATTCTCTCTGTCTCTCCCTCACCCACAAGACCAGGCTCCTTTCAAGATTCTCCAAACCATTTCTCTCAGATCCATTCAAATTGTGTTTCTTTTCTCAGCCACTCACCCACACAAGGAATCAATCTGCTAGTATGGGAAATGAGAATTGAAACTCCACAACAAAACCCTTTCCAATATCAAGGGACATATTCTAAAACGAATGAATAGGATTACAGCTTCATTTTCTCTAGTCTCTCATTAATGATCTGTCTCTTGTACTAATTGCAAACACAAATCTTTGGACGTTCTTGACAGTCAGTGCAATGTATTGGGCAATTCCTCAGCCATTTGCCATAGCATAGACATGCACACAGATGTACTGCAACATGTAACCTTTTCTGCTGGTCAGGTTGGCATTCCCCCATTTCCCTGGCCTGGCCTGTGGCTGTATGTTGTGGTTGCATGCTGTGTATGTTGTGGCTGTATGCTGTGGCTGTAGGGGCGTAGGTCTCAGTGGAACAGAGGAAGTGTGTGTCAAAGCCATGTGGGAACCGAAGTGCCGTGGAAACGCTTCCAGATCTTGATAGTGGTGAGAGAAGGTGGAGGGGTCGCCTGGTATCAGCCAAGGGGATCACCCTGCACAACAGAGGGAAGGGCTCTGAGCGTGCTCACTTAGAGCGCCATTGTGCTGCTCCGGCCCCGGGCCCCAGCCCTAGAGCCATGGCAACGGGAAACAGTGATGCAGTGCCAAGCAAAGTTATGGAACGTTCAAAATGACGTGGAACACCATGAATCAGCATATGTGAATGGGACATGCATGCCTTTCACCATAAGGCCAATGTTCTTTAATTATAGACAGAAATGACCTAATGTGTTCTTGAATACCTGGAGTCCTGACAGAGGCCTGGCTGGGGCATTGGGTTGGTGTCGTACAGTTCAGTGTCATTGGTGTGAATAGTACAGTAGTAATACCAGGGCCTAGTCTAGTCATGCTACATGGGTGATTGTGTGCTGCTGGCCTGGATTCCAGCAATGCTACAGTGTGCAGCTACAGTACTGTATCTATAGGTCGGTCGGCTGTGGAACTAATGCAGATGGGAGATGTGAGAGGGCAGCTGTATCTGATCAATGATCATCTGGACCAAAGGGCATCTCATGAGGCCAGGACGCGAAAACATTGATGATGGGAGGGGGGATACTGTACAGCATGTAAACCAATACATTTTGTCTGAACGTAACTTCAAGAGATTTTGAATTGAGAGGTTTGCGTACTAAGGCAATACGAACTTCTGCAAATATCTTATGAAATCATATAAAAATGTTTGCAGTACGTAACTTGATCGTAAAGCACACTTAACTGTGTACTGTGCATGGTCGTCAGAGGAGGCTGGTGGGAGGAGTTATAGGAGGACGGGCTCATTGTAACAGCTGGAATGAAGTCAAACAAGGTTTCCATGTGTTTGTTATGTTTGATACCGTTCCATTTGTTCCATTCGAGCCATTACAATGAGCCTGTCCTCCTATAGCTCCTCCCACTTGCCTCCTCTAATGGTCATGTACTGTGATAACCCCCAGACAGTAAGGTATTCTGATAGCCTACACTACAGGGAGAAGGAGCAGTGTTCTCATGTACAGGGAGGGTCTGGTTCTGGTTGGGTGCCCATTGGGATGGCATTACCAGTCCCATCTGTCCCCCAGGGTCCTGTCTCAAAGGGATAACCCTAAGATAGCGCCTGGCCGCCTCGCCGCTACCCATTCACATGAACATGGGAGAATTTCACAGAATAAAAAGCCAGAAAAAAACTTAATGGATAGGAAGTCATTCAAGATAGCGGGGTCTCTGATTTTGTTAATTTGGCTACGTTTACTGTCATTCAGAGGCAAATTAAAAAAAACTTTTTCAAAGATTCCCAGACATGTTAAGGATTTGGATGGCAGGAGACACAGATTCCATAAAAAATACACTTTTTGAGCTTGCAGTGTGTGTTTATTTATTTTTTACCCCTTTTTCTCCCCGATTGCTAGTTACAGTTACAGCCCACCAGAGGAGTCGCTAGAGTGCGTGGGACAAGGACATCCCGGCGGGCCAAACCCTCCTCTAAACCGGACGATGCTGGGCCAATTGTGCACCGCCTCATGGTTCTCCTGGTCACGCCGGCTGCAACACAGCCTGGGATCTAACCAGGATCTGTAGTGATGCAGCTAGCACTGCAATGCAGTGCCTTAGACCACTGCGCCACTCGGGAGGCTGTGTGTGTGTTTATGTTTAAGGCAGTCTCTGTCTGCTCGCATGTGTGCGTGTGTGTCTGTTTTTCAAAAAGCAAGAGAAAGAGTGTGTTGTGAGAGAAAGCAAGAGTGTGTCTCCAGAGACGTTGCTGTTGTTCGTGCAGGGAGCGCAGTGAGCCGTGCAGTGAGCTGCAGTGGGAACGTCACCTGATCCTTGCCCCGGGGACGACCCCAGTGGGCAGCCGCTGCACCGTGTCCGAGGGGAGCGAATGCGAGTGACAGGCGTGGGCCCCTGTCACAAAAAGGCCTCTGTGGTTTGGGTGGAGGGGCAGCTTAAGTCACTGACGGACGGCTCCGCTCCTTGGGAGTCTCAGGCTGGGGAGCCATGAGAATGGTCCTGGGGAGAGGAGAGAGTTGGGGGAGAGGGGGTCCTGGAGGACAGCCAACGCAGGCAGATCCTCTCACATGAACCCCCCACCGCCCCCCTCTCCTCCTCCCACCAACCCATCGCACTTAACCCCTTGCCAGCTCCACACCTCTTCTCTCTCTACTCCCCCTCTTTTCTCACACTGTGCCTCCCTCTCGTTCTGTTCTTTATGTTCTCAATTCTCTCCCTCTCTTCTCCTCCTCTCTTTTCTCTCTCGTTCTCAGGACCTGTTCTACAGACGTCATTACATGAGAAGAGAGTGAGAACAGAGTACATTGAGTTTGATGTACAGTAGAAGAGGGAGACTAAAGAGTGGTAGAAAGAGAGACTTATTGAGAGTAGGGAAAATGAGAAAGAAGGAGAGTGTAGAGTTAGTGGCCTTGTTGGAAGGATAGAGGCTATGACCTGGTTCTTCAACCCAGGCTCTGGTGCACAATGGCTCAATATATGTGCAAAGGGCGATTCCACGCCAGATTTTTCAGACAATTCTCACATAGAAACTTAATTGGGAAGAAGGATGTTTGATATGCATTCTACATTTGTATCATCCATTTTCTTTAGAAAATCATGATGAAAGTGGCCATTTTAGGCAATTTCTTTGACATACAGTGCTTTCAGGCAAGCATAAATAAGTTCAGTAGTAAAAATGTTCTCAACACGGACTGTGTGCACTTACTCAGTCCGTGTGCACTAACTCAGTCTGTGTGCAATATTCTGTGTGCAATAACTCAGTCTGTGTGCAATACTCTGTGTGCATGGGCTTACTATGTGTGCAATAATAGTGTTTAACATGATTTTTGAATGATTACCTAATCTCTGTACCCCACACATACAATTATCTGTAAGGTCCCTCAGTCAAGCAGTGAATTTCAAACACAGATTCAACTACAAAGATCAAGGAGGTTTTCCAATGCCTCGCAAAGAAGGCCACCTATTGGTAGATGGGTAAAAAAAGCGTACATTGAATATCCTTTTGAGCATGGTGACGTTATTAATTACACTTTGGATGGTGTATCAATACACCCAGTCACTACAAAGATACAGGCGCCCATCCTAATTCAGTTGTCGGAGAGGAAGGAAACCGCTCTGGGATTTAACCATGAGGTCAATGGTGACTTTAAAACAGTTACAGGGTTTAATGGCTGTGATAGGAGAAAACTGATGATGGATCAACAACATTGTAGTTACTCCACAATACTAACCTAATTGACAGAGTGAAAAGAAGGAAGCCTGTACAGAATACAACATATTCCAAAACATGCATCCTGTTTGCAACAAGGCACTAAAGTAATACTGCAAAAAATGTGGACTTTTGTCCTGAATACAGTGTTATGTTTGGGGCAAATAAAATACAACACATTACTGAGTACCACTCTCCATATTTTCAAGCATAGTGGTGGCTGGATCATGTTATGGGTATGCTTGGAATCATTTAGGACTGGGGAGTTTTTCAGGATAAAAAATAAATGGAATGTAGCTAAGCAAAGGCAAAAACCTGGTTCAGTCTGCATTCCACCAGACACTGGGAGATTAATTCACCTTTCAGCAGGACAATAACCTAAAACACAAGGCCAAATCTACAATGGAGTTGCTTACCAAGAAGACAGTGAATGTTTCTGAGTGGCAGAGTTACAGTTTTGACTTAAATTTAGTTTAAAATCTATGGTAAGACCTGAAAATGGTTGTCTAGCAATGATCAACAACCAATTTGACAGAGTTTAAATCCTTTTGAAAAGAATAATGGGTAAATGTTGCACAATCCAGGTGTGGAAAGCACTTAGAGACTTACCCAGAAAGACTCACAGCTGTAATCGCTGCCAAAGGTGCTTCTACAAAGTATTGACTCAGGGGTGTGAATACTTATGTGAATTTGATATTTCTGTAATTCATTACATTTACAAACATTTCTAAAAACATGTTTTCACTTTGTCATTATGGGGTATTGTGTGTAGATGGGTAAGGAGAAAAAAAACTATTTAATCAATGTTCAGGCTGTAACACAACAAAATGTGGAATGTCAAGGGGTATGAATACTCTCTGAAAGCACTGTATACATGCCTCCTGTAAGACCAGGTGTGAGGAGGTTTGAGTAAAAAATATAAAACATTGGAAAATAATCATTATTATTCTGGGGGAATAAAAATACTGCAGGTCAATCTTGAATGTCTAAAATTCATAGGAAGTATACTGAAATTAGGATGGACCTGTAACTTCCCTTTTTCTGGCCTGCAAATTGCTTTGGACGAACAAAACGGTTCTAATAAATATCAGTGTGTCATGTACGTGAACTGTACATGATACAGGCAACATCTTGGTGTCATTATACTCCTTATAGTGTGCTCTAAAATATGTAGTAGGTCTAGATTCAGAAAAAATTATATTCACATGAATTTATTCAACATTAAAAATATGAATATGAATAGCTCAAAAGTATGCTTTGTTATTTTGTTTTCAACAATACATCACATTTCCAGAGTGGGTGCTCTGCTACTTTTGAAGTTATGATCTATTAAATGAGCACCAGCAACACAGTGAATGCGAAAATGGATTCAAACGGAACTCTGCTGGTGATTTCTATGTATAAAATGGATCATATCTTCAAAAATTGAAGTTTATTGAATTGAAGAGTATGTTTTTCCAAACAATATGTCTAAAAATAAGCTAAACCCCCCCCCCCCCCCCCCCAAAATGTTCAAAATCTAGACATACTCCATATTTTAGAGCACACTATAATGACAGCAAGATGTTGTCTGTAGCATGTGTGATTCACGGATCGTAGGTCGGTGTAAGAATTGTCCGAATAATCTGACATACCCAAAAATAATTAATGGCCTTCCTGGCGTGGAATCGCCCTCAAATAAATATAGTGGATGCCACAAATTATCATTAATGGGAATCCCACCAAAGACACTGAGGATGTACTGTAGATTCACACTAATGTTTAGTGTGTACTGTGGGTTTGTGAATAGTGTACATTGGCTGATCTTTTGCCCGATTATTGGTCTTTTACCAATCAGATAATTGCAAATAATTGGGCAAAAGATCAGAATTGGGTTGCATTTGTAAACGCAGCCATTATGACCTGAAATGGTTTGATTTATGTTTGACAATACATCAACATACTGTATATTGGAAGGCTTATATTGAGACGATTTAGCTGCACCTAATTTAGCTGCACCTATAATCATGTCTAACTGGCAGTAGACTTGTTGAAAGTGTGTGTGATCTATGTACAGCGGGTGAAATAAGTATTGAACACGTCACCATTTTTCTCAGTAAATATATTTCCAAAAGTGCTATTGACATGACATTTTCACCAGATGTTGGTAACAACCCAAGTAATCCATACATACAAAGAAACCAAAACAAATAAGTTCAGATATTAAGTTATGTGTAATAATGTGAAATGACACAGGGAAAAAGTATTGAACACATGAAGAAAGGGAGTTGCAAAAAGGCACGGAAAGTCAAGACAACAGCTGAAAACTATCAGTAATTAAAAAGCAATCCAGCCCCCTGTCAGTGCAAATTAATATCAGCTGGTTCAGTCCCAACTATAGCACCTTACCAACATCTGGTGAAAATGTCAATAGCACCTTTGGAAATATATTTACTGAGAAAAATGGTGACGTGTTCAATACTTATTTCACCCTCTGTATTAGTATTGTTTCTTGTGTGAGGTCTTGAGAAGGACAGGTCATATACAGTATCAGCCCAAATCAGAGAAATATCACTTGGCGTTGTCTCTACAATGAATTTACCCTGTCCATATTCTAACTGAATTACGTTTCATTATGTTTCATTGAGGCTTCAAGATGATGATGATAATAATGATGATGATGTTGGTTAAAGGTGGCAATGTTAGCTAAACAAGCCCAAGTAGAATCGGGAAGATAATCTAATCTCGTGGGAAAATGTTCCCGCCACTACAGCGTTATAGTTTTGTATTATAGCCTCCCACCACTTTTCCTGTTGGTTTGTCAAATGAATAACTCTCTTTCATTGGGTAACATACAATTATCCTCCTCTATCCCAATGAGCAAGGAAACCTAGCCACAAAGATTTCTCAATGTTTTCATTGTCAGGGAAAGAGCTGACGTAGTATTAGAAGTCTCACATTATGCAGTACAGGGAGAGACTGGTGACCACACAGAGAGAGAAAATCACCATATCCTTTGGGGAACCTGGTTATCCAAACTGCAAAAGGATTTATCTTATATACTGGTCAGACCGTGTGGTCAGGAAAAACTCATGTTGACCCATGTAATGCCTTTTTTTTTTTTTGTATGTTTTAACTCTATGACCGATGACCGATCACTTCTCAGCCTGAAGGTGCGTGCCACCACTAATTAAGAGTCATAATGTTGGGTATATTTTGACTAGTGTTGCCCATATCAGACGTACAATGAACGATCTGAGTATGCCATGAGATCAATTTGTCACAGCGTCCCCCACCCCAAAATCCTAACTGCTCTCCAACATTATTTCATCTGGCTAACCTGCAGGGGAAAGGACCCAGCCCAGACTTGATAACAGATAAGGTGAGAGAAGCAATCTGGCCGCCGCTGATTAATCCACACTCTTACATTCCTGTACAAAACAGAGTGTCCGAGTTTGGCCCGGTGTAGGCCGTCATTGTGAATAAGAATTTGTTCTTAACCGATTTGCCTAGTTAAATAATGGTTACATTTAAAACATGTAAAATACAGCGCAGGCAGCTAGCAGACGGTTTGGCTTCCAACACGGCTGGATCCTTTGACATGTGAGGAAACGGCCAGCTGGGTTGTTATGCTTCCTCACTGTCAGAACCCCATTACTGCTGCAGAGCTGCTCTTTAGGAACACACTGAGCCTGATTTATGCTGCCTTTGTAATGCCAACTACCAAAGGAGTGAGAGAGAGGGAAACAGAGAGAAAGTTTGTGTGTGTGTGTGTGTGTGTGTGTGTGTGTGTGTGTGTGTGTGTGTGTGTGTGTGTGTGTGTGTGTGTGTGTGTGTGTGTGTGTGTGTGTGTGTGTGTGTGTGTGTGTGTGTGTGTGTGGTCTTAAACGAGGACAGGTCATATACAGTATTAGCACAAGAAATATCACTTGGTTTGTCTCTGCAAGGATTGTTGCTTTGTCCTTTTCAAAATGGATTGCTGGTTCAAGATGTATAATTACACTAAGATGATGATGAACCTTAGCTCCTTCAGTTTACAGAAAATATACCCCACATAAATAGAGTATGTCAATCTCGACAAACAGAAAATACAGCCTTCCCTACCTTGAAGGGTTACCCAATATCGAAGTCTTGGCATGACAATTTCCAAATGTCATTCAACTTGTTGGGCTTTTGTAACAGTCTCTTTCCATTCATAAATTGGCCGCTGCACAGTTTGGATTGATTTATTTTATTTGTCAGAAAAAAAAAATACATATATACACAAAGATTGATAGAAGTGACCAAGATTGCACAACAATGTCGGGGACTTATTTCCCCCCCGGGGATCAATAAAATATCTATCTATCTATCTATCTATCTATCTATCTATCTATCTATCTATCTGTCTGTCTGTCTGTCTGTCTGTCTGTCTGTCTGTCTGTCTGTCTGTCTGTCTGTCTGTCTGTCTGTCTGTCTGTCTGTCTGTCTGTCTGTCTGTCTGTCTTTCTGTCTGTCTGTCTGTCTGTCTGTCTCTCTCTCTGTCTGTCTGTCTGTCTGTCTGTCTGTCTGTCTGTCTCTCTGTCTGTCTGTCTGTCTGTCTGTCTGTCTGTCTGTCTGTCTGTCTGTCTGTCTGTCTGTCTGTCTGTCTGTCTAATTACATAGATACAGACACATTACAGAGATAGAGACCAATTCTCAACCTCCAGATGAGTATGAGGGGGAAGTTAAAGTACAATTCTTACAAGCTATTGTGGCTGTTAGCTTATTCTTTAGATGGTTGGGGCTTTAGGGTGTCTATAGCTAGGCTCCATCCAATTTTTATCATAGGTACTCTTCAACTGTGAGTGACGGACAAAAAATACAAACAGAAATCCATAAAATCCCATTGTATGATTTTTAAGTAATTAATTTGCATTTTATTGCATGACATAAGTATTTGATACATCAGAAAAGCAGAACTTAATATTTGGTACAGAAACCTTTGTTTGCAATTACAGAGATCATACATTTCCTGTAGTTCTTGACCAGGTTTGCACACACTGCAGCAGGGATTTTGGCCCACTCCTCCATACAGACCTTCTCCAGATCCTTCAGGTTTCGGGGCTGTCGCTGGGCAATACGGACTTTCAGCTCCCTCCAAAGATTTTCTATTGGGTTCAGGTCTGAAGACTGGCTAGGCCACTCCAGGACCTTGAGATGCTTCTTACGGAGCCACTCCTTAGTTGCCCTGGCTGTGTGTTTCGGGTCGTTGACATGCTGGAAGACCCAGCCACGACCCATCTTCAATGCTCTTACTGAGGGAAGGAGGTTGTTGGCCAAGATCTCGCGATACATGGCCCCATCCATCCTCCCCTCAATACGGTGCAGTCGTCCTGTCCCCTTTGCAGAAAAGCATCCCCAAAGAATGATGTTTCCACCTCCATGCTTCACGGTTGGGAAGGTGTTCTTGGGGTTGTACTCATCCTTCTTCTTCCTCCAAACACGGCAAGTGGAGTTTAGACCAATAAGCTCAATTTTTGTCTCATCAGCCCACATGACCTTCTCCCATTCCTCCTCTGGATCATCCAGATGGTCATTGGCAAACTTCAGACGGGCCTGGACATGCGCTGGCTTGAGCAGGGGGACCTTGCGTGCGCTGCAGGATTTTAATCCATGACGGCGTAGTGTGTTACTAATGGTTTTCTTTGAGACTGTGGTCCCAGCTCTCTTCAGGTCATTGACCAGGTCCTGCCGTGTAGTTCTGGGCTGATCCCTCACCTTCCTCATGATCATTGATTCCCCACGAGGTGAGATCTTGAATGGTGCCCCAGACCAAGGGAGATTGACCGTCATCTTGAACTTCTTCCATTTTCTAATAATTGCGCCAACAGTTGTTGCCTTCTCACCAAGCTGCTTGCCTATTGTCCTGTAGCCCATCCCAGCCTTGTGCAGGTCTAAAATTTTATCCCTGATGTCCTTACACAGCTCTCTGGTCTTGGCCATTGTGGAGAGGTTGGAGTCTGTTTGATTGAGTGTGTGGACAGGTGTCTTTTATACAGGTAACGAGTTCAAACAGGTGCAGTTAATACAGGTAATGAGTGGAGAACAGGAGGGCTTCTTAAAGAAAAACAAACAGGTCTGTGAGAGCCGGAATTCTTACTGGTTGGTAGGTGATCAAATACTTATGTCATGCAATAAAATGCAAATTATTTATTTAAAAATCATACAATGTGATTTTCTGTAATTTCATACCAGTGAGGGGCCAAGTTCATGTTTGGGCAGTGAGAGGCCAAGCCTCCACACATACACAACTTGTTTATTCAGCAAAACCCAGCCCTTTCGCGCCACCACCAGCTACTGCACCCATAATTCCGGTTGTGAAAATAGCAAAATATTTCAGAACCCCCCCAAACCTATATCGCTACTGCCAGGGCTAAGATTTACCATTGTCTTCGCTTTGTTAAAATAGTGCACTTAGTTATCTCCTACATACAATTTTCTGCTTACATTTGACCATCACTTTCACAAGAATTATGGTGCAAAAGAAATCTAATATTAGTGCCAATGAATTTCTATTGTGGAAAAAAATTACCAGAGGACTTGGCCACTGTCCACAGAACCATTGTACTGAACTCCCAGAACCCCAAAGACCAATGTCAAGATGGTAATTCAATTAAAGAGTAAACCTTGTCTCCCATACAGCGATCCAGCATTGTCTGTGTGGATGAAAGTCACCAATAACCACAACTTCTCATGCTACTTATTTTTAGATGTGATGGGAAGAGTGGAGAAATGGCATTTATGAAGGTCTCCTTTCACAGTGAACACAGTTTCCCAGACTGTAGGACTGTGATTGGCAAAAAAGTATTGTCCATCTTCCAACCTCGTCCATGACCATGTCCCAAACTCTTGAGGTCAGCTTTCAACGGAAGCGGTGAAGACAATTGTGCTTTTGATTGAAATGATCTCATGCCATAAGAGCTTTGCTATCTTTTTGACTTGCATGCTTTAGGTAGCACGCGCGCATACATGCACACGCTTGCACACACACATTTCCATCCCGCTCTCTCTGCATATTACTTTCTCCTGCATCCACACTGGGAATTAGTTACAGAGCAGCGACAGCCACTTAAGCACTCCTCGGTGAGACGAGACCAGAGCAGGTCTGAATGGCCGCAGGTGGCGTTGGCCCTCTCCACACAATGCCAGAATCAATTTGCTGGTGATGTTGAGCGTGGTGCGAGAGGAGACTGCTGCCAAACTGGCAGGGAAGGTGTGGGCGGTCTGTACAGGAAGTCAGCACGCAGGCAGGGCCCAGTTCAAAGGAGAGGTTCCCTGGAGGGAGACTCAGCTCTCACTCTCTCTTTCTTTTTTTCTCTATTTCTCTGTCTCTATTTCACACACACTCTCGCTCTTTTTCTCTATCTCTCTCCCCCTCCCTCCCTCTCTCGCTGGTGCTTGTCTGATGAGATTTCATCTGCAGGTATACCACTCAGCCACCTGGAGAGACGTCTCTTCCTCTGCCAAGCGTTGACATCCTCAAGTGTGCCCGGCCTCTGTTTGGCTGCCTGCTCTAAATACACTGCTGTGAAACTATCTCACACTCCACTCATTGTTTGAGTGGAGTGTCTGGGACTAAAAGTACAGTGCATCACAACAAAATAACTCTGGCCTTGGATAACAACCTGAGGACAAGTTGAAATGTAAACATACAGTAGATCCATACTGAACCATAATTTTGTTTAGTATTTCTCAGACAATTAAATTACATTTGAGGGAGTGGGGGATGGATTTGGCTAAATAAATCCCTATTTCAAAATCCCATTGCTCAATGTCAATGTGTAGGTAGGAGCAGCTGTCCAGTCAGTAGGTTTGAGGTCTGTGTTGAGTATGTCAGCGTTGGCAGGGCCAGCACAGTGACTTAAACTGTGACTCCAAGGCCTCCTGAGTGATGGGCTAAACATCAGGTTAGGGTTTCATTTTAATTACCAGACAGCTCTTCCAGCAGATAACTGTGGATGAAAGTGATTGAGAGATTATATTAACCTGTTTTTGCCGTGGAAATTTTGCACTGTACAAATACAAATACGGCAAACTGTCTGACTAAATGTAGCTGGGGAGGTCAACTGATCAAATCAGAATTTGATAGGTAACTTATCAAATTCGGCAAATCTATTGAACTATAGACTGCATGATACGTTGTCAACTGATAAATAGCCCCTAATAATTTGCTTTTTCTCTGTGATATTTACAATACTGTACTTGCAACAATACAAGGTACTGCTGCATACTGTATTTGAGTGTAATATTTACATAACATGTTAAAAATAACTAATCCTGCTGATTGCACTGTGAAAACAATGCCAGTGGTTATTCCAGCATGTTGGCTGTCATTACTGGGTGGACAGTTGCGTTTTCTAACTCTGCTAAGCAAAACAGGGACTTATTTTTGTTAGAGTTCCTGGCTGCTGACTGAGACGGAGGTGGTGTGATCAACATGTAATTACCATCACTCCTATCGACCTCATCTGCTGCAGCGTGCCACCCTAATTGTGTTGTGTTGGAAATGGCGCCTTGTGCTATCCAACAACCTGCCACAACCATGTCACCAAGGAAACTGGCAGAAAACATGGGTTCATCTCACGTTGGGCTTTGCATAGTTAAATATTCAACAGGTGGCTGAACAGATGCTGACCTGGAGCCTGTATAGGGCCAAAATTACCCTAGCTCACCTGGGAAACACACTATACGTTATGTAATAACCTACAACTACTGATATCTGCTCTTCACAAAGCTCCTCTATATCAGTCATAGCAATGGAAGTAGGTTTAACTAAAGGATTGTTAAAATGAATGTAATTGAATGATTCGCTCTGCAGTCTGCACCGCAACTATAGTTGTTGTTTGTGTTTTTCATTTGCTTAAAACTAATGACTCAGTGACTGACATTTTGAGTGCCTCAGACAGTCTCACTAAGTAATCAAATGGACTTATGCCTCAAAGATGGTGGCACAATACGTTGTTGTAAAGTAAAACTTTAGTTCAAACTTCACTTGATTTATATTGTTATTTTTTGTCAGTTGATAAGATCTCATTGGAAGCTCCAACCCAACTTCAATTACAAAGTCATGAATACTATGCAAATGCTACCACTAATTCTGCCATTGTGAGCCATCAAATGGAGAAACTAGAAATTAAACAAGGGGGAGAAGTTAATCAAGCCTTTTCAACCACTTCATAAGACCCATTTCAAAAGACGCTACAGTAACGTCTCACTCTGCACGGTGGTCCCGTTTTGTGGGACCTGATTTTGAAACTCGGCTCCAAGCTACAAAGGCTTTTCTTTTTGTGTTCTGCAGCATAAATTAGAAAGAGCACAATCAGAGCAATCTAACAGCAGTAGCAGAGTCTGAGCTGCTCTCTGGTCACGTTCTGAACTCTTGTCTTGGGGACTTTCCCAAAATCTTGACCCTTCAATGGAAACTGTATCATTAATTCAGTAATTAAACATTGCAAAGAGGAAGGTGAGGGGGGGGGGGGGTGTCAGCTGATCCAGGGAGGTGCACAGCCCTCAAGGTCGTTCCCACACCCCTGTCTCTTCTGAGGAATGTGCAGGAGCGCAGATTCCGCACCCTGCGCCCCTCCGATACCATCTCTGGAACGTGTGGGGTTAGGCGGCCACAATACGTGGTCTGACAAAGGTCGCACTAATAAAGGGGGGAGTCGTGTAAGTAGCTGGTTCACTTTGCATAATCGTGAGCTGTGCTGACGAGCTCAGCCTATTGTGCCTATCCTCTCTGATTCACTAAGTAGGCTGATGTTTTGTACGTGCCTGAAAGACAGTGATGTAGTCCCATGAACTGCGGTAATCAACCTTTTATTTCATTAAACGTGACAAAATTACACACTTCTATCATTGACCGTCACCGATCGTTTAAAGACTTAAACCATGAAGGTTTACATCGTGGATTTAAATATTTAGATGCAGTGAAGCGAGCCAAAAGCTTCATTCCAATGGTAATTTGTAATGAATAATTCTGATTTCATTATAATAGCAAATCAGAGACAGGAGAAAAAAGTCTTGCTTTGTGACTGTCTGCTGCATTGGCCCTAAGGTATAACCCTATCCTGTATGACCAAATGAGAAAACATGAAATCAGTTGGTAAGTAGCCTTCAATAATGTCTCTATTGCCTTACATGTCTTCATATAGTACGTTTTTTAAATGATGGGTACCTTGTTGAACCAAGTGCAAACAAAGCCATCAGAACTCTTACTATTGCTGTATTGGGATTGGATAGTCGAAACAAATAAAATGTTACATTATTCCCAATAGTGCCAAAGCTTGATTACAGGGTAATGTAGAATCTCTTGAGAAGTCTTTTGAAGGGCTGGTCACAGCGGTACCTTGGGGACGTCAGTTGTTGTTTGTCCCTCACCACTCTCTCGCTTCTCGCTTTATAAATAGCTCAGAACAATGAATCACAGAAGACACTGTCTATTTTGTAGACCACAAAAAGGGCCACAAGCAAAAACCTCTTCGCGTTCAGCAATATATGCCAAATCAACCATGAAGTTGTTTTGAAAGCAAGGGCAAAAAAAAGAAACACACAGACTTCAGAAATTCAGACTTCAGTTCTACCTTCAAAATGAGGTACAATAAGAGACTTAGGCCACCAAAGACAGAAAGAGCACGAGAGTACAAGTCTAAAATCGGGTTTGGTTCGGGTGCGTGTGGTGGGATGGTATGCTGTTCATGGAGCAGCAGTCGGATCAGGTGTGGACAGATGGGTAAATGCCAGCTCGTATGAGAGTGGTGTGAACATTTGACCTTTCAGTTTCAATGAGGAGGAACGCCGCTCGTTACAGTGCTGACCAGGCTTCCGTTAGTCCTGGCCCTCACACTATTAACAGCCGGTCTCCAAGGGCCCCAATCACATGTGGCTACAAGGGCGGCACGACGGGCCTTCAGAAGGCTGTCAGCCTGGAACGGAGGTACAAGGTGACTGATGAGGGATTGACCCAGGCATCTGACCGACCACCCTCAATGCTCCCGGCTCTACCCTTTCTCCCGTGTCTCAGGGTGGCAGGTAGCCTAGTGGTTAGAGCATTGGGCCAGTAACCAACAAGGTGGAAAATCTGTCGATGTGCCCTTGAGCAAGGCACCCTAATTTGCTCCAGGGGCGCCGTACTACTATGGCTGACCCTGTAAAACACAGGTGTCAAACTCCACGGAGGGTCGAGTGTCTGCTGGTTTTTTGCTCCTCGCTTGTACTTGATTGATGAATTAAGGTCACTAATTAGGAAAAACCAAAAACCTGTAGACACTATGCCCTCCATGGAATGAGTTTGACACCCCTGCTGTAAAACAACACATTTCACTGCACCTATCCGCTGTATGTGACAATAATTATTTAGTTATTTATTTTACTCATACAAGCTTCACAGCTCAGCACATATTGAACACACAGGTTTACACCCATTACAATGAACCTTTGACCCTTGCCAATGCCCTCTTGGACACAGTTTGGAAAAAAATGATCACTAGATTTGAATTACACTGGTATAGCAGAGATTTTCATGGCACCTGTGATGTTTTGGAAATATCCAAATCAGAGTTCAGTTCAATTTCATACATGGCAATGACAGTGTAATGTAATATATATAAAGTTGAAGTCGGAAGTTTACATACACTTAGGTTGAAGTCATTAAAACAAATTTTTCAACCACTCCACAGATTTCATGTTAACAAACGATAGTTTTGGCAAGTCGGTTAGGACTTGTGCATGACACAAGACATCTACTTTATGCATGACACAAGTAATTCTTCCAACAATTGTTTACAGACAGATTATTTCACTTATAATTCACTATATCACAATTCCAGTGGGTCAGAAGTTAACATAGACAAACAACAGCCCACACTACTACCTCATCCCCATATTGTTATTTTTGCTCATTTGCACCCCAGTATCTCTATTTGCACATCATCATCTGCACATCTATCAGTCCAGTGTTAATGCTAATTTGTAATTATTTCGCCACTATGGCCTATTTATTGCCTTACCTTCCTAATCTTACTACATTTGCACACACTGTACAGAGATTTGTGTTATTGTGTTATTGACTGTACATGTGTTTATCCCACAACTGTGTTGTTGTTGTTGTTTTTGTCACACTGCTTTGCTTTATCTTGGCCAGGTCGCAGTTGTAAATGAGAACTTGATCTCAACTGGCCTACCTGGTTAAACAAAGGTGAAATAAAAAAATTAAAAAAGAATAAACACCAAGTTGACTGTGCCTTTAAACAGCTTGGAAAATTCCAGAAAATGATGTCATGGCTTTAGAAGCTTCTGATTGACGTAATTTGAGTCAATTGGAGGTGTACCTGTGGATGTATTTCAAGGCCTACCTTCAAACTCATTGCCTCTTTGCTCGACATCATGGGAAAATCAAAAGAAGTCAGCCAAGACCTCAGAAAATAAATTGTAGACTTCCACAAGTCTGTTTCATCCTTGGGAGCAATTTCCAAACGCCTTGTTGGTACCCTTTTCATCTGTACAAACAATAGTACACAAGTATAAACACCATGGGACCACACAGCCGTCATACCGCTCAGGAAGGAGATGCGTTCTGTCTCCTAGAGATGAACGTACTTTGGTGCGAAAAGTGCAAATCAATCCCAGAACAACAGCAAAGGACCTTGTGAAGATGCTGGAGGAAACGGGTACAAAAGTATCTATATCCACAGTAAAACGAGTCCTATATCGACATAACCCGAAAGGCTGCTCAGCAAGGGAGAAGCCACTGCTCCAAAACCGCCATAAAAAAGCCAGACTACGGTTTGCAACTGCACATACTGCACATACAAAGATCATAATTTTTGGAGAAATGTCCTCTGGTATATTGAAGCAACATCTCAAGACATCAGTCAGGAAGTTAAAGCTGACCCCAAGAATACTTCCACAGTTGTGGCAAAATGGCTTAAGGACAACAAAGTCAAGGTATTGGAGTGGCCATCACAAAGCCCTCAATCCTATAGAACATTTGTGGGCAGAACTGAAAAAGCGTATGCGAGCAAAGAGGCCTACAATTCTGAAATTCACCCAACTTATTGTGGGAAGCTTGTGGAAGGCTACCCGAAACGTTTGACCCAAGTTAAACAATTTAAAGACAATGCTACTAAATACTAATTGAGTGTATGTAAACTTCTGAACCACTGGGAATGTGATGAAAGAAATAAAAGCTTGTCATGGTGCGAAGGCAGGACCCGAGGCGCAGAGCCGAAGTACAAAGACATTCCTTTAATTTGGTTTCCAAAACAACGAGAAACTGCAACCCCGACTCGTAATGCAGAAAGCATAAACAATGAACCACACACAGGTGGGAAAAACAGCAACTTAAATAGGATCCCCAATTAGAGACAACGCAGGGCAGCTGCCTCTAATTGGGGACCAACAGACACCAAACATAGAGTTTTCCATAAAATACTCCTCTGTCAAGCCCTGACCAAGCCACCAGACAAACATAGATATGCCTGGCAGCATCCCCACAGTCAGGACCTGACAAAGTTGAAATAAATCATTATCTCTACTATTATTCTGACATTTCACATTCTTAAAATAAAGTGGTTATCCTAACTGACCTAAAACAGGGAATTCTTACTAGGATTAAATGTCAGGAATTGTGAAAAACTGAGTTTAAATGTATTTGGCTAACGTGTATGTAAACTTCCGACTTCAACTTTATATATATATACACACGTGTGTCTCAGACTTTATTTAGCCCACAGAGGAATGTCTGCCTCTACCATTTGATACCACAGAGTTTCTCAGTACTCCGAATTCCCAAGGTGAGTCAAATGTTTTATGGGGTGTCTGAAAGGACAATAGGGATTCTCTCCCACCACTGTTTCCTAAAACAGAAGCAGAATGGCATTCACTGGAAAATAGAGGAGGCTTTTTCTTCAAGTGTTAGACAGTATTTCAGAAAAACACACAGTGATATAAAAGGAAATGCATGACTAATGGGAAAATAATAGAAATGCTGATGAAATGACCAACATGGCCTGATGCCCCCTTCTGCTTTTTAGGTTAAATCCTCAAATTCACGATATAACACCTAATTATCTACTTAATATGGTCATAAACAAGTAATAAATCAATATTATGTGTAAAAATGTTCCTGTAATAAGTATTTTGGCACAGTATATCGTTGACTAGAGTATTTGAGGACCAAGCTGTCGGGAGAATTATGTAGGCTCAGCTGTGGGCTAC
The DNA here is from genome assembly GCA_023634145.1 of Thymallus thymallus. Classification (NCBI taxonomy): domain Eukaryota; kingdom Metazoa; phylum Chordata; class Actinopteri; order Salmoniformes; family Salmonidae; genus Thymallus; species Thymallus thymallus. The sequence goes on along the minus strand of CM042412.1, from coordinate 25,004,429 downwards.
AAAATGCATAACTTCTGCAAGAAATATGAGGCAGGCCTGGGCTATTTACATAATATTATCTATTGAATCTTTCTTATAGTATCAGCCTACGGTGTGGAAAGACATTTTTACAAAAATATCACAGACAGTCAAGGGAATGTGACAGAGGAAACCCGGGTTCCAGGTGGGAACCGGCAGTATAGAAACCCAAATACCATGGCGTGAAGCAATCAATGGCGTCCTTGTCAATGATCAACTAGCACATGGTCGGAGGCGGTGTCCCCACAGGTTTCCCACTGCCCTCCTGCCGCCCACTCGCCCGCTTCTCTCCCCCCATCTGGTGTTCTCACAGGCTCCCAGCGGCTGGCCCGGGCACATCTCATTAAGGAGTTATGTATAACACAAACAAACCAGCTCTCCCAGAGTGTTTATCTCATGGTACAGAGTGCTGTGTGCCCGCACATCAAAGACTGTGGGAACAGACGACGCTCAGCGCAGCAGCTGCACTGGGATCCTGTCCACACCCTTCCTGTTTGCCGCGGTCTACCTCTGGGCTATTATTTTCCCAACAGCCCTGCGACGATAACCCCCCCTACTGCTGTGGACACCGCTCCGCTGCCACCACCACCTCCCCACTCCATGCCCTTCCTCCCCGACCGCACCACGTCTCTCCGGGGGTCAGCGACCCACTGTGATATCTGGAGCTGGCTGGCATTGTTCTCTCAGGGCGCTGGGGTCATAGACAGAGGCTTAATAAAAAGTTAATTAGCAATGTCAATTGAAAGTATTTGCCTCAACGCAGAGTGTAATTGTTATTAACTGGAAAATAATTATTTACAATCGGAAAATGACTTTTTTAATGATCCAGATTTCCAACTAACTGTACAGCACGCAAAGCTATCTTTATGTTAGTGCCTGTATACAAAATGAACTCTGGCCGCATATTGATCCCTTTTAAACAATAACCAAACTTGAATTGATGTTCTCTTACTTATTTATCACATTGTTTAATTATTACCCATCTCCAGTGTCTGACATCAACTGCAGGGTCTTGTGGGTAACCTGAGTGCAATTTGAAGAATGTGTCATAAAAAAAAGGTTACAGAGCGCATAATATCCAGTAACCCACAAGTATTCCCAGTGACATAAAAACATCACAGCTCAGAGGATGTGTTTATGTGGGTCCTATGTTAAGTCTGTGTGACCCCTGCCCTGACCACCTCCTGGGGAGGCCACGTTTCCTGTGTGTGGCGGTAGGTGGCAGGTTGTCCCCGGTTACAGACGGGAGGAGAGGCGTCTGAGAGTGTGCGGCGCCGACCCAGGTGAGCCACTTCAAAGACCCAGGGTTGTGACCTCCACCCTGGAGTCCCACTACCACATCCGGGTCGCACGCATGCATGACCCCTACTCTCCCCAGGAGCGTTGTCCTCTCTCTCAGACCTCCGCTGAGGGTCAGGAAACATTAGTCTTGGGCACGTTGGTTCACACAATAAAAACACACACACGCACACACACACAAACACAACACACACATCATGCTGACAATGCCAAAAGTGAATGTAGTGTTAGTAGAGTTTTGTGACACTCTGGGGTGTTAATTTGTTCATATTGGGTTTACAGTTGAGTATTGAAAAGGTCAATTGAACACACATGTTAAATCTCATCTTTGTACAAATTCCCCAATGTTTCTTCTACAATTGTACTTTCTCGCACAGGGGCTGCAAACCAATCCGTTTGGTCTGTGACATCAAGAAGTAGGACAGGAAATACACAGCGTTAAATCAAATGACCAAAACCCCATGTTCAGACGTTTTTTCTCCCACACTCTACATTGCCAATGTAAAAGAGAACATCTTCACAATAAATATATTCAGAGGTTCCTTTTGTCATTTTTCAGGGCCTGATACAGTAAGTAGGTCTTAATAAGAAAGTGCTCTTGCTTTGTGCACAGAAAATGAGAAAGAGTGAGAACGCCAAAGTCCATTGGGAGAACAAATAAGTAGGCTGGGACATAAAAGTGGCATTTCAGATGAGAGGAGTGTTGTTTCAGACATCAAACGCTTATAGTCTACAGTGTTACTTCAAATGGTACTTTTGGTCAAGGGCCCCTGATCTTAAAACATTAAAGCCATGCACAGGCTGTGTGGGCGGTGTGTGTGTGTGGTGGCTACTGGCACCTGCTCTGCCAACACTACTGGCTCTCACCAAACTAGCCCTAATTTCCATCTCAAAGGGGCAAGTTGAGAAAAAAACTTTCATCTGCTTTTTGGATCAGATCTTTGCTTGAAACCAAGAAGGGGCCCAGTTTCACCATTATACCAACCATTTTGACTACAGCCTCCAATGGGACGAAACCAGAGCCACATGGCTAGGTGAGAAAGAAGAAGTGTGATGGAGAACTAGCTGGATGTGATGCAGGATATGAGGTCATGAATGTGTGGAAGCATCCACTCTGGGCCCAGTATAAACAGTCCTGTTCAGAGAAGTGCAGAAGCCATGAAACGTGTCAAGAGTCGGCATCCGTTCCCCTCCATGGTCATTCATCTCAAACTGCAGTGGGTAGATATGACAGCCTTGACTAACCCCCCATTCCACCCTACTGGCCTCTCATCACTAAGGGAAAGGGTTTAATTGAGGGTAAGTAGCCACAAAAAACCTGAACACTGCCCTTTTGTACTTGTGGGTACATTAGATCACGTCATCATTATCGGTGCTAATATCTGTCTAAGTGAGAGCTGAGAGCTGATGGCTCTTCAGTAGTCTTTTCTCAGCCAGGCCAGTGGAGTGGTCCCATAGTGCCAGTGAGGAGAGGACCTTCTCTTAACCACACAAGACCTGTTCCCTACAGGCCTTGGCTTGAGCCTGGCCTGGACCCGGAGCACACTGAAGCCCCTGTGTGTGGCGTGCCAGCGCTCTGTCATCGCCCGCTATTTACTCTGTCCCCTTGGCAGTCAGACCCTGTCAGGTTACAGTCTGGGAGAGAGGAGAGAGGAGAGGCAGTGGCTTCGTCTTCATTGTGGACCTGAACCAAGACCAGCAACCAGATCCACGACAGGAAAACAAAGAGCGTGGTTACGAACAATGGCAGCGTGGCCATTGGCTTGGCGCCGGAGAAACACAGGGCTGCAGCACACCTCTGGGCAGCCAGCTTGGGTCCCATGGACTCTCTACCAGTTAACCCTCCACAGATGTTTGGTCAATAAGAAGAATAGAGTGTGCCATTGTGCCTCATAGATTTGTCAGCTTATCCTGTTGCCTGGTCTAACAATGGACAGCCACTTCCAGGTCCATTCACTGCCCAAGTTTCACTGAGATCATGTAAATAGATTATTCCATGGGGCCACTAATCTTCTGTTCCCATATCCTTTTATGAGGTAAGCATTGCTGGTCAATACGTTCAACAGGAACAAATGAACAGATAAATCATTAATTCTATCTACAATCAAGCCATTATTGCGTGAGTGGGCAATGTTGCTGTGGGGTTAGGGTATTTTATATGATAAAACGGAACCAAGTCTTCTTTTAAAGCAACTTTAAAGACTTTTTGAATATTCAAAAATGGCCTTGACGTCAAAGTAGTAAAACCTTAAATCCTTATTTTTCTTTCCTTTCCCTCCCAGGTCGTTTTCACGTGCAGGGTGATACATCCTCCTAGTCCAGGCACGTGATATCTATCTGCCAGTCCATTGGGAAAGAGCAGTGACTATCTGGGAGACGTCGTGGACACCTCTCCCTCTCCATGCATCTCTCTGTGGTGGTCAGTATGAACAGCCTTAGATTCCTCTGGGTGATACACAGGCCTGTTGATGAAAGGTATTTTCCAGGCCTGGGCCTCTACAGCCACAGCTGCCCCTTCCAGTGTTTCCCGCGCTGACTGTGTGAAGAGCCGCTGGACGTGTGGGGTGGGGTGGCCGGGGCCTGCAACCACCCGGCCACCCCCCCTGGCCACCCTCCAACCGCCCCCACGCACCCCGATAAGGTCTGACCTCTCTGTTGTCACATTTCTCCCAGAGATTAGCCACGGTGGTTGTGGCAGATTGGACTGGGCTGCCTGGGAACAGAGAACCAGAGAGGAGGGGCAGGGGTCAAGCATGTGTGGTAGTAATGTTCTTTAGCTCTTATCTCTGATAAGGTGTAGAGTTGTAGTATCTTCCCAAAAGTGATGGGGGGCCGTGAAAAACTAATCTTGAATTAGAATAGCGTTCATCTCAAGTCTGGCCTGAAATAGATAGCCTTTCCCATGATGCAGCTGGGCTTGTAGAATTTTTGCTGTCATATGGAAATTGCTATTGCTTCTTATGATATTTATCATATTCTTGCATTTCATAAAACATTTGTAAAAAGACAACTGAAGGTGCATTTGCAGTCAATACAAGGTTTTATGTTTTTGGTTAGAATTTTCAGACTTCTTTGAGCCAGTAACCGAAACGTCGCTGTTTGGAATACCCAAGCCGGCAAGGTGAAAAATCTGTTGATGTGCACTTGAGCAAGGCACTTAACCCTAATTTGCTCTAGGATACCTTACTACTATGGCTGAACCTGTAAAACATCACATTTCACTACACCTATCCGGTGAATGTGACAATAAAACGTATATATATATTTTTTGGACACATTAACGACCATAGTTTCCATCCTTATCACTCATCACAAACCCTCAGCACTCGCCAGTGTGTGAATACTAGCTTATTGTAATTTCACAGGCATCCTTCAAAGAGGAAGAAAGACAGTGATAGGACATTGGGGACACAGCCCATAACAATAATATTTAGTATTGTTTATCAGGAGCCGGCTGTATCAGTGTTGTGGCTCTAGCGGGTCTTGCCCTGATATCGTCCGGCTGAGAGCTCCTTCCTGGACAGCCTTGTGGCTCCTCAGGGCCAGTTCAAGAGGGCCCAGACCCACCCCAAGGAATGATGGCCTGTCTGGGGCTGGGGCTGGGTGCTGGAGGGGAGAGGTCAGGCGATTGTCTGGAGACCCTGAACACAGACAGTGTTTTCACTAGGACGTCTGTGTAAAACCTCTTGCATAACAAAAGTTAGCTATTATATTCTGTACTAACAGTCTTGGTTATAGTCCAAATGCACTGCTGCAGTATCTGTTACTCTTACTGCTTTCTTGGTTTATTTTCTCCTGTGTAGTAGTAGACTACAATACTATTGGGAAGGTAGTTTCATTGGAGTAAGCCACAGGTAAAAGTGTATATTTTTACCAGACCACTGCTGTATCCTGCAGGCCGGGGCCGGGATTTCACCGTGGTCAGGACATTTTACGTGTGGCTGATGACTTGCTCACTCCCAGCTGATAATTGGTTTTACACATTTACCACGGGAGTCCCTCCAGTGTGCATAGCGCATGATAGTGTGTGTGTGTGTGTGTGTGTGTGTGTGTGTGTGTGTGTGTGTGTATGTGATCATTGAACAGCATAGTGGGACTGGTCGCAGGTTATGTGAACCGAAATCATCAATTGGTTGTTCCCTTCCTTCCTCCATGTTTAACTTAAGTTTGAAAAAACATCGTAAAATGTTTAATTTTGGCAAGGGATGCCACAGCAATTCAAAGGTGAAATGGACAATGGGGTCTGGAGGTTTTGACAATGGGGTCTGGAGACATAGTAGGGAGACCCAATACTTCCTAAAGCATGTATCCTGACAGGAAACTCAGGTCACTAGACAGGAAATAGAGACAGTGGAGTGGAGCACCTGTCTGTAATATGTCTATAAATATGTTCTATACCACTTCTTCCACCGGGATGCCACCAGATGAGTGAATGTGCCCGTCCTTAAGCATTAGAGTTCTCTGGGTATGTACATGCATTCATGCATGGAATGATGCAATCTGGACACACCTTATCTGGACTAGAAGATGTCAATGATTTGTGGGCTGCTGGACAGAGCCTCTGAGCGTGTGCCTGCGAGGGGGAACTCCAGACGTGTTGCTTTTAAAAAGGCCTGACAGAAATACAGCAGCGTGACAGGGTGAATGGCAGGAAGAGACCTATTATTCTGTGCCGTTTTGTTCCAGCGTTGGCCTGTACGACGCCTGGACTCCGTCTGCCATGTTCTCGCTTCCCAGGATATCCGACTCACGGCCGCCGCTCCGGCTAAAAGCCAAATATTTCACCCCTGAGACGCACAGCACTTCCTGATATAGGATGCACTTGCTTGTCTCTCTGTGACCTTAAACACTAATAAAGGGCCTATAATACGACTCTGGAGTCAAGAGGTTTGGAGTTCGCCTGCCCAGGACATTGTCACAGTGACTGTTCGTTCCCACTCTCAGGGAAAATAAACAGAGGGTCGTTTGTCTCTGACAAATTGGACCACAATAAGGAAGAGTCTGGATTATTTGGATAGGACTGGATTGTTGTTTTAGCTAACCTGTTGTAATGATATACACTCATGTTTCGATATTAAATGTGACTGATTCATTTATTGACCTCAGATTGTTCTAAACATCCAGAACAGAAGTCTAAAAGACTTTTAAATATTAAGTAGACAATTTATGGGGCTTAATCAACAACGATACAGGGAACCCAATACAGGGTATTAACAGGCATAGGTTTTCTTCATTAGTAATGGATTTAGAAATCCACTTGTTTTTCACTCGTACTGGGAGTGGCGACAGGGGACGTCCTTGTCGGAGCCCAAGAATAGAGAGCGCAGGAAGCAACGGCGTCTGTTACCATGAAGCAGTTAATTTTGTTTAAAGAAGGCAGCTCGCAGGTGACTATGGGCAGCCTTGTGTTAGGAGGAGGGCTTGATATTGGGGCTGTTGCTGTTGTTTTCATTGTGTGCTGGGGACTCGGGGAGGGTAAGAACAATAATGCATGTAATGCTGATTTTGGAACGACTCCACACAGCCTTTCCCAGGCTGGGCAGCCTTGGGAACCACTGATACCATGGCACACCGGGCCGGGGCCGGGAACCCATCGCATGGCACAGGGGCAGGAGCAAGTATGTTTGGGATGACGAGAATCCTTCCTCTTGCTTGGGAATAGAGGACACACACACACACAAACACACAATCTCTCTCTCTCTCTCTCACACACACACGCATGCACACACGTGCACACACACAGCATATTATGCCCTTGCACACGTCACCAAGGCTAGACCAGCCTCACGCTCAGACTATTCTAAGAGGTGACACCAGACATTCTGTTCCAAGAAAGAGACTTGACGATGGCAGACATATTTCAACTAATGTTTTCAAGTCATGTCCTGGGTTTTTATCAGTGGCACTTGTTTTCTATCTCCCAAGGATGGAACGTGAAAACAAACAGATAAAATAGGAGGAGAGGGAAGTTTCATCCCCCTTTTACACTGGAGGATCTGGAGGACACGCGCAATTAATTGTCTAATACTTTGCCGCCAATGTTGCAAATTATAATATCAAAACTGCCTTTGGAATAATTTTCAAGGGTCTTTGTGACCTGACATTGTTATGGATTACGTTAAAGGAATACATTTCCAGTAACACACTGATTTGAAATCCCTTGTACAGATAACTCTCATCATGGCAGAGATTATTATTTTTTTATTTTTATTTAACCTTTTTTTATCTACGCAAGCAAGTTAAGAACAACTTCTTATTTACAATGACGCCCTACCCCGGCCAAACCTGGGCCAATTGTGCGCCGCCCTATAGGACTCGAACCAGGGTCTGTAGTGACGCCTCTAGCACTGAGATGCAGTGCCTTAGACTGCTGCGCCACTCGGGAGCCCTCAAAAAGTTGGTAGGGAAAGTCCCAGTGGGACTACATGTTTGAATTACTCCTCTATTCCCTGGGTCACACCTGAGAGAGCTTGTGCAGGGCACTGGGCTATGAGAGGGTGTTGACAGGTCAATTGGCCTATCTTCAGTGGGAGGTGGGTGTGGAGGAGTGAGGTGAGGGAGTAGAGACCCAGGAGGAAGAGAACAGGGTAAAGAGTGTTCACCCCATGGTCACAGTGGAAACCCACTGTAGCATTTTAATCACTGATGGTGATAGAAAGAGACAAAATATGAAGAAATAAAAACATAAGTTGCGATATCTTTAATTACTATTTTTTTTCCCCCAATAACTGTGCAAAAAATTGAGTGATCTTTTATTTTTTTACAATTTTACTAAGATACAGTGCTTTCCCTCTAGTAGTGAGGTTTGACTTAAGTTGAAATTATTTATTAACGTATTTCACAAACAGGAACAAAAACAGCCTGTTTACTAAAGATCCCACCAAAGAGACCAGCTCTCTGTTGAAAGAAGTTGTGATAAATAAATTAATGTGTGAAAGGTCAGAAGTTGCCCTGGCCATTATGGAAGTGGTGCATTTATAAGCTTTTAGATCATGTGGGTTTAATTGGGCATACAACAAACACAAACAATGTGGAGAATAGTGTTACGAGCAGCGGTGTCGGCAGTGAGGGGCAAAGCTTTTTCTAGCGGTAACCTCCCTGTCGCACCAGCCCAGCCTGTGTTCCTGGCTGCATCTCACACGACGATTGGGTTTCACTGCAGTGCGGTGAGTTGTGGGAACGAGTCATCACACTGGCAGGCTGCCTGGAAGACTGTGCTACCCTCCACCAGGGGTTAGGCACATGACAGGGTGGGGGGGGGGGGGGGTGGACAATGCCCTGTCTTCACTGTTTAACCCAGGAAACTAACTACAGCTGGAGCCTCCAACTGGCAGGGGACCCAATTCATTGTGTGTGTGTGTGTGTGTGTGTCTGTTCCTCTTGTGGTGAGATACTTTTCTCATACAAACTACAATGTGTTTAAAACAAGAAGTAAAAAGTGTCTTTGATTTAATATTTTCTTTATTTCAGATCCTCAATTATATTTACAACGTAATAATTTTGTTCATGTTTTTATTTTATATTTATCCTAATGTATTTTATTAAGTTCCAAACAGCACTCCCTATCTGTTGCAACTCTGCTTTGGGTCATAGGCTGCATTTACACAGGCAGCCCAATTCTGATTTTTTTCAATAATTGGTCTTTTGACAAATCAGATCAGCTCTGAAAAAGATCTGATGTGAAAATATCAGAATTGGGTTGTCGGTGTAAACGCAGCCATAGTGGTATATCTCTAAACAGATTATTCAGATGTGTGAAAATCTCTTTCCCTAAAGCTCACATGAGATGTTCTTGGCTCCTCCATGTTTCCATCTACTATTTTTATAGTCCTTGATATTGAGTAGACATTTTCAGTTCAAGACCAGGTGTAGACTCTTGGCATTCTCCATGCAAGTCCATGATGTCATACCCACTACAGACAGATAGACAATCCTTCCTTCCCCTCCCTGGGGGCAGATTATGATTGCTGATGGTCTGGATGTTCAGTTCCACCATTTATCTAACTTCTATCAAACACACCATCCCTTTGTCAGCCATGTCATAGACTAATGTGTTCAATAATGAAAATATATGTATTCTGGTTATTATGGAAAACTAGTCAACACATAATTCAAAAGTGTATCACTATATATTTCCATATAGGACTATAACTAGGGAATGGTCATGGTGAATTGGTTTCAGGGGAGTAGTTGCTTAGAGGAATTAATTTCTCACTGAACTGAAGATTTCACCAACATTTACACAGACTATATTTATGAAGAATTATTTTGTTTTTATTGTACTATATTTTGCTCTCATTCACTATTTTTGCTTAGCTTTTTCAAGTTAATCTAACGGTTTTTCTATTGAAGCCTAATTGATTATTCCCTGCCATACATATCTGTTCGGTAATGGTTGACATAGTGCGCTGTGTCCTGTGTATGTTTTGTCACATTCCGCGTTTCTGTAAACAGTTTCTCACGCTTTTCGCAGCCCGTGGGTGTTTTAAACAGTAGGCCTACTAAAACTGGGCAGAGCCAATTATCTAGGGAACCTGGTCCAGCGCAAACTTCTCTCTCGTCATTGCTCAGAGGCTCGGGGCGTGTTTTTTCTACTGTGGGTGTTCCCAAGCAGGGCGTGGGCGGCTACGCTGCCTTGCATATGTGATTGAGGCTCCGACGGTTCGTGGGAAAGCTGTACAGTGGGAATTGTATAGGCACTAGTCACCAGTCTACCTGGACGCGCACCCATCCACCACGAAGACGTTAGTAAAGAACTCGCCATCACCATGAAGAGGCCTTGTGAGGATAGTACTTCTGACAGCGACATGGATGAAACTATTGATGTCGGCAGTGAGAATAATTTTTCTGGGTAAGTTCATACAATTTATTTGGGTTTAATAATGGGTAGATATAAGTCACACATTGGTTAGGTTAGCCTCCTATTTCCGCGTGTGCGCCACAGGGGAAATTTTGATGAAACTTTAAGTCGAGAAAAGTTGAAAATGCAAAAAATGTTTAATTCTGCTGTAAACCTTCACGTGCCAAGTGCAAATTCTCCCTTGATGTGTGGTTCGTGAACACATGCAGGCAATTTTTGAGAATTCTCTCCAAGGTATTTTTAAAATAGAGGAGACTCGCTGGATCAGCGCAGGCTACATGAGTGTTATCAAACGATTTATTGATGCATCAATTACACAAAGTAAACTGTATGTTTTTGGGTAATTGTTCATCCGCAAAATAAAAAATATTCTGTTGAGTAAAACATATAGATTATGTTTGTCCCATGCAGGCACAGCAATGGGTCCTTTACTAGATGTGGCTCCCCAACAACAACAACCCAAGTTATGGCAAGAAAAAAACGAAGAGGGGTAATTATTTATTGAGCAGTTTATTACCATAATTATTATCATGTATTTAATTATTGTCACGTTATTGTTAACATTATTAGTAGTATTATTATTAGGCCTTGAATTGTTATATTTCAAAGTATGAAATACTATAATTGTCTATCCTAGATCATCGAGAAGAGAAGGAGGGATCGAATCAATAATAGTTTATCAGAGTTACGTCGACTTGTCCCAACTGCGTTTGAAAAACAAGTGAGTTTACATTGTATCCTCTAATTTCTAAATGGAACTTACACTAAAGTTTCATTTTCATAAAAAAAAAAAACAGATAATGACATTTTGTGGGTCTTTTATTCGTAAAAAGTTATGAGAGTTACATCCTGTTGCTCATTGCAGGGTTCTGCCAAATTAGAGAAAGCAGAAATATTGCAGATGACAGTAGATCACCTAAAGATGCTGCAGACCACTGGCGGTAAAGGTAAGGAGTTCATTTGCTGCTTCTCTCTGCCATACTGTGTAGTGAAATCCTTGCAAGCAGACCCCTTTGACAAGATTAAAGGAGTGGAAATCAATGCTAATGGCCGGGTTGAACTCGTGGGAAAGCGGGGCCTGGACAAAAGGAGCACTTGACCCTGCATTGTGTTTGCTTTCATAAATCCGTGGGAGGGGAGAAGGCTGCATTCACAGGCTGCCCTGTTGGTGGTTTGTTTGGGGTTTCCAGTGAGTGTAAAAACGGGTGCACTGGGGAGACAAAACAAACAGACAATCATCCCAGCACAATCCCAGACTGTTAAACTAATGCCTGGAGGCACAGCCGGAGCCCTAATGGTCAGCCAATGTGTATCCATCCCACACCATTTAGTCTTCTCTCCCATCAGCAGCTGCTGGCTACATTACAGCTCGTTAGAGACACCGGCAGTATTTATAGTTGCTTGGCATTCATATTTTCCCTGTCCCTCCTTCCCTGTCCCTCCATATCTTCCCTGTCTGTTTGTCTCTCTAGGGTATTTTGATGCCCACTCCCTGGCCATGGACTTCATGAGTGTGGGCTTCAGGGAGTGTTTGACGGAGGTGGCCAGGTACCTGAGCTCTGTGGAGGGGCTAGACAGCATTGACCCCCTGCGTGTGCGCCTGGTCTCCCACCTCAGCACCTGCGCGTCCCAGCGGGAGGCAGCTGCCGTGACCTCATCCATGGCACACCACCAGCAGGTGCTCCACCCTCACCACTGGGCCGCAGCCTTCCACCCCCTCCCCGCCGCGTTCCTCCAGCAGAGTGGACTGCCCTCCTCAGACAGCGCCGCCAGCAGACTGTCTGTGGAGGTGCCCCAGCGTGACTCGGCCCTCCTAACGGCCACCTTCTCCCACACTGACTCTTCTCACAGGGCGCTCTCTAACGGCAGCGTGGCACCCTGCGTCCCCCCACTCTCCAGCTCCCTCCTGTCGCTCTCGGCCACCGTTCACGCAGCGGCCGCTGCTGCTGCTGCAGCCCAGACTTTCCCCCTGTCCTTTCCCGGAGGATTCCCTATCTTCACACCTCACAGTGTGAGCAGCACAGCGTCTATGGTAGCTTCAGCTGTGAGCCCCTCCATTTCTACCACATCCACTTCACAGCAGAGCAGAGAGCGAGAGAGCAGCAGCAGCAGCAAACCATACAGACCTTGGGGAACAGAAGTGGGAGCCTTTTAAGTGTTTGACTTCTGCAAGGTCTCAGTGTGTCTGGAGGCCTTCCACACTATACAGATAAAGGAACAATTTTGTTTTATTAACTATGGAACTTTTATTCCACCATCTCATTACATTTATGGCTGTGTGCAAATTCAGAGTACATGCATGCAAGCTCTCTCATGGGAGAGAGAGAGAGAGAGAGAGAGAGAGGATAATTAGATCCACTTAAAATGTACTAATTTTTTATTTTTATTAAAGAGCACTCAAATTAGACGTCTCTAGCCTCCATTTCTCCCTCTTCATTGTCAGTTTGTTTTCATGATTTTCTTCGTTGTCACTATTGCTTTTGTGCATTTGTTTCCCCAAAATTAATATTATTATGAGCCCTATTTTCTTAAATCGGTGAATTGGAAACAAAAACCAGCAGAAGTGTTTTTTGGTTTGATCTCAACTCTTGGTGGAAAATCGTGTGATTAACAATCACAGAGCAGTGTCTTTAGTTTGGAGTTGCTCTAATCAATCAAATGAAGAATGTTGGAGGAAGAACCAAAGGTTTTGGAGTCAATACATTAATCAATGCAGTGTGTATCTAATCAAATCCATGAACTAACAAGTTTGTAAATATGTATAAATATTAGATGAACTAGAACCTATATTGAAGATAGAGGAAGACATATTTGTTATGATGCACTTCAATTTTCTGCTGGAAAGACATGACAGAAGCGTTTTTCTTTAGAAAGTACAAAAACAACACATCACATATAGTGCTTCCAACTGCAGTTCAATGATACTACTGTAACTTGTTGTCTTTTCATATAACCGGTTTCTATGCAAGCAGCACTCTATGGATGTCACTGATTAAACATTTTTTCAAATATTTGGTTACTCAGAGCATATTTTTCTTTGTTTTCACCACAGATCACAGTGTGTGCCACTGCCAATATTATAATACCATATTAAAAGCAATTTTTTTTACAAGTCACAAATTGAAGACCACAAAGTATATGTTTAATCTATTTGGGTGAGGAAAAATATTCATCTTTCCTGTTATGTGTTGATGAGAGGATGGGAAAAAAAACTCCCTAACAGAGACTCACATAAGTACAATTACATAACTGGCACCGTCTGGCACTGTCTGGTAGCCTATATACCAAGTTGTAAATCAGTCAACAAAATGTCTCTAGCCTTTCCCATCAAAAACTCACCATATTCTGTAATTATATCTACTTTAGCGATCTATAGACCTTGACGTTTTAAAATATATCAATTTCATGTGCCTATTGTGCCACTTTTAGACTGCACCTCTAGTTGATTGCATTGGTTAGACTATGGCAATGCTTAATGGCATTCAAAGGGGGGAAAAGAGAATCTGTAAAGAGTCTGGTTCCGTTATTTTCTCCCTTGGAGAAAGAACTTGTCAACGCAGATGCAGGGTATCAACAGCCCTGACAAACCGCTGGTTTGGAACAGAAGTATAAAGGCAAAACAACTTTGGTCACTCCTCCCAAGATGATTCTTTATGCTGGCCTAATCCACTCTCTTTATTCTGGGTCTGTTAGAAAGATTTACATTAGTAAATCACTGTCACACCATTCAATTCCTTAAAAGAAAAAGTATCAGCATTTCCAAGTGAATGGGGATTACGACAAACAACGCCTGCTGCCCATCGACAATCATGGGAACAGCGCTCGGTCATAAATCCGCGGGTTATATGCTTTGCTCCAGACTGGTTCTCACGCCGGGCCGAGCGCTTTGAAGTGCCCGTCATAAATCAAAGGCACACACGATCCACAGAAACGTCAAATGGGCAATGCTGTAGGCTAGCCTGGGCTAGTCTGCACACCTTTTAGTGGGCTTCATCATAATCGTTTATCATTTATCATTACATCTAATGTTTATCGATTCCATATGATTATGGTTATTTTGAGAAATATGCCTAGTTTTAATCAACTTAATGTGTCCCGACGCTACGCATCATCTCTGGGTTATCGATATGCATTTTTTTGCCGCGTAGCCTAATAACAATATTTTTCCCAGCTTATGCACCAAAAATAAAAATCACATTGATAAAAACAGATTTCAAGTTCTTACATAGAAAATATCAAATGAAGCCTAGGTAAGGAGGCCTAAATACCGAACTTTGTACTTTAAACTTGAATTGCCAAACACTCAACAATATGATCTAAGTCATACAAATATTATTGTTATTATTATTATTATTATTTAAAACATTTGTGATCAAGTTGCAATCAGTTATTCTTATTAGTTTTATTCCACCATATAAATTTACCTAACAAAAAACAAAACAGACTAAGACTAAAGAAACCTAACACTACAGGTGACAAATAAGATTCTTTAAATTACATAAAGTAGAATATGGTTGATACGTTCAAGTGAGTGATTGCAGACACCTATGGCAATGTCGCCACCTTGTGGTGGAATTAATTAAACCATTGGATACTCATTATCCAATCCATCGACCACCCAGATAATAATAATAATATATATATATATATATATATATATATATATATATATATATATATATATATATATGACTGGGTTCTATACAATGATTACAGCGGTAGCCTCAGCACGTAGTCAGCCTATTGCTCATAATTGGCGTATTCGATTATGCTGAGCCGCAAGGTACCAGGCAAAGGCCCGTTATGTCATAGGGCTAAAGTGGGTAGGGAGGAGATCCCTCTCAAATCAAACAGTAATCTGTGCCGCTCGTCATTTTGTCAACAAGGCAACATGGTGCATCGTCCAGAAACACCAACTACATATCTTTTCCATAAAATACATGTTTGAATATTATAACTCGTTTTCATCAGGAAGGCAGATAAAGCTCTAAAGCAATCATTTTTGCATATGAAAACATAATACTACACTTTACGCCACATGCTCCTACGTCACTTTGTTTTGTGCCGACTTCGCCATGGGTTTTGATTAATTGCTGAGTGATTTTCTTGCAAGATTAATTGAACCCCCTCAATGATAACACAAGGGATGATTTGGGACCAATGAGGTGCTTGCAATGAATCACTCACCAATCAGAAGGCTTGGGAACTTTGTTCTTCCGTGGTGATCTCGCAAAACAAGGAAGTATGGAGACCAATGGAGACCATGCAGTAGAGAATAATGTTTATTAACAATATATATTTACGTTCCTGATTAATAAAGCTTTGTTACATTGTAGCCTATTGTATTTTCATAAAACTATGCGCACGCATAGCTATTTTGGGCAGGTTAAACATCACAACGGAGTGTTGCTCTGTTTGACGACGCAGTGACATAGTAGCTAGTACAACTCAACAAACTACTTAAAAGGTTATGAAGACGTTCAAGTTCCCAGCTCGACACGGCTATGCAGTGGAGATATCACCGTTTATTCCAACACGATTGGCGTGTGCGACATCCCAGTATTATGGAATTGCAGGTGAATTAGCTGTGCAGCCTATTCAATAGATTAGTCTCGTCTCGACGAAATCGAATAGCGGGGCTCGGGAAAATGTTACTTTGTGATTGACAGGTTGGTAGGTGCCAGACTGCACGTGTGTATTTATTGTGGCTTACTGTCGGAGATTACAATATGACAGCCATTGTTTTTAGCTAGGTTCAATAGTGTTATCATGAAACCAAGACAAAGTATTGCAAATGAATGCAATGCGTACTTGTTTTTATTCTAATGAAGTGTGTGTGTACAAGGATGTGGGACACTGCTTGTGCTGGAGCAGACCGAGACAGAGATCTCTCTTCTGAAAAGGTAATCAACATTCCAACGTTGCATTTCTCATACTGACACAGTTTGACAACAATGAATCACACAGTGAACAGTCAGTGAAACAACTTCGCTGGTGCATCCTCTCACCGCATTGTTACCTCTGTCTCATGTAGTTTTGACTGGAATGATGGTCTGTTTGACGTGACGTGGAGTGAGAGTAATGAGCATATGCTGGTGACGGGAGGAGGAGACGGGTCTCTGCAGGTCTGGGACACAGCCAACCCCCAGCCCGGGCCACTGCAGGTGCTCAAAGAGCACACACAGGAGGTGGGCTTGTTACTTTGCATGAGCTTATCATCGTATTACCAATGTAACTATTATAAGCATACCATTTTAGGATCCCATCTTACAATACGTTATTGTAATACTGTTGTACAGTATAATTACTAAATTACAATGTTATCACTGTAGCCTACTGGCCCATGCATGATCAATGTGTGACACATTTTTACTTTAGTTTGAGTAGATGGACTTCATGTTCTCCCAGGTCTATTCTGTGGACTGGAGTCAGACCCGGGAGGAGAACCTGGTGGTGTCAGGGTCATGGGACCGCACAGCCAAAGTGGTGCGTTTCAACATGGTGGTGGTAGTAGTGGCATCACACACACACACACATATATACACACACACACACACACACACACACACACACACACACACACACACAGTCAAACTGGATTGGATGAAAAATAGCATGGCTTTGTTTTTTTATGAGTGGAGTTGTTGTTCCAACAGTGGGATCTCAGCCATGGCGGCCAGTCGCTCTGCACCCTCCAGGGTCATGAAGGGGTCATCTACAGCACACTGTGGTCTCCTCACATCCCAGGGTGCTTTGCTTCAGCATCAGGTACAGTTATACTTCCCTTGGTCACTAACGCTTTGTATATTACATTAGTTATAATATAATTTAAATTCTTTAGGTTGATCTCTAGGTTGCTCCCAAGTGGCACATCGGTCATAGGCACTGCATCTCAGTGCTAAAGGCGTAACTACAGACCCTGGTTAGATCCCGGGCTGTATCACAACCGGCCGTGAACGGAAGTCCCACAGGGCAGCGCACAATTGGCCCAGCGCCGTCTGGGTTAGGAGAGGGTTTGGCCGGGGTAGGCTGTCATTGTAAATAAGAACATGTTCTTAACTGACTTGCCTAGTTAAATAAAAAATATAAATTATGTGCTGTAATCAGGTTAATGAAAATACAGCAATTGATTGTAATGCCTTATTACCACATGGTGTCACTGAAGCTCTTGCTCTGAACCACTGGTCTTTGACACTGCCTCTGAAGCGGTGTACTGCTGCTGCTCATCAGTACAAATGTAGCCTTTCATATTAAGTATTTTCTTATTGTTCAATTCTGAATTATAGAGTACAATATAGTAACTTATGCTTCTAACAGGTTAAGGCC
Source organism: Thymallus thymallus (assembly GCA_023634145.1). Classification (NCBI taxonomy): domain Eukaryota; kingdom Metazoa; phylum Chordata; class Actinopteri; order Salmoniformes; family Salmonidae; genus Thymallus; species Thymallus thymallus. The sequence goes on along the minus strand of CM042412.1, from coordinate 24,986,926 downwards.
TACACTCATTATTATTGCTGTTTATGTTATGCTAGAGGGCCAATCAAGCACTATCCACAGTTTCTGTGCTCTTGAAACGTTCAAAGAGGTTTGGTATGTTACAACTTAACAAATTGACTTTAACAAAAGCATCAATGAACTTACCCTTAGTTAGCGTGAGCTCTTATCTCCATCAGTTATCTGGATCATGTGCTCTTGTGCTGCTCGTGAACATGACATTGTGTCTAATTAGAAAACAGACACATGCTCCTCTGCTCACAGGCAGCTGCCACACTGTGATCTCATCTAAACATGAGACGTTTAGCCTACAGCATCCTCCCTCTCCCTCCCACTGTCAGTTCCCAGTCGCAGCACTCTAGGGCCGGGTGCTTACAGGGTTTGTCACCGCCGATAAGTCTTGGGCCCTGATGGGTATCAGAGCCTCTCTGTGGAGACCATATCAGATTTAACCAGGCTCTGTTTGCTCTGCCTTAACTTTATTTTATAAGTGGCTGTCTTGTGATAGCCTACAGTCTGTGTTTCAGTGTTCAGCCAGGGAAAAGTGCAGTAGTCACAAGAGAAGATGTGAAGGCATTGTACTATGCCAGCGTACAAAAATTGGCATGGGATGTCATAAAGACATTGTTTTCGTGTGTAAATCATGGTTTCTGGTTAAAGGAACATCCATTTTTTTCAAGTGTTCAAATATTGCCCAAAATATGCCCACGGGGTTGAGTGGATTCATGTATCAATGTTAAAAATGTTCTGTGTGCGAAGCTGTGAAATTTAACACAAAACGTAAAAAAACAGGCTGTTTATCGGTTTAGGAATTTACTCTTACCCATATTGGGGGTCTCTTTTTACAGATGTATCAGAAAAATATGTAGGTTTATAAGGGAATTCTATAGGAATATTACTAGTCAGATACGTATCAAATATCATGAATAACAATGATTTGATAGAGGGGATAGTTACCATTGTAAGAGCTGGGGGAATTATACTGAAGAAAAATATAAACTGAACATGTAAAGTGTTGGTCCCATTTTTCATGAGCTGAAATAAAAGATCCCAGAAATGTTCTATGTGCACAGAAAGCTTATTTACATCCCTGTTAGTGAGCATTTCTCCTTTGCCAAGATAATCCATCCACCTGACAGGTGTGGAATATCAAGAAGTTGATTAAACAGCATGATCATTACGCAGTTGCACCTTGTGCTGGGGACAATAAAAGGCAACTCTAAAATGTGCAGTTTTGTCACACAACACAATGCCACAGATGTCTCAAGTTTTGAGGGAATGTGCAATTGGCATGATGACTGCAGGAATGTCCACCAGAGCTGTTACCAGATCATTTAATTTAAATTTCTTTACCATAAGCCGCCTCCAACGTCGTGTGTGTGTCCAACCGGCCTCACAACCGCAGACCACGTGCAACCATGCCAGCCCAGGACCTCCACTTCAGTCTTCTTCACCTGTGGGCTCGTCTGAGACCAGCCACCCAGACAGCTGATGAAACTGTGGGTTTGCACAACCGAAGAATTTCTGCACAAACTGTCTCAGGGAAGCTCTTCAGCGTGCTCGTCGCGTCATAACCGACTTCAATGGGCAAATTTCAAAATATGATACATCTGGTACAAATGTACCAGATTTTTACCCCATGATGATGTGTATTTCTTCCTTAATATACACTTCCCATGATCCCCCAATTATTATTATTATTATTATCATTATTATTAAAGGAGTACAGTAGAACAATAGAATAATTGTGATGACAATGGTTCAGTGTGTGTGTGAGACATTTTTGACATAGCTTCAGGGGCTATCCGGTGACGCTTATTATCCTGGTGCCCCCCCCCCCCCCCATCCTCATGATGGTGTCATGTGGGCGAGCGGTTTGCTGATGTCATCATTGTGAACAGAGTGCCCCATGGTGGCAGTGGGGTTATGGTATTGGCAGGCATAAGCTACGGACAATGAACACAATTGCATTTTATCGATGGCAATTTGAATGTACAGAGATACCGTGACGAGATCCTGAGGCCCATTGTCGTGCCATTCATCCGCCGCCATCACCTCATGGTTCAGCATGATAATGCGCGGCCCCGTGTCGTAAGGATCAGTACACAATTCCTGGAAGTTGAAAATGTCTCAGTTCTTTCATGGCCTGCATACTCACCAGACATGTCACCCACTGAGCACGTTTGGGACGCTCTGGATCGACATGTACGACAGTGTGTTCTAGTCCCGCCAATACCCAGAAACTTCACATAGCCATTGAAGAGGATTGGGACAACATTCCACTGGCCACAATCAACAACAGCCTGATCAACTCTATTTGAAGGAGATGTGTCGCTCTGCATGAGGCAAATGGTGGTCACACCAGATACTGACTGGTTACAAATGTACCACCAGATACAAATGTACCAGATTTTTTGATGATGTTGTGTATTTCTTCCTTAATATACACTTCCCATGATCCCCCTATTATTATTATTATTATTATTATTATTAAAGGAGTACAGTAGAACAGTATAATAATTGTGATGACAATGGTTCAGTGTGTGTGAGACATTTTTGACATAGCTTCAGCGGCTATCCGGTGACGCTTATTATCCTGGTGCATGTCCACCACACACACACACACACAGATCCTTCGCTCTCTGCATCTTGCTCAGTAAGGCAGCCTACCCCGAGAGCCATTATCTATGATAGCACAGCAAAGTGTTGATGGAAGGTCTCCTTTTTCCTATTAAAACCATGCCTCTGAAGGCGTTACCAAGCAGGTAATGAGAAGTGGGTGTAAGTCAGTAGAAGGGCTGTGAGGCATGCACACAGATCCCACAGCACAGCCGTATTGGTCCATGGGAGTGAGAGGAGAGGAGAGGAGAGGGGAGAGAGAGGTTTGCAGGATGTTGCCTCAGCAGGTGTACACAGTAATAGATGCGATGTGAGTGAGACGGGTGGTAACCCCACACCCACAGAGGCCAGGAAAACCTGCAGTCAGACACTTGATTCAGAACTGCGCATTGTCAAAGCTGCCTTACAGCCTTCCAAAACCACAGTATTTAAGATCACACTCAGTTACGCAAACTCCCTATTGGCTAAGTTTTTTTTTGTTTTTTTTATGATTGCATTTGATATATTCTATAATATGTGTTCCTAACAATTCGTAATTTTTTAATGACAGTTTTTACTCACTCGATAGTCATGATTCGTTTTTCTGAGTGACTCGTTATTTTTGGGTCGTTCGTTTCACCTGCTGGCCGTAATGAATTCTACAGCATGGTTAATGCGCACTCTTCAGGTGACTCCTGACACGTGCTCCGACCAACAACTCTCTTGCCATATGGGTGCAGGCAAAATAGATCATGCTGCAGGCAGTAGAAGAAGAAACTGATAATTGATTGAATGACTGCAGTTAATTGATTATTGACTGTTATTATAAATACAGCTTTATAGAACCGAAACGTACACAGCCTCTGCTCAACATCCCTTGGGGGAACTGTAATGCTGGCACTTGCTGATTAGTGCTTATCGGGAACTTCCATATTCTCTCACTCGCTCCTCCAAGATGGGCCACGGCGACAAGCCCTGCCTCCTTGGCAGGGATGAAGGAGCGCTTTACAGGCAAGTGGCTTTGTGAGGCTGCAATCTCCACCAGGGATCCATATCACTGTAATTAAAAATGTGAGCCGAGCCCTGAGCGAACCACAAATCAAAGTTGCTATTAAACACCAGGATCTAGGTCATCCCAGCCACTGAATATTGACCTAACTAATCTCGCAGAAACTCTGGAACAATTTTCATTCATCTCCTTCCCTTCGCCGTGATTCGCTTTCATAATTGGCTAAGGTTTTTTTTTTTTTCGGTCCATTCTGAAAAGCCATCAAGGAATACAATTTCTGCAGTGGTTTCAGTCAATAGGAGTGACAGTGGGAGTTAGTCTGGGAGGTTGCTGGCTCTCTTCGTTAATGGGAACGTAAGGCACTCTGGACAGGAGATATGAGGAATTCAACTGTACTGCTGTAATACTGCTGTACATTTATATTGTGCCGCTGTATTAAGAAATGTGGTTTCCCCACTGGGCCATAAAACCATTTAAAATCGAATCAAATTGTATTGGTCGCATACACACACTATATATACAAAAGTATGTGAACACCCCTTCAAATTAGTGGATTCGGCTATTTCAGCCACACCTGTAAGTGCTGTTATTGGGAAGTAGAAACGTCTAGGAGCAGCAACGACTCAGCCGCGAAGTGGTAGGCCACACAAGCTCACGGAAAGGGACCGCCGAGTGCTGAAGCACGTAGCGCTTAAAATCGCCTGTCCTCGGTTGCAAAACTGCATATGGAAACAATGTCAGCGCAAGAACTGTTCATCGGGAGTTTCAAGAAATGGGTTTCCATGGCCGAGCAGCCGCAAGACAAGCCTAAGATCACCATGCGCAATGCCAAGCGTCGGCTGAAGTGGTGTAAAGCTTGCTGCCATTGGACTCTCAAGCAGTGGAAACTTGTTCTCTGGAATGATGAATCCCACTTCACCATCTGGCAGTGCATAGTGCCAACTGTAAAGTTTGGTGGAGGAGGAATAATGGTCTGGGACAGTTATTCATGGTTTGGGCTATGCCCCTTTAGTTCCAGTGAAGGGAAATCTTAATGCTACAGCATACAATGACATTCTAGATGATTCTGTGCTTCTAACTTTGTGGCAACCGTTTGAGGAAGGCCCTTTCCTGTCTCAGCATGACAATGCCCCTGTGCACAAAGCAAGGTCCATACAGAAATGGTTTGTTGAGATCGATGTGGAAGAACTTGACTGGCCTGCACAGAACCCTGACCTCAACCCCATCGAACACCTTTGGGATGAATTGGAGCGCTGACTCTGAGCCAGGCCTAATCGCCCAACATCAGCAAGTCCCCGCAGCAATGTTCCAACATCTAGTGGAAAGCCTTCCCAGAAGAGTGTATGTATGTACTATGTGTGTGTGTGTGTGTGTGTGTGTGTGTGTGTGCAGTGCATTCGGAAAGTATTCAGACCCCATTCCTTTTTCCACATTTTATTACATTACAGCCTTATTCTAAAATGGATTACATACATTTTTTACAGAAATGCCTTATTTACATAAGTATTCAGACCCTTTGCTATGATTGGAATCCACCTGTGTTAAATTCAATTGATTGTACATGATTTGGAAAGTAATCAGACCCTTTTTCCACGTTGTGTTACATTAGTCTTATTCTAAAATGTATTAAATTATATATTTTTTCTCATCAATCTACACACAATGCCCCATAATGACAAAGCAAAGGTTAAATAAAATAAAAATATAAGATTCCACAGTTGACAGTGCATGTCAGAGCAAAAACAAAGCCATGAGGTCGAAGGAATTGTCCATAGAGCTCCGAGACAGGATTGTGTCGAGGCACAGATCTGGGGAAGGGTACCAAAAAATGTCTGCAGCATTGAAGGTCCCCAAGAACACAGTGACCGCCATCATTCTTCAATGGAAGACGTTTGGAACCACCAAGATTCTTCCTAGAGCTGGCCGCCCAGCCAAACTGAGCAATCGGGTGAGAAGGGCGTTGGTCGGGGAGGTGACCAAGAACCCGATGGTCACTCTGACAGAGCTTCAGAATTCCTCTTTGGAGATGGGAGAAACTTCCAGAAGAAAAACCATCTATGCAGCACTCCACCAATCAGGCCTTTATGGTAGAGTGGCCAGATGGAAGCTACTCCTCAGTAAAAGGCACGTTTCAGCCCGCTTGGAGTTTGCCAAAAGGTCCCTAAAATACTCTCAGACCATGAGAAACAAGATTCTCTGGTCTGATGAAACCAAGGTTGAACACTTTGGCCTGCATACCAAGTGTCACGTCTGGAGGAAACATGGCACCTTTCCTACGGTGAATCAGGGTGGTGGCAGCATCATGCTGTAGGGATGTTTTTCAGCGACAGGGACTGGGAGACTAGTCAGGATCGAGGGAAAGATGAATGGAGCAAAGTACAGAGAAAGCTTGCTCCAGAGCGCTCAGGACCTCAGACTGGGGTGAAGGTTCAACTTCCAACAGGACAACGACCCTAAGCACACAGCCAAGACAACGCAGGAGTGGCTTCGGGTCTCTGAATGTCTAGAACCCGGACTTGAACCCGATCAAACATCTCTAGAGAGACCTGAACATAGCTGTGCAGCGACACTCCCCATCCAACCTGACAGAGGATCTGCAGAGAAGAATGGATGAAACTTCCCAAACACAGGTGTGCCAAGCTTGTAGCGTCATACCCAAGAAGACTCAAGGCTGTAATCGCTGCCAAATGTGGTTCAACAAAGTACTGAGTAAAGTGTCTGAATACTTATGTAAATGTGATATTTCAGTTTATGGATTTCACATGACTGGGCAGGGGCGCAGCCATGGGTGGGCTATGCCAGGGCCACCCACTGGGGAGCCAGGCCCAGCCAATCAGAATGGCTTATGGTAATTAAATTAACATTCAATTCTCTGGCAAATGCTCTGGTGGACATTCCTGCAGTCAGCATGCAAATTGCATGCTCCTTCAACTTGAGACATCTGTGGCATTGTGTTGTATGACAAAACTGCAAATTTTAGAGTGGCCTTTTATTGTCCCCAGCACAAGGTGCACCTGTGTAATGATCATGCTGTTTGATCAGTTCTTGATATGCCACACCTGTCAGTTGGATGGATTATTTTGGCAAAGGAGAAATGCTCACTAACAGGGATGTAAACTAATTAGTGCACTAAATTTGAGCGAAATAAGCTTTTTGTGCATATGCAAAATTTCTGGCATCTTTTAGTTCAGCTCATGAAACATGGGACCAACACTTTACATTTTGTGTTCATATTTTTGTTCAGTATAGTATATCTGTAGAATACGTAGGATAGAATGGTATATGTACAGCAATAGTTAAAAAGGATAGGCCTTGACTGTAATACAGTATATACATATGAAGTGGGTAAAACAGTATGTAAAGATTATTAAAGTGACCAGTGTTCCATGATTAAAGTGACCAGTGTTCCATGATTAAAGTGACCAGTGTTCCATTATTAAAGTGACCAGTGTTCCATTATTAAAGTGACCAGTGTTCCTTGACATTGAGAGCTACAGAATGTGGTTTAGCATAATGAGGTGAAGCAGTGCAGACTAGGACAGAGAATAAAGCACCGTGTGCACGTTTCCCTACACAGACTTTAATGTATTTCACCAAATTTAGATTCTGAATTTACCGAATTTAGATGGAGTTCAAAGAATTAGATAGACTTCACAGAAGAGATGCCAAAGAACTTAAGGCAATACCTTGTGACCGGCTCCACGCTGCTTTTCAAGGCATTTGACCACAGATCAATGAGGTCAATCAGTGGGAGTGTTTTGCCGCAAACAGACCAACTCTTTATTCCAGAACGACTGGACATATTTCAAACCACATTTACCCGACCTTACGTTGACTTGCAAGCTTGAGCTGGCCGATATGGACAAAAATCCATTTAGCAATAAATCACTGGAATTTATGAGATAACGATAAATAAACATTCATGTGTACTACAGTTTGAAAAAATGATCCTTTAAACTAATACTACTAGTTTGATGGTTGTAGACATCAATTGTCACATTAACAATCATTAATATTGCAAAGATATTTAAATTCAAATTTCACATTTCTCTAGTACAGGTTACTTAACGTAATGAACGATATCAGTGAAATGTCTGCGATAAGTGATCGGTATGGTTGGTGTCAATCATTTTGGGTTTATTGTCCCAGCTCTACTGCAACATATGGGTTCCATGGAAATGGCCTGGGGCTGTAGAAGTGTTTTGCTTTGAATAGAATGAATTGAATTCATTATAGAATGTCTAGAGGGTTTTTTTCTAACCACATGAATCCAATGCTGATATAGTAATGTAAACATATTTCCAATTGAAATGGCAGAGTTGAAAAAGAAGTCTTCATTTCAAATATCACAAATGAATACACAGTAATAATGTATGTATTGAACACTTTATACCTGTACATATCAACTATAATATTTAAGCCTGTAGATTCATATTTAAGCTGTAGATTTAGGACTAGATGGGAAACGCCTAACATATTGAAATGTAAACCTTGATTTTGAAGTATTGTAGCAGGCAGTAGTGTAGTATTGTACAGGGTGAAATGGTGTGAAGTTGGCATCAGGCTTGGAGCTGACGCTGCAGGTTGCCATTGATACGTGTTATAGACACTGAACACCCGGCCGAGGTCATTCACTGCAGACTGCAGAGGGAGTGGCCTAAAAACCCATTGTTAGAATCTCACCAGGAAGCCCCTTCCAGCGTGTGTGTGTGTGTGTGTGTGTGTGTTGTGTGAAGGAAAGAAAGGGAAGGAGGATGGATGGAGGGAGGGTGGAGGGAGGAGAGAGGAATGAATAAAGGGAGGGAGGGAGGGAGGAGGGGAGAAAGGGAGATAGAGGTTGGGGGTGCATCTTGTCCAGTCCCTCTTAAAATGCTTCCATCAGGCTGTCGTTGTGCCGATGAGTGTTGCAGTCCCTTGGCAGGCAGGGACACATTTCTCTGTCCCTGGTCCTGTATCTGTTCTTGGATGAGCCAGGGGGAATGGGGGCTGCTGCCTGCCTGCCTTCTTTCCGCTGCGGAGGGAGAGCTGGCCCTTGAAATGAGCGTCATGGTCCAAAACCCTATGGTAGATTGTGGGAGGGAGGCTGAGCCCGGGTACAGTTGACTGTGGAACCGTGAGTCATGACTAGAACAGCATGGCTGCCTGTGTCTGTGACCCTTCAACCCTGAATCTAGTCTTGTGTTTGTTACCAGGGGACGGGACGCTGAGAGTGTGGGACGTGAAGACAGGGAGGTGCAGGCTGGCCATCCCAGCCCACAAGGCAGAGATCCTCAGCTGTGACTGGTGCAAATACGAGCAGGTACCAAGATACTTTACTGCAGTACAGCCCCCCACTGTTAAAACCTCAGCCCAAAACATTTAATTTGACGCTTGGAAGCATGAGTTTATGAAGTGGACCTAAAGACATTTAGGTTTAAAATGCCAATGCTTCAATCCATTAATAAAAACCATCCTGGGACTGTGAACAGAGATACTGTACAATCACCTCTGCCATATCCTAGCCTCACTGTCATTGTTATTAATGATATTGGATATTTATATGTGGGAAAACCTAGGTTGAAAAATGTCTTGTCTCAGCATTTCTTGCCATAAAGATTAATATGAATTTCCTCTAATCATAATTAGAGTTGATAAATGCCTGTGTTAGTACAGTATGTACCTTTGGGATAATTGTTTAACCCACTCTGTCTGGGCTGTCCTCAGAATGTGATAGTAACTGGAGCAGTGGACTGTAGCCTGTGTGTGTGGGACCTACGGAATGTCCGGCAGCCTCTGTCACGCCTACTAGGCCATTCATACGCCATACGACGAGTAAAGGTAATGTTGCATCCCTCCTCACCCATACACCATCCTAGGGCTGGGCGGTAAACCGTATTTTACTATATACCGGTATTGATGCACGGACCGGTTTGGATTCTTACTCTACCTTACCCAACGGTATTTCAATATTTGGTTTGTTAGTTTCAAGTTTTAATGTCACATGCACAAGTACAGTGAAATTTTTGCAAACTCAACACCCAACAACGTGATAATCAGTAACAATGTATTACTAGAAAAAACACACCAGAAATAAGAATAAGGAAATACACAATAAAGTCAGTAAGTAAGGAAGCAGGGAAGCATACTACAGTCATGTGAAAAAGTAAGTACACCCCCTGGAAAGTTCTCTTTTTATTGACAGATAAAGGTTACCCAATTTAACAAATCACACCAACAACAAAAAAAAAAGGTTGAAAATGTTATGCAATTAAAATAAACAAAAATGACATTTCCTTATGGGGAAGAAGTTAGTACATCCCTACCTTTACCATCACATGAAATGGCTAAAATTAGAATTAGGTACCAAAACAAGTGCAAATGATTAGAAAACATTAGAGAGGGTTCAGCCTTCCATAAAGATAAGAAAACTTGTCTGGTTTGGTCTTAACCATATGGGTGTGTGGTAACACATCATTCAAAGATCAAAATACCTACCAGAGGCCCTCAGAAGAAAGATTATTGATGCCCAAAGTACATCATTCCACTGTCCGATGTAAATTCCAGACCACTGGCAAACTACCTAGGACAGGTAATCCCACTAAAGTCAGCCCAAGAGCTGACCGAAAGATGCTCATAGAAGTCTCTAAGAACCCCAGGGTAACATCAAGGGATCTACAGGACTCTCTTGCCACAATCAATGTTGAATTGCATGGGTACACTGTCAGAAAGAGACTGCACAAACTTGGCCTACATGGGAGGTCAGGAAGGAAGAAGCCTCTGCTCTCAAAAAATAATATCAGGACAACTGACTTTACACAGGTGTTGTCTGGCAAAAGTCAGTTGTGTCTTGATATTATTATGTTTTGGTACACCTATTTCAAATTTTACCCATTTTATGTGATGGTAAAGGTAGGGGTGTACTAACCTTTTCCCCATATGGAAAAGGCATTTTGGTTTATTTTAATTGCATAACATTTTCAACGTTGTTTGTTTTGGGGTGTGATTTGTTAAATTGGGTAACCTTTATCTGTCAATAGTGTTGAAGTGAATATTACATATCCATCTGTCCAAATATGTTTAAAAAAATATTTTAAAAAAGAACTTTCCAGGGGGTGTATTTACTTTTTCACCTGACTGTCAATACAGGAACTATTGAAAAAGTCAGAACCAATACCATATTTACTGGTGCAGGGATACTGGAGTCATGGAGGGTTAAGGTGACTACAGCCTGTATGTGAGCGGGTGTGTAGAGTCAGTATAAATATATGTGCATATTATTTGTGAGTGAGTAAATGATGATGGAGTGAGTGTTTGTGTTTGTGTGTGTGTGTGTGTGTGTGTGTGTGTGTGTGTGTGTGTGTGTGTGTGTGTGTGTGTGTGTGTGTGTGTGTGTGTGTGTGTGTGTGTGTGTGTGTGTGTGTGTGAGTGTTTGTGTGTGTGAGTGAGTGAGTGTTTGTGTGTGTGTGTGTTGGGGGGGGGGGGGGGGCATGCGACAGAGAAAGGATTTGAAATAAAAATGTCAATAAAGATACAAAGTAAACTCAGATATTCCGTGTAGCTATTTAGTTAGCTATTTATCAGTTCTATTGCCTGGGGATAGAAGCTGTTCAGGAGCCTGTTGGTGTCAGACTTGATGCACTGTTACCTCTTGCCATGAGGAAGCAGAGAGAACAGTCTATGGCTTGGAGTTTTTTATACGGCCTGATATAGAGGTCCTGGGTGGCAGGGAGATCGGCCCCAGTGATGTACTGGGCTGTCCGCACAACCCTCTGTAGCGCCATATGATCGAGGGCGGTGCTATTGCCATACCAAGCAGTGATGCAGCCAGTTATATGCTCTCAATGGTACAGCTATAGAACCTTTTCAGGATTTAAGTTCCAATGACAACCTTTTTCAACCTCCTGAGGGGGAGAGGAACTGTTGCGCCTTCTTCACGACTGTGCGTGTATGTTTGGACCATTTTAAGTCTTTAGTGATTTGGACACAGAGGAACTTCATGCTTTTATGTATGAATGTAATAACTGAGTGATAAAACTCGGAACAATTATGTAAATCGTACATTCTTCCCAAAAGTAGGAGACTGCTAACAGACTGCTAACTGAATGTGCGCACAATGCATTTTTTGCCATGAATCTTGCCTGTGATGCAGTGCTGGTGCCAAAAGCACAGTAGAAATCGGCACAATGGCGAAAGTATGAACTGCCATTGAATCCATTGAAAATACTTGCTCATAGACGGGTTGGTTGTTTAGCAACAAAACCGACGCATATGCAACTATGGGGCAAAACAGACGGGGTTGGCTTAGACTGTTGATTGAAAACATAAATACATTTGCACAATGAGCACTTGTTGTTAGCTAGCTAGCAAAGTTGAGCCATATTAGCATTGACATGAAATCAGTGAAAACACCTCAAAACAAGATATGGTATCAAGAACAAGATAAAAAATCAACTGAAACGTGCCACCTACATGGCAGTTTCTTTTCATTGTTGCTAGCTTATGATTCAGAATCATAACAAAGCACGGCTCCCGTCCCCATCGTTGTGTGCACATAATTTTCGTGACATTGTCAGACAACTCGTCTATAGAGGAGAATAATTATTCTGATAAAGGAAAAGTGACTTTTTCAACAAAAAGAGGCATACAAGGACAAAACAAATGTGGTACAGTGTGGACATGATAACACATTAGGGAAGTAAATGCAGAAATAGATGAACGTTTTGTAAAGTTTGGAGTTTGTAAAACAATCAGAAGAGCGAAAGCCCCATTTAAAACCACTTAGAATGTATTTGTTGCCATCCCGTGATCATGCACTACTCATGAAGCATATTTAGAACACATAAAATACTGTCATACCATCAAAAAGGAGAAAAAGCCCTACACCATCCTCTCAGTTCCAAGAAAAGGCTTTTCCACTGTGTTAAATTATGTTAGCAAATTGCCAGCTGTTGGAAGCAGGAAACAGCTCAGCATTACTCGACAGCACAGTATCCCTCCCTCTTTTTTCACCTGTTATGGAAAGATGGTTCTGGTGTGATCAAAGCACTTAGCTAAATAGCGTTAACAAGCACAGTACAGTACAGTCTGATGGAATCCTAGGCAGCTTTGCAGCACACTGGGCCTGCTCACAGGCCATGCTGTGGTGACAGCTATAGATTTTTTTTCTCCCTTCCAAGATCTGTTTAATGGAGTTTGAGAGAAAGGTGGTGGGTTGGGTCGGTCGACAGGCCCTAGCTACCATGTCCAGTCTAACAACCACCAATTAGTCAGATTAAACAGAATTGACTTCACTCTGCCCCCCGACAGACGGCCCAGCAGGTGTCTAGACCTCATCACATGATCCATGTGATTCTCACTCCTCTTAACAATGGGGAATCACCCTGCCGTACACTTTAACATCAAATAATCAGCTAGAGCTAGCTACAAGTAAGTCAGGTGTTTTCAGGATAGTTTTTTAGCAGTCGTGGGTAATCAATAGATGCAGTGTTCGTAGGGGACCTCATCTTAAGGTTTCCAGTGTGTTTGTAAACCTGCCATCAGGTATAGATTTTCTTCAGGCAGCAAGTCTATATGATGTTACAAATACAGCATATCAGCAAGTCTGGGAGGACACTGAAAAGTGTGCTCAAAGTAAATGAAAAAGTGCTTGGCAAATCCCTTGTGCTTTTACATCTTGGAAAGATAATATACTGTAGATGCGAGCAGCGATTTGATTGCTTTCATTTAAAAGTAAAAGTGTTTAGTCATGGTTGTGTGTGTGCCAGACAATTTTCCCCTCACCAGGGTGCATGTCCTGGATTGTGCGGGACAGTCACGTATTTTGGCCCTTTGTCCCACAACCAAACAATTATGTCCTGCATTTTATCAACAAATGAAAACACTAATTTACAAAGAAAGGTCGATTTGACCCGTGTTTCAGTTAGACTCCCCATTCATTTGATGAGAATTGGCTTTCCAACCTGTTTCTTTTGCAGTCACGTTGCGCTTATGACAAGATATAGTGGCCAGTTTTTTAGGTACACCTATCTAGTACCAGGTCGGACCCCCCTTTGCCTCCAGCCTGAATTATTTAGGGCATGGAAACGTTTCTCAATTTGTATCAAGAGACCTAACGTGTGCCAGGAAAGATTTCCCACACCATTACACCACCACCAGCAGCCTGTACTGTTGACACCAGGCAGGATGGGGTCATGGACTCATGCTGCTTACGCCAAATCCTGACTGCCATCAATATGACGCAACAGGAACCAGGATTCGTCGGACCTGCCAATGTTTTTTCATTTCTCAATTGTCCAGTGTTGGGGACCACTGGAGCCGCTTCTTCTTGTTTATAGCTGCTGCAATAGCCCATCCGAGACAAGGACCGACGAGTTGTGCTTTCCGAGATGCGGTTCTGCACACTACTGTTGTGCTGTGCTGTTATTTTCCTGTTTGTGGCCTGCCTGTTAGCTTGTACAATTCTTGCTATTCTCCTTTGACCTCTCGTCAACAAGCTGTTTTCGTGCCGCTGACTGGATATTTTTTGTTTGTTGCAACATTCTCATTCTCGTGCGTGAAAAGCCCAGGAGGCCGCCTGTCACCGACAATCATACCACGCTCAGGTCACTTAGGTCACTCGTTTTACCATTTCTAATGTTCAGTCGAACAATAACTGAATGCCTTGATGCCTGTCTGCCTGCTTTAAATAGCAAGCCACGGCCACATGACTCAATGTCTGTAGGAACAAACCATTTTCATGAACGAAAATGAGTGTATATCATAAGGTATATCATGGTACTGGTGATGTAAAATACTTTTCCAATCGTTATTGAGATCTGATATTCTGCGCAGCTCAAGACGAGACGTAGGCCAATGTCATATCATTAGCCAACCATATTTGTAAAATCCTTTCGGGCTAAATTTCAGCTAAACTTGGAGAGGACAGTTAACTACTTATAAAAAGCATGCTTGTAACGAAGAGCTACAAAAGTAAGTAAATAGCCGTATTAGACTGAATTATACAAGGTAATTTAGCTAAACTTGTGAGGCTCTCCGTGCTCATTAGTTGCTCATTCAACATATTTGCTGCCACTTAATGCAGTTTTAAGTCTCCCTTCCTAACTGTTTGACATTCCCGGAGACCAACCAGGAATGTTTCCTTGGCCAAATATTCCCAGATTTTCATAAAATCTCTTGTTTCTGCATCACCAAATTTTGCACGACGCAGAAGAGTAGGCTAAGTGTGCTTCAGTCAGCTTGCTCAGTGCAGTGGGAGAGGGATTTTTGTGTGTGTGTGTTTTTATTCATGTAGGCTACACTGTCCGGGGAATGTCCCGCAAAATCATCCCGTTGTCCCGCATTTGGGTATTTTTTATGTGTTTAATGTGTTAAAATTGTAACTGTCAATTTTTGCAGGTTTATATCGTATTCTTATGGCTTTTCCCACAGTTCTCGCCATTCAACCAGACAGTGTTGGCCTCGTGTTCCTATGACTTCACAGTCAGGTAAGACATTCTAATCATGATTCTGTAATTGTTGTTCAGCTTGTAATGCAAACTGAGCCATAATATCCCACTGTCCATGAACAATGTTTTAAAGACAAATGCCACATTTAAAACAAGATTTCATTTGTGAAACCCATTCAACTCTGCACTGTCAGACCTTTTACTAAAACCCATTGGAGTCAGTGAAGCGTGATCACTAGATGATACGGTTTCCTGGAAGAAGGGCAATCTCCTGGAATTATTTTTAAAAATGGACCTCCAGGAACACATGCAAGCAATGGGAAGAACAGCCACAATTGTACTATGTTGAGTAGGGTCATAAAATCTGTAATTTCAAGGTAGACTGGTTTATTTTATTTAGCAATGCGTATTCTTCATCTCAGAGTTTGAATGTGCGAGCCTAATTCCCAAACAATGTCAGTCAGTCAAGGGTGTGTTGTTTAATGTCATACCTACACCAACAGACCCCCCACATAATCAGAGCTGGCATTCCCAGCGCAGCGACAACATGCTAGTCAATCATGACCCATAAATCACTTTTGTGTACGCTGTCGTCTTTTAGAATCATTCCTTGAGACAGAATCAAAATCATCCTATGCTATTCTGAGATCCTATTCTATTCCAACCTTAGACCTATTTAAATAATGGCAATGATGCCTGTTGAGGTTGATATAGGAAGTTGGGTTTTAAGGTACCCGAGCTGTCTCCTGTTCACAAAGTAATGCGTCTGTATCGGCCATTAAGATCTAGATATCGGCAGTCGTCCAAAGGGGGGGAAGGTTGTCTTATAGTGATGGGGGGGGGGAAATGTATACAGTTACAGATCGGGATATTATTTTTTATATATCGTATCGTTTGACTATCGCAATAATATTTTTGCGCTAGTTGGCTGTACCTACACCAAAACTCCAGTATATTTCCTTCATAGCTTGTTCTCCATCTTTTTTTTAAATATGGAGCCAATTTGTTGTCAGCACTTTTATTTCCATTACTTGTTTTCTCATGGCTCTGTCTTGTCCTTCTGCAGCAGACATATGGCGAGAAATATGTTTGGAACATCGAATCACAATGAAATTACAGTATCGAATCACAATACATATTAGAATCGTGACAATCGCAATACATATTGTATCGCCCCCTAAGTATTGTGATCGTATCGTGAGGTCCCTGGCAATTCCCAGCCGTATTGCCTTGTAAATCTGGTGGGGAAAAACGAATTCTATTGTCACATACACTGCATAGGTGCAGTGAAATGTGTTGTTTTACAGGGTCAGCCATCGTAGTACGACACCCTGGAGCAAAGTAGGGTTAAGTGCCTTGCTCAAGGGCACATCGACACATTTCTCACCTTGTCGGCTCGGGTACTGGCCAACGGCTCGGTTACTGGCCAACGCTCTAACCGCTTGGCTACTTGCCGTGTACAGTGCAGTGTTCATTGGGTTGGTTGGCTACTGAGGTTTGGACCAGTGGCAGCCTGACTTTTATTGATCTGGCCTGGGCCAAGATGGCCTTGGTTAATTCAGGTAGATTACTGTGGTGGTGTATTTCATTAGAAAAATCTCTCTAACTCTCCCTCACTACACGGAGACCTTTTATGCGACACCAGTCTTCTTCATGCCCCTCCTTGTTGTTTGAAGTCCGAAACGAGTCATGTAAAAAAACAAACCATTTCTTTTTGGTTTTTATTCTTGGTGGAGGATAAACACAGTTTTTGTCTCTCTCGGACTGTGTGGAAAACCTGGTCTTTGTTGACGACTTGGTTGCATCTGTCTGACAGAAAGTTATGACATGACAAGAACCCTTAGGTAGAACATAAGTAACACACTTGTTACTGATCGGGCTTACCAAAGAAAAACTTCCCACCCAGGAATGAGCCATTTTTTTCACTGGATTACTGTCATACTTTTTGCTGAAGGCCTACCTTAACTATGTCTCTATTCTATCTGCTATTCACTCTTCACTTCCCTTGACTTGGCTTTTTGTTTCCGATGTCACATGTGAAAGTCAGAGGCTATGGGAAAGCCCCTCCATATATATTTTACTACCCCTTGTCCCACACTGGTGCCTCTGTGCTCCTATAGCTCTAGACACACAGAGCAGGATCATGAGTCTCTCACTGAATTTCAGACTCAAGACTCCGTTATAATAATTAGGTCGTTCCACCAATTCCTTTTGAGAAGTGTAACCTGGTAAAAAAAAAAAAAAGATTTCACTTCATTTTTACATTCTGTCATAAAGAGTGCATGTATAACTTAATAAAAAACACTTTTTCCCATCTCAAGAGGTTATTAAAAAAGAACATGCCTATTAAGTGCAATTTTTTCGTGTAACAACCCATTTGTGTTGTGCTGGCCTGTACACGTGTGGGAGAAATTAACCAGAATTGTCAGTGTAACTCAAGACCACGTTAGCCTACAGAGCTAATAGCTTAAGTATATGTATGTAAACTCATAGATCAATACTGTTTAATGCGGAGCGTGTTGAGCCATGGGAACATGTTGTTGTGTCATATTCAGTGAAGAAACCAGGTAATTATTTCTGGGACTGCACTGCATCGATCACCTATGCTTTAAAGGAAATTAACATAAATTATTTTCCTTAAATCATCATGGCACTGCTGAACAAAAGGTTTGTTTTCCTATAGATAAAAAAAAACACGGCATGCCTTGTGTGTCATGCATGTACTGTCCATTCATTACAGGCATGGGACTGGGTAGAGGCGAAGGCACCTGTTGTAACATAGACCTCATCCCAGGCCTCTGTTTACTCACCTCAAGTCATGTTTGGGTGTCTTTAGAATACTGCCAGGTCCTGGTGTTTACATGAGATTAGGTGTCCTGTTTGACTCACAGCACTAGGTGAGGTTGGGTTGCCATGGTGGGCTCTGTTCATTCAGGAGTGTTGGGACAGAAGGTAAACGATGCCCTGGCCGCTGCCTCCTGTTATTATAGGGCTAATTAGAGAAGGATATTGCCTCACCTGAATTAGCCTGAACTAGGGTTGCAAAGGGTCGGAAACTTTCTGGTAAATTTTCAGAATTTGTACGGAAGTTTTCCATGGGAAGTTAAGCCCTGGAATTTTGGGAATTGTGCTTAAATTCATCACAAAAGTTAGCTTATAACAGTGAACCTTTTTTGTGGGATACACATAAGGCAGGACTAGGTCTTATGGCATATTTTGGTTAAACTATCCCTAATTCAATGGAATTGCAACCCTCTGCATGCACAGTGCACTCTTCCATCACATGTACAGCTGATTCTCAAGATCTTGCACACTAATGAGATGCTATTGAGCCCACACTATTACACTGTCTGAGCCAAGGACTACATGCTTTCTAGTTTTGATAACAATACTGGGTGGGGTGAAAATATTTTATAGGACATACATGATTTTGTGTTAACTAGTAAATAGTAGCCTACAGCAAAGTGTGTTTAAATCATTTCTAACTTGTTAACAATTTCTGCCAGTTAGTTTTTGCTACCATGTGGGTTTTAGCTTGCTTGAGCCTGCTAACTGAGGAGTGTTAATTCACCTGTTTCCATACATGTTTCATTGTAAATACTGTGTAGATACTGTTGACACTAAAAGGGGGAAGCCTTGTTCTCTTTGTGGATCTGTTTTATTCTTCCGCTGAACACTGATCTATCATTTAGACTACAGAACACTCAACAGATATTTTATTTTCCGAGGCTAATTTCTGAGTTTGTTTTCATCATCCACATTGTTTTCACAAACCTCTTATTTCCTTTGACACTAATGCTCTAAGTGGATTCTCTCTTGAATGCAATCCTACCTGTTCAAATCCAATGGGCTCCAGTCCCACCGTGCAGTTACAGTATGGGAGAGTCCTAGTGCTGATTGGCACTAACAGCTCTCTTTCTATAATAACTCTAAATGACTGACTCCCCTGGCACACATAAATAGGCCCGCAGTATGTTCAAAAGAAGTCATTTAATTACATTTGCTAAGTGGATCAGTCTGCCGCGCGCTGCGTCAGGGCTTTGAGCCATCGCCCCGGTGGTCAGAAGGGGAAGGGGGGAGAAACGGCCTTTCAATTAGTGTGATTGCCTCATGTTGTGTGGGGCTGCGTCTGCTTCCACAGACTCTGGGACTACTCCAGGACAGAGCAGCCGCTGCTGGAGACGCTGGAGCTCCACTCAGAGTTCGTCTGTGGCCTGGACTTCAACCTGCACATCCCCAACCAGGTAACACATAAATGTCTGTCTCAGTATCGTCTAACTAGCATCTCACTGGCCCATGCATTTATCTCAGCCACAGGGCTCAGCCATTGGCCCATGCATTTATCTCAGCCACAGAGCTCAGCCATTGGACCCCACCTCTGCAGGGAAAAACGTTACTAGAGGTTCCGACGCAGCGATATAACACCACAAAGGACCCTTACCCCTGCAGGCCCAGCACTTTCACTTAGAGAAAAACTCTCAAACACTTTTTTTACTGACGCATATGTTGTACTAAAGAAAACTCTTGCATAGAGTAAATGTATTATTTTACAGAACACTGCAATGCAGTTCTATCTATCAGTCTGTCTTACAGTAGCCAGCATCCATTAATTATATTTTCCAGTCACATTCTCCTCTCCACAAGTGGTCCCCTTGGCAATGAGACCTTTTTGTAGGCCATCAGTTGGGACTGAACCAGCTGATATTAATTTGCACTGGCAGGGGGCTGGATTGCTTTTTAATTACTGATAGTTTTCAGCTGTTGTCTTGGCTTTCCATGCCTTTTTGCACCTCCCTTTCTTCATGTGTTCAATACTTTTTCCCTGTGTCATTTCACATTATTACACATAACTTAATTTCTGAACTTATTTGTTTTGGTTTCTTTGTATGTATGGACTACTTGGGTTGTTACCATCATCTGGTGAAAATGTCATGTCAATAGCACCTTTGGAAATATATTTACTGAGAAAAATGGTGACGTGTTCAATACTTATTTCACCCGCTGTATAATTGAAAAAAGCCCTACCTAGCCTCTAGTGTTAGGTCTTTCATGGCTGTTTACATTGTTCAGCCTGAGAGTACTGGAAAAATAGACTGATTGGATTTAATAAGCTCTATTGTAAAGGCTAGTCATTACTGGGGATATCATTATTCACATGACGCTGATAACCTGCCTGTATTATTCTCTGGAAAAAGCCTGTCACGCACAATCTGGCGTAAACACGGCTGTGGGTGTGCATCTTCACACACATACACACACCGAACAAACACAAACGCACCAAACAAGCACACACACGTTCCTGGAAACTTTCAAAGTTTACCAGTAAACTACCAGAATTCTGGTATCTTTCAAGGATTTTATGCAATCTTTAACAAGACATCTATTGGCCCTTTTGGGAACTTCAGATGATCACAGGTGTCTGTAATAATCTCTGGCCCTCTGTGTGGCTTTATCACATCTAAAATATCGTCTGAGGGAGGTTGGGGTGGGGGAGTATTTCTGTCTAATAAAGCCATTTTGTGGGGAAAAACTCATTTTCATTGGCTGGGCCTGGTTCCCCAGTGGGTGGGCCTATGCCTTCCTGCCCAGTCATGTGAAATCCAACGATTAGGGCCTAATTAATTTATTTCAATTGACTGATTTAACTCAGTAAAATCTTTGAAATTGTTGCATGTTACGTTTATATATTTGTTCAGTATATTGTAAATATTTACAATCAACTTACTGACAGTTTCAGCATGAAATAGCCTTAATATTTGTTTCTACTTACTTTGATTTATTTTACTAGGTCAATGTAATTGTTCAATGTTTTGCCGTCAAACTGGTGGCAGTTGTGAACACAGTCAATAGTTGGAAGAGCTGCAGAGAAATAATTCCATTGTTATTAGATGCTTTTGTCATTAATTAGGATTTTTTTCTCTTGAACCATATGGTCTATCTACTAGAAAGGGTTATTCAAGGATAATTTACCAAAGTTACGATATATTGTCATACATTTTCTGTTAATGACCAAATTTCCTGAAGATTCTGGTAACTTAAGTAAATTACCAATAGCTTTGCAACCCTACACACACAAGCCTGCCTTTGGTGCAGTCTGCGGGGTCTGGACTGTAATTCCCAGGGGGTTCACAGTCAGGCCTGACGTCAGCACTCAGAGTGATGGATGAAAGACAGCAGGTCAGAACTGTCAATGAGACATCAAAGCCAGGCTGTGACTCAGATAACAGCAATCAACTACTGCACAGTTCACTTCTCCAACTACATCACACTAATGCAGGATACTTCAACTCTGCATACTGTATATTAGTAAAGGAATTAGACTAAGACTTCTATATGTTAAAAGTTTGTGTCAGCATATCCTTTTGGATTACCTTGAGGATAATCTTTAGGAGCCAAGCAAAAGGTAGATTTTGTAGAAAAGTAGATAGCGTTTAACATTCTGTTTCTAAGTAGTGGGAATGGCATCTCAGTTATCCATTTGGGTCTTGTACTTTACATAATTTCAGTTACCCGTAAAGTTTGTAAATGTAAACACTTTTTAAGGATATGCCTGCACATGGAACAGTAATCAGAATTACTCAGATGCCCTCCTTCTAATTCTTATGAATGGTGACATCCCCCGAGTCAAACTCGTCTGGGGGCTGAAAATCTCTTTTTGGCAGATGTGTGCCAGTTGCACATCTACGCTGCCTACCCAGCGCAGCGACACAAAAGCTTGCTTGGCACTCCAACCAATTTGTTGGGATAAGTGTGTTTTTTCAAGCATACATTTTTCCTAATTAATTCTGTCAGGCGCATGTTTGTCTGTTGCCAACCTGCGGGGGTGCAGAAGGGTACGGTTACCTGTGCCAGATAGAGGGGGCATGCAGTATCGAGCTGTGGGGAAACTCCTACAGCAGTAGTTCTCTCCCTCCCCCCATCAGTGGAGAGAATAAAGCGCAGGCTAACGCACATAGCCTCCGAAATTCTATCTCAACATGCCAAGAAGATACAGCCTTTACACAGCCCACTACCCTCTCCAGTCTCCACATGACTGGAAGTCTCCTACAGTACAGCCCCCAACCTTCTCCCTCTGTGAACACACAGCGCATCACTGCCCAACCCCGGTCCCCTTACCCTCTCACCAGCTAATGTGCAGAGTGTGTCCCCCACCTTCCCCCAGGGAAATGCTGCATGCAGTCACACGTGTCTGATTGATCCCCTCTCTCCAGGTTGTGCTAGCCTCTGACCAGCTGTATAGTTGTTGTGCTGTGAAGCACGCCACACCACACAGCACAGCAGCCTCCCCTGCATAGACCCTCCAAACTGCAGCAATTACATGTTAACAGCTCCTTACGGAAGAGCAGGAGTTAAGCTGCTTGGATGCCAGGCTGGGGTGATACATCACAGAGGGGAGAATATAACAGAAATTCTAACATCCAGAGGATATTCAGGGAGAGCCTCTTAAGTTTTCCTCCCCTAAAATAGTTTGGAGAAATCCGGTTTTGGAGAAAGTTGAAGTATGGGATTGGACCTCTCCGCTCTCTGCCACCCAGCAGGGACTGGGGACAGGGACATCCCTCAGGGGTCATTCCTCCCCTCAGAGGTCATTCCTCTTCTTCCTCCTTTACCCTCCAGACTGCTGCAGCGCTGGCCTCTATGTGGCTTTCACTTTATGTTTTGCAGTAAAGTAATTAATGGCTGAGTCACAGGCTGGTCTGCTTGGCAGTGAGGCAGATTCTCCTCTCTGTAGTACTCAGGAATAATGAATTCCCCCCTCCCACCAAGATACGTAGAGGAGAGGAAAGAGCGAAATGAAGTACGGAGCTCGATTGGGGACATAATTCTTCAGGGCTAAATCATACTGGCAGAATTCTAGAGCACCATGTGTGTTATTTTATGACCCTCCATACTTCATTGTTCATAAAAGATAAATAAACTTAGCCTTTTATTTAAATGTATGTGGACAGATAGGCCAGTATATAATTTGGTGTGCGTGAGGACTTTTGACTGCTTTTTGTCTTTGGCGTTAAAAAGCCCTGATCAATTTGCCATGCTATTGAATTGCATGTTCATTGTCTTTATAAAGACTAAATGAAATTGGACAGTATGTAATTGAGTTGATAACTATAACATTCTGTACTTCTGATAGAGTTCAAACTAATAACGAACCCCACTAAGGCTCAAAAACATATTTGTCTCCACACTATTGAAAAGGCACTTTGATTCCTTTGAGGCTTCAAAGCAATGACACTGCTTGAATTGCCAATCTCTACCCAGACACTGTACCCACAGTATATAGAATGATATTTAAAATGTCTAAACAGTGTGTGCAATTCTGTCTGAACAACATTAATATGTGTCCTAACACTAAGACACTATAAAATGTCCAATGTTATTATAGGAACAGCGGACAATTGTGTACCATCCAACTCTGAAATCCCACCCATTGGGATTTCAGAGTCAGATTGTGTACCACCCATTGTATGAATGTGACCCACCATACAACAAGTCACATGAATCCTAATATATCATGGTCCTCTGTCTGACACCAGTTTGAAACCCAACAAAGATTTATTTTCTTATAATGTGAAATCACATTAGGACCTCATCTCCATCACTTGGATCACATGGAATCTCATTTTGATTAGTGCAATCTGTCTTTGTGTCCACAGGTGGTGGACTGCTCCTGGGATGAGACGGTAAAAATCTACACACCTCCATGCCTGGCTGCCCCTCGGCCTAGCGCACCGTAGAGAGCTCGTAATTGCCCTGCCGCAAGGAACAAGAGAGAGGAGTTTTAGGACGGCGGTGGGTTTCAATCATGGCCATGGCGTTTTCCAAAGCTTCACTGCGGCTTTCATAATGATGCTATTAAAAGGGGGGCCGTGGGGACGCGTCATCATAGCCCACACACACACAACAGAGTCTGAATACAGATGGGAAAGCAGGGATTCCTGCCCGTCTGTCCATCAGAGAGAGGGATATGGGGATCTGAAGGTTTCTCAACTGTAAACACATGCCAACAAAGTGTATGATGATCTACTGTTTGTACTTATCATTGGTGGAATGTATGGTCATATTGGTGTATTTTGTGATATTTTACTGATTTAGTGAGGGGTTGAAATTATTTGATTTATTTACTTAATTTCTCTGGGTCCTCTACCAAGGAGGACTAGAATTAACAAACCTATCCATATAGCGCGACACACAGGCTTGAGCTCTAATCAATGATCTTGTCATGTAAATGTCATGAATCTGACAGAAGGTTCTCTGTGCCCTGGTGGGAGAGGTGAGAGGAGAGAGCCCTAATTTCTGCCTCAGCAATCCCAGCTTTATGCTGCTTAATGCATATGAGTTACGCTGCTGAGACCTGAACTAAATGTTCTGTTTTTCTTTTTTCTGTGCGAGTAAATTTCAGAATAAAAGTGACACAGGCTCTGCGGGCACTCTGTCCCTTTCAATGTCTTACATGAAGCAGAGTCACGGAGAGCTAGCTGTCTGGCATTGCACCAATCTGATATAGGCTCCAATTTGCTCTTGGAATTAGTATTTTACTATCTTTTTTGCAATTGCTTTTTTATGTTGGATATAGACTGAATTCATTGTCTTTCACCACTTGATTATGTTGCCTATAGGCCTACGTTTATGTTAGTGTTTGTTTTGGATCCTTTAAGATTTGCTTAGCGCTCTGGACTAAATGGCAATCACACTGGATGCATTCTTACCACTGTTAATTCCTGCTGGTCGATATGGGAATACTAACAGGGGAAATATATAAACAGAATGTGCCTTTATTTGTTTATGTGATTTAATCGTGAAACATACTAATTATTACTGTTGTATTGCCTATTGTATTTGAATGAACCTCCATAATTTGGATTTTTCACACTGGAAGTTGAATTATGGTCAGTCTACAGAGATAGTTAATAAAGACATCAGAGATATTAATGAGTGGCTGAGATAACACTATGGAGAGGGGTTCAGCTCAAAGCTTTATGTCCCTTGAAGAAAATTAACTGGGTTCATGTGCCCTGGTCCCCGTTCATCATGGCACTACAACTGAGCAGTCTAATTTACGCTGATTTCTTACGTTTGCAAAGCGTTGCAATTGGTCCGAGGACTACAATATGTAAATAAAACAACCTGGTAAAGTCCATCAAAGTAAGTGGGCTGGTTCTTAAGTCCGTTATTGTGGGTAAAAAGGCAAACTAGTGTTGCGGAAAATGTGTTATTCAAGTGTTGCGCCCATGCAGCTCTGTGCTAGAGGTAATATACTGGTGGGTTTACCCATATGCACTGTAGTTTAGTTCTTTCACAACAGCTCACCTCGCAGTCTCTCTGCTGTATCCAACAGCATGTGACGCAAAAGTAAGAAAGCTAGAACCTCGCGAACAGAAAAGGTTATTTAATTTAAGAAAAACGCATATTCAAACATATGCGTCAACATTCCCAAGATTGTTTTCACTCTTCAACGTTTTGGGACCCTTTATATCGAAAGGTCCGGCTTGCAATCCATTGTTTCTTGATATTAATAACTTGGACATTTACAGCTGTGCTCTAGAGAAAGGCTGTAGAGTGTACACTTTATTAAATGGGACTGAGCGCACAATAAGGACTCACCGTTATTCCCCCTTGTTCTTGCGTAAAGGGAAATTCAAGGCAACCATGGAAGTTTGTAAAGGTCGTTTACTTGGTATCTCCGTTGCTGTTGCTCATGGATTTTTCTCGGGATCGTTGAACATTTTGCTAAAATTTCTCATCACGACTTATAACTTCAACTACCTCACTCTCATCCAGTGCCTCACCAGCACATTGGCGGCGATTACACTTGAAATACTAAGGAGACTGGGCAAAGTAGACATACCCCCGTTCAGCCTTCAACTAGCCAAAGTCTTCGGAAGTGTTTGTATTCTGTCCACTCTACAGTCCACTTTAACTCTATGGTCTCTCAGAGGACTGAGTCTACCCATGTATGTGATTTTCAAACGGTGTCTACCGTTGGCTACCCTGATCATCGGCGTGTGCATTCTGAAGAACGGTAATCCGTCGGTGGGGGTCATAACGGCGGTGGGAATCACTACTGGAGGAGCAGCATTAGCTGGTAAAATTACACGTATTATTATATTCTACTTATACATGAAGTGAAGAAGGAACGAAACATTATGATATTGTAATTTGCCTATCCATATGGTACATATTACGCAGTAAAAAGTGGTGTAAAAATGGGCATCAAACTACTGCATACAAGCAATAATTCATCCTAGAGCCAATATTACAAATTACTTTTTGCAGTTTTCCACATTGATTCAATGTCATCACATACTGTATGTATATTGTTTTTTAAAAGACGTGGAAACAATGTTGATACAACCAGTTTTTTCCCACTGAGGGATTACAAAAAAAAAACAGTTTTGTAAAAGTGATTACTGTTTTCTAGAAAGGTCCCATTGTATAGTATACAGATGCAACAGTTCTGAAAGTTGCTGATACTTTGAGGAAAGTTCAACACCATGCTCTGTCCCCATTACACCGTTTTATTGATAGAATGTGTGTTAAAGATGTCTCCACACTACTTTATAATAACTGTCAGTGACATTACATCCGCACAGCAAATTGGCCAGTGTTATCTAGTGTTGATTTTGCAGTGTAACATTTCTAGAGTTGATTCAAGAGTTATATTAAATCTGTAGAGTTGGACTTACCACACCTGTTACTGAGATGTTTGTTCCAGTTTAAATGGTTTAGGTAGAGATTGCGGGTACCTTGGCAGTCATTCTGAATGCAGATTGCGGGTGATTAGATGTTCAAATTGTTGGATATCCTCAGCCGCTCTGGAGAAATTCCAATAGGAATTACATCTCAATTTGCAAGCCAGCATGAACTTGCCTGATTTGGCCTCCAAACAAGGAGTTTCAGACTACTACATTAGGGTAAAACTAGGCCCTCAAAGTAAGGTCTTATGATTTTTTTATTTAACTAGGCAAGTCAGTTAAGAACAAATTAGTATTTACAATGACAGCATGCCTACAGGGTCAGTCCTTGGAGCAAATTAGGGTTAAGTGCCTTGCACAAGGACACATCGACAGGTTTTTCACCATGTCAGATCGGGTATTCAAACCAGCTACCTTTCGGTTACTGGCCCAACGCTCTAACTGCTAGGCTACTTGCCGCCCTATAGTGATGTGTCATGCGCAAAAGATGCGGCTCTGAGAGCCGATGCTTTGTAGTGAATCAGAAGAGCCGGCTCGCATCGAGTGAGAGCCGGCTCCCAGTTTTTTTCCTTTCGCTGCGTGCTTACAGGCAGAACTTTGTTTTGATTGGTCAGCAATCGCATCGCGGCCAATCAGATGTGAGGATATGGGATCATACCATTATGTAAAAACAGAGAGGGGGGTGAAGTGAAGCGGCACTCCACTGCAAGTTAATGAGTCGTAACAACGTTAATAACGACACTGTCTGTCAGATAGCGGTGAGGAGAGTGTGTGAGTCGTAACTATGAGTGACACCCGAAAGAGAAGCAGCATCTGGCTCCAGTTTAAAGACAATGGAAACAACAAAGCAGAGTGCGTTCACTGCAAGATGAAAATTACTTTAAGAGCAGGTTCCACCACAAACCTGCATAGACATATGAGAACTGTCCATCCTACAGTGCAGTTAGAGGAGAGAGGGCAAGCTAGCACCCCATCTACAGATCCTGGTGTGTCTCATCCCCAAAAAACAGCAACTGCAGCAGCATCTACTGGCTTCCCCACACATGCAGGTATAACCTCTCCTACTGCAGCTCAAAGCAAAATAAGCCAGTTTATACCCAAAGTGATGACCCCATCCAAACAGCACAGCATTGATGTAGAGCTAGCTAAAATGATAGCTACTGATTTCCAACCCTTTTCAATTGTGGAGGACAGAGGTTTTAAAAGTTTTGTCAAAACTTTAAATCCCACATACACTCTTCCCAGTAGAAAAACATTGTCCCAAACAACAATACCTAAACTATATGACACAGAACGGGCATTATGGCAAGTAAGGGTGAAACAAGCTCCATCAGTTTGCCTGACAACTGACTGCTGGACCTCCAGAACAACCTGCTCTTTCATGGCTGTCACTTGCCATTTCATTGAAAATTACAAGATGACATCTTGCCTTTTGGACTGCTTTGAGTTCACAGAGAGACACACTGCAGAAAACCTAGCAGATGAGCTAGTAAGAGTGGCAAAATAGTGGCAAGTAGAGGACAAAGTAGTGTGCTGTGTGAGTGACAATGCAGCAAACATCACCAAAGCCATAAAAATTCTTAAGTGGACCCATCACCCATGTCTGGCACATACACTAAACCTCATGATTAGAGATGCCCTAAAGGTGGTCAAACCAACCGTGGATAAGGTGAAGGCTGTTGTGGAGTTTTTCCACAAAAGCACAGTTGCAACACAGAGGCTAAAGTCCACACAGTGCCAGATGGGGATGCCTGAACTGAGGCCCAAACAAGAGTGTGCCACCAGGTGGAACTCAACATTTTATATGTTGAAACGAATTCTTGAAACAAAAGATGCCATCATCTCCACCCTGGCCCTCATCAACGCACCAGTTGATGCTCTATGTCAAGAGGAATGGGAGCTGGTGAAAGAGGTCTGCACCGTCCTGCAACCATTTGAGGAGGTGACTGTGGAAATAAGTGCAGACAGGTACCTTGGACCATTTTTTTTCACTACTACCATTCAGTCACTATTATACATTGCAGAAACAATACAGTATAATGTGCCACATATAATATGCCACATACTTTAAAAAAAGCTTCATTTTAAAAGTTGCTGTTTCTCTCCCTCAGCTATGTTTCTGCCTCAAAAATGCTCCTGCTATGCAAAGGTTTGCAGCGTGTGACAGCCCAACAGACTGTAACCATGCAGAAAGGGAAAGAATTGGTTGCAGCTCTTTGTTCAGCCATGGACCGGAAATTTCTGCGTATGGAGTACAACACTGTCCACTCAGAAACCACATTATTGGATCCTAGGTTTAAAAAACTTGCATTCAATGACAACAGAGCTGTTGATGAGGCACTTCAGAGAATTAGTGCAGCAGCAAGATGCACCCCTAGCAGCCAGCCAGCTCCGCCATTAGAAGGCCAAGTGTATGAGGAACCACAAACCTCTGTTGTTTGGAGGCTTTTTGATGAAAGAGCTACAGGAGATGCTACAAGAAGAAATCCTACAGCTGATGCTATACTGGAGGTGAGGTCTTATCTTGAGGAGCCCATCATCCAACGAGCAGAAGACCCACTGAGCTGGTGGCAGGCCAAGGCCTCAGTCTTTCCACGCCTGGCGAAGGTGATGGAAGGGAGACTGTGTATTGTGGCAACATCGGTTCCTTCAGAGAGAATCTTCTCAAAAACAGGGCAGATAATCTCAGAAAGAAGAAATAGGATCAGTCCATCAAAGCTGAGGCATCTGATTTTTTTGAATGCCAATCTTCACTGAGGACATTAATACTGTTTGCTTGAGTTTGGTTCTAGTTCTGTTCTAGTTCAATTCTGTTTATTTGCTGTTTTTTTGTTGTTAATTTGTGCAAAAAAATGTTTGATTAAAATGATTAAAAACAAAAGAATGCTTTTGTAACAAAATAAATGCATAAAAACACTGCACATGAAAGGGTTTTCAACAAACAAACCATTTTTTTTTTTTAAAGTTAGGGTAAAATAAAGGCCTACAAAAAAAATCCTAAATTAAGAGCCGTTCAGGAGTCGAAAGAGCCGGCTCTTCTTTGGGAGCTGAGCCAAAAGAGCCGGCTCTCGGAAAAGAGCCGAACTTCCCATCACTACCGCCCTAGATATATGTAATGTGTTGTCATAAAGAGTTTACTTTCAATGATATCCTATTCACACAGGCACTCACTTGGTGAAGGCTACAGGACTGAAAACAATGGAATGCAATAACCATGTCTCTGTCACTATCAAACACAGTCATGGATCATACTGGTAACTCTACAATTCACTGGAAAGGCACACTGGGAAATATGCAAATAAGGCTTTACACCCTACACCTTTAAAGTAACACCCAAAAACAAGTCACTGCATGGATTAATTCTTTAACACTGAGAAAGTGTAACAGCATTAGCTCTAAGCAAAGCGTTAATAAAAGTGTGGACCCATAAATGCTGAAAAAGTGTTATATTTAACATTCTCAGAGAGCTGATTAAACACTGGATATTTTTTTGTGTGGATACCTTACAATAGGGAAGTTTAGAGAATCACATATTTTTTTTAGTTCTCTCAACACTGATGTTGTTATTGTGACACAGTGTCTGTGTTTACTCAGGGTCTGGTGACGTGACAGGTGACCC
Organism: Thymallus thymallus; assembly: GCA_023634145.1. Classification (NCBI taxonomy): domain Eukaryota; kingdom Metazoa; phylum Chordata; class Actinopteri; order Salmoniformes; family Salmonidae; genus Thymallus; species Thymallus thymallus. The sequence continues at coordinate 24,956,587 of CM042412.1, read as the reverse complement.
ATTCGGCTACGTGACGGGCGTCCTGGCTGTGATCATCCACGCCTCCTACCTGGTCCTGATCCAGAAGACCAGCATAGACAGTGAATATGGCCCCCTCACAGCCCAGTACTCCATTGCCATCATGGCCTCCCCAGTTCTCTTAATCTGCTCTATCGTCAGCATGGACTCCATCAACATGTGGAGCTACACAGGCTGGAGTAACCCCTTCATTTCTGGCATTTTCTCCATCTGCATCCTCATCGGCTGTGCCATGAACTTCACCACGCTGCAATGCACCTACATCAACTCGGCCGTCACCACCAGCTTTGTGGGTGTGGTGAAGAGCATCGCCACCATCACAGTGGGCATGGTAGCCTTCAGCGACGTGGAGCCCACCAGGCTGTTTGTGGCTGGCGTGGTGGTCAACACAGTGGGTTCTATCACCTACTGTATCGTCAAGTACTTTGAGACCAGGAGGAAGACCCTCTACCAGGACCTGGAGGAGCAAAGTAAGGACGAGAGCCTGCCTGGACAGCCTTACATCGAGAAGAAGCCACCCAACGGAGACCTGGAGCCACTGCCCAATGATCACAGAGGGTCCGACGGAGGATCGATCGAAGGATCTTTCCCCACACAGGAGCACCTACTCAATGATCAGAGCCTCGTTGACTACCCACCTCAAGACACCAGCAACAGCATTGAGTTTGTAGAACTCCAGAGAGAGGCCTTCCATAACGGGAACCAGGCCAACCAGTCTGTGAGTGACAGTTACGTGGGGGTGTGGAGGTCCATCCGTAACCTGCAGTTCTTGAAGAAAAACACCTTAATAGATAATATGGAGGTGCAGAGCCCTTGACGGGGAATCTCTATTTTCAAAGGGTGCATGTTTTGTCATTACTTTACGTTTGTATCTTTTTTCTGTTTGTAAGACTGCTTTGACATTGCGCACTGATGAATGCTTTCAGATCCATTTTCTTCTGGCGAAGATGCTCTTATGGAAGCCAAAAAAAATATTTTTAAGAAGATGGAATGTTTATATGAACTGTAAAAAATATACTGACTATTCATTAAAAAACATTTATGTTTAAATGTTTTATATTGATTTTATCAGTCATATTAATAACAGGTGAATAATTGATAGTAAATTGGGTAAGGTTGAAATTGATGTTATGACATGTTATAGAAATAATAATTGTTTTATTTGCACGTAATGTTACTGCCTGTCCAGATTCTGTATGGTCCATGAATTGTGCTATTTGGCAAGTGAAGAGCAATAGCAACTTCCATTTGCATGTACAATGCAAAGTACATTTAAACAATTTTTATGAAACTGTTCCACTGTGATGTTGGCCTCTTCTTTATGATAAAACCATTAGAGTGAAATGCATGGTCATTGCTTTAGCCATATTGCCTTTCCATTGAGAAATGTTTTTGAATTACCAACAATAGATAGCTGTTGTGATAAGGTTCACTTAACATCAACACAATATGGACATACTGAAAGCTTCTCCCAGGGGAAGATATTATTGTATTTGTGAGGAGATCATGAGTAGAACACATAGATCCTTAATGTCTACATTAGATTGGAAAGATAATTACTTCTGTCTTTACAGAACACATCACTTCTCTTATTGGCTCATTAGTCAAAGCAAACCACAATTCCTGTAGAGAAGGTCTCAGCTGTTTAAGAAAATGCAGCTATTTCATATCACACCCAAGGAGGATTCCTGTGTTGGGATTCAAAGTAATACCGTACACACATCTGAAATCTAATGCATTTTCCAGCATTTTTTATAATATGTCCTTATCTAAACGCATGCAGTGAGAGGATGTGTGTGTCCTTCCAGAGTACCAGCGGGGAGAGGAGAGGGAGAAGTGTGAGCAATCTGTCCCCTTACCAACCAGAAAGAGGCCTGCAGTCAGCACTTTAGCTGCAGGAAAATCCATCCCAAAGTGCCTTTGAAATGCTTCAGTGGGATGAGGAACTCTTGGGTTTTGATAACAGAAGACGTCAGTAAACAGGAACAGAATAATTAACTGGACTTGGAAAATAAATTAAATATAGCCGATTCGTATTGAGAAAGGGGAGTTTTATCACATCCTCTCATTGTGTGGGGAAATAGAGATGACAAATGTACAGTAAAGGAAACACCATGCATACATCTGAGTTTTTTATTCAAGATTGGATCTTATGCTGCATTCCAATATTGTCTATTTTAAATTATGTTATCTAGGTATTTCTCTCTGTAGACCACTGATTGTGGAATCAAACACCTCACTCACCATATCTGCATGGATGCTCCTAACTCCATACAATCACATACACGGAATACAACAGAATTAGACTTTACCGTGAAATGCGTACTTAACCAACAATGCATTTTAAGAAAATAAAGTTAAGAAAATATTTACTATATAAACTTTTTAAAAAAATAACACAATAAAATAATAATAACAATAACGAGGCTACTACACAGCTACCCTTTCTAATGTTGCACTGCCCATCAACACAGCCTCTCTAATCCTGATTTATGTGATAAATAAATAAAAAAGGTACTTTAATCAAAATGTTTTTGGAGACGTTAATTAGCTAAACGTTTACTGGAATTAGCAAATATTTTACTATGAAATGCCATGGTAACATGGAAATTACACAGTAATAACCTGGCATTTACAGGTACCTGCCAAATGAGAGATACAAAGTAGGACGAGGATAAGAGTTCAACTTCATACCTTTCAGACCGTCAGTATGGTTGAAAGTATGGATTATATCCCTCGCGATCCACGCGGGTCGAGTAATAATAACAACAAAGTCAGTGTGGGAGGATGTGGACAGTGTGCGAGGAAGTGCCCCGCGATTCATATAAAACCACAGATAGAACAATGAGACAGATATTTCACCGGATGTATAACTCTGAAGAATCCGGTTGGCGTTTCCTCTCCCTACCAAGTATGGTGATGAGAGGAAGCCCAGTGGCCGCAGTAGGAGGAGATGGATTTTGATGGACATTCTGCACATTTTCTCATCAATGAAACATTTGATCTCCATACAGTTTTGTGTTTCCAAAACTAGAATCTGTAACAAACAGAGTGAACTAAGTTTGGTAGACTTGACTTATCTTATTGTTTATAGAGATTACTTTGTTTAGGACGAGTGCTCTAGGTAGTGGGCGTTTTCCTAAAGAACGTCATGCATATTCAGTAAGGCACAAATGGTACTCATCCTCTTCTTGGTGGTAGCTAGCTAGCTAGCTTGTCCCAAGTATATATCTAGCTGGCTAGCTAACTCACTCACAAAGAACAAAAAAAAACGTACTTGGCTTAAACAGATAGAAATCGATGAAAAGAAAAGAAGGGGAAGCAATATAAAAAAACGAATCATTATGCAATGCTAATTTCCCGCTTGATTATGTTGAGCTGTGTTTTTTGTCAAAGATACTGTTAACTACTGCAATTATTACGAAGATACAAAGATGATGCTATATGCAGCAATCGGCTGCAATGCTGTCTAAAGAAAGGGAGGAACATCCTTTTTCCAATTACCAACAGACGTTGAAAGGTACAGTGGGTATAGAAAGTCACCACCCCCTTTCAAAATGTCCACCTTTTGTTGCCTTACAGCCTGAAATGAAAACACATAAAATAAGACTTTTCCCAGCTTTATTTACACACGGAAACTCACAATATCCACAATGTCAAAGTGCGAGGAGCACTTCGAAGAGTGTTATATTCTGATTAAGGTACAGCTACTTACTTTGTCAATAAAAATACATTTCAGTCATATGATACTTTTCTGGTAAAAATGTTTCTTTCAACAGGGTTCATGGAAGACACTGTCCTCCGAGGCAGTACCTACCAGAATAAATTGCAGGAATACACCCCCTCAATAGCTCCAGCAGAGGAAGCAGCAGATGCTGAATTTAGTTAGATAGATAGATAGATAGATAGATAGATAGATAGATAGATAGATAGATAGATAGATAGATAGATAGATAGATAGATAGATAGATAGATAGATAGATAGATAGATAGATAGATAGATAGATAGATAGATAGATAGATAGATAGATACTTTATTGATCCCCAAGGGGGAAATTTCTTTGTTAAGCAGCTACAACAAAACATAGGGCTGGTGCAAAATGCCAGAACGAAAATACACAAAAGACAGATACACGATACATGATACATAGAGCAGCAGTATGAAAAAGTATAGAAATACAAGATATCTGGAGTGCAAAAAAGCTATAAAAAGACATTGCATAGTATGGGTGGTTGGCTGAATAAGTACACTATACATTGATGGATGTTGGATGGTTAACTATACTATACAGGTCGATGGCAGAGAAATACTTCAATAGCTAAAAATGCATATGATATGAGTGAGGGTAATAATAGATTACTTAATAGACAGACTGGTTAAATGAACAGGTAAGTGAATATTTTGCATGGTTAAATTAGCTGTACAGGTAAGAATACAGTTATATTTACAGGTAAGTGAATACTTGCATGTTTACATAAACTGTACAGGTAAATGACAGGAAGAGATACTTAAATAGCTTAAATAGCAGTCCTTAGTGCGCATGGTTTAATTACATTATATAGTCTAATAGCCGCCGGCAGGAAGGACCTCCTTAGTGCGCAGGGTTTCGCACATTCGATATACTAAAAGCATTGAAAAAAGATGCAGCTGACAGGATACTAATATGCATTCCTGAGTGAATGATTACGTAAGTTAAGTCCAAGAATTACTTGCAATATTGCACGTGATATGATATAACAACTGTACATGAGTATGAATATACAGACCTGAATGAATAAATAGGTCCTGAGTGAATGAGTGATTACGGACCAGAGTTAATCACGGATGGATGCATAATTGTTAAACTAGGTCCTAGCACCCCAGCAGTTCCAGGTCTGTGTTGCCGACGGCACAGCACCCTGGTGAGGCATTATATAGTCTAATAGCCGCCGGCAGGAAGGACCTCCTATAGCGCTCTCTGGCACACCGTGGTGGGATCAGTCTGTGACTGAAGGTGCTCCTCTGCTTCATAACCATGGCATGCAGAGGGTGGGAGACGTTGTCCATGATGGCCAGCAGTTTGGCCAGGATCCGTCTCTCCGCCACCTCCTCTAGAGTGTCAAGACTCATCCCCAAGACAGAGCTAGCCTTCCTGATCAGCTTATTTACCCGAGAAGCATCACCAGCTTTTATGTTGGCTCCCCAGCACACCACTGCAAAAAATATGTCACTGGCCACCACAGACTGGTAGAAGGTATGCAGTAGTTTACTGCACACGTTGAAGGACCTGAGCCTCCTCAGAAAGTAAAGTCGGCTCTGGCCCTTTTTGTACAAGGCCCCGGTGTTACCAGCCCATTCCAGCCTATTGTCCATATGGACTCCCAGGAACTTGTATGACCCAACCATTTCCACATCCATCCCCTGTATAGGGACTGCAGTCAGTTGTGCCTTGGTTCTCCTGAAGTCCACCACCATCTCCTTAGTTTTGCTGATGTTGAGCTGAAGGTGGTTCTGCTCACACCACAACACAAAGTCACTGATTGTTCTCCTGTACTCCTCCTCCTTTCCACCCCTGATGCACCCTACAATTGTGGAGTCATCCGAGAACTTCTGTAGGTAGCATGTTTCAGAGTTATATCTGAAGTCCGAGGTGTAGAGGGTGAACAGGAAGGGGGACAGGACCGTTCCCTGGGGGGCCTCTGTGTTGCTCACTGCCCGTTCTGACACACTGCTCTGTAGTCCACAAATTGTGGCCTACCGGTCAGGTAGTCTGTGACCCAGGAGATTAAGGGTGCTTCCACTTTCATCCTCTTCATCTTCTCACCCAGTAGCAGGGGCTGAATGGTATTGAAGGCACTGGAGAAGTCAAAAAACGAAACCCTCACAGTGCAACCTGCGTTGTCCAGGTGAGAGTAGGCCCTCTGCAGAAGGTAGATGATTGCATCATCCACCCCGATGTTGCGCTGGTATGCAAACTGCAGGGGGTCCAGTGATGTACACACCAGGGGTCTGAGGTGAGCAAGGACTAACCTTTCCAGGGTCTTCATGATGTGGGATGTTAGTGCTACAGGTCTGAAGTCATTCAGGACAGTTCAGGTGGTCTGCAGGAGGTGGTCTGTCAGGTGACAGAGGTGACAGGAGGCATCCTCACAAGCATATAGGAGGAGGCTCAGGTGACAGAGGTGGCAGAAGGAGGTGTTCTCACGAGCATACAGGAAGCTCAGGTGTCAAAGGAAGCAGCATGTAGCACAGGTGTCATGCAGGAGGATGCCATCATCCAATTGAAGTAGGTCTATAGAATAATAATAATTCACCCATCACAAAGTTAATCTCATACAGACTTTACTTTTTTAAGAGAATAAAGTTCTTGTAAAAGGTGCAGCGAGTGGGTATTAAGAAGCGCGGTTTGGTGGGTCATGTTTCGGAGGAAGCATGACTTGAACTTCGCCTCTCCCGAGCCCGTTGGGGAGATGCACAGATAAGACAAGATCATAATTGGATCGCAATTGGATATCACAAAATTCTGGAGAAAAAGGGGGTGAAAATGTGGTGTGTGACCAGTCACCCTGTAATATGAAGTCCATGAAACTCGTTGGAGCAAGTCTAAATGCTGTGGACCACACTGACGGGGCACACTGCATCACAGTTGAAGACCACAAAATACCCATCATCTTTGATGTTCCTCACTTGATAAAATCAGTGCGGAAAAACTTCAAGCGTCATGGGATGAAGTTAGATTCAAAGATGTTATAATTACAATTTAATGGAAGATATACATTTTTAACAATTAAAATGTACTAATGTCATTCCTTTTAACCAGATCGGAGATGATGAAATCCTTTGGGACTATCTGGTGTCGTTTTACAAGATGGACAAAAGGCACCCAATCAGGATGTCACAAAAGCTGACGGACAAACACATTAATCTGCCACCTGTCGTGACGTGACTTAAACATTAATCTAAGGACTGTTATCTCAAATTAACTAACTATGTTTATTTGTTAACCGATTAAATTAATCAAGTAACAATTAACTAATTACAATTTGGGGCACCACAGGAGCGGATCTCCCGAATTAAACTCTAAGGTCTCTACCTATCACATCGATAAACAGTCAATATATTAATGAAAACCTTGTATCATATCATCATTCTGAACGTCGTATCCTCCTTGCATCTGCAAAAACCTGAGCCTTACTTATGATTCAATACTACACAAATGTATTTAATTATTTATTTACTAGCTAACTAAATAATAACATAGGATAAACACACGCACACTGTACAGATTATTGACTGGAAACTTAATAAGATGGAAACAGGTCCCTAGCGGACTGACACAATATGGCGGCTTTTTACAAAAGAGATGGGGGGGGTGGTAGAAAGGGACAGAGACATAATACTTTGATACTTTCAGAAACTACACTCGCCTACAGTAATCAAATACACTACTGGTCAAACGTTTTAGAACACCTACTCATTAAAACGTTTTTCTTTATTCTTACTATTTTCTACAATGTAGAATAATAGTGAAGACATTGAAAACATGAAATAACACGTATGGAATCATGTAGTAAGCAAAAAAGTGTTAAACAAATCAAAAAATGTTTTATATTTGACATTTTTCAATTAGCCATCCTTTGCCTTGATGACAGCTTTGCACGCTCTTGGCATTCTCTCAACCTGCTTCACCTGGAATGCTTTTCCAACAGTTTTGAAGGAGTTCCCATATATGCTGAATTGGCTGATTTTTCTTCACTCTGCGGTCCGACTCTACCCAAACCATCTCAATTGGTTATTGAGATATCTCATGATATCTCTCCTGCTCCAGGCCTGTGGTCATAGCTCACCCCAAATTATTCTGGGGGTGCTGTACAACTCCCGCCAGATTATAGTAGCTCTCTACCTTTACTGTGTATTGTGGCGGCTGTTGTAATACAGTCTCTGGTTACTATTATATTAGTTCATTTGATTAATCAGTATATTGCAGAATAACTATTCAATATTTCTTTCTTCACATTCTAAGTTGAGAGAACACCGACATCACCATGATGCTGGGCATGCATGGCTGCTCCTCTTGAAGAGCAGATGTACATGTAGAAGCTGGCCATGACCCCGCCTGCCTAGGTGATGGCCGCCTGCCCAGGCCCTTTCTGACCCCTGCATTAACTGCGCTATCCTGCCTGTGAAGGTGAGGGAAGCGCGGCTAGCCAGAGTTGAGGGCCTGGTTTTCACAGATAATTTACCAGCGTCTGGCGTTGTTCACCAGGACCCACCCAGGGCTACCAAAAGTGTGAAGGCCCAAGAAACCAACAGTGCCCCCCCCTCCCTGTTCAGTGTGCAACCTTCACCAGCTTTTCTTATAGAGCTTCAGAGATTCTAAGCCGACCTGCGGGCTATCGCTATCTGCCAAATGCGACGCAAAACCATATGTCTAAGGTGGATGAATGCATAGCAGAGCTGATGCTCTCCCCAGATGAAGCCCTGAAGGATGATGACTGCTGCCCCAGATGCCACAGATGAGCTTCTGTTACAGGCCTACGACACAGTGGTCCGCATGGTCCGCAATACATTGACAGTGTTCCACATCAACCATCAAGGGGTAACGAGGTCTGTACGGTCCCTACAAGTGGCCCAACAACTGCTGACATGGGCCCTACCACATCTGGCCTCCCTACGAGCCATTAATCTCCCAGGCAAGGTGAACGTGGTGGCAGACGTCTAGATCTCTTATCGAGACTTCCCCCGCAAGTAGTGAAGATGATATGGCAGCGGTTTGGAACAGCACACGTCAAAGCAAACATCACACTGCTCCCTCTGGTTCTCTCTGGCAGAGTCCAAGAGCCCCCTGGGCATGGACGTCTTAGCCCACACATGGCCAGAGGGCCTACTGTATGCTTTCCCTCCGACCCCCTTGATCGTAACTTCCGTTTTCGCCCAAGTCCCGCGCCTCTGGCAACTTCTTTCTCAAAACTAACGATCCAAATAAAATTCTGCGCATGTGTTATTTTACACACACATTCAAGTTTCTCTCTTTACTCTATGCTTTACTCACCAATTTCATTGACATGATGATGTAACTAGCCTACGTCTCTGCTTCATTTTTCTGAACAGCTAAAATAAAAACTTTATGGCGATTAGAACGAACATCCCAAAAACATATACAGTACCAATCAAAAGTTTGGACACACCTACTCATTCAAGGGTTTTTTCTTAATTTTTATCATTTTCTACATCATGTAGTAACCAAAAAAGTGCTAAACAAATCAAAATATATTTGAGATTCTTCAAAGTAGCCACCCTTTGCCTTGATGACAGTTTTGCACACTCTTGGCATTCTCTCAACCAACTTCATGAGGTAGTCACCTGGAATGCATTTCAATTAACAGGTGTGCCTTGTTAAAAGTTAATTTGTGGAATTTCTTTCCTTCTTAATGCGTTTGAGCCAATCAGTTGTGTTGTGACAAGGTAGGGGTGGTAAACAGGAGATAGCCCTATTTGGTAAAAGACCAAGTCCATATTATGGCAAGAACAGCTCAAATAAGCAAAGAGAAACAACAGTCCATCATTACTTTAAGACATGAAGCTCAGTCAATCCGGAAAATTTCAAGTACTTTTAAAGTTTCTTCAAGCGCAGTCGCAAAAACCATCAAGCACTATGATGAAACTGGCTCTAATGAGGACTGCCACAGGAAAGGAAGAGCCAGAGTTTCCTCTGCTGCAGAGGATAAGTTGATAAGGCTATACCGGCTTGTACTTGTGAGGTCACTACATAACAAGATGGACGTGAGGTCACTACATAACAAGATGGACAAGCTCGTGGGACTTGTCCGTGGACAAAGGGTCTATCGAGAAACGAGCCTAATGCTTTTCAAGGAGACTTGGCTGAACGATAACATCCCCATAGAGAAGTCACTATCGACGGTTTCCAGACCATCAGAGCGGACAGGGATCGCGTCTCTTCCGGTAAGAGCAAGGGTGGTGGGCTGGCTTTATTAGTTAACAACAGATGGTGTAATCCGAAACATATTATTCTTAAGGAACAGTTTTGTAGCCCGGACATTGAACTGTTAGCCGTTAGCCTGAGACCCTACTATTTGCCGAGGGAATTCACGGCTGCCATTGCTGTTATTGTTTACATCCCGCCCTCTGCTGACGCAAACACAGCGTGTGACGTCATCCACTCTGTTATCGCGAGGTTACAGACAGCGCATCCCAGTGCTTTCTTTGCCATTTCGGGGGATTTTAACCATGCATCTCTCTCTTCAACGCTGCCCACGTTCAAACAGTTTGTGAAGTGCCCAACCAGGAATAATAAAACTGGACATGTTATATGCTAATGTGAAGGACGCATACAACTCCACTGCACTCCCTCCCCTCGGTAGATCGGATCACAACCTTGTCCACCTCACCCCACTCTACAAGCCTTTGGTCCAACAGCAGCCTACGACCACCAGGACCATTAGGAGATGGTCCCCGGAGGCGAATGAGGCCCTACAGGACTGCTTTGAAACAACAGACTGGGATGTGCTCTGTGAGGCTCATGGGGAGGACATTGATGGACTTACTGACTGCATAACAGACTATATTAATTTTTGTGTAGACAACACTGTACCCACCAGGAAGGTACGCTGTTTCCCAAACAATAAACCCTGGGTCACCAGCGACCTGAAGGCCCTGCTGAATGAGAAGAAGAGGGCCTTCAAGGAGAGGGACAAGGACAAGGACAAATTGAAATGCGTCCAGAGGGAGCTGAAGTTGCGGATTGCTGAGGGGAAGAGAGTGTATAAGGAGAAGATGGAGGACAAACTGAGGCAGAGCCAGGTGAGAGAGGTATGGAAGGGTATAAGAAATATCACTGGCTTCAAAAAGTCAAACAGTGGGCAGACGGAGGGGACCCAGGACAGAGCCAATGAGCTGAACCAATTTTTTAACAGGTTTGATACTGGCCCTGTACACCTCCCTTCCAGCTCCCCAGACCACACACCCTCACGGCTGTCCCACCCCCACTTTGCTCACAACACCCCTGCTGAGACAATCAGTGACCCCACCTCCGCCCCTGCTCCCCCTGGACTGATCCTCAACACCCCTCTTCCCCCACCCCCCCACCTGGGCTGGCTTTCACCACCAACCAAGTGAAGAGAGAGCTGGAGAGACTACATCAGTGGAAAGCGGCGGGCCCTGATGGCATCAGCCCAAGGGTGCTTAGGGCCTGTGCTGACCAACTGTGTGGAATACTCCAGCGCCTCTTCAACCTTAGCCTGAGCCTAGAAAGGGTCCCTGTGCTGTGGAAAACATCCTGCCTCGTCCCAGTGCCCAAGAAGGCACACCCCACTGTCCTAACTCTATGTTTGTGTTAATCCCCAATTAGTGGCAGCTGCCTGTAGTTGTCTCTAATTGGGGATTCTATTTATGTTCAAGCAGTGCCGTTTGTTGTGTGTGATTGGGTGTTGCTTTGACGCGCTCACGGCTGAGCAGTGTGCCCTGTGTTTATTGTTTTGTTTTGTTCTGTTCTGTTCTGCTATGCCATAGTTTAGTCCGCAGTCGACAACGGTGTAATCCTGCTTTCTTGTTTTGTTGCCGAGTTTCGTTCTGAATAAACACGATGTCGAACACCACTCGCTCTTCACCTCGTTCCGTACACCCACACCTTGACAGGTGTGTCCAAACTTTTGACTGGTACTGTATATAACATCAAAGTCACCTTTTTCAATATAAAAAACAACAACATTTCTGTTAAAGTTATATCATTTGACAGTTAAAATAAGGTGAACTTAAAGGTAATGATCAGTTCATCATTTTTCAAATTCACACAAATGGTTCTCAGAACATTAAACATCCCCTCAGTTGTGGACATTTCTATAGAAATTGTTGACGTCGCATTATTAATGGGATGATCACAAAGGTAGTCCTTGATATTCCGTTGATTGTGAATCATAACACTTCTCATCATGTGATTCTGTTGACTCCTATTGGGAATATAATACCAAGTTCTAAGGTGTTCAATCCAACAACAACAGCCATGATTCAAAGCTACTGTATGACGGCTCATGTCAGGTTATGAGTCAGCTGCCATTGTCCCCATTCTGTGATCCAATACTGCACTGTCCTCCCTGATTTACACTAGGGAGTGTTCTAAGATGTTTTATTGCCAAGTCTGGCCTATAAATCATCCATCAGCATTAAGCCTTAAGTGCTTTGTCCATAGCTGTCTATTAACCAGTTCTGCTGCAAATATGGATTTCCTTTAAAGAGGAGCACAATGACATACTGGGATCATGAATCTCTGATGTGATCATTCACCAACCATTAAATCTAGTTCCCTATAATGAAAGGGCTTTGGAGCAGCTGTGTGATATATTCAGCTCAGACATGTACCCTATATTATCCCATGGGTCAGGCCGCGAGGATGCCAGACTTGGAAGCTTGGACTGGTGAAGATTAGCTGAAGGCGCACGAGGCAATTGTGCAGAATTTATCACTCCACTCACCCCTCGTTTGTGCAAAATAAGCACTAAACAGGCAAGTCTTCCTCAAAAGAGTGTGGCTGGCTGTGAGAAGAGTGTGTGATTACTTTACTTTGATGGTGTTTACCGTGGGTGGTAATTTGAAGCAGAGCCTACGTATTTGAGCTGTGTAATTCTGCATATCCAGATTTGCCAGGCTTATGAGATACAGCAGAGCTTTACTAAATCGGCTAAATAAGAGCTTCCTAGGTTTTTCTTGAGAAGCATATGAATTATGTTTTCTGCATAAGTAAAATTAATGCTCAAAGAGAAACAGACCTTCATAAATACAACCTGTGTTTTGAAAATCAAACATTGAGTGTCGACAGAGACAATGAGATAAGCTTGCCTCAAGCTATCACATTTGTAAAAAATGACACTTGCAAGAGCATGAAATTGTCTCTCAGAAGGGCACCTTCCAAATCCATATCTCCAATTCACAGTCATTACAGATGAAAAGACTGCCAGCCTGGTCTCATAGACTAGACGTAACATAGTAAATCAAATTTGACACACTCAAAATTATTTTATTGTGTTACGTTTGGTATGGTTACATAAGACAGATGGTTACTTAAGGCAAAAATGAAAGTAGGGTGGTTGGTCGGGCGTTTAGCACCCAAAGGTTGTGAGTTCAAATCTCATCACGGGCAACTTCAGCATTTTAGCCAATAAGTTACTTTTGAACTACTTACAACTTTTTAGCTACTTTGTAGCTCAGTCGGTAGAGCATGACACATGAAATGCCAAGGTTGTGGGTTCAATTCCCATGGGGTACCAGTATGCACTCACTACTGTAAATGACTAAAATGTCATGTAAAAAATGTAACTATTTAGCATGTTTGCTAAACCTTTGATTTTAACCATGCATCTCTCTCTTCAACGCTGCCCACATTCAAACAGTTTGTGAAGTGCCCAACTAGGAATAATGAAACTCTGGACATGTTATATGCTAATGTGAAGGATGCATACAACTCCACTGCACTCCATCCCCTAGGTAGATCGGGCCCTGATGGCATCAGCTCAAGGGTGCTTAGGGTCTGTGCTGACCAACTGTGTGGAATACTCCAGTGCCCCTTCAACCTTAGCCTGAGCCTGGAAAGGGTCCCTGTGCTGTGGAAAACATCCTGCCTGGTCCCAGTGCCCAAGAAGGCGCACCCCACTGTCCTGAATGACTTCAGACCTATAGCGCTAACATCCCACATCATGAAGACCCTGGAAAGGTTTGTCCTCGCTCACCTCAGATCCCTGGTGTGTACATCACTGGACCCCCTGCAGTTCGCATACCAGCACAACATTGGGGTGGATGATGCAATCATCTAGCTTCTGCAGAGGGCCTATTCTCACCTGGACAACGCAGGTTGCACTGTGAGGGTTATGTTTTTTGACTTCTCCAGCACCATTCAGCCCCTGCTACTGGGTGAGAAGATGAGGAGGATGAAAGTGGAAGCACCCTTAGTCTCCTGGGTTACGGACTACCTGACCGGTAGAACACAATTTGTGCGGCTACAGAGCTGTGTGTCAGAATGGGCAGTGAGCAACACAGGGGCCCCCCAGGGAACAGTCCTGTCCCCCTTCCTGTTCACCCTCTACACCACGACTACAGATATAACTCTGAAACATGCCACCTACAGAAGTTCTTGGATGGCTCCGCAATTGTAGGGTGCATCAGGGGTGGGCAGGAGGAGGAGTACAGGAGCACAATCAATGACTTTGTGGTGTGGTGTGAGCAGAACCACCTTCAGCTCAACATCAGCAAAACAAAGGAGATGGTGGTGGACTTCAGGAGAACCAAGGCCCAACCGACTGCAGTCCCTATACAGGAGATGGATGTGGAAATGGTTGGGTAATACAAGTTCCTGGGAGTCCATATAGACAACAGACTGGAATGGGCTGGTAACACCGGGGCTATGTACAAAAAGGGCCAGGTCCTTCAACGTGTGCAGTAAACTACTGCATACTTTCTACCAGTCTGCGGTGGCCAGTGACATCTTTTTTGCAGTGGTGCGCTGGGGCGCCAACATAACGGCCAGTGATGCTTCCCGGGTAAATAAGCTGATCAGGAAGGCTAGCTCTGTTCTGGGAATTAACCTTGACACTCTAGAGGAGGTGGTGGAGAGAAGGATCCTGGCCAAACTGCTGGCCATCGTGGACAACGTCACCCACCCTCTGCATACCATAGTTATGACGCAGATGGGCACCTTCAGTCACAGACTGATCCCATCATGGTGTGCCAGAGAGTGCTACAGGAGGTCCTTCCTGCCAACGGCTATTAGACTATTTAATGCCATGCCGTCAGCAACATAGACCTAGAACTGTTGGGGTGTTAGGACCTAGTTTAACAATTAGGCATCCATCCATCGGTGAGTAACTCACTCATTCACTCAGCACAGGACTGTATGTACATAATCATGTACAGTTGTTATATCATATCACATGCAATATTGTAAGTAATTCTTGGACTGAATTTACGTTGTCATTCACTCAGGACTGTATACTAGTATCCTGCCAGTAGTATCTTTTTTGATTGTATTTAGTATATCTGTCAGACTCTGACCATGGTTAAATAGAGGAGCCAAAGTCTTCTCTATGGCCAGAGCCTGACAATATCGAATGTGCAATATGTGCATTTATCTGTAATTAACCCTGTTCTAAGGACTGTATTTTAAGGAATTAGTATTATTACCCTAAATTATATAATACGCACATTTAGCTATTTAAGTGTACATATTCAGTCATTCACTCATACTATGCAATGCGTTTCTATAGCTTTTTGCACCCCAGACTTCGTCTATTTTTATACTTTTTATACGGTGATCAATTATCTATCTATCTATCTATCTATCTATCTATCTATCTATCTATCTATCTATCTATCTATCTATCTATCTATCTATCTATCTATCTAACTTTAACCCTACCCTTAACCCCTAGCCTAGCTAATGTTAGCCAGCTAGCTAACGTTAGCCACCTAGCTAGAATTCTTACCATATCATACGTTTTGCATATTCATAGCATATTGTATGTTTAGCAAATTCGTAGCATGTAATACGAATTGTAATTCGTAACATACTGTATCATAATGGGTGATGAATATCCACAAATAAATACATACCATACGAAACGTAACATATCATACTAAATGGAGTGTTTCGGATTTACATGCAGAATAATACAAAATGCTCTGAGACCAGGTTGACTTCAGATGTGCTTTTATAGGAAAAGAGACCCATCTAGCGTACATCTACAATTCTGTTTTTATGATAGAAGATATTAAGTTTTGGTTTCACTTGTAAGCAACAGATTGAGGGCATTGATGTTTACATTAGGCCTGCATTAAATGTATTGTTTATATATCAACACTGGGCTAGTGCTAATACTGGGCTAGTGCTAATAATATTACTTATACACATATAAGTGTTACATTTTCAAGAATGTCTGAATAATGGGGATAAAATACTAACATCCACTCAGCTCCTCTTTTCTTAATCCTGACTAAAAGGTGAGAGTAAGACCATCCAGTGTAAACAGTAAAACACAGACAGTGTTAATACTTCCTTAATTTCAGTTCCTCTTTTCAAAAGCTTTCGTCACAAAAGAGTGTGGTTCGCTTGTGTTATACCTCGCAATGAACAAACATTATGCTTCTGGTAGTATGTTCCATGTTTTTTTTATACTGTGTAGAATATTTTGTTGGCCTACATATTTTTTTTTTTTAAATGAAAACAACAATCAAGCATCGCTTTTGTGCACAATCAGTGCTGTATGACTTAAAACTATACTTGAGTCACTGGCCTTCTGATATAATGGTTGTGAACTCTTGTTTGAACACACACCGATTTTGATAGTCTCACTAAAAACAGTAACTGCACCTTCTATTCTTTGCCAAACATGACAAGATATTTCATAACCAACATGATTTCAAATTATTTTTCAAAATGGTCACAAGACCACAAGCATAAATCTCCAATGTGTACATTTTTTGGGGGTACTTTTACCCCTTTTCCATGATATCCAATTGGTAGTTACAGTCTTGTCCCATTGCTGCAACTCCCCTATGGACTCTGGAGAGGCGAAGGACAAAACACAACCTTGCCAAGCCACACTGCTTCTTGACTGTAGTGACACCTCATGCACTGTGATGCAGTGCCTTAGACTGCTGTGCCACTCGGGAGGCCTTCCAATGTGTACAAATTTGGCACCAGAATTCTGTATTCAACAGCTTAAAAAACAAATACATTGTTAACATTTTAGAATAAAAGTGAAGACATCAAAACTATGACAAAACACATATGGAATCATGTTGTAACCAAAAAAGTGTTAAACAAATATATTATATTTCAAATCAGATTATCTGGGCTGGAATCTGAGGCTGGTAACTCTAATGAATTTATCCTCTGCAGCAGAGGTATTTCTGGGTCTTCCATTCCTGTGGCAGTCCTCATTAAGCTGGTTGAGAGAATGCCACAAGTGTGTAAGCTGTCATCAAGGCAAAGGGTGGCTACTTTGAAGAATCTCAAATATAAAATATATTTTGATTTATTTAACACTATTTTGGTTACTACATGATTCCATATGTGTTATGTCATAGTTTTGATGTCTTCACTTTTATTCTACAATGTAAAAAATAGTGCAAATAAAGAAAAATCATGGGGGTATATAGATATTGGGGCTAATTGTCTGTTAATTGTATTATAGACAAATCAAAGCATGTTCCCATCAGTCACAACTGTGACCAAGAATAAAACATAAATATCTATTTTTTTACATACTTTTCAATACAAATTTAAAAAAGCAATATGGATTACAAGTTAGGGATACTAATGGCATAAGATTTGCATAGTGGCATGCCTGAAAAAAGTGTGGTGAACAAATGGGTTTATGGTGATTGCATGACATCAAAGTGTCAAATATTTGAGGAAAAAACGAATGTATCCTTAATTTGCATAGACAGGTCAGTCCAACGATTTCTCTGAAAAGCATTGTCTTCATAGTCAGAGGGAAGTACATATTGTACATAATGTACTCTGCAGGTTGAGAACAGTAAGCTTTAGTGTGTTTTAAAACAACATGGTTAGAGACCATTACAACCATACTCCTTCCTGGTTGTTAGTCATCATGAGGTAAAGTGACATTGCATGTGCCTTCATATAAACTTTGTATTAAGTTGTACACAAAAAAATCTATATGGCAATATATAAATCATAATAAGGTAGCAGAAAAGTATGGATAAAAAGGAACAAAGTAAATCTTCCTCAAAAATATGTTAATTAAATCACAGTGCTAAAGCAGTTACAAAGCGTTTCAGATTAGTTAAAAAGATTTCCTTCATTTGATTTGGCAACTTTTCCACTTACAGTGAACATAAACAAATTGCCATTATGAATAGCTATACCACTCTGTAATAGTAAAACCCAGTATAATTGTCCAATAGGTTACTCTTCCATGTTGATCACTAGGCTCCAGTTGTTCTGTAGTTTAATCAAATCACTCTCACCCTCACTCTCCTCTGACTGCCTCACTACAACAGAGGGTAAGATCGCCACCTGCTCTAACTCCATGTTCATCTCTTCCTCCACCTCCACATCTGGAATAGGCTTGGAGAGCAGAGGGATCTGGAGGATCCCTGTTGTAGGGCTCCAGTCAACACAGTTACAACCAGATCCATCCTCTTCCTCAGACTCCTGTGGAAACAGCACATGCCTCTGGGTTCTGTACAGGTTGACCTGGGCTAGCCGCAGGGGCTGAGTATCCCTCCTGTTAGACTGTGTCTGGTACTCTGTTGTCACCACCTGCTGCTCCAGTGCTGCCCTCACAAAATTGTAGTCCGTGGGGTAACTTTGGGGCTGCTCAGACTTGTCTTCCCAAAGGTCCACCTTAGGGGTCTCTCTGACTGAGATGTGCTGCGGTGCGTAGGGACCCACCCGATCAGGCTCTTTGTAACTCGTGCTCTCCGCCCCCATCTTTATGCCAGATATCAGTGGAATTCTAAAGAGCCCTGTCTCCACAGGCCCCAGTGAACATGGTGCAGATCTCTGTGCTATGAATGGGTTGACCTGGCTGTGACGCAGCGGCAGGGTTTCCTCACTCTCAGATGCCTCACTTTCTCTCACTTCCAGGATCTTTGGGGCCGCTCCAACGAAGCCGTAGTCTAGGGGCTCTGGTTGTGCCTCCCTGAACTCATCTTCCCATGACCCCTCCTGAAAGTCCTCTTTGCCAGGGGCTTTCTGGGCAGCGTAGGGTAGTATGGGCTCCCCCTCTGACTGGTGGATGAGGGCAGGGATAGTGTTGGGCTTTATGGCCATCATCTCCATGGGCTTGGCCACATTGACCAGTACCACGTTCACTGTCACAGCGCGCTCAGGACAGAAGGTCTGTGGTGGGTTCTGAATGTCCGATATTTCCTGAAAAAGGTGGACATGCATCTTTAATAAACTGCACTTCGTAGCCATTGTTGAAGGCTTCTATAAGTCAAATATAATTATTACCAGGAAAGGGGGACGTTTCTGTTTATTACCACAGACAAAGTGGTAGACAAGGCATCCGACCAGGATCAGCACGAAGAGGCAGATGACTGATGGGACAACGGCTCCCAGCAACAGTAGCAGCTGGCCGTAAAAGGGATCTGTAAAGACAGAGTGGTAAGTAGAGATAAAATCTATAGAGTACACAACCATCATAGGAAGGGGAAAGCCCATAGGATACTGCTGAGAAGACAAACACACTCACTCACTAGCATAAGCACATACAGAAACACACACACACACCCCTTGAAACTGCACCATAATTCCTTCTCTAACAGGAAAAGAAAATACACCCTGGGAAAACACCTGAAGTTGTCTCCTTCCTCAAGTCTTGTGCTGTACCAAAACCGGTTGAGTAGACTTATTCTGACAGACATACAGTAAATGCATGCAATAGAAAAGAACACTGCACACTAGGTCATTAGAGCAAGATTAAATCAAGTATTGTCTTACCCTTTGGGGTTGTTAGGCACTGCCATTCAGATGGATGGCAAGCTAAAAGAAGTGATAGGAACTGGGCCTTAGCAGAGAAACAATACTGGGTTTCATAGGCAAGCAGCCTATATTCAAAGGATCTGTCTTCCACAGTGAAGTGTTGCTGAAAGACAAAATGTATACAGAAAGTTAAAATACACAATATAGAACTAACACTCATAATTAATCTGCATTATAACATAATTACCCTGATACAAAAAATATATAATTGTTGATTATAATCTGATTAAAGTCGCTGCAGACAGTCCTACATTTTATGTTGTTTTATTCTTTACACAGAGTTACAGTAGCCTAAGTAACACCAACCGTTTTGTTGCTTCTGTTGTCGTACACAGACAGGTTGTATGTCATCTGAGGGTAGAATTTAATCAAAGAGTAATCTTTTGTAATGTTCCCAGTCTTCCATCTCATTGGACCCTTCAGCTTAACGGTAACACTATGCTCCTTCTCCACAAGTTTTACAAGTGGAGGTCCAAAGGTTGCTGTTGGAGAAAAGTATAGAAATGTCCTATCATATGTGGCCTGACATGTTCTCTGATTTTATCTTGAAGTGTTTCACTTTGGCTCCTCTTTCATAGATAAGGAAAATGATCTTTGAACATACAAGTACTTGGGAGTAGTGGCTAGACGGTACACTGTCTTTCTCTCAGCACATATAAAAGCTGCAGGCTAAAGTTAAATCTAGACTTGGTTTCCTCTATTGTAATCGCTCCTCTTTCATCCCAGCTGCCAAACTAACCATGATTCAGATTACCATCCTACCCATGCTAGATTACGGAGACATAATAGATAATAGATCGGCAGGTAAGGGTGTTCTCGAGCGGCTAGATGTTCTTTACCATTTGGCCATCAGATTTGACACCAATGCTCCTTATAGGACACATCACTGCACTCTATACTCATCTGTAAACTGGGCATCCCTGTATACCCGTTGCAAGACCCACTGGTTGATGCTTAGTTATAAAACCCTGTTAGGCCTCACTCCCCCATATCTGAGATATCTATTGCAGCCCTCATCCTCCACATACAACACTCGTTCTACCAGTCACATTCTGTTTTTTTCACATTTATTTAACCAGGTAGGCCAGTTGAGAACAAGTTCTCATTTACAACTGCGACCTGGCCAAGACAAAGCAAAGCAATGCGACAAAAAACAACACAGAGTTACACATGAGAATAAACAAACGTACAGTCAATAACACAATAGAGAATCTATATACAGTGTGCAAATGTAGTGCAAAATGCTAGGAAGGTAGAACAATAAATAGGCCATAGTGGCGAGATGATTTACAAATTAGAATTAACACTGGAGTGATAGATGTACAAATGATGATGTGCAAATAGAGATACTGGAGTGCAAAATGAGCTAAAATAATAAATATGGGGATGAGGTAGAAGGGTGGGATATTTACAGAAGGGCTATATACAGGTGCAGTGTTCGATAAGCAGCTCTGACAGCTGATGCTTAAAGTTAGTGAGGGAGATGGGAACCTCTAGCTTCAAGGATTTTCGAAGTTCGTTCCAGTCGTTTTCAGCAGAGAACTGGAAGGAATTGTGGCCAAAGGAGGTGTTGGCTTTGGGGGTGACCAGTGAAATATACCTGCTGGAGCGCATGCTACGGGTGGGTGTTGCTATGGTGACCAGCGAGCTGAGATAAGGCGGGGATTTACCTAATAAAGACTTATAGATGACCTGGAGCCAGTGGGTTTGGCGACGAATATGTAGTGAGGGCCAGCCAACGAGAGAATACAGGTCGCAGTGGTGGGTAGTATATGGGGCTTTGGTAACAAAACGAATGGCACTGTGATAGACTACATCCAAATTGCTGAGTTGAGTGTTGGAGGCTATTTTGTAAATGACTGTCACTGTTAAAGGTCCCCAAAGCACACACATCCCTGGGTCTCTTTTGGTATGTGTGTATGGTCTTATATTTATTTATAATTTTTTTATCCCAGCCCCCGTCCCCGCAGGTCTTTTGCCTTTTGGTAGGCCGTCCTTGTAAATAAGAATTTGTTCTTAACTGACTTGCCTAGTTAAATAAAGGTTAAATAAAAAAAATAAAAAAAATAAAAACAGGATCTCAACTTACTGTCAACTTTAGGTTCAAAACTCTTTTCTGTGAGTGTCCATTTGGAGGATCTGATTTTTCCCACAGCCTTGACTCTGGCAAAGTAGCCTTCATCCAGGTCAGTTGTCTCATTGGATAGATCACACCAGGTCTGAGGGATGTCTCTGCACTGCTTCTTCACCCTCCAGCGCACCTGTCTCGCTCCACCATCCACCCGGTCACCATAGCTAGGAGACAACAATTGAACACATAATGAGATGTATCCTTAAATCCATGGATCATGGCCATATATTTAGTAGTTAAGTAGTTAATGGAAAGCTCAGTCTCTCGTGATAAAACAGAGTAGCTGATTTGGTTCTGGGTGCCGAGATCATGATAAAGTCTAAAGTATTCTCACATTGCATACTCCACTGTGTAGTGTGTGTCATTTGGTGTGTCTTTCCCAGGATGCCACTTTACAATGTTCCTCAGATTCATGGAGTTGAAGTGAACTCCTTCGGGACGTGCTACAGAGGACCCGTGTGAGACCACTAGGAAAGGAGAAAGCAGAAAGCAGATGATCAAATGCCAAGGGCATTTCAATCACTCCTTAAACAGTAAAGAGTTCAACAATTATACAATACAATAATATTATAGAGAAATTAAGAGAGAATTAGACCCTTCTTCTTTTTGTCTCAAAGTTATAGTTGGAGACTGAAAAGAAACATTACAGTTGGAGACTGAAAAGAAACATTATATAGAACAGGATGTTGAGAGATAAAAGATATCATGAACCCTCAAAAAGACACCTTTCTTTCCCCCTGTCTGCACGAGACCACATTGTTGTTTCCTGTGTGTTTCAGAATATCACACGATCACGTCATTCAAGGACACCTCAAGATTGGATAGAGGAAAATGAACCCTATTCACTACATGTAATTGAGTGCTGTTTGTTTTTCTGTATGCATGCCAACAACCTTTTGAAATAGTTGTGATCAATGCCTTGAGTATCAACTTATCATGAAATGTAACACATTTCTCTACAATTTCAACTCATTATCTACAGGTGAAGTCGGAAGTTTACATACACCTTTAAACTCAGTTTTTCACAATTCCTGACATGTAATTCTAGTAAAAATTCCCTGTCTTAGGTCAGTTAGGATCACCACTTTATTTAAAAAATGTGAAATGTCAGAATAATAATAAAGATAATTATTTATTTCAGCTTTTATTTCTTTCATCACATTCCCAGAAGGTCAAAAGTTTACATACACTCAATTAGTATTTGGTAGCATTGTCTTTACATTTTTTTAAAACTTGGATCAAACGTTTCGGGTAGCCTTCCACAAGCTTCCCACAATAAGTTGGGTGAATTTTGTCCCATTCCTCCTGAAAGAACTGGTGTAACTGAATCAGCTTTGTAGGCCTCCTTGCTTTTTCAGTTCTGTGTTCTTCGGCTTGCAAGGCTCCCCCATTTTCCTCCAAACATAACAATGGTCATTATGGCCACACAGTTCTATTTTTGTTTCATCAGACCAGAGGATATTTCTCCAAAAAGTACAATCTTTGTCCCCATGTGCAGTTGCAAACCATAGTCTGGCTTTTTTGGCGGTTTTGGAGCAGTGGCTTCTTCCTTGCTGAGCGGCCTTTCAGGTTATGTCGATATAGGACTCGTTTTGCTGTGGATATAGATACTTTTGTACCTGTTTCCTCCAGCATCTTCACATGGTCCTTTGCTGTTGTTCTGGGATTGATTTGTACTTTTCGCATCAAAGTACATTAATCTCTAGGAGACAGAACACGTCTCCTTTCTGAGCGGTATGACGACTGCGTGTACAGATGAACGTGGTACCTTCAGGTGTTTGGAAATTGCTCCCAAGGACGAACCAGACCTTGGCTGATTTCTTTTGATTTTCCCATGATGTTGAGCAAAGAGGCACTGAGTTTGAAGGTAGACCTTGAAATACATCCACAGATACACCTCCAATTGACTCAAATTATGTCAATTAGCCTATCAGAAGCTTCTAAAGCCATGATATAATTTCAGGAATTTTCCAAGCTGTTTAAAGGCACAGTCAACTTAGTCTATGTAAACTTCTGACCTACTGGAATTGTGATATAGTGAATTATAAGTGAAATAATCTGTCTGTAAACAATTGTTGGAAGAATTAGTTTTAATGACTTCAACCTAAGGGTATGTAAACTTCCGACTTCAACTGTACATATTTTATTTATTTATTTCACCTTTATTTAACTAGACAAGTCAGTTAAGAACCAATTCTTATTTACAATGACGGCCTACCAAAAGGCAAAAGGCCTCCTGCGGCTGGGATTAAAAATAAAAATAATTGATATAAAAATATAGGACAAAACACACATCACGACAAGACTACTGGGTAGGCTGATGGAAAATACAGTCAGAGTGAGGTTCCACATCAAGCACGAGTAACGTGAGTGAAAACAAAAGTAAACCTGAGTAAATGCCACCCACATAATGTTAAACATGCTTAAAATGACTTTTTAAGGGGGAAAGGGGGATCAAATTGAACAATGACAGCTGAACTATTAATGTAGCTTGACTAATACATTGTAGTTGCAAAATATTGAGTATACTGTCTATAGGGCATAAAAGCAAGCCAATGGTGCAAAATGTGTTCTCAAAACCTTTGCCAGGTGATATGTGATAAATTAGACTGCACAACAGTAGTAAACATTAAAATTGAGTATGAGCTGCCAATGAAAATGAAGCCTACCTGCGGTCCATAGAGAAATAATGTAGAGATATTTGACCATTATTTGCCGTAGAATTGTTGCTAAATAGTTTAGAACATTGTAATAACAAAAGTTTTGACACCTTTAAAATGAGAATTGAGCTCGTGGAGATTTCAAACGATGGGCTATACTAAATTATTCATTTCGAGGATCCCGTTCAGTGTCTTCCATATCGCTTCCACATTGTTCACGCAGAGTGGTATTCTTGTGTGCTTTACCTTACCTTGGCCAGGTCGCCTAGTCAAGTGAAATGGGCGGAGTTATTTACTGTAAGAAATTAGGAATTCGGGTAACATTTTTATTTTTATTTTTGATTTAACCTTTATTTTACTAGGCAAGTCAGTTAACAACAAATTATTATTTACAATGACGGCCCTATGGGGCTCCCAATCACGGCTGGATATGATACAGCCTGAAACTATCGCCTGTGTACATGGGGAATTAAACTAGGCCTATACATTATAAAGTGATATGAAAAACACTTTTCTGGTAGGGAATTGTGTAAACTATTGTAATAACGTGTACATATTTGTTTTTTTGGGTCACCATTACATAGCACAACATTCTTGAGATGACAGTGCAGTGATTCATGTACTTGTATAGGCCACTTTGCAAATATTTCCCTGTTTGAAGACTTGTTTGACTGGTGTGAATATTTTATATAATTGTCATAGATCACCACCTTGTGGCATAAATGGTAACTCTCGATTTCAGGTTCTTGATGACGTTGATGTTTTACGTTATGATTGTGCATAAGTACGTTGACTTAATTTAAACTGGTTTAGACATATTACATGTAGCAGTCTGATTAATAATTTCATTTGAGATATGCCACATACCATTGAAAACGTAGATCGTATTTGTTTTATTAAATGAAATGGCACAACAGACGTGAAACAATGTACTCTTTTGACTGTGCCATATCGGTTTGTTTTTAAGGCTGCACCAACTTCCGGTTAATACACGTTAGCCTCATAGCTGTAGGATCCATCCATACTCATTGAATGAAGCAAAGTGCCTATGCGATTTCTGGGATGAATTGGTAAATTGTAGTGATCATCGTTGAAGCATGGCGATTTCAATGGAAACCCAGCTCCAGAGTATATTCGAAGATGTAGTGGTATGTACATTCTGTATCAGACAGCTTACTTTAGCTAGCCAGCTAACGTGAGCCACTTACCTTTTCTTAGCAGCTATATCTTTTGTTTGCAGCTAACGTTACTAGATGAGCTAGTTTTTTTGCTAATTCATTTATGGCCCAATACTTTTTGGTTAACCACATTTTACAACAATCTCGGCATGCATTCTACTTAGCTAATATTTGCTGCCTCATATTGATCAGGTTAATGATACATGTCAATAGGAAACCCGGTAGGTAACTTTGTACTAAATTAGCCTTATAATGGCTAACGTTAACTATATAAAGTTAGCCTGTGAAAGCAGGGGTGTAATAATTATGCGGATTCTGTTGCAAAACGTTTGCAACAGAAACCGTTTACGCCAAACCGAAAACGCAAACGAGATTGGACAAATTCAGAGAGGTCCCTCCCCATTTCGTTCCATTGCTCTGTATGCTTTCGTTTGGTTCTTAAACGGCAAACGGTTTCCGCAATGTCGAATACACCCTTAGATCGTACACCTTTTGCCAGGTTACTAACCCTAAATGTGCTAGCTAGCTAGTTTGTCGAGTGTAACATTATAATCATTACTCCATTGATTGTCTATTCACTGAATACTTCATTTTATTTTTCAGAAAACAGAAGTTATTGAGGAAGCCTTTGCAGGGTAAGACTGCTCAAGCAGACTTGTTTTATGAAGACATAGCTAGGCCAGATGTGCACTGTCTACATCCCAGTTAAAGATGAAGTGCAGTATAAAAATCACTATTCGGTGTCATACAATTTGTTATACTACTTGTGGAGTAGTTATGTTTTTATAGTTGTCTTTAATGCCTTCTCTTCTTTCTTCAGAATGTTTATGGACACACCTGAGGATGAGAGAACGAAACTTATCAGTTGTCTAGGTGCCTTTCGTCAGTATTGGAGCACTCTTCCTCCGGTGAGAGAGATGCCCAAGATTTGACAGATGCAGCATCTATCATTCAAACCCTATACGTTGTACTTGTTTCTGTAATACTTCAGTAGTAACGAGACAGTTTGCTACTTTTTTCAGGATTCTCATGACCAGTGTGTGCAGTGGATTGTCCGATTCATTCATGGCCAGCACAGTCCCAAACGGATCTCTTTTCTCTACGACTGCCTCGCCATGGCAGTGGAAACCAGTCTGTTACCTCCCAGGCAAGAATGTGTTTTCCTCTGTGAGAAAATGACTAGTGTTGTGAATTATGCTGTGGACAGAAGAATTAAATGTAATGTTTTATCAGGATGGTGTGTCAGGCTCTCATAAGTTCAGATAACCTGGAGTGGGAGCGGACACAGTTATGGGCCTTGACTTTTCGACTCATACGGAAAATCATTGGTGGTGTGGATTACAAGGTAAGAAACAATGTGCTTGATCTCAATCAATGTGACTAGAGATCGTGGGATAGCATTCATCATAGAGGAAGGGAAGGCGTATACAACAGTGTAAATAGTTGCATTACATATATATTATAGGATATTATCTACTGTTGTAATAACATGAATGATGTGCTTCATTGTGTTACATCACAGGGAGTTAGAGATCTACTGAAGGCTCTGCTGGATAAGATTCAGACCATCCCCAACACCGTTAGCTCAGCAGTGGTCCAGCAGCTGCTAGCTGCACGAGAGGTACGCCTCCTTTCCAGCCATAGGCTTTTTCACAAGAGTTTGGGCATTTCACGTTCAATTAACCTGCTGAGATGATTGTATATCTCCTCGCAGGTGGTGGAGTACATCCTCGACAGGAACGCGTGCCTCCTGCCTGCCTACTTTGCCATCACAGAGATCAGAAAACTCTATCCCGAGGGGATGTTGTCACACTGGGTATGTTTTTAACCAGGTTATATTTGTGTGGATGATATATTGGTTTGAACTGAGATGCATTGCATCTGAACTGGTCAGTCTTTCACCCTTTTCCTCTTTTATTCTAGCTTCTGGGCAGTCTCATGTCAGATTTTGTTGACAGTTTCCGGCCCACTGCAAGAATTAACTCCATCTGTGGTAAGGCCGCTATTTGCACCAAACCTGCTTGGTATTGAACAGTTGTGAGATAAATATATTTATTTGGTATTGTTCAAGTCACTTTAAGTGACTTGTCATATGTTTGACCTGTAGGGAGATGCAGCCTCCTTCCAGTGGTCAACAACTCTGGAGCTATCTGCAACTCCTGGAAGCTGGACCCCACCACATTACGCTTCCCCCTCAGGGGCATGCTGCCCTTTGACAAGGTACTACTCCTAAACCTATCATACCTTTCACCACCATAGAAATCCTTTACCCAGACAGTGTAAAGCCTGTTTGTCAAAGCTTTTGTCAAAGGATGTGGGTGTTTCTCCCCCAGGACCTGTTTGAACCACAGACAGGGCTGCTGCGATATGTGCTGGAGCAGCCCTACTCTCGAGACATGGTCTGCAACATGTTAGGGCTCAACAAGCAGGTACTTCTCCTCGCCTGCCCTGCCCTGTCAGCTCTCCCCTTCCTCCTCCACCTCCTCCCTTGCTCTTGGTAACACAGGTACAGTAAACAAGCCCTGGACACTCCAGACGACCAGCCTATCACGTGAGGGGTCTTGTACTGTATTTAGTGCATCTGATTACCTGTAGAATCCAGATGAAGGCAAACAACAATGGTTTGCATTGCTTTGTTTCTATAAGGCCAGCGTCCAATCTCCTCCCTGCCACTTCAGTGCATTATGTTTACCCACAGCCCTGCTTGGCAGCTCAAATCAACTGTGTTTCAAGTTCTGGTCTGACTCTGCCCCGTTGGTCCAGGGACACACAACAACGAGTATTGGTGTAAGAGAATACACCAGTTAATATGCCCCGTCACATTCACTTGATGTGTCTCCTAGGAGTACTCAGGCTTTACTGACTTCCAGGGGAACTTGGAGCTGGCCTCCTAGTTACTGTTTTTGTCTTTTCCTTTTGTCTTCCTTTCTTTTTGTTCTGTCCTGTCTTGCCCTGCCCATCCTCCAATGCTCTAGACCTTGAACATTGCTCAGGTATGTTCACAATCTTCCTGTTGTATTGTGACTAACCAGATACTGGACGCAGCTTCCTAGCCACACTGATCACGTCTAGACCACAACAAAAAAAAACCGGAGAAATAAAGCAAAATATAGGGCTTGAAATTATCTTAGATAGATGTCCAAGAGCTGTTACGACAATGCATCACATTGACATGATGTGCAAGGGTCTACAGTTCAGCTCCCCTTGTTGGCCACGTAGTGTGGTCCATAGACATCACATCTCATTGAAGTTTTAATGCTGTGGCTGTTGCTGTCTGTCAAGACATCGCTCAAAGCTGTTTTTTAAGAACATACTTTCCCACAGATGTGTTGTGTTCAGTCTTGGGTTTCAGAATTCCATCTTGCGTCCCAAGATCCTGTATACAAGTCCAAAAACACAGCAACGTGACAATTGTTTCACCTCTCTGTCTTTCTACTTGAATTTGCAGTGTCACCTGTGTACATATCTAGACACAATTGAAACACCCTTTAGATAGACTATGAATTAATTTAGCAATTCTAAGAACGTGCAGAACAGCACTGTAAAAGCTCTTGTGAGATCTCAAGGAAAATGTGAACAAATTTGATATTATTAGGATCTACCTTGGTGTGTTATATTATTGAATACACTAGTTCCTTACCTATTCCAATGTCCTTGAATTGAATAGCCTACATATATCATTTTTGAATGAAACAAAAGCATGTTATAAATCATTAAACATTGACAATTTCAAACATGCAGCAACATTACCAAATCAGCAAAGAGGATTGGACATTTTCTGTTTGAAACTAGAGGTGTACGTACCTGAGAATGACATGTTAATTTCAAGCCCTGATCTGCTGCATGCCGGAATGTAGTATATTCCTGTCTGTTTTCCACTGTGGTTCAGGTGTATCTTGACGTTTGCACTGCAAGAGTTTTCCATTTGAATGTTGACACTGGATAGGCTATGTTGTTTCTATCTATTTGTTGCAAGGTAGTAGAGTTAAAAGCACTCCGCGAATGTCCGGAATTGCCATGTCTCTGTTCCCATAGGAGCATGATCAAATATGTCTTTTGCCATTGAGGTTACATTATTGGATTTTGACACATCCACCACAACAGTGATGATTTGGTTCAAAAGCTACTATGAATCATGTACTGATTGACTAATTACCTTGGGTCTGCTAAAAGTCATGGTGAAAGCAATCTTCTGATTGAGTTGTTTTCCTAATGCAATGTGCTGAGCCTTACTAAAAAGAAGCCTTATTACATTTCAAAAGAGTGATTACTTGGACCTATCTTTGGACCTGGCCCTCTATCAGAACATTTTCCTAAAAGACATCAAAAAGGCTCAAAGGACCTACTGTATATATAATTCCATCGAAGATGGCTTTAACCCTTTAGGTTCCATAAACCAAGGCCATTCGTTGGACACTATCATCAGACCAGCCTTAATCCAGTAAAGAAACCCCCATCTCAGAAGAGCATGTGTTGTACCACTGTATCCGCCCCAGCCTTTGGAGATGATGCTGCCCTCTGCTCACAGTGTGGTGTTGAGATGAATGGCAGTGTGTTCTATACCTGCATGTCACTTTCAGGGGTCAGCTGCAGTATATCAGAGAGAGAAAATGCCTTTTGCGGTGTCCGAACAAACAGACTGGGTATATCTAAGCTTGTTCTCAGTCTATCAGCGTTGTTTTTCAGTGAACTTTTTGGCCACAAGCAATTATTTATTCATCTTAAGATTGATTGTAAATGTGCAGAGCAACACCTGTTGAGCAAATATTGGCTTAACACGTAAATTACATTTTGATAGATTACTGAAATTACATTATCAATAATTTGTTAGCAAAAGTGACCAATGTGGTGATATAGTGCAGCTACTCTGGGATCTGGGCTTTCTTTGGCAATGGTGTAGTCTTCATGTCATGCTCTGTTTTGTGTGTATGTGTGTTTGAGTGAGTGTGTACCCTCTGTGTGCCAGGGACAAGCTCTGTTTGTACCCAACATTTATGAGACCCCCGTTTGGGCCAAGTAGCTTGAGTGATGTTGCTGTGAGACCGTGTTTGGAGTGGAATAAGAGGGAATGGAACTAAAAGGAAGCATTCAATGAGGCTAGTCAAGTGCCCCGTTTTATAAAAAAAATAATAAATACATTTCTGAATCCACTGTATGCTGATTTCACTTGTTTCGGTGAAGTATGGGCCAGCGCTGAATTCCCTGTATGAGGTACATTTGCTGTGTTTTACACCCCTCTCTGACCTCTGACACCTGTCTCTCTGGGCTCTCCCCCTCACAGCACAAGCAGCGCTGCCCGGTGCTCGAGGACCAGCTGGTGGACCTGGTGGTGTACGCCATGGAGCGCTCTGAGACCGAGGAGCAGTTTGACGACGGCGGCACCAGCCAGCTCCTGTGGCAGCACCTCTCCAGCCAGCTCATTTTCTTTGTGCTCTTCCAGTTTGCCAGCTTCCCACACATGGTGCTCTCGCTTCACCAGAAGGTGGGACGGTGTTGATTGAAAGACAGACACACACTTTTATAGAAGTGGACACAGTCATTTGTCCTATTATCTTTAATGCTCGATTACTTTTCTTGTTTCATTTTGACCATTAGCGGATTTATTGGCTCTTCTGTTCCACACTGCTAGTGTGTGAGACAGAGAGACTGTTATACAGACCATGTCTAAAATGTCTGTCTTGTATGTGTTGATCCTCAGCTGGCCGGTCGAGGCCTCATCAAAGGCAGAGACCACCTGATGTGGGTCCTCCTCCAGTTCATATCTGGCAGCATCCAGAAGAACGCCCTGGCTGACTTTCTCCCTGTCATGAAGCTGTACGATCTGCTCTACCCAGAGAAAGAGGTAGCCACGGTGTCTGTGTGTGTGTGTGTCTGTCGTTTCAGCTCCTCCATCTATCGGAGCATTGCTGCAGGAACCAGGAGGTTCCACTTTGAGCTGCATCTGGAGCTGCTGTCTTCAAGGGGACGCAATTAAGTCATCTGCAGGCCCATCTCCATCTCCCCCAATTGACTTCCAGCCAAATCTGCCGTTAGCATGCAAATACTGGATTTGTTTACCAACGCTGCACTAACACACAATCACACGTCCAGCTTAGCCCAGAGCTAAGTGGATATTTATTAGCTTTCTGACCAATGATGATACAGCCAGTTATGAATGAATGAGTGACATGATACATTATACTAGTCAGGTGATATAACCGTTTACTTGGTGTCTACTTCATTTAGAAGATATTGATATGAATCGCTGATTTATTGAAGGTTTTCTTGGGATGACTAAAGACATTGTGTGTGTCTACAGTGCATCCCGGTGCCGGACATCAGCAAGCCCCAGTCGACACACGCCTTCGCCATGACATGCATCTGGATCCACCTGAACCGCAAGGCTCAGAACGACAACTCCAAGCTACAGATCCCCATCCCCCACTCCCTCAAACTGCACCATGAGTAAGAGACTGTCTCCTATCTATCTATCTATCTATCTATCTATCTATCTATCTATCTATCTATCTATCTATCTATCTATCTATCTATCTATCTATCTATCTATCTATCTATCTATCTATCTATCTATCTATCTATCTATCTATCTATCTATCTATCTATCTATCAAATGTTTTATTTTATAAAGCCCTTTTTACATCAGCAGATACATATACAGATACCCAACCTAAAACGCCAAAGAGCAAGCAATGCAGACGCAAAAGCAGAGTGGCTAGGAAAAACTCCCTAGAAAGGCAGGAACCAGGAAGAAACCTAGAGAGGAACCAGGCTCTGAGGAGTGGCCAGTCGTCTTCTGGCTGTGCCGGGTGGAGATTATAAGAGTACATGGCCATTAAGGCCAGATCGTTTTTGAAGACGTTCAAACGTTCACGGATGACCAGCAGGGTAAAATAACAACCACAGAGGTCAACACCTCAGGAGTAAATGTCACTTGGCTTTTCATAGGTGAGCATTCAGAGGTCCAGACAGCAGGTCCCACAGAAAGAGAGAGAATGTCTAAACAGCAGCTCTAGCTTGATTTTTTTATTTTTGTTTTTAGAGACCGATAGGTACTGTCATGTTGTCTACTAGAAAGCTCATAATGAATCACTTAGGCAGCCAAGTCTAAAAGTAGTAGTAGTCAGTGGTCACCAACTTGCATTATAACTCACAGATGCATAATTTGCGATGACTTGATAGGCAGTTTTAAGATATAAGCAACATCTCAAATCTGGGATTCGATTGCATTTCAACTGCTTGCCTCATATACCCTGTACTATTTAATTCTACCTGTCCTTGTGTGTTTAGGTTTCTCCAGCAGAGCCTGAGGAACAAGTCCCTGGGGATGACGGACTATAAGATCGCGCTGCTGTGCAATGCCTACTCCACTAACTCGGAGTGCTTCTCTCTGCCCATGGGCGTGCTGGTGGAGACTATCTATGGAAACGGCAGCATGCGTATCACCCTGCCTGGCACGAGCTGTACCGCATCATGCTCCGTCACACCACTACCCATGAACCTCCTGGACTCCCTCACCGTCCACGCCAAGATGAGGTGGTCTATACTTACCATAGAGATAGACACTGTATATTGCTCTAGTCCCTACAACTACTACTACTGTTTCCTTTCAGCTCTTACTAGGGGTTATTGAAGTAATAATGGAACATCCTCAGTCTACGAGAGGCTTACAGGGAAAACTTGAGGATCCGTCCTTTTGTTGTTTTAAATTAAGTGAAAATACGCCCTGCTTGAAATGCTGTGTTAAAAAAAATAATCTACTTAAAAATGCATTATTTTAAACCCCTGACATTTTTTAAGGACATGCTGTTATGCAATTTTATTCACATTTATACTGTCCTATTTAAAATGCAATAAGGCTTGGATAATTTTGTTTTTATTCAAACATATAACATTTAAAGTTTGTCATTTTCCCTCGCTCGGTTTAGTGTAGCCCAGGGTGTATGAAATAAAATGGCTCTGTGTTAAATTACAAAGGACAGATGAGAGCGTTGAAGCACGATGTCTTCACCCTCTCCTGTTGATCACCGTTATATTCTCCCTGGTGAAACAGCATCCATACATTTCAACATAAAAGCTATTTTTACAGATGAGTGAGTTTTTAGCTAATGCAAGTTATTACTAATAGAAAATCTGCTCTGGCGGCCTTTGCAGAGGATTCTGTGCTTATTCATTTGACAATAAAGCCATCTGCAATTTCTGAGCCAAGAATGCCTCGAACATTCAGCTGTTTTCTTGCATAAGCAGTATTCTGACAGTTTAGTGATCAAAGCATAATAAATAAGGTGAAAACTGCATGCATTGGTCAAATCTCATCCAAATTTCCCCTGTACTTTAAGCCTGATCCATAGCATCGCCACGCGGGTGATCAAGTTGGCCCACGCCAAGTCCAGCATCGCCCTGGCCCCAGCCCTGGTGGAGACCTACAGCAGACTGCTGGTCTACATGGAGATAGAATCACTGGGCATTAAAGGGTTCATCAGTAAGTCCTGCAGACTCTGAATCCCTTTACAGAGTTTATCAATCCTAGCCTGCATTTTTTTTTTAAAGAGACGTGGTTCATGTTCAGAAAGGCACACCATAACAAAATGTTTTGCAATGGAAAACTAAAATGTGTGTTCCTATTTGACAAGTTCAGTTTGTACCTCTGCTGAACATGGCCAGCTTAACTGAATTACAAATGCATCACAGGTGTTCTAACTACAACAACATGATGTTCTGTTTTACCAGGTCAGCTGCTGCCCAGCGTGTTCAAGTCCCACGCCTGGGGCATCCTTCACACTCTGCTGGAGATGTTCAGCTACCGTATGCACCACATCCAGCCCCACTACCGCGTCCAGCTGCTCAGCCACCTACACTCGCTGGCCGCCGTGCCCCAGACCAACCAGAACCAGCTGCACCTCTGGTCAGTAACCACAAGATCATATAAATGTAAACAGCATTTGTGGAGGTGAATGTTGCTTTCATCTGCCCTGGTCACAAAAGGAAAACATCAACCAGCTAGCTACTGTACTTAGCTAAACAATGGAAGATGCACAGTCCATCGCTACAAAGCTAGCTGGCTAGTTAGCTATAAGTACTCTGTAAGCTAGCTTGACGTGCTAGAAAGTAATACAAACAAGTTGAGAAAAAAGTAACTACAAGAAACATGGTTTATTATCATCTGAAGCAATTTGGTTATTCTGTTTTGATTGTAGTTCTATTTTACTATCTCACAAAATAAATGCGATCTCTTGGACAATATGTTTAGTCAGTGAATCAGGCCGTATCCATGGAACCAGATACTCTTTCTGCAGTACCTTCAAACTACCATAAACCCCCTTAAGTATGCCCTTACGTAAGGGAATGTTTGAGGAGCTTTATGCAACGCCCTTAAACAATTCCCTTAGGTAAGGGAAAGTTATAATTCCTAAAGATGTTTTATGCAACCGGACACATTAGTTTTTGTCTGACTTTGTGATCTGACCAGGAAACACTCCACACCCTAGTTGTAATTATATACTATAACTAGGGCCCTGAATATTTCCTGGTTAGGTAATTTGGCTAGTAAAAACTCCTGGCTCACCTATGTGGTCAGCACCACAGGGGTTACAGGTCCTTGAGCTCCTGTGTAAGCAGGCAGGGCTCATTACAATCCTGCTGACTCTGACCGATGCATAAGACCAGAAAGGATTTAGTACTAGTCTATACTCTGGGGTCAAGCCAGTGCAAAACAAGGTGTTATACAACAGTGTCTTAAAATGTAAAGAGGATTGATGTGCTTTTGAGCGGAAGTAGTTCAATCATTGCCAATTCAATAAGAACATTTTATATAAACAGGTCAGCGCTTTGCAAAGACGCAACTCTGTACATAACCACTAGCCTTTACTGTCAGGCCTTACTGAGGCCTTTCTGTTTCTGTCCTCAGTGTTGAGAGCACAGCGTTGAGGTTGATCACAGCGTTGGGGAGTTCCGAGGTTCAGCCTCAGTTCACCCGCTTCCTCAGTGACCCCAAAACGGTGCTGTCAGCTGAATCTGAGGAACTCAACCGTGCCCTCATCCTCACTCTGGCCAGAGCCACCCACGTCACAGGTCTGCCTCCACCTAACCTCCTATATAATGTTACTTCAATATTTAACACGTCTGATAATGGCTGTGAGCACCATTATAGGTCAGTGTAATGCTGACTAGTAGGTTAGCATTAACAAAACGTTCTCCTGACCCAAGACATTTTCCTTCCTCTGTTTTCTCTGGTCCAGATTTCTTCACAGGCTCTGACTCCATCCAGGGTACGTGGTGTAAGGATATCCTGCAGACCATCATGAACTTTACTCCTCACAACTGGGCCTCTCACACCCTCAGCTGCTTCCCTGCTCCTCTTCAGGTACAGAGAGATAGTCGCTAACTGGGATTAGGGTTTATGTCTACAGGGGCAGCCATAGAGAATTATTGACTAAGAGAATCCTATTTCAAATGCAACATATCACGACGGTACCTCACAAACCGCCTGAATATGTTATATTAATGGTAGTAATACACAGACAAAGTCCCAGTGGAACAAATGAGTATTTATCCTTTTCACAGAAAGAACGAAAAATACATATCTGTGTGCGTGTTCCCCCAGGCGTTCTTCAAGCAGAACAACGTTCCCCAGGAGAGCCGCTTCAACCTGAAGAAGAACGTGGAGGAGGAATACAGGAAGTGGAAGAGCATGACCAACGAGAACGACATCATCACCCACTTCTCCATGCAGGGATCGCCGCCCCTCTTCCTGTGTCTGCTGTGGAAGATGCTGCTGGAGACTGACCACATCAACCAGATCGGCTTCAGGTACACCACAAAGTATTCACTTCTTTTCTATTCTATTTGACACATTATCACACACTTAACCATTTTATTTGTGCATTTATGAAATGTATTTGACCGGGACAGTGCACATGAATCAACGTTTCAGGTTCAACGTCTCTTGAGCTATCATAGTCTTCACATCAATTTGTATTTAACGGTAGCAGGACCATATACTGTAGATTTGTTCTCATGGTCCTGCTGATTATATGGTCATTAGTATAAATAGTATAAGGTAACCTGGGACCATTTTAATAAGGTCAACGTTCTGATTGGCTGAGCTCTGTGAATGTTAAATGAGTGGGGAAGAGGGGGCATGTCTTCCCTGTGGTGCAGCTGCTCCCTCTCCAAACAAAGGACAGTTGTGTGGATAGAAAAGCCTGACCACACACACACACCTCTCCTCAACATCCCATTTGTCATTCAAATCACGAGCGCTGAGAGATAATCGCTACACCCTACGACAGCACCAATACAACTCGGCTGCCGCTATCACCTTGCCTTATCATTTCTTTCTCTGAGCTTTTTTTTTTCCCCAGCCACAATCTGTACTAGCAAGGCAGTTTTAAAGTGCTTTATGAAGCAGAAGTCATGGCGACTGCCTGACAACCTGTTGCCAGTGCCGTGCTGCTAAAGTGCTGTTGCTGACTCCATCTTAATGTGGAAATCCGCACAGCCTCACAACCAATCCCTGGAACCAGATTGTGGGCATGTGATGAGTGCTACTGTTCCATAGAGGCTATGTGCTATCTGCTGTCTGCTCTCTCTGCCAGGGGTTTGAGGGGATTGGAGAGCAGTGCTCTTCTGCTTATCTCCAGGCAGGAGGAGTGAAAGTGCTGTGAAGGGCCCTACGGAGAGAGTTTCTGCAAAACTTCTTAAAGACTCCCCCCCCCGCCCCTCTCTCTCTCTCTCTCTCGATCTATCCCTCCCTGGCACTTTCTTTCCAACTCCATCTTTTTCTCTCCATCTCTCGTCTGTAGGAAAGAATCCGTGGCCTCTCCCTCTGTCCCCATCAGTTTGAGTGTGAGGAATGAGAATAGCCTTCTCTACTGTAAACCTGCCTGGGCGCTTGACGTCACTACCCAGTCGAGAGTGATGGCTTTCCTCGAGTAGCCAGTCGTGCACTGCACGCAACCATTTGTAATATGAATTACCGCCAGTGAAAGGTATTTTGCAACAGGGCTTTAAAGAAGGGACTAAGGACTTTGAAGGAGAAAGCTCTCGCTTTTGTGGTGACTGGCTGCTGATAATGAACGCCTGTTAATGCAACAGAGCTCGTACAGTACAACTTCTCTCCTCCTATCCTCTGTCTGCTAGGAAGCTAGAGTCTGGGGGATTGGGCGTGATATCGGTGGTGGTTGTAGTAGGGCCAGGTGGGGTGGTAGGAAGGCTGCCCCAGGGGGCACTAGCACTGGGAAGGGGCTGCTGTGGGCCACAGGCTTGGCTCTCAGCTTCTGAATGCTGTTGAGGGTAACACACCGACACATACACACGCGCACCAGAAGCAGATGGTGTCAGAAAGCTGTTTGTGTTGATGGTTGCTGTAAGTGTTTGAGATAACAGCTTTGCGTTGAATCATGAAGTAATTGTGTTATTGACAGATGGCCTTTTGAATTCAGAGGAATGAATACTCACTAATATTGATGACTCATGGTAAACAAGCAATGGTACTGTACATTATGTCAATTTGACGTGTGTTGCCATCCTCCTGACCAGCCCTGTGTCCTGTCTTGCCCCAGGGTTCTGGAGAGGATCGGGGCGCGGGCGCTGGTGGCCCATGTCAGGACGTTTGCAGACTTCCTGGTCTATGAGTTCTCCACGTCGGCAGGTGGCCAGCAGCTCAACAAGTGTATTGAGATCCTCAATGACATGGTGTGGAAGTACAACATTGTCACTCTGGACAGACTCATCCTGTGTCTGGTAAGGATGAGACGATGGATTTGAAACTATGGGCCTAGTCATATGGTTTACCTCAAATTAAGTCTTTGAAAGCTTCAATCACATTATGAATAATTATGTTTTCAGATGATGTACATTAATATCTCATTGTTCAATATAAATCTGGTTCAGTTGTTATATAACAATGTTTAATTCCCTACTAACCTCTCCCTCTTCCCCATCGCTTTCCTCGCTCTTATCTTATCTCGCCCCCGTTCTCCTCTCCAGGCCATGAGGAGTCACGAGGGTAACGAGGCCCAGGTCTGCTACTTCATCATCCAGCTCCTCCTCCTCAAGCCCAACGACTTCCGCAACCGTGTCTCCGACTTCGTCAAGGAGAACGCCCCCGAGCACTGGCTGCAAAGCGACTGGCACACCAAGCATATGACCTACCACAAGGTACCGTACTGGCCCCAACCCTGGAGGTCTGACTGACAGCTCCAGCATTAAAAGAGTAGCGCTGCCTGAAAGACTCCACTGAGAGAGGGCTCAAGGCGATACAAGCGTAAATGGCAACGGGCGGCCACTATAGTTCAGCCTGCACCGTTGCCTGTTGACATTTGGCCCTGTTTAAATGTGACATTTACACTGGCTGGGCTGGGATCTCAACTGAACTTTCTGTGCAGTTAGCTGGCTTAAGTCTCCATCTGTTCTGATGTGGTGACTTAATGACCCCCACTCACTGTTTCGCTGCTCCCAAGCTTGCTCTTTTAATAAAGCTTAAAGTTGATACAGTTCCATTTGACTTGGACTGTTGTTTTCCTCCCTATGATAACAGAAATACCCAGAAAAGCTGTACTTTGAGGGCTTGGCAGAGCAGGTGAACCCGCCCATGCAGCAGCAGTCCCACTACCTACCCATCTACTTCGGTAACGTGTGCCTGCGCTTTCTACCAGTCTTTGACATCGTCATCCACCGCTTCTTGGAGCTGCTGCCCGTCTCCAAGTCCCTGGAGACCTTACTGGACCACCTGGGAGGGCTCTACAAGTTCCACGGTGAGGGAAAGGTAGCAGACCATGGGGAATAGTTCTGGTCTTTTGCTTTGATTGTATATCCAGTCTGGAGGCATACGAGCATCTCGAAAGACCACTGATAGAAAACCCCTTTATGAATCAATGTTACGCTTGTACTTGAAACATTTGGAATGATGTTATGTGATGAGGTCAGTTCAGATGGTGGGTCTAATTGAACTAACTGGAGTGTGTGTTTCACGGTGTCGTCTCCAGACCGTCCGGTGACCTACCTGTACAACACGCTCCACTACTACGAGCGTCACCTGCGCGACCGCACCAACCTGAAGAGGAAGCTGGTGCACGCCATCATGAGCTCTCTGAAGGACAACCGGGCACCAGGCTGGTGCCTGAGTGAGACCTACATCAAGTGTGGCATGAACCCCCGCGAAGACAACGTCTGGATCCCCGATGACACCTACTACTGCAAGCTCATCGGACGCCTCGTCGACAATATCCTTTGTTGTTGTTTAATGCCGGAGCACATTTGACCTGTCAATCATTATCAGCCAGTTTTCTATGTCTCTGTCCTTCTGTTGGGATGTTCAGACTGATGCAAGTACTCTTAGGACATCTATGAGGGAATAGTTGATTTGCTAGAATTACATATGGTGTATTCACACACTGTTGTGTAGATGGAGTGCTTTCTCAAGGATGAGTATCATCCTTGACCTGCTGTCTCACCGATGGCTGGCAAGTCCCCCGGGCCGTTCCCTAACTGTGACTGGAGGTTCAACGAGTTCCCCAACCCGGCCGCCCATGCTCTCCACGTCACCTGTGTGGAGCTGATGGCCCTGGCAGTGCCCGGCAAGGACGTGGGCAACGCCCTGCTCAGCGTCGTCCTCAAGAGGTCAGCATGGGGTCATAGATCAAACGGGCCAGTATGCAGCCAATTAGAGGGGAGTTTGAACGGTCTCTAGGCTATATAAACAAGCACAGTCTTGTATATTGATTGCACTGCTCTCTTGATGCGTGTGTACATGGCCCCTCATTATGCAGAAGTTCTTGTTCGAGGATTGGACGATGACTCATCTTGAAGTAGTGCTGAATCACTGC
Organism: Thymallus thymallus; assembly: GCA_023634145.1. Lineage (NCBI taxonomy): Eukaryota > Metazoa > Chordata > Actinopteri > Salmoniformes > Salmonidae > Thymallus > Thymallus thymallus. Next base: position 24,916,276 of record CM042412.1, on the reverse strand, counting down.
AGTGTGTTAGTTCTGCAGAGCTCATTTAGACCCGTGTGCCCCTCTAGATGACAGCGTCTGTATCTGTATGGTGTTGTGATTGATTGACCTCCTGATGTCATGTCATGTCATGTGACCTCCCTCACAGCCAACCGCTGGTGCCTCGGGAGAACATCACCGCCTGGATGAACGCGATCGGCCTGGTGATCACCGCCTTGCCTGTAAGACTCCTCTCTGTTCTCACACACACACTAGCACAAAGGCTATGTTACATATCAGCAACATATTGCGCCAGAAATCTCTAGTTCACGGCCCATTCGCATGGTCAAGTTTCCACTTTCCATGAAAATCAAGGTCCATAAATTGTTGGTTTTAATGCTCACAGTGTAACTATGGGCCACCAGACAGTAGTGACAGCTTTACCCATATAAACATCTAATTCAGCCATCCTCCAGACTCCAGAGAACTGTCTGGAAGCCTCTAAGGACTGAAAAGTGAGCTAAATGGTATGCGTGTCTGTGCACGTCTCTCTCCTCTCTCTAGGAGCCTTACTGGGTGGTCCTGCAGGACCGTATCGTGAGTGTGCTGGGCAGTCCGTGCCTCACCACAGAGACTGAGTGGGTGGGATACCCCTTCGCGCTGCTGGACTTCACCGCCTGCCACCAGTCCTACTCTGAGATGTACTGCAGCTACGTGCTGGCCCTGGCCCACGCCGTGTGGCACCACTCCAGCATCGGACAGCTCTCCCTCATCCCCAAGTAAGACCCACCAGCAGCCCCCTGATGAGCTGTTCTCCAGCCCTTTAGTGCTGGTCCACCAGTAACTCTCTGTACTCTCAGCCCAGTCTGGATGAATTGTCTTCTCCCCCTCTAGCCCCTCCAGCCTGGTCCTGTCTCTCACCATGAGCTCTGCTCCTAACTCTCCTCACCAAGTAACTCTCCTCCAGTCATGGGGTACGTCCCAATAATAGCTCCTTTCTTCTGAAGTATACACTCATTCACTACTTCCCGCGAATCTAAGAGCATTGGATTGGTGGAGGCATGGGGCAGTGGCAGTTTCTAGCATATTTCTTCTCGTTTGGGCAAAAGGCTAGCCTCCTTCCTCTGTCCTCTATCCTCCGTGACCCGGAAACCAATAAGTGATTGAGTGGTCGAGGAGTGTGTCAATTCATTAGTAGGCAAAAGGTGGAGCCCCCCCCCCCCCCCCCTCCTCGATAGCCACCTTTCATCGAGGATACTATGTGTATCCTACCGTGGAAGAGTTTTGAAATCTGCCGCACCCCCTTTGAATCAGCTTTTGTTTTGTCAGAGGAGAAAAACATGCCCACGTTTAAAAACAATATGCTACTTATTGTTTTATCTAGAAATTATCTTGAACAACTATCTTAATTAGTTTTGATCACTTTACACATTTGTTTTGGTATCCAGCCCTGTAAACGTCCTTTTCCTAATGACGCGCGAGTGGAGAAGGCCCATCTCAATCAAAGCAAGCGCATTTCCATCCACGTTCACTCTTCTCGATTAACTTGGACCTTTTTCAAAAGGAGGGGAGAGAGGACAGAGGATGCAGGAGGCGAGCAAATCAAATTGATAAAAGGCCATTTTACTTTCAAATGACTGAAGGGAAGTGAACACATGCACACTTTGGGAGGAAGGAGAAATAATTAGGAAATAGCCCCTCCAGCCTCCTCTCGCTCTCTCCTTACACCTCCTCCCTCCATCCCCACCATCTTGCCTCCTCCCTTAGCTCAGGCCCCTACCAGCCAAGCTGCTCACTCCTGACTTATATCAGATGGGGTTTAGTTAAGTCTGCTCCACACCTACCCCGTGTTTTATCTGGACACAGATGGATAGTCCTGCTGCCTCCCAGCTCAGGCTTAGCTCAGCAGGCCTTCTCATCTAGCCTAGGAATATCTCCCCCTAGGGTTAGAGCCCTGGCCTGCTGGGATTACATTACTATGAAGCAGATGGAAATGCCTTGTGATGAGAGAAGTACAGTACACTATCTATTGGGCTGGCTACATTATGTAATGCTACTGTTTTTATTATTTTGGTTAAAAAAATATATAATTTAACCTTTATTTAACTAGGCAAGTCTGTTAAGAACAAATTCTTATTTACAATGACGGCCTATCGGTGAACAGTGGGTTAACTGTCTTGTTCAGGGGCAGAACAACAGATTTTTTCGATCCAGCAACCTTTCGGTTACGGGCCCAACGCCCTATATGTTTAATGTTTAAGATGAGTAATGTGCTCTTAAATTGGAATGAGCATGGGGATTATAATTTCAGGAATTGGTGCATATATGCCTTCATTCCCATTGGTCCAATAACATTTCTGTGCATGTTCTACCTGACTAGTATCTCAGATTTCACAGATTATGAAAAATTGTACTTAAAAAAAAAATATATATATATTATTATTTTTTTACTTTTACCCCTTTTTCGCCCCAATTTTGTGATATCCAAATGGTAGTTACAGTCTTGTCCCATTGCTGCAACTCCCCTACGGACTCAGGAGAGGCGAAGGTCGAGAGCCATGCGTCCTCCGAAACATGACCCTGCCAAACAGCACTGCTTCTTAACACACTGCTCGCTTAACCCGGAAGCCAGCCGCACCAATGTGTCGGAGGAAACACCATCCAGCCAAAAGCCATTCTCTAGGACGTGCAAAGCCCATCAAAGTCTGAGTGGGCAAGATATACAATGACCTCTCCTTGCCAGGCAGTCATTACCTTGGTGACTCCTCTAAGCCAGTGTTTGTGTTAGTGCTTCCACACTACCACATTATTGTGACAGTGACAGACAGGTTCCTGCTATCGCCGGGCTGTCATCGTCAGTGTGGGCCGTGGCGTGGGGGGTCGTGGGAGATCTCAGCAGGTGCCGCTGCGTTCAGACAACAAAGCCCGGTGACGAGACGCACCTCCAGTGGCACGGGCAGCCGAGTGTGTACGCCTCAAGCTTCTGGAACACAGATCACACAGCTCGCTCATGAAAAACTCTGCGCGCACACAGACACCTGGGATCTATCTTGTCATCTACAAACACACGGAGGCTTTGGTTCTGCTGTACCTCTGGTTTCTATCCCACTGTCAGTGTTCATTCTGAAAACCCTGTCAATTATAATTCAAATTCAGTGCCTCCACTGTCTTCCCTCATTTGCATACAGCTCTCACGGTTTGAGCCTTAGTCTCTTTTTTTGAACATCAGGTGCTTGGCTTTACAAAGCCTTCGACTGCTTGCTTTCACTTCTGTAGAGATTGTTCAGTCCTCCTTTCTCCTCCATCCCAGCCATGTCTTTTGAAAGACAGCAATCTATTCTTCAGCCTCTATCTCTCTTTACGAGAAGTGTAACGTATTCTCTCCTGTCCCTCCCCAGGTTCTTGTCTGAGGTGCTGAAGCCCATAGTGAAGACAGAGTTCCAGCTCCTTTATGTGTACCACCTGGTGGGGCCCTTCCTCCAGCGCTTCCAACAGGAGAGGACCCGCTGCATGCTGGAGGTACTGACTACTCCTGTCAATATATTCCCAACTGTCCTCTAATACAACCCTAATACACCATTAAAAAAAAAACAACACAAAAGGCCTGTAAATTAAATTGCCTTTCACACTCCTTTGACTATTACAGAGGATAGAGCTGATGGTGGGTGGGGGTGTGTGAACGTTCGTATGTGTGACATGTATGTGTGGCCCTGAGGTTGTCCAAGTGATGGCGTCCCATTGCCACAGGTCTAACCCCCCAGAAAATTGACAATAGCTGGGTAGATTAAAGGGGCATTAGTTGGCTTACTGAGAAATCCTGTTATTTGTGGAGAGGGAGAGTTGGTCTCCTCTCCCAAGAGAGCACTCGGACAAAAATAGCCATTCTTGGAAATAGCAATTCGTGCTGTTTTTAACTCTGGCATTGTGTTAAACAGATGTGACCCACCATCACCATTAATCAGTGACTGATTTGTCTGTGTCTTTCTTAACGATCTACGCATTTCTGTGTGTGTTGTGAACTGCAGATTGGCGTGGCGTTCTATGAGATGCTACAGGCTGTGGACCAGCACAGTCAACACCTGTCCTACATGGACCCCATCTGTGACTTCCTCTACCACATCAAGTACATGTTCACCGGGGACAGCGTCAAAGACCAGGTTAGAGAAATACTCAGGAGACTAACACAGACAGAAGCACCATGTCTGCTCTACGAAATGTATTTCCAAATAAATGTATTCTCAGAATTGTTATTTTCTATGTTATGCTGTGTGCACTGAACTGACATGCATGATTGTTTGGCGACTGATGTTCAGATGAAAGGAATTAAATTGTCCAATAATGCGTACCACTGCAGCGCTTCACTCAGACAGCTGTGTGTAGCCTACTGTAGCTTCTGGCAAAGCCATTCAAAGCGTGTACTTCATCACTCGGGATGTACATTTCCACTGCTACTATTTTTGCCATGTAATTGTTAAAACAAAATCGGTCAACCCCATAGTAGAGTAGTACCTATTTACCTAGTCAGCTTGTTGTGCGTTCTATGCGAGGTAAATATTCCTCTCGAGGCGCATTCAAGGGCCATAGGAGCGAAACATGTATTCTGACAAGCAGTCAAAGCACATCAATTATGGGAAAACACTTTTGAAAGCAGTTTAGGCTAATATATTTCGAAAGCAGTTTTAGCCTTTGTTTAAATAAGGGTGGGCTCCCAGGTTTCCATTGCTACCACGTTTATTTCTCTACTCCTTCAATTGCGCACGTGGCGTTTTTTTACGAATGCAGCTTTACAACCGGAGCATGGTTTAGGTGCAGCTGCGCAACAGAGCTCTTAAATGGGCAGTGTTGTCTTAAAAAGGACAATGACATACTTTGTAATAGAAACCCCCCCCAAAAATCTATTTTTCGAGTGGATAATAATTAATCATGATTTATGTATTTATAATAACATATTACGCCGGCCAAACTCTGACGACGCTGGGCCAATTAGTCATTAAAAAAAGATTGTTAAACACTATTGTTGCACACTTAAGTCCATGCAACTTGTTAAGCAAAATTTTACTCCTGAACTTATTTAGGCTTGTCATAGTAAAGGGGTGGAATACTTATTGACTCAAGACATTTCAGCTTTTCATTTTTTATTAATTTGAAAACATTTCTAAAATAATTTTTCCACTTTGACATTATGGGGTATTGTGTGTAGGCCAGTCACCCAAAATCTCAATGTAATCTATTTTAAATTCAGGCCGTAACACAACCGAAAGTAAAGGGGTGTGAATACTTTCTAAAGGCTCTGTACATTTTATAGCCACTAAGCTTCATCAGTTGGGCTACAGGTGATAATGCTTATTGCTAATAGCACATCTGATAATATAGAACAGCCTTTCTTGAAGTATGGGTCGCGGCGACCCAAAGTGCGTCGTGGACCTGTTAATGGTGGGTCGCCAACGTATCAGACTAAATGTATAATTATTTAATTGATTACTGGAATTTATTTGGCCAAGTGCAACTGTGCTGACTGTTCAGTGCTTAGCAGCTGTCTCTGCTCAGTTTAGCAGCTGTTTACCGGTTTTCTTGAAGTTCAATCACTCACCACTGTCATCAGATGGGCTTAAGCTAGCCACAAATTCTGCCTGAGCCACTGATTCTGACTGAGCTAAATGGTCATGAAACGTAAAAGCAACAATGAGTTTCTCTCTCTTGGTTTCATACAAACTTTGAGGAATTTTAACAGCAACAGTTCCAACTTTTTTTCAACAATACTTTCTACATTAAGATGTACAGTAGGCCTGATCATTTTATCTGTTTTGTTACTTAGGGTTTCACTCAGAAACTGAGCCTGTGTGTGTGTGTGTTTTCTGTTCTACTTCTGTGTGATGGGATCAATCCGTTTATTCCAGTTCAGAATTAAAATGATTTATTGTTTTAACAGCAACCGTTCCAACCTAGACAGATATGTACGAGTGCTTTTAATGGGGAACATTAAACATGAATAGCTATTTATATGGGCATTTCATTGTTATTTGTTTTTGTCTATGTTGCATTTGTTTCAGGCGTAAGGGCAATGAAATGTAACAATATTTACGCATAGTTTCATATTTTCATAAACTTGGGTCCCAGGCTGAAAAAGTTTAAGAACCCCTGATATAGGCTATATGCATGGTCCAATATGTTTAAATGTGTCAGCAGCATTTTATTTTAATACATTTTTGTAGTAGAATGTCCTTTTCAAAAGTTACCAGAACTGAGCTTCTCAGTTCTTCTACATAAAATGACCCCGGACCCCCTAAGCAAGGCGACTGGAATTGGTCAAACTCACAATTTAATACCTTTACAAAATGATCCTCTTTCCCTAAAAGCATGTAGGTCATGACTTTCTTACATGAAAGGGGAGGTTAACTTGGCTCCAGACAATCGATCTGAGATCGACTTAAGTTTCAGTTGTGGGATTTTGTTTCAGTTTTAACCCCTTGAATACTGTGTGCTCTATGCCTTTCCTTGACCTCAAAATGTTCGCTCACTTGGTTTTCTGTCTTGTCCTGCATTGGTATTCAGCCTCTCCTCTGCCCTCCTCCTCAAACTATATCAACACACCCCAAATTAGAAATTCAAATTTGTTTTGTCCTCCAAACATTCTCTCTTGTATTTGACTTTGTCACTTGCTGCACGTCCCACTCCATTTCAGGGTCTGAGGCTGAAGTTGGCATCTCCTCAGTAGTAGTACAGAAGAGATTAGTTGAATTCTTGTCTTTCCTATCCCTTGTCCCTCCTAGTGTTGTCTAATGTTAAGAGTCTGTGTGTATTCCCAGGTGGAGAAGATCATCCTGACCCTGCGTCCGGCCATGAAGCTCCGTCTGCGTTTCATCACCCACACTAGCAAGATGGAGCCTGCAGCCGCCAGCGTTCCCCAGCCCTCCTCCTCTGTGTCTTCACCCGCCCCACAGAGCAACCCCGGCCCCTCCAACCTCCCCCTGTCCGTGGCCCAGTAAAACACACACCAAGGAAGGAGTCTGCCAGCCCTATGGCCGTGGTCCCACTGTCACCAGCTGGAGTATTGAGATGGACACACTGTATGTCAGGTTTGCAGACAGACAAGATAACGCTGAGAGTGTGGTCTCTCGAGACAGACCATGCAACGACCCAGTGCTGTGGTGTGTTCCAAAGCTTTAAACAGCCAGTCAGGCCAAACACAGCATAGAAGATAAGACATGAACTGTTACACAACATACATTATCTTTTTTTATAACCTTTAGCCTTATAGTGCTTTTTATTGTCGAGTGTATTGGGGAAAAGACAAGTGTTCCCTCTGCAATCATTGGTCTGCTAGAGCACTGTATGTAAAAGACTAGGGTTGACGGCGGCTCTTTCTGTTATTGCGTTCCCTTTGTAATAACATGAGATGGTCCAGTGCCTTGTGACTCCCCACTTAATCATGAGAGGTGATTTATGTTGTATTTTACAGATGAAGTAAAGAAACAATAAAACGTCTTGGTATTCTGTGTTGGATTGTTGTCTTCTCTGTTGTTCTGCACTCTGCTCTGTAGAGCGGACCTGTATTCTGTCAGCTCAGGACCTCCGTCAGATGTCTGGATGTTGTTATGGCCAGATGCACAAATACTAAGGTCAGAACAGGGTCAACAACTCAAACTCTCTTTAACACAAACTGGACTGGAGAGGCGTACGGTGCTTAGAACACTGTCTTCATGGTTGGTGTGAGATGTGTGAAGACATGAGAATGGATTTGAATGAGGATGGATTGACGGGCTCAGAGCAGGGTTTCCTAAACTCTGTTAAGATTTTTGCCCTAGCACTACCCAGCTGATTCAAATAAGCAAAGCTTGATGAGTTGGTCATTTGAATCAGCCGTGTAGGGCTAGGGCAAAAACCAAAGCATGCGCCCCAGGACCGAGTTTGGGAAACCCTGGCTCCGAGGACCCTCGTCTAGAACTCGTCAAGCAGAAGAAGATTGAATTATTGTGAATTCCCTTCTCTTGTCCTTAGTATTCTCCTATATAAATATAAATCACTGTATTGTTGCTAGTGTTGTTGTTAGGGGATGGCTATGCCTGTGTTTTTGTGATTTACCTGTTGTGATAAGTGGGTAAAATGATAGAGTCCTTTAGTTATGTAATTTGTGTTGTTATTATGCAAAGCACATGCCTTCATATCTCCCATAAGTTCAAGTATAATTGGTCTATAGAGGACTTAGTCAATCATGCCTTTATTAAAAATTTTCCCCTGCTGCCTTCATGGCCGGCAGCTTCTTTCGATAATTTTTCAGACATCAACAGTAAATTAGGTGTGCTGCTAAAGCAGTCTCTTAAGAACTTACCAAGTTGGGCTGCCTGTGTGTAAAAAAATAAATAAAAAACAGCCTGTAAGTGGGTGGCCTGTAGCCTAGCGGTTAAGCTCGTTGGGCCAATAACTGAAAGGTCACCGATTCAAATCCCAGAGCCTCAAATCTATTTATTTAACCTTAGTCATTCATTTCCATGCCCTGGGATTCTTATAGACATGATTTGCATAATCTGTAGAAAGATGTTTCAGAAAGCTGTCAACTCCAGCATGTACAGTAATTGTAATTCTGGTTCAGTATGCATGCAATGACACGCTAATTCAGAAATGCACTTGAAAAACTGGGGCAGTGTATTTGCTATCATATCTCTAGCAATATTGTTGGTATAAATTTAGCTGAGCATGTATGTAACAATTTTTTCTCTCCCATCTATTCATTTTTTTCACTAGAGAATTACATTAGCCTAGACCATATGGACTCATCAGACTGGAAGATAAGGGCCAGAGAAGGTGATTATATTTGACAGTCGGGCTGCTGCTCAGCTCCAGACCTTGGGGCAGCAGTGCCTGCATCTGACATAGATTTTGGAAATGTGGGGAATTTACTCAATAATAATGTTTGAAATTAATCGAGTAGTTGCTGAAGCTCAGTAAAAAGCAGCAGAGTCAGCTGGGCCCTGGAGAACAGTGAATGAATAGGAGAGACAGGCCCTCCAGGACCAGCCAGCCTTGGCCTCTCCTTTCAACCCAATTTGTAATTGGAGTTCAGAGGCCAACTGTACCTTCATTGATACAGTCCTGAACTAACCCTTACAGTATCCATTCTCCCAGATTCCCTTCCAGATTGTTCACATGACTTTTGACTTCACATGCTTCAATCAATATAAAAGGGACTGTGCTATGTAATTGTCGTTTCAATGAAGAGGAGGTGGCAGCGGCACGTCGATACAAATGAGCACTGAGATGCTGACGTTCCTGGGGTATTAGTCATCTGAGATGTGGAGGGGTTTAAAACACTCATCTCCTCTCTATTTTGTTGTTTACCCTCGGGGATCTAGTGTATTTGCACAATTATTTTACAATCCTATTTATGTCTCTTGGCTATTGCCCAATAGTTTATTTGGCATTAGTGGTTTGTTAATACAGAAATACACGGTAAAGGCAACACAGTCCATGGATCAAGTAGAATTGTACTTGCTCATGATAAATCAAACTAATGAGAATAGATTTTATGTTTGGTTCAGATTTCTACTTCCTGGGTTTATGTAAAGAGTGTCACTTGTCTAATAAATAATTACAGAAGACTTCCAGAAGCAGACCTTACTCTCCTACACAACCAAGTCTCCAGAACAAATATATTACTTTACAGAGAGTCATGGATTGGTTACCACCTCACCTCTACTTCCTGTTAACGGTCCAAAGGACCTGCCATCAGTGGTCTGCTGCTGATGTGGTTGCCATGGTCACCAGCCAGACCTCTCAGACCAGACCAGAGATAGAATGTGACTCCAGGGGGCCTGGGGGAGTGGATAGGGGAAAGGCGAAGATAGGGAGGGAGTGTGGACTGTCTGGGCAAGGCGCTTTGCTGCTTCCTGTGTCCAGAGGATCAGGCCCTCTCTGTAGGGTTGCATGGCCGCTACATTAAGCATGATTGCTTTCAGTAATCCCTGGTTCAAGCCGAGATATTCAATTAAAACAAGTGATGCTGCTTGTACAAGGGTTGAACGTTTCTGTTCTGTTGAAGGGAACAGGCTGAACTTATGGGATTGTTTTTTAATTTTTTATGTTGAGTTCTTGAATCCAAAATGCAATACGATCATTTGTATTTCTGGAAATGCATGCTGTGTCTGACGTTTGATTGTAGGCTGAACTGTAATTGCTGCTATACCACCCACCTGTTCAGTTTCTGTTAACAGCTACATTATTTCCCTTGCAATAGGCCATTTTATTCTCTCAAGTGTGTTTATATTATCACTGCTCTGAAAATGCCATGTGTTCTCAGTCCTTGTTATTCTCCCAGCAGGGTACAACAAGCCCTCTCTCCAAATGCCATGCTCACTGGTCTGAGAATAAATTATACGGTGTGTCACACAGACCTGTTGGTAAACTACTCAGATGCTGGTGGGGCATCTGTGACAGACTGACTTGTCTTCTCCGCCCTGCCCTTGTCTCTCCCCAGCCCCCCAGAACGTCCACCCCAGCTCCCCAGCCTCTCAGTCCCAGTCCCTCAGCCTCTCTCCATTCCTACAACCCCTCAGCCCCAGCCACATCGGTGTATTTAGACCCCCTTTATTTCATTTCAGACCCCTAAAAATTGTAATACCTACTAATTTGTAGGCTTTAGGACCACACGGAAGCCGCGGTGATAGGCATACGTATAAAACTGACCAATGACCAGCGTTAAGGCCCGGTTACGTGCCCATTACACAAGTCTCGGCGACAGAGGCGCCGCAGCTCAACAGAAGCGGGCGTTCAGTCGCGAGTTGTAAGCTTGCGAAATACACACAAATATTTTAGCCAATTATTGTAACATGGACAAGCTATGCCATGTGGCAGCCTATACATTTGCTGTTGTCTTGTCTCTTTGTTAGCGATGCAGCATTAGCTATAGAGTTAGCTAGCTGACATCTCAAGGCTTTTGCTAGGATAAGTTAGATGGCTAGCTTGCAAACTGCAACAACACAAACATGAATCTTGACAAGCTAGCTAAGAGACTAGCAAAATATGACTGAAATGTCATCCAACTAACATTGCAGTCTCTCATGATTCACTTGAAGTGCAGAGCAGACTTAGAATATGTGGACACCTACAAATACCTAGGTATCTGGTTAGACTGTAAACTCAACTTCCAGACTCACATTAACCATCTCCAATCCAAAATTAAATCTAGACTCGGCTTCCTATTTAGCAACAAAGCCTCCTTCACTCATGCTGCCAAACATGCCCTTGTAAAACTTACCATCCTACCGATCCTTGACTTCGGCGATGTCATTTACAAAATAGCCTCCAACACTCTACTCAGCAAAATGGATGTAGTCCATCACAGTGTCATCCATTTTGTTACCAAAGCTCCATATACTACCCACCACTGTGACCTGTATTCTCTCGTTGGCTGGCCCTCACTACATATTCGTCGCCAAACCCACTGGCTCCAGGTCATCTATAAGTCTTTATTAGGTAAATCCCTGCCTTATCTCAGCTCGCTGGTCACCATAGCAACACCCACCCGTAGCAATGCGCTCCAGCAGGTATATTTCACTGGTCACCCCCAAAGCCAACACCTCCTTTGGCCATTCCTTCCAGTTCTCTGCTGCCAATGACTGGAACGAACTGCAAAAATCCTTGAAGCTAGAGGTTCCCATCTCCCTCACTAACTTTAAGCATCAGCTGTCAAAGCTGCTTATCGATCACTGCACCTGTATATAGCCCTTCTGTAAATAGCCCACCCAACTACCTCATCCCCATATTTTTTTTTAAACTTCTGCTCATTTTGCACTCCAGTATCTCTATTTGCACATCATCATTTGCACATCCATCATTCCAGTGTTAATGCTAATCTGTAATTTATTTCGCCACTATGGCCTATTTATTGTCCTACCTTCCTAACCTTACTGTATTTTGCACTACATTTGCACTCTGTATATAGATTTTCTATTGTGTTATTGACTGTACGTTTGTTTATTTCCCATGTGTAACTCTGTGTTGTTTTTTGTCGCACTGCCAGGTCGCAGTTGTAAATGAGAACTTGTTCTCAACTGACCTACCTGGTTAAATAAAGGTGAAATATATATTTTTTAAAAGTGGCCAACGCTGCATGCATGCATAGCCTAAATAAATGTATGTCTCTCCAGTGATGGGTATATGAAAGCCAGGGAAAATGTACAGCAGAGTGAACAGGCAGTCAAAACGTTTCTCACAGACGCTGCATTTGTGATGCACCACAACATTACAGTGCCTTGAATAACTCAGATTTGTCTGAATTACAAATGATACGCTGAGATTTTCTTCTATGTAATATTTTATTTAAAAAGAATGACCCTTGAATTGTATTATTTTAAAGTGACATTGATTTTATGTTAGAACATATATTTAAGAAAAGTCATAACTGAAATATGCTGTTTGCATAAGTATTCAACCCTTTGCTCTGTAAGCTCCCAGTTAACACAGATGAAACATGATGCCCTAACAAGGACACACTTCGCTTACCACAGGCCTCTACCTGTGAAACATTTCAATAACTCATAGATAGATAGATAGATAGATAGATAGATAGATAGATAGATAGATAGATAGATAGATAGATAGATAGATAGATACTGTAACAGATACACAATACATGATACATAGTGCGGCAGTATGAAAAAGTATACAAATACAAGAAGTCTGGAGTGCAAAAAGCTATAAAAAGACATTGCATAGTATGGGTGAATGGCTCAATGCGTTAAAACCTTCGTAAAACAATAGCACTGCATAATCCTGAACTATTTAGTTCAACTGTTTAAAAAAAAACTCAACAATTAACGCACGAACAATGGGCGCTGCTTAACAGGCGACCACACAGGGCGGCGCCAATCTCATCATACTATTTTGGATGTAAGACATTATAGGCTACTGTAATGAATTTCACAGAGTCCAGTCAAATTAAGGACAATGATACTGTAATTAATTCATCAATAAAAAAATTCTGCGCGCTACCTCACCTCATGCTGGGGGCTGAGCCCCCCTAAACCTCTAGTCCTAGAATCTACCCTGCCCAGCCTCCTCATCTGCTGTGCCTTGCGTTCTGCCCCTGGGACTCCTAATGAAGAGTAATCAAGCCAGAGCTGTCATTAGGACAGACAGCCCTGCTCCGGATGACAGGGCAGCAGCCATTAGCTATGTGACACTGGAACCTCAGCTCCACAGTCATGAATGGCACAAGTCAACGAGCTGTGGATGTGAGATGGATGCCAGGGAAATATGCATGAAATGTTTTCCAGGGTGCATCAGCAGATCGATGTTTAAAGGCTATGGCTTTGACCTGCTGTGTAATGTGATTTCCATATTCTTCATGTTTTTTTTCACAGCCATACCAATGTAAATAGGTGCATGCATTTAACAAGTTGACAACAAGTTGAGTTGATATAGATAGTTGATATGCAGTCACTACTTGGAATAGAGTCTAGACTTTATTGTAGGAAATGATTACGTCTCTGCAAGGGAGGCACAGTTGTCATGCTTTTAACTGATGCCTTATAAGCTCCCCTGCTGATGACATCACAATGGCAGAAAGAGACAAACAAATGATGTGAACAATTGAAGTTTTTGACAGACTCCTCTTCGCGTGAGATGAATAGTGTCTGAGTGGGTGATATCACAAGATTCTGCTCTCTGAGTCTACAGTGTGTCTCAGTGATTCAGGGATGCCTGTTGCTCGTCGTTGCATATTAGTGGGTCGTCTCGGATTGCTGTTCTGTGTTACCTGGCAACGTAAATGTAGACTGCACCCTGAAAAGCCAGATTCTGTCTTTGTCAGACACTTCATGCCATCACAATTCAAAAGTAACTATTTCCATTTCATGAAAGTTCACACACTGAGTCTTGGTTGTATACATTTTTATGATAGTCTTAAAAGTAGCCTTTATACTGTCGCAAATCTCAATGTTTTATGGTCATCTCTGTCTCAGAAAAAAGAGAGCTGTGTAGATTTGTAATCTGTCTGAATAGCTTTAGCCATAATGACCGAGCCGTAGACCTGATCTCATCTCCCTGCCTGGCCTTGTGACTGTACTGTATAAACATTTCCTTCCTGACTAGGGATAGAGACTTAGGGTGTAGGAACTGCATATCTTTTAAAGCAAACTCACAACTCATTCACTTTGTCTCTTTTTGATAATGTGAAGTGAAGTAACATTTGCCTTCCCACACGGACAGATTTGCCTTCCCCGGATCCAGTGCCAGAATACATTATTTTATTGAGATAAGTGAATACTTATCTAATCAAGGTTTATTTTTCAATACATTTTTGTAATAAATGTAAGAATTTTTCTCCCATTTTAACATTACAGAGTATTTTGTGTCAATCGTTGACCAAAAATGAAGCAGAGCCAGTTCAGAAAGAAAACCCAAATTCGCCGCCTCAGAAGGACGCATCAGCTGAGATGGCATCAATTTGAGGCTAATATCAATCACGCCTACTTTATTTGGTGGATTATTTAAGCTGACTGGGTCTGCTCACTCATCCTGCTGCTGCTTGCTGCTACTGCTACTATACACTGGTTTCTTGCTCCCACCACCACCCTAGTCTCCACCTGTTAGGTTCCCTGCTATTTTATACTGACGCTTTGCTTGGGCAGTGAGCTACCCTGAAGGAGCAGAGCCTATAGCGCCAAGACTTGCATTATTCATTGCTTAATAAATGGTTAAACATATAGTATTCCCACGTGGCGTTCTCTTTCTCAAAATGACAGTTAAATCCATTTTAACCCCACTTTGTAACACAACAAAATGTGGAAAAAGTCAAGGGGTGTGAATACTTTCTGATGGCACTGTATATCCATCCACATATGTCTTTGGCTGCTTGTTAACTCCAGTCATGTGCAGCTGAATAGAAAACTGCATATTTCTCCCTACATCCTTAGTGCTCTATTTTCTCACCGCCAGCCAGGGTTTCCATGGTAACGGGGTGCATCAGGGATGATCGTTGTCTACCTGTTGTTTGCCTGTCTGTCTATCATTGTCACACACACCCCTGCCCCCCTCAATCTGCCCTTACCGTGTGCCTTGTTAAACAGCCTCATTCGCTTTTCATTACTTCTACTACAATCACTCACATCAGCCTCCAGAGAACGAGAGGGAGGCAGACCAGACCCCCTCTCGCCACCTGCAGGCTTGTTCAGTCCAACGACAAGAGCCTCTATCTCTCCCAGCCTCCCTCACTCTCTCCCCAAAGAGCAGAGATAGTGTACAGGAGTGGGTATTTGTCCACGTGTGAGAGCTTGTGTGTGTCTAAGAGAGAAAGAGAAGAGAGAAAATGCAGTATCTCATGAAAAATGGCAGAGAATTTCAACTTGGATAATTGGGTAATATTTGATTGAGATGTTGATCAATGAGAAGAACCTATATTCACCCACTCAAAAAACATGTTAAACATGTTCCTACTCTGCGCCTACAAGCAGCAACTCAAGTGGGAGCCGCCAACATAGTGAGGCACTGGACAGAGGAGACAGACTCAATGCTGCAGGACTTTTGAGAAGACTGATTGGATTATGTTAAAAGATTCATCCACCCCATCCATCAACATAGAGGAATATACATTGTCAGTCACAGTCACAACGCGTACAACAGCTGGCGGGCGTCTTTTCAGACATCTTCAACCTGTCCCTGTCCCAGGCTGTAGTCCCCAAATGCTTCAAGAAGACCACCATTGTCCCAGTGACCAAGAAAAACAAGGTGAAAGACAAGCCCGAATGACTATCACCCGGTTGCACTCACCTCAGCGTAACAGTGCGGACGTGTTTTTTTTTGTCCTGTCCCGTGTCCCGTGTAAATAGTCTTTATAGTCTGTTTTTTCCGTATATATTTCTTAATCTCATATACTTTCCTGCAACCCGCCTCACCCAATGTGGAACGGATCTACTATTTCTTTACTTCTTTATCCCATATAACTGGACCTCCGGCAGAAGCTAGCCAGCTAACTAGCTACTAGCCATTGTTAGCCACTGCTAGCGGTCTTCTTCACCATTGCCCTTGGCCTCGGACAATATCGGCCAGTCTGCACAGCGCGCTACCAACCCAGTGCATATCGGATTGCTTTCTCTACCACATCACCGGATTTCTGCCGAAATCACTGGACCATTACACCAGATCATCACAGCTAGCTAGCTGCAACCGAGTGTCTGTTGTTGGCTAACACCACTGTCCCGAAGCATGCACCAGTTAGCCTTGAGCTAGCCTTGAGCTAGGCCCATCTCCCGGCTAGCCGACGTGTACTAGCTAATTCCTGGGCCACAGTACCTCTTTGTCTACCGGCCTGGATCTTATATTGTCGACAACGAGCCACGCCGATCCATCACGACTGGTCTGCCGACGTAATCGTCCGATGTGGTCTCAATAGGCTTTTCCATTGCAATGTCGCCGAAGACCCATCTGCTAGCCCCGGCCCGCTAGCATTCTGAACGCCATGCCTCCCGCTCGCCTAGTGCAGTAGCGGCCACCAAATTTCTCCCTGGCTCACCTCGAACTCAGGTCCCGTGTGTAGCACAACATTCTCTCTAACAACATTCATCGCCAATACCCGTTGTTGTTTTTGCTCTCTCGATTAACACCTGTGATTGCTTTGTGCCTCTCTCGCATGTCAATATGCCTTGTCTATTGCTGTTTTGGTTAGTTCTTATTGTGCTATTTTACTGTAGAGCTTAACATGTCCCGCTTAACATGCCTCAGATTGCTCCTTTGTCCCACCCCCCACACATGCAGAGACCTCACCTGGCTTAACTGGTGCCTCTAGAGATGCAACCTCTTACATCGTTACCCAACGCCTAGGTTTTCCTCCACTGTACTCACATCCCACCATATCCTTGTCTGTACATTATGCCCTGAATCTATTCTACCACGCCCAGAAATCTGCCCCTTTTATTCTCTGTACCCAACGCACTAGACAATCTGTTCTTTAAAGCCTTTAGCCGTACCCTTATCCTACTCCTCCTCTGTTCCTCTGGTGATGTAGAAGTAATCCCAGGCCCTGTAGCCCCCAGTACTACACCTATTCCCCAGGCACTCTCATTTGTTGACTTCTGTAACCGTAAAAGCCTTGGTTTCATGCATGTTAACATCAGAAACCTCCTCCCTAAGTTTGATTTATTCACTGCTTTAGCACACCGCCAACCCTGATGTCCTAGCCGTGTCTGAATCCTGGCTTAGAAAGGCCATCAAAAATTCTGAAATTTCCATCCCCAACTACAACATTTTCCGTCAAGATAGAACTGCCAAAGGGGGCGGAGTTGCATTCTACTGCAGAGTTCTGTCATACTATCCAGGTCTGTGCCCAAACAGTTTGAGCTTCTACTTTTAAAAATCCACCTTTCCAGAAATAAGTCTCTCACTGTTGCCGCCTGTTACAGACCGCCCTCAGCCCCCAGCTGTGCCCTGGACACCATATGTGAATTGATTGCCCCCAATATCTTCAGAGTTCGTACTGTTAGGTGACCTAAACTGGGATATGCTTAACACCCCGCCCGTCCTAAAATCTAAGCTAGATGCCCTCAATCTCACACAAATTATCAAGGAACCTACCATGTACAACCCTAAATCCTTAAACAGGGACACCTGTCCTGACTAATTTGCCCTCTAAATACACCTCCGCTGTCTTCAACCAGGATCTCAGCGATCATTGCCTCATTGCCTGCGTCCGTAATCAAGCCCTTCATAATCGACCACTATGATCCGGGGCCATCACACACATCACCACAACACTCACCCTCACCATAGAGTCCATCCATCAAGAAAACATTATCTTCTTCATCATTAGTGCACCAGCTCACAAGTACTTGGTGATGCCTTTTGGCTTAGCCAATGCTCTGTCAGTGTTCCAGGCATTCGTCAACGAGGTGTTCTGGGACATGCTCGGACGCCAGGGGTCGTGTATATCGACAACATCCTGGTCTATTTGGCTGCCTTGGATGATCACATCGCTCACGTCCGAGTAGTCCTGGAACGCCTCCTGGCCAACCAACTAAATGTTAAGGCAGAGAAGTGCCAATTTAATCAGGAAGGTGTCTCCTTTCCAGGCTACCAGATCAGCCCGCAAGGAGTGATGATGGACGTTAAGAAGGTAGATGCAGTCAGGTCATGGCCAGTCCCAACCTGTATAAAGGGGTTACAACGTTTTTTGGAGTTTGCCAACTTCTACCGCCATTTCATCAAGAACTTTAGTTTCATCGCCTCTCCTCTCACCTCTCTCCTCAAGGGTGGTCCTCGTAGGTTGGTGTGGAATCTGGCAGCTGACGAAGCCTTCCGCCTACTGAAGGGACGTTTTACCTCCGCCCCATTGCTCAAACACCCAGATCCGATAATACCCTTTGCAGTGGAGGTGGACGCTTCAGAGGTAGGCGTGGGGGCTGTCCTGTCCCAACGACAAGGTAATCCACAAAAATTGTATCCATGTGCGTATTACTCTAAGAAACTGTTGGTGATCGAGAGCTCCTGGAGGTGAAGTTGGCATCAGAGGAGTGGAGGGTGCCAAGGACCAAGGACCCATTCCTCATCCTCACTGACCATTGGAACCTGGAGTACATAAAGACAGCGAGGCGGCTGAACCCGCGCCAAGAAAGGTGGGCCCTTTGTTTTTTACTAGATTTGACTTCATGCTGTTTCCCAAAAATCCACCAAAGCCGATGCCCTGTCCCGTCTCTACGATTCGGGAGAGGGTCCTTCCCTGAATACACCCATAATTCCATAATTCCACCTGTGGTCTGGGATGTAGATGTGGATATTCGCCAGGCCCTGGAGAGGGAACCCTCACCCACTACCTGTCCTCCTGAGCGCATCTACGTTTCCACAGGGATAATGGATTGGCTGCTGACCTGGGCGCACACAGCTGTCATCACTGGACATCCAGGTATCAGCCGCACTATTCAATCTATCTCCGAAAAGTACTGGCGGACCACCTTAGTGCAGGTCACTCACTACGTTAACTCCTGTTCCTAAATCTCCTGGCACGCTCCAGCAGTGAAACTCTTTCCCCTTCCTGTGCCTCAGCGTCCCTGGTCTCATCTATCCATTGATTTTGTCACTGATCTCCCCTCCTCTGACGGTTTCACCACCATTTTGGTTGTTGTGGATAGATTCTCCAAATCCTGTTGTTTTATACCTCTCTCTGGTCTCCCTACTGCTCTCCAGGTCGCTGAGGCAGTGTTCCAGCAGGTCTTCCGGCAGTATGGCCTTCCGGAGGACATTGTCTCCGACCGTGTCCCCCAATTCACATCACGGGTATGAAGAGCCTTCATGGAGAAGCTTGGGGTCACGGTCAGCCTCACTTCTGGGCACCAGCCTCAGTCTAACGGGCAGGTGGAGAGGATGAACCAGGAGCTGGGGAGGTTCCTGAGGAGCCACTGCCAGGACCGGCAGCGGGAGTGGGCCCGATTCTTTCCCTGGGTGGAGTATGCCCAGAATGAATTGTGTCACTCCTCCACCGGGCTGACTCCCTTCTAGATTGTTCTGGGTTATCAGCCCACCCTGGCTCTGTGGACCCCAGGCCAGACCGAAGCTTCTGCAGTGGATGAGTGGTTCAGGCGCGCAGAAGAAGTTTGGAACGATGCCCACATGAGGCTCCAGCACGCCGCCCACAGAAGGAGCAGGTGGATCGCCACCGCAGGGAGGCTTTCGTGTTTCATCCTGGTGATTGTGTCTGGCTCTCCACCAGGAACCTCCCACTCCGCCTGCCCTGTAAGAAGCTTAGCCCCCGGTTTGTGGGGCCGTTCAAGGTTCTGTCAGATCCGGGTTGTGTTGCTGGAAAACCCAAGGTTCTAACCACTGTTCTATGGAGCAGTGTGGACCCAATCGGCAGATAATCACAAGAGGCAGGTTAGAAGGAAAAAACAGATATTCTGAGCAAACACAAAGGATTCAGCATAAGTGCTGGGTTGAGCAAGGCACAAATCCACACTGGATGACAAATCCACACTGGATGATGCAGGCAAAAGAGTCCAATAACAATATTTACCAGAGAGGCTGGTCAAAAGGTCTGAGTAAAAGTCTTTCAGGTTAGACCAAACGGGAAAACACAAAAGCATAGGCTAGGCTAGAGAACTTCAAGACTGAGCAAAGATACAAGCAAATGAGAGTCTTTAAATATACACCTGTTAACACTAACTAACTAGGCACAGGTGATTTAATTGAAACAATAATGAGCAGGGAATTAGGAGGAAGATGTGGAAGGTCTTGTGCTCTCAGTCTCCCTCTGCTGGACAGACCATGGTATGACAGGTTCTCTGGATGGTCAACGAGGTGATGTATAAATTACAGCTCCCCACTGATTACCGTATCTCACATTTCATGTCTCCCTCTTGGTTCTTGGTCCTCTGGCTGAGGCTGTCCCCGCCCCCAGACACTATTGGTTGTGTGTTTCATGTCCAGACGCTACTCTTGTTTTGTATTTTTCCATGGTTCTTGTATTATCTCACCACCTGCTTCTCGACTCCCAGAATCTTCGTTACACCCAGGTTTCAATAAGCAATAAGAAATGTATGTGTCATGAAAGGAGTGTGGATATTTGGCCTGGTGAAGCGGTTTTATACACTTACTGAATAGAAGCTGATATGGTCTTGGGAAGACTCCTCATTGTCCGAGAGTGAAGACCGAGACGATATGTAATTATTTATTAGACAAGTAACCCCATCTTTATATCAATAAATTGTATTTTCATGAGCTTGATTAATCATGAAAAACTATTTTATTTGTTAACCTATATGTCATCAATGATGGTTTTGTGTCTCCTCTAAGGTATAAGGTTAAGTGTCTGAACTGTAATTTGGGAGATAATGTTACGTGGACATCACAGCTCCTGCAGAAGTAGCACAATCCCACAGGAACAGCACTGACTCAAATTATAATGGCATAGGTTATAGGGTGCCCTGAGCTACTGAATAGATATCGCCCTCACATTCACACCTACACACAAAGTGAGACATCACACCATGCTCATCTGCAGCACACCATGCCTGGTAGATATCTGGCTGCCCGTGTTGTGTCACCCTGTGGAGCGATGCTATGCTGTAAATTAGTTATGCTTTAGGATGATAAAAGACCCATCTCCAGGCTGTTTGATGAGGCACACAAGATGAGTGCATGTGTTACTGAGCCTGCGGTGTGTCGGAGCAACACAGTGGAGGGAGGCAAGCAGCTAGAGCCATGTGGGCTTCCAATGCTCTCCTCAACAACGTTATTCCACTGAAAAATGGAACAGCCTCCCTCCTCCCTCTCTCACAACATACCTCCTTTCATTATAATGTGGACGGCTGGACTCCCAGCTAACAATTCTAGAGAGAGAGAATGTTTTTGTAATGTTACCCAGATGTTTGAGTGTCCATTTTTCCGTTAGTTTGGGTAACAGTACAGTGGAAAGAAAAAGTATGTAAACCCTTTGGAATTACCTGGATTTCTGCATAATGTCACGGTTTCAGGTGAGGGAAGGAGGCGCAGAGCGAGAGGTCGGTGCAAACATATTTATTTAATAATGAAACTAACAAAAAACAACAAACGTACAGTACCGTGAGCTGGTGTTTAGTGCAGACACATAGGAACAAACACACACGCAATGATCCACACGCAGGTGGACGTGCAGTGCACATAAATAGAATCCCCAATTAGAGACAACTCAAGACAGCTGTCTCTAATTGGGGATCACCAACAACTCAACCCTGTGAGTGTCAGGACCTGACTGTGGCCATCCCTCTCCCCCTAGAGGGAGTCAGGGACCTGGCCTCAGTCAGGCCCTTACACATAAATTGGTCATCAAATTTGATCTGATCTTCATCTAAGTCACAACAATGGAAAAACAGTGTGCTAAAACTAATAACATACAAATTATTGTATTATTATTGTCTACAGTGAATACATCATTTAAACATTCACAGTGTAGGTTGGAAAAAGTATGTAGAGTCCAATTCATGAGATGAGATTGGAGATGTTGGTTAGAGCTGCCCTGCCCTATAAATAACACTCACAAAATTTGAGTTTGCTTTTCACAAGAAGCATTGCCTGATGTGAACCATGCCTCAAACAAAAGAGATCTCAGAAGACCTAAGATTAAGAATTGTTGATTGCATAAAGCTGGAAAAGGGTTACAAAAGCCTCAATGACAAATTGTCTATAAATGGAGAAAGTTCAGCACTGTTGCTAAAGATGACTGCAAGAGCACAGCACATAATGTTCAATGAGGTTAAGAAGAATCCTAGTGTCAGCTGAAGACTTACAGAAATCTCTGGAACATGCTAACATCTCTGTTGACGAGTATACAATACGTACAACACTAAACAAGAATGGTGTTCATGGGAGGACACCACAGAAGAAACCTCTGCTGTCCAAAACAAACATTGCTGCACGTCTGAAGTTCGCAAAAGAGCACCTGGATCTTCCAATATTCTGTGGACAGATGAAACGAAAGTTGAGTTGTTTGGAAGGATCACACAACACTATGTGTGCAGAAAAAAAAGAACTTTCCAGGGGGTGTACTTACTTTTTCACATGACTGTATTTCAGAAATTTTAGGGCTTTCTGTATAGTGTTCTAATGTTACTCCTCGTTTTTCTTGATTGTTCTTTTAACAGAGCTGAGATTTACTTCAAAGTTAATTTCAAGAAGACGATGGAGAGATGCTCAGCTATATATAATAATACAAATAAAAACAATGAATGAGAGGTAGTAGAAATGTAGTCATAATTTGTGCTCAAGGTGTAATCCTACAGATTCCCATCTTTCAACGAGAAACTGATTTTAATTAGATCAGTTAGGGGTGTTGTAAATGTTGCCGAACAATGACATTAACATACACTGAGTGTACAAAACATCATGCTCTTTCCATGACATAGACTGACCAGGTGAATCCAGATGAAAGCTATGATCCCTTATTGATGCCACTTGTTAAATCCACTTCAATCAGTGTAGATGAAGGGGAGGGGACAGGTTAAAGAAGGATTTTTAAGCCTGGAGACAATTGAGACACAAAATATTTAAGTGTCTTTGAACGGGGTATGGTAAGAGGTGCCAGACGCACTGGTTTGAGTGTCACTCATAACAGTTTCCCCTGTGTATCAAGAATGGTCCACCACCCAAAAGACATCCAGACAACTTGACACAACTGTGGGAAGCATTGGAGTCAACTCAGTGTATATTGCTAGCAGATTCTGAACCGGGGCCACCAGCACCAGTGACAAACGCCCTACTGTTACCACTGTCCCAATAAGGGATATCCTTAGGGCATGTACTTATTGGGCCAGTATAGTTAGGCCCTGTCCAGAAGCAAACACTAACCTCTTCTCCCTAGACACTTGTGTAAATCTGAACCAACTGTATAGGTGTAAGCAATAATGTGAATGCACTTCAAAGTAAATCTCGTGGCCTGGCTGTGGGAGTGGGCCCGATTCCTTCCTTGGGCTGAATACACCCAGAATTCATTGCGACAATCCTCCACTAGGCTGAGTCCGAGCCAGACCGAAGCTCCTGCGCTGGACGAGTATTTCAGGCACACAGAAGAGGTATGGAACGATGCCCATGTGAGACTCCAGTACACTGTCCCGTGTCAGAAAGAGCAGGCGAATCACCGTCCTGGTGATCGTGACCTCCCGCTCTGCCTGCTCTGTAAGAAGCTGTGTCCCCTGTAGATCAGATGGTAGAGCCAAAAAGGGAAACTCGAGTTGCACTGCATTATTTCTGCCTCATGCACAAATTCATTTGATACTCCTAGAGAGTGAGAGAGAGAGAGAGAGATAGATCCCTGAGCTGGGCAAGGTGGAAATTTATTAAGGCAGCCCCCTGCACCTCTCTGATTCAGAGGGTTTGGGTTAATTGCGGAAGACACATTTTGGTTGAATGCATTCAGTAATGTAACTGACTAGGTATCCCCCTTTCCCTGTCTCCTGTGTGTCTTCATCATGTCTGTTCAGACCTCTCAGTGGGAATGGGCCCCTGTTCTGTCCCTACCGGAGGTAAACAGATGCATAAGGTGATGTCTGAATAAATGAATTCAGATGAGGCACTATCTTAATCATGTTATCGTGTTGCCGTGGAAACGGGAGCCATACCAACTGCTAGCTTAGATCACAGGGATATGTCAGTCTGCTCTGGCATGGCTGCTGCCTCTATCCCTCCTCATTACTGGTCTGGGTAGAGATGCGGGTGCGGGAGGGTTCAGTGTTGGTCAGGCTGTGGAGGCAGTGGCTGGTGACACAAGGCTAATGGCCGTGTCGGAGTAGAGGTAACATGGGAAAAACAGTGGCTTTTCGCTCTCGTCCACCACTACAGCCCAAGGACATGTGCCAAAGGTTAGAATGGATGGGCAGAGCGCTGAAGTGTTCCCGGAGATAAAATAGGGTTTGCTTATATTTGTCCTGTTTCACACTGTACATGTGTGTGGTGTGAAATATAAATGTGTCTTTTATATCCCACTCCCCCCGAGACACCCTCTGAGAGTAGGGTCACTGCCAGGGATCAGCCATTATTGATAGCAACCCTGGAGCAATTAGGGTTAAGTGCTTTGCTGAAGGGTAGATTGAGAGATTTTTCACCTAGTCGGTTATTGGCCCAACGCTTTTACCGCTTGGCTACTTGCCGGGGGTTTCATTGTGTGTTAGCCTAATTCTGGAGTTCCCATAATCTAGAGCTTTGTGTTTACATTCACAAACATGAATGTAAACATTATTATTTATCATTTAGCTACCATCAGGCATGGTATTTCAAGGCCATCATACAGAAAGCTATTTCATGGATCTAGGCACTTCAACACAAGCTTGTTTTCAGCCATTATTCAGCCTGCTGTGTGAAGGCTGCAGCTAGCTGACAGTAATCCTTCTCTCTGTGGTTGGAAAGCATCAACAAAAGGACAGACAAACATTTTTGGAATGTGGAGAATTAAAACTAAGTAAAAAAAACTTGCTGTTAATTATTTATTTCTGAGAATTGGGTGGTGTGTGCGTGTGTGTGGTGTGCTGTGTGTGTATTTCTCAAGTCCTGAGGTTTGCCACATGGTATTATGAGGCAGATGCATGCACAACCTGGAGGGGATATGACTGGAACAGGGAGAAGTACACAAACACAATGCTAAAAAGGTGAAAACATATTGATCCATAATGTGATAGTTGTACTTGATGCATTGGCCAAATCATTAGTAGCAGTAGGAAATTGATGGAGGGAGAAAAATAACAACTCTGCCCTCATTTAATACAATTCAAACAGCCTCATGCAGGGTTATTATTCAATATCAGCTTCCTCCTGACAATATTTATGGTCTGTTTTGTTCCAGAGATCTCTGCACAATCAATTTATAGATCTTTGTTGTTGTTGCGAAAACAGCAGTAATTAAAACATTTACCAGCTGGGAAGTGGAAATGGGTTTCCCAGTGCCACTTCTGTGTCCATGCCATGGAAAGACAAATGCTACATTACTTTATGCAAACCTAATGAGGCATGAAGATCTGTTGACCATCACAGAAAAACCAAAAGCTCTAACAGCCCTAATCTATATCTTCCTGCTTTAGGTCCATTGGTCCAGAATAGATTTGACATCATTCCTTTTCTGAATGAGAGTTTGGTTGAATAATTAACTGTTTATGAATATGTTATGAATGGAATACAGACATTGGTGATATCTGAGCCAAAGTTTAAATATGCTCCAAATAGCAGAAAATATTCAGATTGCACTACCTCACCTACAAGGAGTTGAATGACGTGGAAACCAAAGACCTCCCAGTACTATAGTAAACTATTAATGCTGTTTTCTGCTAGGAGAGTGAACCAGCATGCTGTGATTGTCTATGAATACATGTCAGGATTTGTCATGAACAGTTAAAATCATTCAAGGGATTTGTGGTGACATGGTCATGGAAACACTTGAGTAAAGGTGCTTCCACACCGGTGTGGTTCCTGAGTTAATTAAGCAATTAACATCCCATCATTCTTAGGTTAATGTATAAAAATGCCCAGTTGCCCATTATTTTGGCTACCTTGGCTAGAAGAAGAAAACTCAGAGACTTTGAAAGAGGGGTCTCAAAGGAGAATAGGGGGTTTAAAGGGTGTTTGTGTGTCTCAGTCACCAGATCTCAACCCAATTGAATACTTATGGGAGATTCTGGAGCGGTGCAGTGTTTTCCACCCCCATCAACAGTTTTTCATGGAAGAATCGTGTTGCATCCCTCCAATAGAGTTCTAGACACTTGTAGAATCGCCCAACGCCCTACTAAGACACTTTATGTTGGTGTTTCTTGAATTAGGGCAGTTACCTGTATATCATTTAATTATGTTGTCACTCACAATTGCATTTGACATTAACATTAATTTCTTGCAAACCATATTGACTTTCATCAGTAGTTTCAGAGTCAGATAACTATAGAGATATGACAGAGGTAAGGATGGAGGTGATTTTCCAAAGCATGAAAATATATTGTTTTTTGGACACATGATAGACAGTTTACATGGCTCACAGGTATAGCTGCACATGGTCTCTTCTACACAGGGCCATAAAGCAGCCAGCTAGTGCATCATACAACACAATCTCCGAGAAGACTAGAGTAGAGACCAAAGGACTGCTATATAATTTATGACCCCAGTATCGACCCCCAGACAGTGGAATTTAGTCACCAGATAACAATGAAATACCCAACATGGATTACGAATTTACTGAAAAAGATTGTTCTGGGACTGGTATCATGATACATTTAACCTTTATGTGACTGTTATGCCTTCACTATGACAGATAGTGGCTTCAATGCAGTGGTCATACTGTGAGCTATTGAGTAGAGGGGAGTTTATAGTCTATGTCTATACTAGAGCAGATTATGTTACAGACCGGTCTGAAGAGAAGACTAGTGGCTCTGGCAGGGAGCGCATATCGATCGGAGCAGGCAATGATAAGTATAGTTTCAGCCCACGTGCTTTGATCTCTGTGCATTGTCCACTCCCCCTTTCTCTTCGTTTTGTTCCTCTGCTTGGGCAGATGGTGCCAGGGATGAGGCGAACAGGAGCTTTGAGGGCCGAGATCAAAAATAGATCAGAAAACATTTAAAAGTATATGAGTAAAACGACTGCTTGAGGCAGATGCTTTTAAAATACAATAACAACCCACTGACCCATCTGTTGTGAGGTAATTCCAATGTGGGTGCATTATACAATGCTCTTTAGCATAGCACTTAAGGATAGATCTTTGCCTTGAACCTCCCCATCCCCCAAGATAGACACTACAGATAATCCAAAACCCCCACCCTCAAGGCATCAGAATCAGTCAACCTGATAGGAAACAAAGTCTGTTTGATCGATTTTCACATCCTGATGATTTATTGTTCATTGTGGCTAGACATGACACACAAACTGTTGTAGACATCTAGTAGACTTGGTACATAGAACAACCTTTCGACTGTGGAGACCATAAGCAAGGCAGCAGACACTGCTGTAGCATCCCATGACACATCCGTGACACAAAGCATATATTAAGGTTCTGGTGAATTTATGCAAAAGCTGAACATAAGCGTAACAAACAGCCTCCAAGTGCAAGGTAATAATGAATCAAGGTCTACTTCAATTCAGTCATTATTAAGGCCAGTTCGGAGTGGTAATTTAAGCATCTCCTAACAGCATGTTAAATAAAAACTGAAATTCATCAGTTGTCCCTTTTATACTCATTTCAAAATGAAACGTCTTATTTTATAATAATATCATCATACAAAAAACCTTCCACTACGTCAACTGGATGTACTTTCTCTTGTGTTTGTACTGTGGCGTCTCTCTCCTGTGTGTAGCACAGTAGCCTACTATTACACTATCTGTAGTTCCTTGGTGTTGTCTCCGCCCTGGTGGCGGTCACTGGGAGTGTTCAGTCAGTCAGGTGCAGAGGGACTCTGTCAGCCAGAGAGATCTCCCGGCGGATGTGAGCTCGGACAGCTGGCTGGGATAAAAGCCCCTTTATGTCCTGTGGTTTCTGAGATGGAGACTTGTTCTGTGTGTAGGGCCTGTCTCACCAGCCTCTTCTACATGAGACAAGCAAAACACACAAACAAACTAACACAAACTCAACATGATCCTCATCGCTGTATATTCAAAAAGCATATTTCACATGGGACCCACTCTTCTTAATTTACCCTTCAAGTTTTAGCCAAATACAGCACAGACGAGACAGGATCATGATTAACATAATTCACAGCATATTTCCCAACTGCATAGTCCAGCTCATTTTCCTTGGTCTCAAGTTTTTGAGTTGCAGTTCATTTTGTAGTGATGTTTTAGCTTAGTAGAAAGACTGTGATTGGCTTTGCACTGACCGCACCTTGTGGAGGGCCGAGGTATAGCCTAACCTAACCTCAGATCCCAGATCAGTCTGTGGTGCGTGTCGTGACACATCATCTCCACTGAAGGTTGGGGCGACCCCTGGCAGCCAATAAATCAGAACAGCAATTTCCTTCAAAATGGCAACTCTTTATCTCAGGGCACCACTCATAGAGGAAAGAAGAAAAGACAGACAGATGGACAGAGACACGACAGGGGCTTGTGTGGAGGGAGACCGCTGAGAGTAGTGGGTGACAATCAGAGTAAAAGATACACAAAAATATGCTTAGGGATTCCACAATCAATTCAGTGTCCTGCCCCTAAAAACTCCTCCTTCCTTGTCTAGTGAAACCCCTCAACTGCCCATTGGCTGCTGGCTGACTGCTTGAGTTCCTGCCTGGGCTGGTTAGTGTCCAGTGCTGCCTGGGGGAATTGTCTGTGGTCACTTGTTGCTGGCACTGGTGTCGGTGGTGGTTGTCTTGACAGCGTTAGTGTTGAGGTTGCCTGAGGGCCGCGCCGGGTCGGATGGCGCGGCCCCGTTGTGCTGAGTCTCGTCCATGAACTGCTGCACGGCCCGCAGCACGGCGTCCTCCACCAGCCTCTTACTCAGGCTCACCAGCTCCTCATCGTCAGGCTCTGGACCCCTCTTCACACCTACACAACCAACGACACCAAGACAGCTAGAGTCACTACCACACCCTGCTACTACTCACACCATGCAGCCTAGCAGCTCTGAGCTACGATATGACCTTTACCCTATTCCAGCTCAGTGTCAAGTTCTTTCAACACAACAAGTGCCCTTTGGTTAAAGGCTCTTCAAGGCTCAAAGTTTAGTGATGGTAAGCTCATACAGTATCAATTAAGCACATTCACAGAGGAGTACAATTCACATTTTGACCATTAAGTGATTAAGGTAAGCTATAGTTATGGCTATAGTTTAATGAGAAATATTTTGTGCCCGCAGTAATGTTCTCGTGTTAGCTATTGTATCAGTGACAGTCTGCCAGTATTAGAGTATGATAGAGTTGGAATGGTGCATTAGAGTGACAGGGGATTTGGCATTGACAGTGAGAACACTGAGAAGCAGAGGCTAAAACAGGTCACTAGTGTCATCCTTTCACGCTATCGCTCCAGAATGGTCAGACAGTCTGCTAGTTACACAATAATCTGTCAAGGGAGGGGAGTCAGGGAGAGTACAGTGCTTTAAATGAAATGGTGCTTTGGGATCACTAAGAGACAGAGACACACGTACTTGTCCGAGCAGCCCGAGGCCCACTCTGAAAAAGATCTGCAAGACAAACAGTAGCCGTTTAGCAACAGAACAGTACTTCTCAACGCAAATCAGACTCCATTTCTCACAATCAGGGGAGTTTGTGTGACGATTAGCCTATTCTTTCTTTTGATTGGCCATACACATTTTGATTGACAGAGCACACCTTGATTGCAGTACTGAATGACAGGTTTGGTGAATTTCAACACTCATAGTGATTTAGGAATTTCACACATTTGATTTCTGTGGTGTTTAATGGTCTTGTACTCAGAAGACCACTGTGTTACAGAATCAAGTAATCAGATTAAGAAAGGTTCATAAGTATTATTATCTCTCAGGAAGTCTATCTCCAAAGACATTTAATGAATACTTACATCTGCGGGGGAGAAATAATTAGCTTTCTTTACACAGCAAAGTAATGACCTTTATTCTACCTTACAGTATGTAGATTAGAATAAAGCATGTGCTGTTATATGAGTGACACATGGAGAAGTTGGTTACCAGAAGTGTGAAGAAAAGCATATCAACTCAATCAAGGCAAGAGAGTGCACTTTGAACCATGGAAGTCCACAGAACACAATGTGAGAGAGTGTGCAGTACATAGAAGGGCGTGCATACATCCATGGAACTAGATACTAGCAATTCTATTTTAATGTCTGCATATAACACGTGGAGAGGGCGAAACTCACAGAGGATCCCTTTTGAGTTGACAGACACCGAACCGGAACATAGTAGACTAGAGAGAGTCTTTCTCTCCCACTCTAACCAGAACAGTGAGCAGCCTGAAGCTACTGCTGTGGCTCAGAGAGAACTTTATGACAGCAGTAAATGCTCCATCCACACCCATAATAATGCTGGAGAGATCAAGCTGACAGATTATGAGCTGGCCAGCAGGGCGTATCTGAGAGACAAGTAGAAGTGGTTCACCTTTTGTATTGGACTGAGAAAAGGGAAGTCAAAACCCAGACTCGCCTGGGTAGTAGTTATGGTGATAGCATTAGAATTTAGTTTGAGAGTATTTAAAACTACACAAGTATCGCACACCAGTCTCTCTCTCGGTCTCTCTCTCGTGTTATCAAACGGGGCGGCAGGTAGCTGGTTCTAATCCCAGAGGCGACTAGGTGAAAAATCGGTCCGATGTGCCCTTGAGCAAGGCACTTAACCCTTATTGCTCCTGTAAGTTGCTCTGGTTAAGAGTGTCTGCCAAATGACTCAAATGTAAATGTGTGTAGTTTTCCTCCATCCCTGGGAGGGGGAGTGGTGTGGCGGAGTCTGCCTGGAGGTATTTCCTGAGGA
Organism: Thymallus thymallus; assembly: GCA_023634145.1. Lineage (NCBI taxonomy): Eukaryota > Metazoa > Chordata > Actinopteri > Salmoniformes > Salmonidae > Thymallus > Thymallus thymallus. Next base: position 24,885,453 of record CM042412.1, on the reverse strand, counting down.
AACGGCAGCTCCATTAGGGAGATCCTGAGAGAGCCAACAGGTCATCTAAGGGAAATGAGACGAGGAGGTATATTTTTATCGATGCTCGCTCTCTGCTGTACTCAAACAACACACAGTGGGACTGCTGCACTGCTCCTTGTCAACGAGCACATTCGATTGAATCTATCCCATGGATAATGGATAAGCCCCATTCCAAAACAAAAATGCAGCAACTAGGATATCCTCCAACAAGATAAAGTGATGCATCAAAGGTGCCTATACAGTGTGTGTGTGTGTGTGTGTGTGTGTGTGTGTGTGTGTGTGTGTGTGTGTGTGAGAAAGTCATTGCATGCTGAGCCCAGCGCTTTTGGACCTTCTGCAGTCATACATCACAGGGTGTGTGTCTCTCTGTCACCATAGGGATCTGGTGCTGATTGCCTGACAAGGTTGCCATTGGGTCCCAGCTCCAGTCTGTCCTTGGCCGAGGTTAGAAAAGGTATGTGTTTTTGATGACTGTGCACTGCGTGTGTGTGCGTGCGTATGTGTCTGTCTGTGTGCGTACACACGTGGCTGCATAACAGCAGACAGACAGGAGTGCAAGACAGGCAGCAACAACCCAGCACGCTCTGCCAGTCACGTCTCTTACTCATCAGACACACAAGCAGGAATAGGCTACACACCTGAGGCTGACATCATGCCATAGCAAGAGAACAATCAAGTGTTCTCTTCCAATATAGAGAACTAACTAACACTCTATGCGTCTTTTCTAACTGCACTGTGAAGACCAGGCAGACAGATCAGCTTTAGCTGGGTACAACTACCCCCAGCCCCCACACGCCCTCCCCTCCCCCCTCCACGTCGCCATGCTGCCTTTTAAAATCCCAAAGCTATTATTTAGCGCTGTCGGGGTTATCAGATGCTCAAGGCTCACAGTTTGTGCCAGTGGAAAACACATACACCCTTTCACAGTATTCACACAGCCAGCCAGCGGCCAAACAAGGACACGCTCTCCGAGCCCAGCTGTGCTCACAGGGGGTGGCGACAACACAATCACATCACCCAACGAGCATCTGACCTCTCACAACAAACCTCTTCCCCTCTCTCCCTTCCTCCTTCTAGTTTCCCTCTCACTCCCACTCGCTCTCTCTCTTCCTCACTCCCTAGCTAGAATTAAAAGTAGGGCAAACATGCTCTCAGAAAAAGGCAAGCTCTCTGATTGCAGTGTTACATCAGAGAAAGGCCCCCATCAGGCAGAGAAACAATGCAGAGAGAAAATCCTGCCAAATAGACATCCCAAATCAGCCTAGCTTTGCCAGACTGGCAAGAGCTTTGGACCAATTTATAAGAGAAATGAAAAATAAATAGCATGGGAGCTTCTAGTGCTGAGTATGCTGCATTGCCCATTGTTGGAGAGGCTGTTGGTACATAGCAGCTCCAGAAAGAGACACTGGCACTTTGACAGAGAGCCCAAAGTTCACATCTGCACACTGGTGACAGAGACAGGAGCACACACGTGTGTGGACTATAAACTCCTCCGCAAGCCAAGATAAGACCTAAGGTACAAATACAAGTACACACACAAAACCACATACTTACCCACACACACACGATACAAACACAATAATGGGACACTCGGATACAAACACAGACACACACAGATACATACAATAAAACGTCCCTGCCGCAATCAAACCAGAAAACCGACAGACCACCCACACCCAAACCAGAAGACCGACAGACCACCCACACCCAAGAACTTACAGATCTTCTCCTCCGCTCGGGAGAAGGGAAAGCAACACAACTGCCCCATAGCCGCACCGCTCCTCTGCCCCCTGTCTCTCTCTGTCTTTATCCTCCCTTTATCACTTCCTTCTCTAACCCGCTGCAAACAGATGAGTAGTAAAATCCAGCGCGGCTTCCACACTGCCTGAGATGGAGCGAGTGAGGGAGTCAACTGAGATGCTGAGGGCTGCGCTCACTCTGTGACAGAGAGGGGAGGGGTGTGTGAGTGTGTGGAAGGGGGAGGGGGAGTGGGGGGGGGGGGGGGGGCGGTGACTCAAGCTCCACCCTCTTCCTTCTTGCTGCCTTGAATAATTGCTTTGGAATGGCCGGCAGATGACTGCCACGGTTGTGTGCTCTGCTGCATTTGTGTATGTGTATGTGCGTGGTCTCCGAAAGAGGTGCCGGTTTAGATTATTAGGTACAACTGTCCCAGATACAATTCACGCTTTTAATACCACACTCAAGACAGATGGCAATGAAACAGGAAGTAATAGTGGAAGTGGTTGTATCGTCAGTGATGCACTAACACACAGTTGGGAAATACAGGGTGGAGGATTGTCCTTGTAGGAAGGCTCCAGTGGTGAGTTGTGTTGTAGTGGTGCAAAGTTCTTCTGACTGGTTGTCTCTGCACCTCAGTGTCCAAATAAAGCACAGAGTGTGTTGGGGGTTTGAGATCCCCACCAAGTACAGCCTGTGATTGGCTGACCAGGTCACATGATCTGGAAGGGCCCTTGGAAAAGGTGCTCACAGTGTCTGAGGCTTGGCTGTCCAGCAGCAGATGGGACGGTCCGTGCCTGTGCTGCTGGAGGTGTCCAGGCTGATGGGGGACGCCATCCCATGGAGGTGTGCCAGGCGTCCTCGGCCGGAACAGGGAGAGAGTGCTGGTTCGGTGGTGGCTCTCCCACAGGGGCTGAATGGTCCGGGCGGTGGATCCAGGGCTGGTGCTGGGTCCAGCGGTGTCCCAAAGGGCAAGATTGAGCATCAGACCCAGTGCTGGTGGTGGGTCTGGCTGTGCTTTGTCCTCAGGGGTCGTTGGACAAAGGACTGGTGCTGCGTCAGCTGATGGGCTGCATACAGGAGTTGATGGCGGACCCAGGACTGGAACCAGGTCAGCCGGTGGGTCCAGGACAGGGCTAGACATCAGACCCAGGGCTTGTGCTGGGTCTGGTGATGGGCCCAGGTCAGGCATATCTGTAAGGGCACCAGGACTGGAGTTATGTCCAGTGACGGCTGGTCCGGGAGAGACACCGGCTGGGGTGACTGTTTGGCTGTCAGTTGAGGTGCTGGCTCGGGCATCAGTGGCTGCAGTGCTGGCTGGCAGTCTGCAGGCGGAAGTGGAGCAGGTCTGAGCGCCGACAGTTGCTGGTTGGGCTGCAGCTCTGGCATCATCTTGGCTGCCTGGAGACTGCCTGGAGACAGTTCTGGCGACTGTTTGGCTGCCCCGAGGGCTGGTGACTGGAGTCGTGGAAGCTGGATTGGTTCCGGTTGCTGGGTAGGAACAGGACTCAGGACTGGCACTGCAGGTTTCCCTGAAGTAGTTATGGTAGGCCAACTGGCGTCTGACCCGTTCTTCCTGTAGCAGGACAGCAACTATTGGACTCTGTAGCTTTTTTTAAATCCCCAATGGCCTCATGCTGACATCCCTAAGCAGTTTCCTTCCTGTCCTGCAACTCAGTTCAGAAGAACAACTGCATCTTTGATGTGTCTTGGTGCTTTAATATATCATCCACATCATAATTATTAACTTGACCATGCTTAAGGATATTCAATGTCTGATTTGTTATTGTTATCCATCTACCAAACAGCACTTCTTTTTATGAAAAGCTCCCTGGTTATTGAAGTTTAATCTGTTTCTTGAAATTCAATATTTGACTGAGGGACCTTATATATGTTGAATGTACGGGGGACAGAGGAAGGGGTAGCAGTTAAAAAATCATGTCAACTCCTATTATTTCACACAGAGTCCATATACCTCATGTGATTTGATAAGCCAAAGTTTACTTCTGAACTCATTTAGGCTTAGCTAAACAAAGGGGGTGAATACTTACTATATTTTCGATATTAAATGTTTATTAATTTGTAAACATTTGTACAATTTTCTTTTCACTTTGACATTATGGAATATTTTGTGTAGATAAAAAAAAATACAATTCAATTGATTTCAATGCCACTTTGTAATGCAACAAAATATGAAAAAAGTTAAAGGGGGTGTAGACTTGCTACAGCACTGTATGAGCCTAGCTAGAGGTAATGGTATGAATAATCATCATCTCATCTCTGATGACCACTTAACTATTAGGTAGTGTCAAAGCCTAGCACAGTCAAATATGGAGCCAAACTGCCAGAGAAACACTGACTACTAGTGATGCGCGGGTTGACTCATAACCCACTGTCCCCGCGGTTATATCCACGGGTTTAGGGTCATGAACTATTGTGTGGATGAAGGGCGGGTTAAATAAAGAGAAAACAATACATATTCGTAAATGTATCATTCTTGTGCAATTTATATCTATAGGCTACATTGAGGTTTTTCTTTAATTATTTTTAGGCTATCTGGCATTAGTGCGTAAACCTAAGCTTTAGGGCCTAACTGGACGTGCGTCAAGTACTCGACACGCCAATCGTCAAATCCTTTTGTGGACAATGTCAGAGTTGAATTCAATAAGAGAAAAGCTGTGAAAAGGAGAGTTGAAAATAAAGGGAAGGGAGGGACAGAAAAGTAATGTTTGGGAAGGATTTGGTGAAGCGGTAAAAGTGGATAACAGTGCCGGCTATGTTATGTGTGATGATTGTGAGCCGCTATACAAATTCAACAGTCACAAGACGGGGACTTCAAATAGGCTGTAGCCTACTGTTCAGATGGATTAAATGGAAACGGAAATCTGGACACTGACTGTAGGTCTATAACCTCTCACATAGCCTTAATATTAACTAATTATTAATTATTCATTTCTTGCAGTAAAATGATACACCAAATGTACATTTTGACTAGGGAACAGGAGTGGAGAAAATTTATTTTTATGTTATTGGTCACATGCAGCAAATACAACTGGTGTAGACTTCACCGTGAAATGCTTACTTATGAGCCCAGGAGTATTTTTGTCTCTAATAAAGCCCTTTTGTGGGTAAAAACTCATTCTTATTGGCTGGGCCTGGCTCTCCAGTGGGTAGGCCTATGCCCTCCCAGACCCACCCATGTCTGCGTTCCTGCCCAGTCGTGAAATCCATAGATTAGGGACTAATTCATTTAATTCAATAGGCTTAAAAATCTATGGCAAGACATGAAAATTGCTTTCTAGCAATGATCAACAACCAACTTGACAGAGCTTGAAGAATTTTCAAAAGAAAAATGGGCAAATATTGTACAATCCAGGTGTGCAAAGCTCTTAGAGACTTACCCCAAAAGACTCACGATACACTGAGTGAGTCTTGCTCTTTCCATGACATAGACTGGACAGGTGAATCAAGGTGAACGCGATGATCCCTTATTAATGTCACTTCAATCAGTGTAGATGAAGGGGAGGAGACAGGTTAAAGAAGGATTTTTAAGCCTTGAGACAATTGAGACATGGATTGTGTATGTGTGCCATTTAGAGGGAGAATGGGCAAGACAAAAGATTTAAGTGCCTTTGAACGGGGTATGGTAGTAGGTTCAGGCGCACCGGTTTGTGTCAAGTACTGCAACGCTGCTGGGTTTTTCATACTCAACAGTTTCCCATGTGTATTAAGAATGGCCCACCACCCAAAGAACACCCAGACAACTTGACACAACTGTGGAAGATTTGAAGCCAGTATCCCTGTGGAGCGCTTTTGACAACTTGTAAAGTCCATGCCCTGAGGAATTTAGGCTGTTTTGTACACTTAGTGTATATTTAACAGGGAATTGATCATGATTGACAAACAAAAAGCCAACAATTGACACAATTATTAGCCTACGAATTGGTGGGTGCCAGTGCGTCTTATCATCAGGTGAATGATAATGGCAAGGAGAAGTAAATCAACATTTTTAAATTAATAGATTTGGTAAATATTTTTCAATATTTTGACCTCCCCACATTATAATTGGAAGAGGAAATGTAAACTGTAACATAGCCAATTAGCTGGAAAGGTAACTCCAAAAACATTTGAGCTAAGAGCAGCTGTTTAAACAGAAGTTAGCCATCTGTTGTAAAAAAAAATGACGTCCAAGTCAAGAAAGCTCACCAGCAGCCAGCGGCAATTGCTGCACTGGTTTAATAATGTATCCGTATCTGCATCACTCATCTCTATGTATAAACTGCACTTTACACTATTCTACGATATCTTAGTCACTCTAATTGTGTGTACAAATTGCATCACCCATTTCATGTGTATATACTGTATTGTACTCTATACTACGCCACTGACTGCTAACAGTGATCTGCTGCCTATGGACATACGTAGATTAGAAATCACCGGCCACTTTAAGGAAATTAAACACTGGTCACTTTAATAATGTTTCCGTATCTTGCACTACTCATCTCATACAGTAAACTGTACGCTATACTATTCTTCAGTATCTTAGTCCAATGCCGCCCTGACATACAGTGGTGCTTGAAAGTTTGCGAACACTTTAAAATGTTCTATATTTCTGCATAAATATGACCTAAAACATCAGATTTTCACACAAGTCCTAAAAGTAAATAAAGAGAACCCAATTAAACAAATGAGACAAAAAATATTATACTTGGTAATTTATTTATTGAAGAAAATGATCCAATATTACATATCTGTGAGTGGCAAACGTATGTGAACCTCTAGGAGACGCAGTTATTTTGAAGGTGAAATTAGAGTCAGGTGTTTTCAATCAATGGGATGACAATCAGGTGAGAGTGGGCACCCTGTTTTATTTAAACAACAGGGATCTCTCAAAGTCTGATCTTCATAACACATGTTTGTGGAAGTGTACCATGGCACCAACAAAGGAGATTTCTGAGGATCTCAGAAAACGAGTTGTTGATGCTCATCAGGCTGGAAAAGGTTAGAAAACCATCTCTAAAGAGCTTGGACTCCACCAATCCAGTCAGACAGATTGTGTACAAATGGAGGAAATTGAAGACCATTGTTACCCTCCCCTGGAGTGGTAGACCAACAAAGATCACTCCAAGAGCAAGGCATGTAGTAGCCTGCGAGGTCACAAAGGAACCCAGGGTAACTTCTAAGCAACTAAAGGCCTCTCTCACATTGGCTAATGTCAATGTACATGAGTCTACCATCAGGAGAACACTGAACAACAATGGTGTGCATGGCAGGGTTGCAAGGAGAAAGCCACTCCTCTCCAAAAAGAACATTGCTGCCCGTTTGCAGTTTGCTCAAGATCACCTGGACAAGCCAAAAGTTATATTTTGAGACCAAAATATAACTTTTTGGTTTAAATGAGAAGTGTTATGTTTGGCGAAAGGAAAACACTGCATCCAGCATAAGAACCTTATTCCATCTGTGAAACATGGTGGTGGTAGTATCATGGTTTGGGCCTGTTTTGCTGCATCTGGGCCAGGACGGCTTGCCATCATTGATGGAACAATGAATTCTGAATTATACCAGCAAATTCTAAAGGAAAATGTCAGGACATCTGTCCGTGAACTGAATCTCAAGAGAACGTGGGTCATGCAGCAAGACAACGACCCTAAGCACACAAGTCGTTCTACCAAAGAATGGTTCAAGAAGAATAAAGTTAATGTTTTGGAATGGCCAAGTCAAAGTCCTGACCTTAATCCGATCAAAATGTTGTGGATGGACCTGAAACGAGCAGTTCATGTGAGGAAACCCACCAACATCCCAGAGTTGAAGCTGTTCTGTACGGAGGAAAGGGCTAAAGTTCCTCCAAGCCGATGTGCAGGACTGATCAACAGTTATTGCTGCACAAGGGAGTCACACCAGATACTGAAAGGTTCACATACTTTTGCCACTCACAGATATGTAATATTGGATCATTTTCCTCAATAAAAAAATGACCAAGTATAATATTGATATATTTGTTTAATTGGATTCTCTTTATCTACTTTTAGGACTTGAGTGAAAATCTGATGATGTTTTATTTATATATATATTTATGCAGAAATATAGAACATTCTAAAGGGTTCACAAACTTTTGAGCAGCACTGTATATGTACAGTTGAAGTCGGAAGTTTACATACACCTTAGCCAAATACATTTAAACTCAGTTTTTCACAATTCCTGACATTTAATCCTAGTAAAAATTCCGTCTTAGGTCAGGTAGGATCATTACTTTATTTTAAGAATGTGAAATGTCAGAATAATAGTAGAGAGAATTATGTATTTCAGCTTTCATTTCTTTCATCACATTCCCAGTGGGTCAGAAGTTTACATGCACTCAATTAGTATTTGGTAGCATTGCCTTTAAAATGTTTAACTTGGGTTAAATGTTTCGGGTAGCCTTCCACAAGCTTCCCACAATAAGTTGGGTGAATATTGGCCCATTCCTCCTGAACTGGTGTAACTGAGTCAGGTTTGTAGGCCTCCTTGCTCGCACACGCTTTTTCAAATTTCTATAGGATTGAGGTCAGGGCTTTGTGATGGCCACTCCAATACCTTGACTTTGTTGTCCTTAAGCCATTTTGCCACAACTTTGGAAGTATGCTTGGGGTCATTGTCCATTTGGAAGACCCATTTGCGACCAAGCTTTAACTTCCTGACTGATGTCTTGAGTATATCCACATAATTGTCCTTCCTCATGATGCCATCCATTTGGTGAAGTGCACCAGTCCCTCCTGCAGCAAAGCAACCCACAACATGATACTGCCACCCCGTGCTTCACGGTAGGGATGATGTTCTTCGACTTGCAATCCTCCCCCCCTTTTAATCCAACCATAACGATGGTCATTATGGCCAAACAGTTATTTTTTTGTTTCATCAGACCAGAGGACATTTCTCCAAAAAGTACGATCTTTGTCCCCCATGTGCAGTTGCAAACCGTAGTCTGGCTTTTTTATGGCGGTTTTGGTGCAGTGGCTTATTCCTTGCTGGGCGGCCTTTCAGGTTATGTCGCTGTTTCCTCCAGCATCTTCACAAGGTCCTTTGCTGTTGTTCTGGGATTGATTTGCACTTTTCGCAGTAGAAGTGAAATAATCCCTCTGTAAACAATTGTTGGAAGAATTACTTGTGTCATGCACAAAGTAGATGTCCTAACAGACTTTCCAAAACTATAGTTTGTTAACATGAAATCTGTAGAGTGGTTGAAAAATGAGATTTAATGACTTCAACCTAAGTGTATGTAAACTTCTGACTTCAACTGTATATATTCTCAATCCCCTCCTTACTTAGATGCATGTGTATTTGGGTATATGTTGTGAAACTGTTAGATATTACTTGTTAGATATTGCTGCACTGTCAGAGCTAGAAGCGCAAGCATTTCGCTACACCCGCAATAACATCTGCTAACCCTGTGTATGTGACCAATAAAATTTGATTTGGTAGCCTATTTGCGGGTGCTTTTTCAAAGCCTATGTCAGATACTCCACTGAGTGTAATTGGCCCCAATGAATGTAAGTTATTTAATATTAGGAGTTAAAGTTGACATCATTAGAAATAAGATATTATCCTCTCTTCTACTGTAGTAATTTAAAATGAGTTTATTATGTTGTTGCTAATGATATTCATAAAATAGTAATAGCTAGAATAGCATGAATACATTTTGTACACAATATCATCAATGATGACCAATTTAATTATTAGTTAGGCTGCTATGCTAAAAATGTGACAACCACATCAAATAGTTACTAAAGAAGTGAAATATGGAGCCAAACTGCCAGAGAACTGACTACATCTCCATGTTAAAGCAGTAGAGTGGAAAGGCAGCCAGGAGCATCCAGATGATGATGTCAAGTAGACAGAGCATGTTTATGTTATGACCCAGTTGGCACACACTGCTCTGCTCTGCTCTGCCCCCACTGGCCCAGGTCCTTCTCTCACCCACTCAACACTATCACCACCTCTCACCCACAATACTATTCCATGGTGACTACTGTCCTCTCCTCGCCTCTACTTAACCCTCGAAATACGAGATTAAATTAGCAGCTAACTCAATCTGGGCTGTTGGTATTCAAAGCTGCTGTGGTAGACTTTGGCCAGACTGGATGAATTGGTAGGGCTCTTCAGTGTGCATAAAGTCTATGAAATAGATGTACCAGGCAACATTCTTGTTGCTCTCCTAGCCTTGGCCGTGACAGGGTGACGCCTGCTTAGAGCTCAATGAGATGGAACTGCTCTCTGGACTTCAGCACTGCTAGATGTCAGAAAGCATTATGTCTGTCTATGGACCTTGTCTAGATGACTGTGCTGATATCAGCAACAGCTCTGTTGTTGTTTTTCGGGTTATAAACACTGATAACATCAGAGCTCTTTGAGTTTGGATGACGGTGTGTTTATTAGAAGGACATTTCCAAAAATGTAAAACGTCATATTCATCCTCTCCAGCACCACCCCAAAATCAACATATGTGAAAATAGCGCGTTTCTATTAGTGCCTACTCATAATTGCTTAAAATCACATGATGCACCAATTACGTCATTGGAAACACTTATCTCCCTCTATATTTCTTTCTACATAACATAGAAACGTGGTGCTGGAGAGGATGAATAAGAAGTTCTGAAATTTCCCTTTAAGCTCTGAAAAGCCCCACTGAAGACTGATAAGTTGAGTTTGAAAGATGAAAGCTTTGATTCAACAGACACTATATATACAAAAGTATGTGGACAACACTTCAAATTAATGGATTCGCAGGTGTTGCTGAAATGGGCAAATCTACTAAATTTGAAGTGGTGTCCACATACTTTTGTATATATAGTGTGTATAAAATTGAACACACAGCCATGCAATCTCCATACACAAACATTGGCAGTAGAATGGCCTTACTGAAGAGCTCAGTGAATTTCAACGTGGCACCGTCATAGGACGCGACCTTTCCAACAAGTCAGTTTGTCAAATTTCTGCCCTGGCAGAGCTTCCCCGGTCAACTGTTAGTGCTGTTATTGTGAAGTGGAAACGTCTAGGAGCAACAACGGCTCAGCCGCAAAGTGGTAGGCCACACAAGCTCACAGAACCGGACCGTGAAGGGAAATCTTAACGCTACAGCATACAATTACATTCTAGACGATTCTGTGCATCTAACTTTCTTGTAACAGTTTGGGGAAGGCCCTTTCCTGTTTCAGCATGACAATGCCCCTGTGCACAAAGCGAGGTCCATACAGAAATGGTTTGTCGAGATCGGTGTGGAAGAACTTGACTGGCCTGCACAGAGCACTGACCTCAACCCCATCGAATACCTTTGGGATGAATTGGAACGCCAACTGCGAGTCATGCCTAAATCGGCCAACATTAGTGACCAACCTCACTAATGCTCGTGGCTGAACGGAAGCAATGTTCCAACATCTAGTGGAAAGCCTTCACAGAAGAGTGGAGGCTGATATAGCAGCAAAGGGGGGACCAACTCCATATTAATGCCCATGATTTTGTAATGAGATGTTCGATGAGCAGGTGTCCACATACTTTTGGTCATGTAATGCATCTACTGGCGTGTCTTGAAATCCAAACGGACAGCGTGAATATGACAGATACTAAATTAATAAAAAGAGGCTTGTTGTTGTACAAGAAACAAATACATTTATTAATTCAGACCGTGCCGACTACTGAGACTTAGATTAGAAATGTGTCTGCCTGCATCAAATAACAATGAATTATATTACATTAGCTACATATTTCATATCGATTTAGCCTAAAACAGAATGGATCCCATTACCATTAAACCCTTTAGCCTCAATGAAGCCTTTAGTTTAGCCACTGAAGAGCACTCCATTGGATCGTTATCTAAACACTAACTGTGTTATATGCAAGATAATAGCACATCACCATCAGATTAAAAGGCAAGAGAAAATGACTGCAGCCTGGTTTACTACAGATTCCCTCCTTGTGTGTGAGAAGAGCATCAAGACACTTAAAGGTGTCTGAACAGCAGCTGGCGACGTCCACATAATTAATAATCCCACAACCAACAGCATCAGATCGATAGAACAGCATGTTTCATATCTGGAGTCTCAGACAGCAGGCAGGGCGAGGCTATTGAGAGACACACCTTGGCAGGGGGAAATTATGGTGACCATTGTGGGTCAGACTCGCCTGCAATCCCATCTTTCATCCACTACTTACCAATACGGGCTGCTGCTGCTGCTACTGCTACTGCTACTACTACTACTACTACTACTACTACATCGATTAATTTCCTATTGACTGTCCTGCCACGTCGAGACCCAGCACAGTTAAATACAAATCTATTAGTAGAAGGTGGGAACTTGGGGGGTTTTATAATGTCCATCATTACTAGTTGTCAATAATAGCTCTGTAAAACGCGGAGATTCGACGAGTCAGCTGAACATCTTACCATAGCTTTGTTGCTCGCTATATGGGGGCTTAAGCCGCATCAAACTGTGATCGTCATCGGTGGGACTATTTCAAACCCATGCTGCACTCCTAAACTATGACTGGAGAATATCTAGCTGTGGACAATTTTCTACGGAGGACCAGTGGCTGGCTGTGAGCGATGAGTTGTGGCCAATCCTTCTAGAGTCTGTATGAAACCTCAGGCCGTTAGGGATGTGTGATGGCACTGTAACAGGCCATTGAATGACCACACAGAGCAGCATTTGTCCTTAGCTGTGTAAGAGGGCCAGCAGTCTCCAGCCCCCCCATCGGCAGTGGCAATCACACAGCTGCTACTCTACAAACACATACACTTAATGCACACATTTACTCACACACACTTGTGGACACAGACCCAAATGTACACGCTGCTAAACTGGCTGCTGCTATAATCCTCCCCATCCCAATTTGTGGTGCTAGAACGTGCCAATTGATGTGCCTCAATGGAAAATGGACAGAAATTACAGGGTACAAAAAAACGACTGTGGAACGGACAGTGGAATGATGTACATCGAATTGCTTGGACATGGAATGATGTACTTCGAATTGCTTGGAAATTGATTTGTAACCCCTCATGGGCATCATTAATATTTCTTCTGAGGGCCTCGGGTAGGTCTTTTATCTTTGAATGATGTGTTACCACACACCCATATGGATAAGACCAAACCATACCAATTTTCTTATATTTATGGAAGGCTGGATTCTCTAAAGTTTCTCTAATGTTTTAGAGAATTATGGAGGCCACTGTGTTCTTGGGGACCTTCAATGCTGCAGACATTTTTTGGTACCCTTCACCAGATTGGTGCCTTGACACAATCGTGTCTCGGAGCTCTACGGACAATTCCTTCAACCTCATGGCTTGGTTTTTGCTCTGACATGCACTGTTAACTGTGTGACCTTATATAGACAGGTGTGTGCCTTTCCAAATCATGTCCTATTAATTGAATTTAAAACGGGTGGACTCCAATCAAATTGTAGTAACATCTCAAGGATGATCAATGGAAAAAGGATGCACCGCAGCTCAATTTTGAGTCTCATAGCAAAGTGTCTGAACACTTATATAAATAATGTATCTGTTTTTAAATTTTAAATACATTTGCAAAAATGTATATAAACCTGTTTTCGCTTTGTCATTATGGGGTATTGTGTGTAGATTGCTGAGGATTTGTATTTATTTAATCCATTTTAGAATAAGGCTGTAACGTAACAAAATGTGGAAAACGTCAAGGAGTCTGAATACTTTCCAAATAAGCAGTTGTTGCACAAGAAGATGAAGAGGATGAAAGTCGAAGCACCCTTAGTCTCCTGTCCCACGGACTACCTGACCGGTAGGCCACAATTTGTGCGGCTACAGAGCTGTGTGTCAGAACGGGCAGTGAGCAACACAGGTGCCCCCCAGGGAGAGGTCCTGTCCCCCTTCCTGTTCACCCTTTACACCTCGCATTTCAGATATAACTCTGAAGCATGCCACCTACAAAAGTTCTCGGATGACTCCGCAATTGTAGGGTGCATCAGGGGTGGGCAGGAGGAGGAGTACAGGAGCACAATCAATGACTTTGTGTTGTGGTGTGAGCAGAACCACCTTCAGCTCAGCATCAGCAAAACAAAGGAGATGGTGGTGGATTCAGGAGAATCAAGGCCCAACTGACTACAATCCCTATACAGGGGATGGATGTGGAAATGGTTGGGTCATAAAAGTTCCTGGGAGTCCATATGGACAACAGACTGGAATGGGCTGGTAACACCGGGACTCTGTACAAAAAGGGCCAGAGCCGACTCTACTTTCTGAAGAGGCTCAGGTCCTTCAACATGTGCAGTAAACTACTGCATACCTTCTACCAGTCTGTGTTTTTTTGCAGTGGTGTGCTGGGGCGCCAACATAAAGGCCAGTGATGCTTCTCGGGTAAATAAGCTGATCAGGAAGGCTAGCTCTGTTCTGGGGAATAGCCTTGACACTCTAGAGGAAGAGGCGGAGAGACTGATCCTGGCCCTCGTAATGGACCATGCACCACTGGTTTGGATGTCATGAAATAAGGACAGTAACACCCGGGTCACCGCTGCTTTCTCTGTCGTCCACAGATCAGGTGCAGCCCATGGAAATGCCGACACCCTCTCCAAGAGGGATGCTCTAGGGAGCTGGACGTGTGGCAGATGGCAGGGAGAGGTAAGGGGAGTGGTGATTGAAGGAAGATATCTTGCAGCCCGCTGGCTCCACCCCCGAGCCTTATATGTACTTCCTGCCCCAATGAGGCAAGCCTGTGGATCATGAAGCCATTGAGTGCTTGGGGATAAAAGAGGAAGCGGGCTGCACAAACGGAGTAGAGGGCGAGAGGGAAACACGTGTTACAGAGAGTATGAAAAGCGCAAGCATTATCTGTGTGATTACCCGTTGTGACCTGGACTGTCTGATTACCCCCACTGTGTACCGAACTGGTTTGGCTGAGGACCCGGTTTTGGATTACCCCTGGATAACGGACAACGAGAATGGATTGTGAACTGTTTGCTGAATTCCCCTCTTCCCCACTGTGTGTAAATATCCCTAATAAATTCCCCATTTGCATTCTAGTTGTGCTTCCTGTGCGTGTTTGGTTATTGAACTTGGTGACGTGGAAACCCTACACCCTTGAGCCTGCTACAATAGTAGTCGCCAAAGTTCTGGAGCATGTCTTTAAGCACGAGGCAGCTGCTAGACATGAACACAGTGGCATTGCTCAAATATAAGATTACTCTCAACATGGCTGAGCGGTCTTAAAATGGGTTGCAGGATTCAGGGATTTCCTGCTTATTCCCTTCTGATTCCGGGAATCCTCCAACCAGTGAATTGATTGAAAGTTTTTGCGAGCCTATTTTTAAATATCGGATTGCTTCCGATCGATACCGCTGCTTCCCTGGTCCACACTGGCAACACACAATCTGAGCAAACTTAAAAGGAACAGAGGACAGTATTGCTTTTCAGACAACTCTTTTGATGAACACACAAACTGAGCCTCTCTAGTGACTCAGACAGGGGGCCCTACCCAGTACCTTGAACTTGGGGATGTCTTTCTATTTGTATGAAGGTCAGCTTTGCTTGCCGTGAAGCAGTAAAAGTGGTCACGAGGCAGGTCGGCACATAGATAAGCAGCTGCACACTAAAGATAACAAGGCCTTTCCTATCACCTTTCTGGATATGACTGGTGTTATTCATCACTGCTATCACTCACTACACTAGATGTATGTTTCTAGTTGCTACCCAAGACTTAATCATCCAAGGTAAAATATCAGCTGACCAAGCCTAGCAGATTTACCACACACACTGTTGTTACACCCTCTCATCAAAGTCAAGGCCAATATAATTTCAACATACTTTGGAATATATAAACGTCAATTTACAGTGTATAACCAAATCTGTTTGAAATGCCAGCACAGGATTTAGATAGATAGATAGATAGATAGATAGATAGATAGATAGATAGATAGATAGATAGATAGATAGATAGATAGATAGATAGATAGATAGATAGATAGATAGATACTTTGTTGATCCCTGAGAGGAAATTTCTTATTTAGGTAGCACAATTAATAATATTAGAAGAATTTATCAATTCACACAGTGCATGCTAATTTGTACAAATACAATGTAACGATGCCTCCAACTTTACGGGTAAGACGACTGTCCAATAGGCCTTTGGTAAGTGGTGAAAACACTCTGTATCTCCTGGACAAATGACGCCTGAAGGAATTGAGCATGTGCACCCCCAACTGGTGATCCTCATACATACAAAAAACAACACTGGGTTTCTATACAGCACCACTGTGCTACATAAATGTCCAGCTCACAAATTCCTTGTAAATGTGTTCTGCAGCTGCAGGCAGAGGAAAGAGAACATCTTTAGAACCCACCAGTAGAACGCTCTTCTCTCCATGCTCAACCACACTCCCTACCTCCCTACTGCTAGTCTGCTGACAGAACAGAGAAGTAGGCTAGCTACCACATGTCCATTTTCCATTAGCTCAACCCAACATTGCAAACTGAGATTAAATCTAAAATCTGTAATATAATAAATAAAAAACATTTGGGGATTATCCCAAATTCCCAACTCTATATTTGAACAGTGATTTCTGCAGGCAACCCTAACCCAGTCAGCCAGCATAATGGCAACCCTAACCCAGTCAGCCAGCATAATGGCAACCCTAACCCAGTCAGCCAGCATAATGGCAACCCTAACCCAGTCAGCCAGGATAATGGCAACCCTAACCCAGTCAGCCAGGATAATGGCAACCTTAACCCAGTCAGCCAGGATAATGGCAACCCTAACCCAGTCAGCCAGGATAATAGCAACCCTAACCCAGTCAGCCAGGATAATGGCAACCTTAACCCAGTCAGCCAGCATAATGGCAACCCTAACCCAGTCAGCCAGGATAATGGCAACCCTAACCCAGTCAGCCAGGATAATGGCAACCTTAACCCAGTCAGCCAGGATAATGTACAACTGTGTCCTCCAGGATTATCCAGTTGGAGAGGGAAAAATAGGTCCATAGATTGTTCCCTTCTGAGTCTGACTGTGACCTAGTTTTAACAGTGATGTGGCGAGTACACAAGTCTGTCTGAGAGCACTGTCACCATTTAAAACACGCCAAAGCTCAATCAAAAAAGGACATGTAAGATTATTATTAAATCTACTGCTACATTGGTGAACAAATAAAATAATCAAACATTTGTAAGAGCGGCCTTTGGCTGAGGATAGCATTCAGAAAGTGAAAATCCAGTGAGGATTACATGACGGGACTTGCTTATCCTACACTTCCCAGCTGCCATAGAGGAGTTGAATTACAATAACCGTGAACGATCAGCACCACGGTGGATTACTAAACAATTCACAGATTCCACATTTCTATATCGAATGCAGAGGAATAGGAGGAGGATTCTGTAAATATCCTTTTCAATAAATTCTTTTTTACAGCAATACCAGGATGCATCATTCCAAAGCAGAACAACTGAAAATAATATAGGTTTAGCTAGCCTAGCCTAGCCTATATCTAAAGGCAAATTCATTACTAATAGAGTCATGGCTGAAAATGACATTTTTCTTCTTAACCTGGCAGTGAACTCCCCTGGAGCATCCTCTCATTCCATAGATACCATAGTAATGAAATCAGTGCATGACATCTCAGCCCCCCAGCCATCACAGACAGATGGCACCGCCACCTCAGGCTGGGAAAGTTCCGTAATCGGGCTGAAGAGGATTTATTAACGTCATATATTTCTGAACTGACATTTTTCTCAGCATAAATTTACAACGGCATTAGTCAAACATGACTCTCTACACATCTCATAGACTCTAGAGAGGCATATTTCCCATGGGAATTTACAGTTGCAGTACATTTCATATCTGTAAAGGAAAATAGGGTAAGCGTGCCCATTAAACCTACGTACCCATTAAGCCCACTTCCATCTTTGGATTCAAAGAAAGCATTTCTGCTGTTTAACGTTTCAACCAATCCATAACAGTTTTCATTCTAAGCCAATACGATGTTTTATTATTATTGACAGTTATGTGTAAGTTCCCACTAGTGGCCAATTTCAGATAGATAGATTAAAGTTTTGTAAATTTGACATTCATCTCAGGTTAAAGAGTACAGTAGTACAAAAAACACTCCCTCTACACAGAATGTAAATTACAATAAAAGCAATATCGTTCAATATGATCGATACTAACATTCCATAATAATGTAGTCTATAGTGTATATTTATACCCCAAACCATTGGTTTCCATATATTGTATGGGTAGACACTGCTATTCTGTCTTTTTCACCATAAATCACTGTTGTTCCAATTAAGCCCAGTACGCTCCTATGAAGCCCATTGAAACACATGGTGATAATGTGTTGATATGCCTAATATTCAAGGTTCAGATTTAAGTTGATTTAAAACACACAACAACTACAGTTATGCATATTGTGCATCTAGCCATGGTGCCTTTAACAAGATTAGAAACAATTAGAAACCTCTGTACTCTCTTCAAGACGTTTGGAGTGGACAGGTAGTCGTTGATGTAGAGACAGTAGAAACAGATCAGGGTTGAAGGATATCAGGGATAGAAGACCTACAAGTGGTGGATTAAAATGCAAACAAATCAGGGACAAGAAGATGACTAATGGGTGACTACTCATGTACCTTTGGGTTGGGGCATTGTCATATTGTTATCTTTCATTCATCCAAGTGATTCAGTTTTTTGGTCCACCACCTGTACCCTTTTAATACACAGTAGAGAGGGAGATTTAAAACTGTCTTAAGACAGGCTTTTGGATGACAAGTTGAACTAATTAACAATTAATTGAAAGTTGTGTGGGTTATGGTCTTTGTTTCATGGCTACTTATCCACAGAGGGCCAGTGCGGGTGCAGGTTTGTGTTCTAACCAAGCAGTAACACACTTGATTCAACTAATCACGTCTTGAATAAAGTCTATGATTAGTTGAATCAAGTGTGTACTGGTTGGCAAGAACAAAAGCCTGAGTCCACATTGATCTCTGAGGACCTCCGATAGGTCTATTGCATGTGTTTCTAAAGCAATGTACTGCTGGGCTAGATCAAACTCACATGGAAAAGGAGCAGGCATAACAGAAGCAACATCAGGCAGGACAAAAGGCCCCCTGAGATGATTCTTCATCGACGATGAGGGTGACAACATGACAAGGTCACAATCACTAAGCCCAGACAGAGAGAGAGAGTGAGAGAGAGAGAGAGAGAGAGAGAGGCAAGGGGAAAGAGAGGGGGGCGAGAATAAAATAGAGAGAGAGAGAGAGAAAGAGAGCGATAGAGGAAGAGAGGAAGACAGTAAAGGAGGAGAGGAGAAAGAAAGAGAGCAAGTGAGATATCAATAGACTCATCATTCATACATATAACTTTATTTTCTGTAAAAACAACATGACATTAAAGGTACCCAGACAGAAATAACTAAATTCTTAAAAAGCACAGTGATTCTATCATCTATAATATGAGCGAAACCAGCCTAACGCATCCTTGGCAGTTGGCACAAAACAGATTAATATCCACAACCCAGTCACACACACAGACACACACACCAGCTTTCCCAGTTGCCACATGGGTTTACCTCTTGTCCAACCTTAGAGTGAGTATGGCAACAGTGTTTTTGACACCGACCCGTGGTGTCAGCTCCTTGACATGGGCTTCACAGCTGGCTGCTTGTGTGAGGTGAGAGTGAGGGACCACTCAGTGTGCTGTGCCCATCTGTGACACCACCTTGTGAGCCAGCCAGGGGCCATCCCATCACAAGCCAGCTCAGTGGCTCACGATCCCCTCAGGACATGGTCTGACACCCTCCTCCTCCTCCTCTTCTTCTCCTCCTCCTCCTCCTCCTCCTCACCCCTCCTCCTCCTCCTCCTCCTCCTCTCCCTCCTGCTTTCCACCTTCCTCCTCCCCGTGGTGGACTTTGCTTCTTTTTTTTTTTTTTTTCAACAAGTGTCACATTGCATGCGTCAATGTCAGACAGTGGTAAGCAAGTGCTCTGAAATGTGTATGTCCCATGTATGTGAGACCTTAGAAAGCTTAGCTTACATGTCTATAATGTTTTTTTTTAATGCAACATTTCTGTCATGTCTAAATGTTAACCACCCATATGACTCAGATATTACAAGAATATTCTATGAATCTTCTCAGTGTATTTGATGACATACAGATTACTTACAAGTTCCAGGTACAAAAGAAGAATCTTCTATATCTGTTCCATATGGGAGCATAGATCACAGAGGGCTGGGCAGAGACCCACAGCCTGCCTGCTCCCAATACCAAATATACACATCTAGTGGATGGGTCCAGGAGAGCTTGCCTAGCTGGCCTGGCACTGCTGCCCAGCCATAGCTTCATCATGAGTCCAGTGGCAGCTGACAGAGAAGAATATAGATGGACTAGTGAACACCAGTGTTTATGTACAATACAATCCAATTCTATCTTTATCATAATATCACTGACTGTCACGGTCATTATTTTCATTGTGTGTGTGTGTGTGTTTATGGATTGTTTTAAAAAAGGAAATTGGCCATGGAGCCAAGCACTGGGTGGGTTCTATTTCTGTTATGTATAACCAACACGTACTCCTTACACATCCTCCTGAATAAACACCCTTCTTCCACTCTGTCGCCTGCCTGCTGACAGTTTCCTGATCCAGTTGGAGTCCTTCCAGACCAACCCTGAGCAACAGGCTAATTAACATCACATTTTTATTGGAACCACGTTGCTCACAACCTGAGGCTTTAGACTTGTACATGCAGACCAAGCAAAAGCTCTGTGGACCAACTCATTAGAAGATGAAAAAGGTCTAGGCTATTCCCTACCACTTTCTTCTCTTGTTTTGTTGTCAACCATATATACAGTTGGGTTGGGAATTATTGGATCCCTTGATAAAGATGAGCAACAAAGACTATATAAAATAAATATGGAAGCAAGATAGCCCCATAACATCAATCATCCACCACCAAGTCTATTCCCAGTACCACCAATTTCACATGCTGTTTGACAGCAATTTACTTGTTTCCATTTGTTCAGTAAACAACGGAAGCTTTTAGACAATCAAAAACCACACACACACATCGTCAAGACAAACCAAGCCAGAGGCGAGCACTGTGGAGACAGTCAGCGCACTTGAATTAGGCTGCCCTGTTCACTGTTCCCGCAATGCTACTTCCCACATCAGCTCTCGGTGAGCTGCCTAATCATTTCCCAGCCAAAGGCTGAGCTCACACCAAGAACCCATCTCCCTCACTGCGGGAGCATTAGACTTTTGCCAAGCTTGTTTGTCAGACCTTCATCACAAAGCTACAGCAGACAGATTTATCTGCTTGCATGGAATGAGCCTTATATGTTTTGCATGTTATGGCTGCAGTGTGCATCACGACCACAAGGGGTCTACTGGGCAGCACAGAACCAGATAATCAAGGCACAGGCATCCTGCTGTGTACAGTGCATTTTTTAAATATATTCTGTATTAGTGGCTTTAGTAGAACATAAATCAACATTTCCAGAAATTGATGGAGGCCAAAAGTAAACATATTCATGGACTTTCAAACAATTTGGCTAATTAGGAAAAAGGTATGTTCTGCTGTATACTCGGTTAAGAGGCTGTGAAAATAGAACAACATGAAGGTGAATGGCTGCCAAGGACACTTGTTCCCAGTACAGAGCATCATCTCCAAGTGATTTATTCAGGAAATAAAAGCAAGCAGGGAATCAGAACAGATAAAACAAGCAGTAGAAGCCACTCAGACAAGAAGAAAAGAGACAACATAATCCCCAGCAATTAGGAGTGTCTATTGATAGTCAGAACCAACCTCTGTGGAATATCAAGGCACTTCTGAACAACAAGCATCTTAAACCTCCTAATGTTAGTCCCTGGGTAAGAAATTGACCAGATGTGGAGGAAATGCATTGCCTTCACAGACGATTACCGTCTAAAAAAGATGATTAACTCCCTGGTAAAATATGAACACAGCAACCCGCTATAATGCCATTCAGTAACATCCCCAAGGCCTTTTGCAAATAAAATCTAGGCTAATAAACAATAGCATCCCTTGCTATATTACATTATATTAACTGGTTATGGGAGTTTTTCTGAGAGAAATAGGCTATTCAAAATCACTATTATATCATTATCTGGTTAACAGTGGTGTAAAGTACTTACGTAAAACTAATTTAAAGTACTACTTAACCAGTTTTTTGGGGGTATCTGTACTTTACTTATTTATATTTTTTCAAACTTTTACTTGACTACATTCCTAAAGAAAATAATGTACTTTTTACTCCATACATTTATCTTAGTCCATGCCGCTAGTCCTTATGTATATAGGCCTAATTCATTCCTACTGTTAGACATACTGCACTGTCGGAACTAGAAGCACAAGCAATTCACGACACCCGCATTAATATCAGCTAAACATGTGTATGTGACCAATAACATTTGATTTGAGATTAGAAAGCGCCGGCCACTTACTGAAACACTAGTGACTTTAATAATGTTTCTGTATCTTGCACTACTCATCTCATATGTCTAACTGTACGCTATACTATTCTTTGGTATCTTAGTCACCTAATCGTGTTTACATACTGCATCTCCAATCTCTTATGTGTATATTGTATACTTTAAAGCTTACTATTCCACTGGATCTTAGTCCAATGCCGCCCTGGCATATGTATATATTCTCAATCCTTTCTTACTTATATGTATGTGTGTTATATGTTGTGAAACATATAACATTATTGTTAGATAGTACTGCACTGTCGGAGCTAGAAGCACAAGCATTTCGCTACACTCGCAATAACATCTGCTAACCATGTGTATGTGACCAATAAAATTTTATTTGAAAGAAATCAGCCATTTACATGGGACATATTGTAGTAATTTACAAGATTAACAATGTCTAACACTGTATTTCTGATCAATTTTATGTTATTTTAATGCACAAAAAAATAGCTTTTCTTTCAAAAACAAGGACATTTCCAAGTGACCCCAAACTTTTGAACGGTAGTGTATATGACTGTTTATTCATTTTGGCATGCTTAAAGCAATGTATGGTGCAGTATCAGTATGGCCACTAGAGGCCGCTACTCACTTATTCTAATGTTGTGGGTGCTTCTTCTATGGTGGAAGTTGAGAGACATTTGCAAGTGAGTCAACAGCAATACAGAGGCACCAACATACATATATTTCTTATCTATACTTATATTTTGACTGTATCACCGTGACTGGGAGTCCCATAGGGCGGCACACAATTGGCCCAGCGTCGTCAGAGTTTGGCCGGTGTAGGCCGTCATTGTAAATAAGAATTTGTTCTTAACTGACTTGCCTAGTTAAATAAAATAAAATAAAATAAAATAGAAGGTCTTGGCTCCCTTTCTTCAATTCCACCACACTATATGTGTAACATTTTGGCGAGCTAGCCAGGAGAAGATTCTACAAGCAAGAAAAAGGTAGAACCACCTCCTAAGAGATGAACCTAGGATCGACTTCACATTAGAAAAAGCGTCAGAACAACATCATCAATACAAAAGAGGTAAAAATTGAGAACATAAATGATGAAGTGAGTGCCATCCAATGCCAACTGGAACAGCATCAACTCATTGAAGTGTGCAACTATTTGAAATGTGTTGGTCCTGCTGAATGGGGTTTGTCAAATAAAACCAGACATTCTTATCCGGGTGATTAAGGTACATTGAGGACAAGGAGGAGGAGGACAGGGAACGTGAGTACCTGAGAGACGTCCTCTAATTCATGCAAGAAATGAGAGGAGTAGAGAGAAGCAGGTAGAACAGTCCCTGATCAGCCGCCTTGCTGACCTCGAGACACATTATGTCCTATTACAGAGAGTCCAGGAGGAAAAGCGCAGAGTCTTGGAGGAAGAGATCAGACGCCTCCGTGAGATGGCCACACCTTCCAGGCATGGAACAGAGGTACAGACCACACCACGTCCTACCCCTGCACCTCAGGTCACACCACATCATACCCCAGTACCTAGGGTCACTCTCTGAATAGAGTTCAGAATCAATGGGCATACAGGAGAAGGGGGACAGAGACAGGCTGTCATACATCAGTGGGTTGAAGCTGTCTATACTAAAAAACATCCTAAAAGGGGCATTATAAAGAAGAGAGCTCATCTGACCTATATCAAACTAATGAATCTGTCACAGCAGCTCAGTCAGCCCAGACCTTCCTCTTCCGAGTCATCAAGCTGAAGGAGAAGCTACTGTGGAAGTCCACAGACAGGGATGAGGAAGAATACAGCCACAACCTGACCCAGCAAAGGTTCCTCCTTGCCATCGAAACTGGACTGCTAAGTGATGCCAAGGACAAGTGAGCCACCACCACAGTCAAAGAGAGGTTACTTCCAGGGTCCACAGATCACATCTGAAACCCACCAGCTCATAGAAGACCTGAGGTCCGATGTCTGGGAGATAAGGAAGGTGTTCCGGGCAGCGATGGAGGCCACCCCTCAGCCATCACAGGGAGGAAGTTACACTACTCAGCCATCACCAGGGGAAAGATACATCTATCATTCAGCCCAGAGGGGAAGACCTACCACACAGACCAGCCAGAGACCACGGGGCTGTGCGGCGTGTCAAGAGGCACACACAGGTGAGCAGTGCTACCACTTTCTTCAGTGTAGAAGACTTACATCTCCATTCCCAAGCCACTCCAAGCTGAGGTATTTGAGTATCTCCAGGACCTGCTAAACAAAGGTTGGGTAACCCAATCAAGGTTACCATACTCCTCCCCAGTGGCGTGTGTGAGGAAGAAGGATGGGGCCTGAGGCTCCCTGGGGAGCTGAACAACAAATCTGTTCCTGATCAACACCCCCATCCCCAGATTCCAAGACATGCTCGACTCACTGAGTGGCAACTCATGGTTCTCCGTCCTCGACAGGGAAAGGCCTACCATCAAGGGTTCCTAGATCCTGAAAGCCTTCCACTGACAGCTTTCATCAGCCCTTGGGGCCTCCTCCAGTGGGTCTTTGGCCTTAGCTCATCTCCTGCAGAGTTCCAGAGAAGCATGGAAGAATGTCTATCAGGCCTCATCAAGGATCTCTCTGTACTTTGCTCCGTTCATCTTTCCTTCAATCCTGACTAGTCCCCCAGTCCCTGCCACTAAAAAAACATAACAGCAAGATGCTGCCACCACGTTTCACCGTAGGGATGGTGCCAAGTTTCCTTCAGATGCGACTCTTGGCATTCAGGCCAAAGAGCTCAATATTGGCTTCATCAGACCAGAGAATCTCGTCTCATGGTCAAACTCCAAGCAGGCTGTCATGTGCCTTTTACTGAGGATTGGCTTCCGTCTGGCCACTCTACCATAAAGGCCTGATTGGTGGAGTGCTGCAGAGATGGTTGTCCTTCTGGAAGGTTCTCCCATCTCCACAGAGGAACTCTGGAGCCCTGTCAGAGTGACCATCGGGTTCTTGGTCACCTCCCTGACCAAAGCACTGCTCCCCCGATTGCTCCGTTTGGCCTGGTGGCCAGCTCAAGGAAGAGTCTTGGTGGTTCCAAACTTCTTCCATTTAAGAATGATGGAGGCCACTGTGTTCTTCGGGACCTTCAATGCTGCAGACATTTTTTGGTACCCTTCCCCAGATCTGTTCCTCGGCTCAATCCTGTCTCGGAGCTCTACGGACAATTCCTTCAACCTCATGGCTTTGTTTATGCTCTGACATGCACTGTCAACTGTGGGATCTTATATAGACAGGTGTGTGCCTGTCCAAATCATGTCCAATCAATTAAATTTACCAAAGGTGGACTCCGATCAAGTTGTATAAACATCTTAAGGATAATCAATGGAAACAGGATGCACCCAAGCTCAAATTTTAAGTATCATAGCAAAGGGTCTGAATACTTAAATAAGGTAAGGTACGTCTGTCTTTTAAAAAAAATAAATTATCAACATTTTCTAAAAACCTGTTTTTGCTTTGTCATTATGGGGTATTGTGTGTAGATTTATGAGGGGAGAAAAACTATTTAATCCATTTTAGATTAAGGCTGTAACGTCGAAATACTTTCAGAATCAACAAAAATATAGTGTAGTTTGCATGTTTCATTAGCTGAAATTAAAGATCCCACAAAAATGTGTGCACAAATCTGTTTACATCCCAGTTAGTGAGCATTTCTCCTTTGCGGAGACAATCCATCTACCTGACAGGTGTGCCATGTCAAGAAGCTGATTAAACAGAATTATCATTAGACAGGTGCACTTGTGCTAGGGACAATAAAAGGCCACTCTAAAATGTGTAGTTTTGTCACAACAGAATGCCACAACAGAATGTCTCAAGTTGAGGGTGCGTGCAATTGGCATGCTGACTAGGAATATCCAGCAAAGCTGTTGCCAGCTAATTTAATGTTAATTTCTCTACCATAAGCCGCCTCCAACGTCGTTTTAGAGAATTTGGCAGTACATCCAACCAGCCTCACAACCACAGACCACGTGTAACCACCCAGCCCAGGACCTCTACATCTGGCTTCTTCACCTGCGGGATCGTCTGAGACCAGCCACTGGGACAGCTGATGAAACTGTGGGTTTGCACAAGCAAAATAATTCATCAAACTGTCAGAAACCGTCTCAGGGAAGCTCATCTGCGTGCTCGTCGTCCTCAACAGGGTCTTGACCTGACTGCAGTTTGACTTCTGTGGGGAAATGCTCATCTTCGATGGCTACTGGCACGCTGGAGAAGTGTGCTCTTCACAGATCAATCCTGGTTTCAACTGTATCGGGCAGATGGCGTCGTGTGGGAGAGTGGTTTGATGATGTCAACGTTGTGAAATGAGTGCCCCATGGTGGCGGTGGGGTTATGGTATGGGCAGGCATAATCTACAGAGAACGAACACAATTGTGTTTTATCAATGGCAATTTTAATGCACAGAGATACCGTGACGAGATCCTGAGGCCCATTGTCATGCTATTCATCTGCTGCCATTGCCTCATGTTTCAGCATGATAACGCAAAGCCCCATGTCGCAAGGATCTGTACACAATTCCTGGAAGGTGAAAATGTCCCAGTTCTTCCAAGTCCTGCATACTCACCAGACATATCACCCATTGAGCATGTTACTGACAGGTTTTCTGATCCACGCCCCTACCTTTTATTTTTTAAGGTATCTGTGACCAAGAGATGCATATCTGTATTCCCAGTCACGTGAAATTCATAGATAAGAGCCTAATTTATTTATTTAAATTGACTGATATCCTTATAATGAACTGTAACTCCTTTGAAATTGTTGCGTTTATATTTTTGTTCAGTGTATATTCTGCATGTAATTACATTTATCTATGAAACGGCCGTGGAGAGAAGTTTGACAAGAGAGTCAACAGCAAGACAGAGGCACCAACATAAATATATTTCTTATCTTTATTTTGAAGTTCTTGGTGCCCTTTCTTCAACTCCACCACACTATATGTGTAACAATGTCAATAACGCTGAGAGCAGATGAGATTTTCAGTCATAATAATTTTTTAAAGCCTCACGGTGTCTACTCACCGAATGTAACGGAGGCCTCTTGGTGGTAGTATCCATCTGGGGTCTTTTTCTTCAACATTGAGCAGAGGTCCAGTCTGATCACCCTCTCGTCTCTAAAACTATGCTGAGCGTAGTCAGAGTACAGCTCAGGGTCCAGCTTCTTCACACCCTGGGAGACAACACAGACAGACACACTGTGACATGGGGATGTGCTCACTCACGTCTGACCAGATATGGATGCTCTTGAACACACCCATCCACCCTGACCCCACACAGTAACACGTGCACACACAGGAGGAACACGCAAGAAATGTGTCATCCACCCCCAACAAACAGATTAAGCCGACAGCTCCCATTTTTCCCTCCAATCCCCAGGTCAAATCCTCATCCGTCCTGCCAGACCAGACCAGACCAGACCAGACCAGACCAGACCAGACCAGACAGACAGATAGACAGATAGACAGATAGATAGATAGATAGATAGATAGATAGATAGGTACTTTATTGCTCCCCCGGGGGGGAAATTTCATTGTCAAGCAGCTACAACAAAACACAGGGCAGGTGCAAAATGCCACAACGAAAGTACACAAAAGACAGATACACGGTACATGATACATATAGCGGCAGTATGAAAAAGTATAGAAATACAAGATATCTGGAGTGCAAAAAAAGAAAAAAAAAAAGCTATAAAAAGACATTGCATAGTATGGGTGGTTGGCTGAATATGTACACTATACATTGGTGGATGTTGGATGGTTAACTATACTATACTATACAGGTTGATGGCAGAGAAATACTTCAGTAGCTAAAAATGCGTATGATATGAGCGAGGGAATAATAGTTTACTTAATATACAGACTGGCTAAATGAACAGGTAAGTGAATATTTTGCATGGTTAAATTAGCTGTACAGGTAAATATACAGTTATATTTACAGATAAGTGAATACTTGCATGGTTACATAAACTATACAGGTAAATGACAGGAAGAGATACTTTAATAGCTAAATGTGTGTATGATATAATTTGGGGTAATAATAGTAATTCCCTTAAAATACAGTCCTTAGTGCGCAGGGTATAATTATAGACAACTGCACGTATTGCACATTCGATATACTAAAAGCAATGAGAAAAGGTGCAACTGGCAGGATACTAATAATAATAATATGCATTCCTGAGTGAATGCCTACGTAAGTTAACTAATAATCTACTGACATAACCATCAGTCACTTAGCCACGATGGTAACCATAACCATCAGTCACTTAGCCACGATGGTAACCATAACCATCAGTCACTTAGCCACGATGGTAACCATAACCATCAGTCACTTAGCCACGATGGTAACCATAACCATCAGTCACTTAGCCACGATGGTAACCATAACCATCAGTCACTTAGCCACGATGGTAACCATAACCATCAGTCACTTAGCCACGATGGTAACCATAACCATCAGTCACTTAGCCACGATGGTAACCATAATCATCAGTCACTTAGCCACGATGGTAACCATAACCATCAGTCACTTAGCCACGATGGTAACCATAACCATCAGTCACTTAGCCACGATGGTAACCATAACCATCAGTCACTTAGCCACGATGGTAACCATAACCATCAGTCACTTAGCCACGATGGTAACCATAACCATCAGTCACTTAGCCACGATGGTAAACATAACCATCAGTCACTTAGCCACGATGGTAAACATTTCACTGAGTGGACCGCTGTTACAAATATACATTCTCTCAAAGTGAACATCATCACTTTTATCAAAGGGCCTGCTTCCTAGTGTCCACCATTTATAAGCTCAACAGTATCACAGGACTTCCTTTTCCTGATTTTGTATCACTGTATTATTATATATACAGTGGCAAGAAAAAGTATGTGAACCCTTTTGAATTACCTTGATTTCTGCATAAATTGGTCATAGATCAGATCAAATTTTAAGTCACAACAATAGACAGTCTGCTTAAACTAAGAATACACAAACAATTATACATTTTCATTTTTGAACACACCGTGTAAACATTCATAGTGCAGGGTGGAAAAAGTATGTGAACCCTTGGATTTAATAACTGGTTGACCCTCCATTGGCAGCAATAACCTCAACCAAACGTTTTCTGTAGTTGTGGAACAGACCTGCACAACGGTCAGGAGGAATTTTGGACCATTCCTCGGAACAAAACGGTTTCAGCTCAGCATTATTCTTGGGGTGTCTGATGTGAACCACTCTCTTGAGGTCATGCCACAGCATCTCAATCGGGTTGAGGTCAGGACTCTGACTGGGCCACTCCAGAACAGGTATTTTCTTCTGTTGAAGCCATTCTGTTGTTCTGTTGCATCACCCAACTTAAGTTGAGCTTCAGTTGGTGGACAGATGGCCTTACATTCTCCTGCAAAATGTCTTGATAAACTTGGGAATTCATTTTTACGTTGATGATAGGAAGCTGTCCAGGCCACTCCTAGGAAGAGTAGCAACAGTGCTGAACTTTCTCCATTTATAGACAATTTGATTTACCGTGGACTGATGAACATCAAGGCTTTTAGATATACTTTTGTAACCCTTTTCCAGCTTTATGCAAGTCAACAATTCTTAACCTTAGGTCTTCTGAGATCTCCTTTGATTCAAGCTATGGTTCACATCAGGCAATGCATCTTGTCAAAAGCAAACTCAAATTTAGTGAGTGTTTTTTTATAGGGCAGGGCAGCTCTAACCAACATCTCCAATCTCGTCTCATTGATTGGACTCCAGATTAGTAGACTCCTGACAATATGCTTTTGGAGAAGTCATTTGCCTAGGGGGTTCACATACTTTTTCCAACCTACACTGTGAATGTTTAAATGATGTATTCAATATAGATAAGAAAAATACAATAATTTGTGTTTTATTAGTTTAAGCACACTGTGTTTGTCTATTGTTGTGACTTACAGTGCCTTGTAAAAGTATTCATCCCCCTTGGCCAAAGATAACACTGAAGGAGCTGCAAAGCTCCACAGCGGAGATTGGAGTATCTGTCCATAGGACCACTTTAAGCCGTACACTCCATCCGAAAAAAAGCCAAAAGGCATGTGGGAGACTCCCCAAACATATGGAGGAAGGTACACTGGCCATCAAGGAAAACGCTGGTGCAAACCCAACACCTCTCATCACCCCGAGAACATCATCCAGACAGTGAAGCATGGTGGTGGCAGTATCATGCTGTGGGGATGTTTTTCCCATTGGCAGGGACTGGGAAACTGGTCAGAATTGAAGGAATGATGGATGGTGCTAAATACAGGGAACTTCTTGAGGGAAACCTGTTTCAGTCTTCCAGAGATTTAAAACTGGGACGGAGGTTCACCTTCCAGCAGAACAATGACCCTAAGCATACTGCTAAAGCAACACTCGAGTGGTTTAAGGGGAAACATTTAAATGTCTTGGAATGGCCTAGTCAAAGCCCAGACCTCAATCCAAGATTGCTGTACACCAGCGGAACCCATCCAACTTGAAGGAGCTGGAGCAGTTTTGCCTTGAAGAATGGGCAAAAATCCCAGTGGCTAGATGTGCCAAGCTTATAGAGACATACCCCAAGAGACTTGCCTAGTAAAATAAAGGTTAAATAATTTTTTTTTTAAATAGATGAAGATCAGATCAAATTGGATGACCAATTTATGCAGAAATACAGGTAATTCCAAAGGGTTCACATACTTTTTCTTGCCACTGTATATATATTTTTATTTTATTTAACCTTTATTTAACTAGGCAAGTCCGTTAAGAACAAATTCTTATTTACAATGACGGCCTACCCCGGCCAAACCCGGACGACGCTGGGCCAATTGTGCGCTGTCCTATGGGACTCCCAATCACGGCCGGATGTGATACAGCCTGGATTATAGGGTATAACACTTCATACGCTCCACAACTACTGATTTTCATTCCCAATTCACAGAATGATCATGCAGAGACTGTTATTTCATGATAATACACATTATTATAATCAACGACAATGATTAGACAGCTATTAAATATTAATTTAAATTGATTTAAGTCAATCAAGATTATACAAGCCCGAATACAAATATACACCTAGCTGTGAATGACTCAGCCTCACTACCCTCCACACATTTCATAGTCTTACCTACGCACCCACATAAGGTATCCCTCAAAGGCAGAGAAGGTTGTCAGTCTGAAGGGAGAGTGGAGCTGCCCTAGACCTGCACACAGCGGTGTTGTTTCAGTCTGTCTGAGTCTGTGTTGCTCTCGATGCATGCCATTCCAGCAGGAGCGATGAGGCTCACCTGACTGCGTAGCTTAGGAGCTTTGGACAGTTTCATAAAGGTAAGGTGGGGCTTGAACGCTTTGCCATCGCCGGACAAGAGGCCTTTCTCCTCAAAATGTTTTCCTCACAACCCCTGGAGCGAATGACCAGAGAAGCAGAGAGAGTGAAGGCAAAAACAACAGCAGATCTATTTGCAATGCATGGCCGCGAGGGAGAGAGCAACTTTAGCCCAGGATGGTGTAAGATAAAGAGATAATCAATAGGAGGAGAGGAGGAGAGAAGAGGGGAGGGTGGGGGTATAGCGGTTAGTGGAAGTACAGGAATGGGCAGGACAGCTGCTGAAAACATAATCCGTTAGTGTCCGTATTTAGGGAAGCTTTCTCCATCTAAAAAACACAGTTTCATTGGAAACAGTAAGTAATATCTAATAATAACAATATATCAGATTTTGCTAAAGACAGAAAAAAGCTAAACATTCAATATTATTTTATGAAAAGCAAGCATTTCAAATGGGTAAACAAAACGGTGATGAGGTCTGACCCTTGGAAATCCTCATACAAAACAGATTTATCCTGAATTGGCAGGCCAGCTCACATCCACATACGACTAACATATAGCTAGCAAAGCACAGTGAGTGACGTCAAAGATTACGCACACGGGAGAGAAGCAGGGGGAGGAGGACGGATGTGGGAGGAGGATGGGGGGGGAAAAAGGGAGCGTGGGTGGGGGAGCAGTAGCCTACTAGCAGTAGCACCCACCTGTAATCTGGGCCAGCATGGCGAGGTGCTCTCCTTGGGCCAGCTCTAAGTGTCCGATGCCGTGGAAGGGCAGGACGAGCTCCCGCCCCCCGCAGCAGACCCCTGCAGTCAGCACAGCACAACAGTCAGATCAATCCCATGGCATTAATCCCCTCTGCATCCTCTCTCCATCGTCTTTCTCGTCCCACCACAACATGCTCGCGCACTAGCCATTTAGGCTAATACATTATTCATTCCTGCAGTATTTAGTGATGCAGAGAAATTGCCTGGGATGTATACACAGTCAGATATCATAAGGAGATACTAGGCCTATATACATATATTCAGTGGTTATAGAGTTTTTTTTTTTTTAAGGACGTTGTTTCCTGCATTGTTTAACTGTTTGTTTTCAGAATTTTTTTTATTTATTTTAACCTATTGACAAAATATTGTTTAATCAATATTGTCGCTACAAATTGTTTTATTTATTAAGGTTTCCCATTAGCTCTTCCTGGGATCAAACAAATTAAGGCAAAACAATTTATAAAAACATTACTACACTAATACATATCTAAAATACAACATTTATAATACCACCATACATACATGTGTAGAGTGTGTGTCTCCTCACAGTCTGCATTGTTCCAAAAGGTGTTGTTTTATCAGTTATGTTTAATCAAATGTGTAGGACATAGAAACAGACTTTAGAATTATTCTACTACTATCCCTATAAACAGGGAGGCTATCTGATTGAAATAGTTGAGATCAGCTGCAGACACTCACAAGTTGACTTCCTCTTGACTGGCCATGTGGGTCACCAGCAGTGTGATGTGGAGACTGCCCACAGGCACCAGAGCCTGTGTGAGTCTGGAGTCTCTCTGCATCACCAGGGCCTGCACCACCCCCACACCTTCACTGACCTGCACAAGTAGAACACGCCATTCATCCTCTTGCCATTTAGTTTCAGCATTTATATATAATAACCAGAGACCCCCTTACTCTCCTCCCCTCCCTAACACCCCTTCCCCGTGGGCTTGAAAGCAAAGAAAGTACCAAAGTCAAAATAAATATACAGTGCATTCGGAAAGTATTCAGACCCCTTGACTTTTCTACATTTTGTTACGTTACAGCTTTATTCTAAAATGTATTAAATCATTTTTTTCCCCCTCATCAATTTACACACACAATACCCCATAATAACAAAGCAAAAAATAAATATTACACTTACATAAGTATTCAGACCCTTTATTCAGTACTTTTGGCAGCTATTACAGCCTTCTTGGGTATGACGCTACAAGCTTGGCACACCTGTATTTGGGGAGTTCTCTGCATATCCTCTCAATCTCTGTCAGGTTGGATGGGGAGCGTCGCAGCACAGCTATTTTCAGGTCTTTCCAGAGATTTTAGATCGGGTTCAAGTCCAGGCTCTTGCTGGGCCACTCAAGGACATTCAGAGATTTTTCCCAAAGCCACTTCTGCGTTGTCTTGGCTGTGTGCTTAGGGTGGTTGTCCTGTTGGAAGCCCGCTCTGGAGCAGGTTTTCAACAAGGATCTCTCTGTACTTTGCTCCGTTCATCTTTGCCTCAATGCTGACTAGTCTCTCAGTCCCTGCTGCTGAAAAACATCCCCACAGAATGATGCTGCCACCTCCATGTTTCACCACAGGGATGGTGCCAGGTTTCCTCCAGACGTGACGCTTGGCATTCAGGCTAAAGACTTCAATCTTGCTTTTATCAGACCAGATAATCTTGTTTCTCATGGTCTGAGAGTCTTTAGGGGCCTTTTGGAAAACTCCAAGTAGGCTGTCATGTGCCTTTTACTCAGGAGTGGCTTCCGTCTGGCCACTCTACCATAAAGGCCTGATTGGTGGAGTGCTGCAGAGATGGTTGTCCTTCTGGAAGGTTCTCCCATCTCCACAGAGGAGCTCTAGAGCTCTGTCAGAGTGACCATCGGGTTCTTGGTCACCTCCCTGACCAAGGCCCTTCTTCCCCGATTGCTCAGTTTGGCTGGGCTCTAGGAAGAGTCTTGGTGGTTCCAAACTTCTTCCATTTAAGAATGATGGAGGCCACTGTGTTCTTCGGGGCCTTCAATACTGCAGAAATGTTTTGGTACTCTTCCTCAAACCTGTGCCTCGACACAATTCTGTCTCGGAGCTCTATGGACAATTCCTTCGACCTCATGGCTTGGTATTTGCTCGTGACATGCACTGTCAACTGTGGGACCTTATATAGACATGTGTGTGCCTTTCCAAATAATGTCCAATCAATTGAATTTACCACAGGTTGACTCCAATCAAGTTGTAGAAACATCAAGGATGATCAATGGAAACAGGATGCACCTGTGCTCAATTTTGCACCTCATAGCTGCACCTCTGTTTTTTATTTTTAATACATTTGCTAAAAATGCAAAAAAACTGTTTTCGCTTTGTCATTATGGGGTATTGTGTGAGGATTGCTGAGGATTTTTTATTTTTTTTAAACCATTCATTCTCGCCAATAATTCAATAATTCTAATGTTATAACTTCTAATGGTTAAAGTGTGAGGTGGTTGCCATCTTAGAGCCAGCATATGTTTGCGCAGCAGTGCTGTCTGCCAACAGTAATCTTCTCTGATTCATTGAGAGATTCAAGGGGCTATCATCGTTAAGTAACATAATAGATGCAAAGCATTGCATATTTAAATTCATGCACTTGAAATGCATTTCATGACTTTGCCGCAGAATCATTTAACTGCAGGGCACTCCTACATCATATGAAGGAATGTGCCTACCTGATTTAGGAACAATATGAGCTTTCCAAAAGTATATATTATAGAGATCAGTCTTTCGGGAGCCCAGATTATTTATTTATCAATCTCATCCTTGGATGGTTCGGTAGTTGGGTTTCCAGAGAGACTCCATAAGCCAGCATAGCTGACCTAAATTGGAAATATA
Organism: Thymallus thymallus; assembly: GCA_023634145.1. NCBI lineage: Eukaryota > Metazoa > Chordata > Actinopteri > Salmoniformes > Salmonidae > Thymallus > Thymallus thymallus. The sequence goes on along the minus strand of CM042412.1, from coordinate 24,850,320 downwards.
GAAAAAAGGAGTTGCCTGGTATTGTGTATGTATCTTTCAAATCTTGGAATGTTGTCAAACCATTACTGTCCATGACATCGGTAAGGGTACGGATTCCACATTTGGACCATTGGGGGGATGCATTGCGGAAAAATATAAATTGTGTAACCAATAATAAGACCAAAGCGTGGTTTACATTGTTTAAGGGATATACAGTATCAGTAAAAGCCACCTCTTCCAGGGTAGGAAGAGACACCATATTGCTCTCTATAGTCAGCCAGGGGGTAGAAGAATCATTAACCCAATTTAGGATGGGGCGGAATGCTAGTGCCTGGAAATATAATTTAAAGTTTGGTAAGAATAGTCTTCCTACAGCATTCCCCCTTTGTACATTTGTTTATCCGGGATCGTTTACCTTGACATATACAGTATTTTGAAACCGCACTAAGAATTTAATTCTAATAGCCAGAAGGGGGTGCCATGGGACGCATTCAACTACAAAAATTCAGCCGTGGCAATATATTCATTTTGACAGAGACATTCTGCCGGTTAAAGTAAACTGAAAATTATTCCATATACTGAGGTCGGATTAAATTGATTTGAGCGTTCTGTTAACGTTTCTGGCAATGGTTTTATCCAAGGAAGGAAATATATTTAAAAAGGAAAAAGGATTGAGATTCCATAAGTAGAGATGGGAGTCCTCCATCGGGGTCTTGAGAGGCAATAGGGATGATTTGGTTAAATACATTTTATAGCTTGAGAAGAAGCTGAATTTATCTATAATCTTCAATGCGTTTAGGAGCGATTGAGATACATTGTCTAGATATAGTAAAATATCCTCTGCTTATAAAGAGATCAGTAGATTGGAGTGAAATTGGAGATATTTCCTTCGATTGATGAATTTCCCTGGCCAGAGGTTCCATGGATAATAGCAAAGAAGACATTTAATCGCCTTGGCTGCTGCTTCGAGTGATTCTGAATGGAGCGGAGCAGATATTGCCTGTTATAACTATGGCTGGGGGATTGGCATATAGTATTTTAATCATATGAATGTAATTGGCACCAATTCCCATATATTCCAAGACAGACCAGAGACATCCCCATTCTAGTCTATCAAAAGCTTTTTCTGCATCGACAGATAATACAGGCCAAGCAGCTGTTGTTTCTGATCAAGCATCTAAGATATGTAATAGTCGACGGAGATTATACAAGGATAAAGACTTTTTGGTCAGTGTGGACGAATTTGCATAAGTCTCGAGACGGGACGACAACATTTTAGAAAACTGTTTATTAACTGTGTTTATCAAAGATACGGGGCAATAGTAAGCAGCAGTTGTTTTGTGATCACTTGCAGTATGTATTCTAAATATAGTGAGTTTATATAGAGACACTATATAGAGAAACACTGCAGAATAAAAATGCATTTTTCAACAAAAATATATCACTAAATTGTACCTTGGGATTTGTGATGGGTATGGAAACAAAGTAATTTGGGAGTTGTGTTTCCTCCTTCTTTTTCTTTGTGTCTGCATCCTCCTCACTTTACCCAACTGCTTGCACCTCTCTTTCGTTTATTTTTCAATTTGGCCTTTGGCTTGGTGACTGGGGGAAATGTAACACAATGATATTAGTGTTGTACAAGAGACAAATGTGTGATTCCGTTATTCTGTAGTTGGATTTGACTGCCCTCCTGTAAAACCAACTGCCAGTCAAGTCAACAATGAATTATTCATCGCCAGTAGGCAGCTGGAGGAAATTTGAATGCAAGGGCAGCTGCGGTACAAGGAAGATCCTTGCATCAATTGGCAACCACAAATAACCAGTCATTATTGACTTACAGAGTTGGTGCCGCTAGTCAAATTGTTGCTGTCCTACTCGCACGGCCAGTTAAAATGGAAAGATACCATCAAAAGGTCACACTATGGAAACAACTGAACACATCCTCTCTATGAAGGTATGTTACAACTAACTATGTTATATTAATCTGGATATGTTGATTTGAGTTACCCTGGATTGAACTGCAAAACAAATATTATGGCATAAACGGTTTACTTACAGCCAAGGTCCTTCCATTTTGCTGCACTTGCGAATGGAAGTTATGACATAAGATTGTCAGAACATTCAGATGACTTAGACTTCTGTTTCCTTCCACATGGCTTTTTGGGTCTCCTCTTGATCCTCTTCACTATTTCATGTTCTGAGGAACAGAGATTATGACAGCATGTGAAAGGCTATGCTGGATCCTTCAAATACCTCAGACATACTTTTCAAGAAAAAGGCTCTCCAAGTATTTGGATGCTGTCTGAATTTAATGAATGTTTGTAGCTAGTGAATATATGCTATTCCTTGGACGAAGTTAAGTAACAGCAAAAACTGATCATTGTACAATTTATGGTCTGACTGCACAGATTGTGTGTGTGACTCCACCCCATCCACTGTCCTGCTTTGGTGCAATTCCATGGTAACGGAATTACGCTGAGACACATACCTTTCACATAAAAAATGTAAAACAAACAAAAAATATTTATTTCAAAGTTATAACAAACTATATAACTCTATGCACAAGTTTTAAAAAAATTACAATTTCCACAGAAAGTTTACAAAAACTAATTTACAGGAAGAACACTGCAGATACAAGGTTTGATACACAAATAAAACTAAGGGATATTTTCCCAAAATTCTGTTACCAAACAGTTTTTGCAGTAAAACATTTTGTATTTACTGTGTAATACTGTTTGCGCATAGAGTTATATGGTTTGTTAAACATTGAAATCAATGGTTTTTGTTTGTTGTACATTTTAAAGTGAAAAATCTTGAGTTTCAGTGTAATTCTGTTACCATGGAATTGCCCTTTGACAACAGTAAACATGAAAACAGTATACTAGAAGGTCAGACATCTTGTGATACACTGTGAGAGTGACATACTATAATTCTGATACTAGGCCATGACATGGCCACCACTAAAACAGTACATAATAACAACATACTATACTTGGATGAAAACAAAGGGGGTTCAATCTGTTTGTGCAGCATGTCATACAATAAATTACTGTTGGATGCACTTTCCCTTTGATGTCAGCCAATGAGAATAGTACTTTCTCACAATTCTCTAATCATCATTTGTGAGTTTTCTATTCCAGTGATGATACATGTAGTGCAAACAAGCACGGAGGGTAGGCTATAAATTTCTCACCAGGGGCAATTAGCTCCTTCACATTAGTTAGTTAGACAGACAGACAGACAGACAGATACTTTATTGATCCCCGAGGGGGAACTTCTTAACTTGCAATGCAAGTGTCTCTCCTCAGCAGCAACTGGATCAGTTGATGCATCATGTACAGGTGACCGCAGGTGGTCGTTGCCATGTCCATGCTGTTCTTCTCGAGTTCGACAGCATAATCATTCCAAGTGACCGGCTGCATTTCAATTAAGTTTACCTGACCTTCGGGTAAAACAGAAAAGTAGCAGCAACTGTTTTGACGAACTTTGGTCAAATTCAGCGAGGAACAAGCTGAATTATAGCATTTGTGCAAAAAGACAGTTTACTCACATGTGATCAGGCAATGGGATTAAATCTTTAGCTGCTAGCTAACTTTAGCTAGCGCCTGCCACCTGTTGAAATAAGTCAAATTCAAGAAAGCTCGCTAACTAGCTATAAGCTCGATAGCATGGCTACGAAAGCAGACGGGCTGACTAAAAGGAGCGTGTGCCTGCACAAACTTGTCACTCACTCATTCAAAAGGAGTCATGTGTTGCATACGGCTAGCGTAGCTAGCTAACATGGTTCGTTACACGTGGTAAACACAGGACTACGGATACTCAAAAGGATCAAATTACATACGCTAATGACAAAAACTAAAGTTACCGTTGTCATATGACATTCTCGTGCTCAATGCTACAGTTTTGGAACATCATGGTAATGTTACCTTTTGTATTTGTTTGTAAACGACAATTAAATCAGATGTTTCGTCTTCAGAATATAAAAAGATCATAATACTGATGTAGTGATGTTGATTAGTAACACACTTTGTATTTGACACTGTTACTGAAACTGAAACAAGGTTTCACTTTCTGCTAACTGATACAGTCATATTACAATATTGCACAGGAAACGTATTTACCAAATAATACATTCCCTTCAACAGTTAAATTCAGAACACAAATGTATCTAACTAAATGCTGAGTTGACATTAAACACATTCATTTAATTTCCATACAATCCATGAGAAGTACACCACACTCCTTCATTGTTCACCATTCTCTCCTCAGGTAATACCTGTATTGTTTGCGGAACAAACAGTTCCTTGAAAGATAAATGTTCACGTGTGTCCTTCTCTCTCTACCTTTCACGCCTTTGTTTGTGTTTTGTAACTGTAAACCACTGGATTTGGTTTCAGGTTGTTGGGGAGATACCTGCCATCACAGAAAGGGAACAGGTATAATAGCAGGACCAGTTTGGCGACTTGTTCTTGAACTAAACAGAAGCAGACAGGTGAACACATGGAATGTCTCTCCTAATCTTACCCCTTGGTGCCCATGTCACTTGTAGTACACATTCTCTGAGGTGAGTAATAATCTGAAATGCCTATATTTGCTCAAAGTTCCTTCCTCCAGGATATGTGGCATGGGGTGCAGTCTTAGCTATCATTCATAGAACCACAATTATGATGTTTTACATGTAAATTGTAGCTGTGTATGTGTTTTATATAAATCAATTTACACTGACATATTATTGAAATGTACAGTATATAATCTCAAAGATGTGTAATTGAGTGTTGTATGTACTGAATGTCAGTAATTAAAGGCATATGCATGCAGTCATGAAACAGATTATAATGTGGAGGATTACAATTCAAGTCATCCTGCGTCATGGAATCCATTTAGGACATTACAGCGAGGCTATTGCATGAAAAGGGGAGCTGCTGCCTTAAAAAGTGTTCAAGGCTCAGCCCCAAGTTAGCGTCAAGAGGATTTACGTGCACACAGAGTGTGACAGTCACCGCTCCAAGTACTTCTTTTTTCTCCCTCTTAATCCACTGTTACCTTTAACACTAGCTCTCCTCATTGGTCAGCAGTAAGGAGAACTAGCGGATATATATTTTCATCCCACTGGAATTTGCCTCATCGGAGGCAAACCTGACCTACCTCTACCACAGGTGACGTTAACCTAGAGCAACCTCTTTGCCGTCAGAGTGATGCATTTGATATCTATAGTACGGGCCAGATGGTGAATTGTGATAATTCTTCGAACTAATCCCTTTGGGTAAATCTGCACAGCCACCATGTTCCCGGATTTGACAAGAAACAACAACCCTGGGTGGTTAAGGGAGGACAGTTTGATTCCCTGGTAGTATCACTGCACATATCATGCTAATCAACTGGAACTAGGATTTATCTGTCTGTAATCTGTAATTGATCATCATATGTGGCTTAAACAGGAAAAACACTATTGAGGTACATAATTTCTCTTTTACTTCTTGTTTTAAATTCTACATGAGTGTGATCTTATGTTGCACAACCTCTGACAGCATGTAAAACTATTAAATTAATACAAGATAAGCCTAATTCTCCCTTTGCCTTTGTTTGGCACCCTGATCTCTTGGGATGTATCGGTGGACCTGGCTGTCATCTGGGATCATGTCCATCTTCTGCTGGTGAGTTGGATGTTATTTTTACTTTGATGTGTGATGAACGACGGAATATTGATAGTTCAATGTACTGTATATTTGGCTATTTTGCTTAGCATTTGTGTTTTAACCCTATCCTAAATTGACCTTTCAAAACCTTTCGACCCAAAAAATGTGCTACTTAAAATGTGATTCCTCAGTCTATTATTTGGTTGGCTGAAATTAAGATGTTGGTTTTGGTTATCATGGTTTGATGTTTCAGATAGGTATTTTGACATATGACCCTATCACATGAAAGTGTTGTGTGTGACCCTTTAGACCTCTGTAACACAGTCTTATTATGAGTTACAAGACAGTGGCATTTTAAGGAAAAATCCACTGAAGCTATGTTTTGGTATTTTATTAATTAGCATTTTGCAGCTTCATCATGATGATATGGCCAGTGACACTTTGCTTCTCGAAAGTCCAATATCTTGAAAACGTGCCTGCTGACAAGCAAAACATTTTGGGACTGTATCAACAGTGGACTAATTTAAAAAAATACCAAAAGACAGTTTTGAGTGGTTTTGCTTTAATTTTCTCTGTGTAAGTATAAGTAGTTTAGTATAATCACGATACTATATATACACACACTACATTGACACTCCCACACAAAACCCACACACATTCACATACACACATACTGACACAACACAAACACACATACAGTACTTACACATTATGCACACTTTTACACTCATCATTTGCTGCCGCTACTCTGCTCTTTATTTTACTCTGATTGTTATCTATCCTGATGCCTAGTCACTTTATCCTGCCTTCATGTAGATACAGTATCTACCTCAAATACCTTGCACATCGATCTGGTACTGGTACTCCCTGTACAGTCATGTGAAAAAGTAAGTACACCCCTTGGAAGGTTTTCTTTTATTTTAAATATTTGGACAGATGGATATGTAATCTTCACTTCAACAGTATTGACAAATAAAGGTTATTCAATTTAACAAATCACACACACACACAAAAAAAAACGTTGAAAATATTATGCTATTAAAATAAACAAAAATGCCTTTTCCTTATGGGGAGAAAGTTAGTACACCCCTACCTTTACCATCACATAAAATTTGAATTACGTGTACCAAAACAAGTGCAAATGATTAGAAAACATTATAGAGAAACTTAGGAGGGTCCAGCCTTCCATAAAGATGTGAAATTGGTCTGGTTTGGACTTAACCACATGGGTGTGTGGTAACACATCATTCAAAGATCAAAAGACCTTCCCGAGGCCCTCAGAAGAAAGATTATTAATGGCCATGAGTCTGGGAGGAGTTACAAATCCATTTCCAAGCAATTCGAAGTACATCATTCTATTTCCAAGCAATTCGAAGTACATCATTCTATTTCCAAGCAATTCAAAGTACATCATTCCACTGTCTGACGAAAATTCCAGACCACTGGCAAACTAACTAGGACAGGTTGTCCCACCAAAGTCAGCCCAAGAGCTGACCGAAATCTGCTCATAGAAGTCTCTAAGAACCCCAAGGTAACATCAAGGGATCTACAGGCCTCTCTTGCCACAATCAATGTCAAATTGGGTACACTGTCAGAAAGAGACTTGGCCTACATGGGAGGTCAGGAAGTAGCCTCTGCTCTCAAAAAAGAATATCAAGACAACTGACTTTACCCAGGTGTTGTCTGGCAAAAATCAGTTGTGTCTTGATATTCTTTTTTGGAGAGCAGAGCTCTTTCCTGACCTTCCATGTAGGCCAAGTTTGTGCAGTCTCTTTCTGAGAGTGTACCCATGCAATTTGAATATATGTAAAATAAAAGATAACTTTCCAGGGGGTGTGCTTACTTTTTCACATGACTGTATATAGCTCTTGTGTATTTTATTTTTCTTTTTCTTTCTTTTTTTACATTGGGAAAGGCTCACAAAGAAGCGTTTCACTGTTAAGTCTACACCAGTTGTATTCGGCGCAAGTAAACAAAAACTGGTTTATTTGATTTTGATTTACTAGCATGTCTACATCAAGGTTATAAATAAAGACAAGGCCATCGGCCCATTGATCTATCACGTTACAAACGAGAAAAAAATAGACGCATGCATTAATAAAGCACGCTCAACCTCCTAAACGTAAAGTGGTATATTGATCCCCAGTGCCTACAACAGAATGTCTGCTATGTAATTAATATTTGATGGCAAGTGAAATTGCTAATGGGTATTGTGTGTGCTGTTGCACTACCCTGCAGCAAGGTGGTCCATTCTTTATTTGTTTTTTGCCAAGTAAAGCTGTTGATGTGTCATCTGATGCGGCTGTTGTTGAACTTGAACACATGACAATGTGTTCTTTGATACTAATATCTGTCCGTTTTTTTTATTTTATGTTTAGTCTGTCCAGGTCAAAATGATATGGTGTCTCTGCTTCACATTCATTTCCAAAAGGAATTTAAAGGCAACATTTCAACCAAATATCATAGGATCATTACAATCTTACACTGAGTGTACTAGGACATTAGGAACACCTTCCTAATATTGAGTTGCGCTGCCTTTTGCCCTCAGAACAGTCTCAATTTGTCAGGGCATGGACTCTACAAGATGTCAAACGTTTCCCACAGTTGTGTCAAGTTGGCTGGATGTTCTTTTGGTGGTGGACCCTTCTTTATACACGCGGGAAACTGTTGACCATGAAAAACCCAGCAGCGTTGCAGTTCTTGACACATAAAAAAACGGGTGCGCCTGGCACTTACTACCATACCCCGTTTTAAAAAAGTATAATAATTTAACCTTTATTTAACTAGGCAAGTCAGTTAAGAACAAATTCTTATTTACAATGACGACCTACACTGGCCAAACTCGGACGACGCTGGGCCAATTGTGCGCCGCCCTATGGGACTCATGTCATGGAAAGAGCAGGTGTTCCTAATGTTTCTTACAGTCAGTAGATTGTCCATGTAAAAACATTGCAATTACAATAAATGTTCAGTAGTGGGAGCTACTTCACCACGCCAAACACTGATAGACGTACAAATTGTAGGCCACCAATAGAAAAACGATTACATTTACAGAGTGGTAGAGGAACCAATCACAATGCATTATACAAAATGCCTAAGCCAATTAAATTTGAGAGGCACAGTTTTTATTTGTACTGGGTGGAGTTAGTGTGATAGACTGAGTTGGCTTTTCTCCCAGACAGATTTTTATTTTTGGTCTGGGAATTTCAATTTGAGATTTTAGGAGGTTGATCAGAGCACGTTTTTATGAGGCCACGTTCTGAACATTTTTCTTATCTCATCTGAACTGCATCAGGTACGTTGATTAGCAATGGCGCTACCTAATTGGTGATCAGTGATACAAGTGAGGTTAACATCAGTTATTGTAAAACGCTATTTACATAATTTGTAGCTATCTAGCTAGCGGTGCAATGTTGGCACCACGCATTTCAAAACGTCTTTCACTTGGTAGGCTAGCAAACTCAATTTCCGTGGTCAGTATTGGAGCATTTCCATCTGTTCCTTGCCCACGTTGTTTATGACTCATGAGGAAATTGGCATGGCATGTTTGAGTTCCACGCTTTTCAGAGTTGCTGTAGTTACCTATGACTGGTTCTCTCAAGTGTGACCCAACATTTTAAGACAAGCTGGCTTGCCCGCTAAATCTGAGTCTTTGTACAATATGCATGCCTTGTATAAGCAAGTGGTAGCCAGTTAATCCTCAATTTTATATAACCATGATGTGTACATTGTTGACGAGTTCTGCGCCGCCGTTACCTTCTGATGATGGAACCTCTTGTTATACCTCAGTGGTTGGAACTGGAAGCTCCTTTGAGTTGAGGTACTTGGCTAGAAGCTCCTGCAAGTTTGTCTAGCTAACGATAGTTGTCGAGTTGATCATGCGTAACAGGATGTGCCCAGTTCCTGTATATTTGTTTACTAGTGTAAATTAATACAATACTCGCAGACAACACTGACGAAAGAGCTTGCCAATTTTAACAGCGGATACTGTCACTAGTTACATTGAGAATGTGTGAGATGCATAGCTAGGCGATTGGTTTTCTATACAGTAACTCTCAAATCCTTTGATAATGCTTTCAAAAGGAATCCTGCGTCCAGAAATTGCACGTGCCGTTAGTGCCACGGTGTTTGTTTTGATTATTTCACGCGCAGGAAGCTAGTTACGTAGCTAGCGGATAAACGCCCATGTTAGTTAGCTACACTGTGTATAATTGTATTTTGTTATAAAGTGAGTACACTTTGTTTTTAAATAATGGACTAACTGGCGCCATCTTACTTAAGTTGTGGCTGTAGGATGGATGGCCACTTGATCCAGGGCAGCGTTTCCCAAACACGGTCATTTTTGCCGTAACACGACACAACTGATTCAAATGATCAAAGCTTGGGAAACCATGCTCAAGGTTAGGAGTTATGTTATAGGGTTAGGGCAGGGGTGTCAAACGCATAGTGTCTGCTGGTTTTTCCATTCACTTATGACTTAGTCAACCAGATGAGGGGAGTTCCTTACTAATCAGTTACCTTAATTCATCGATCAAGACCCTTGGCCCTCCGATGAATGAGTTTGACACATGTGGGTTAGCTAACAAAGTAGCTAGAAAGTACGTGCTAAAGTTGTCTGTGATGAGATTCGAACACACAACCTTTGGGTTTATAGACGTTCTCATAGAAGTCCACCCCGACCAACCACCATCCTTCATTTTTTGCCTTAAGTAACTTTCTTTCTTATGTAACCATACCAAATGTCATACTAATTTGAGTGTCCTGGATCTACATTTACTATGTTACAACTAGTCTATGAGACCAGTCTGGAAAACTCAGTTTCTCTCTCTGTGTGACACTTCCAACCAAATCCATGTAGCCTATTGACTGATTGCTTGCCTTGAGCTAAAGGCCACGCCTCACTTGTAGACACCCAAATGGCAGGACAAGCTGCATTGGAATATAGCCAAGTGTCACCCAAACCATAACTATAGACCTTTTTTTAACAGCTTTTTAAGGAGGAATGGAAGTGATCCCTGGAACCCCAAAGAACTTCTGGTGCATTTGTAAACAGCTGTTCCATCGCGGCTGTAGACCGCAACTTAGTCAAAATGCTAGTATTCGCGGGTGGGATGGTTCTTATGTCTCTAAGTTGTTTTTTTCCAAGTTAACAATCTAGGTAACATCAGCTAGCTAACTACATATATAAATAGAATAGACAGCTGTCCAATATTCCTTTATTTTTTTTGATTTTTTTTATGACAAATTAGCTTTATCTGAGCAAGCTAGCTAATGAACATATTTCTAGTTCCAAAGAGAGAACTAAGTTGGCTGGTGGTGGGCCATTCTTGATACACACGGGAAGCTGTTGAGTTTGAAAAACCCAGCGGCGTTGCAGTTCTTGACCCAAACCAGTGTGCCTGACACCTACTACCATACCCTGTTCAAAGGCACTTAAATATTTCACCCTCTAAATGGCACACGTACACAATCCATGTCGAGTATTAAAAATCCTTCTTTAACCTGTCTCATCCCCTTCATCATCACTGATTTGAAGTGGATTTAACAAGTTACATAAGGGATCATAGCTTTCACCTGTTCAGTCTGTCATGGAAAGAGCTGGTGTTCATAATGTTTTGTACACTCAGTGTGTGACAATAAAAAAACAACAACAATCGCAACGAAATATAAAATGTTATGTCACTTGAGAAGAATGAAGCAAGACCTGTTCTAATTTTTGTTTCCTAACCTCATACAGAGACTTGTGAAAGCTGCTAAACCGTGTTCTTTATTTAACCAGGCAGGTCTGTTAAGAGCAAATTCGTATTTACAATGGCGGTCTACACCTGCCAAACCCGGACGATGCTGGTCCAATTGTGCATTGAACATTCCCATTTTTCTGTTTTTATTTGGTTGTTACTCATTCATTTTGTCTGATGATATTGCACAGATTTGCAGCTTGATCATTGTTGTGGTTGTAACAATCCCTGTATGGCTGACTTAGGATGCAACCCCTGTCCACAACAGTACTTCATACCCACAAAGCAGTGTCCATTATCCTACCAAAACCATGATCTTTGTTGGGCTAGAATAACAGTATTTTAGGTCTCAGGGCGGATTACATCACCACATGATGGCTACTAGGGCTTTCTCACTTTGTCTTTCCTTGATTACTCTCATCCTATCTCCTCACCTGAATTGTATCGCAACTGTATTGGAGGAGAAGGTACATGGTCCCGCCCCTCTGACCTTCTCCTCCAATGGATTTTTTTGGAAGTGAGGAGAGGAGTTGAGAAAGAGCCTAGCACTCACCTGTCAACTAGCTCACATGTGCTACAGACTCACCCCTCTGATACACTCCTTCTCCGCATCAACCTCAGCAACCAGCAGATCAGACTGTGTGAACTGAGTCAATCTAGCACCCAGTTATTTAATTTTGTGGGTATTTAATTTTGCTACATTGACTCAGGTCACACAGTCGGCGGGTGAGTTGTACTCTTGGTGGTGTAGGAGGTCACTAAGGGTGTGACCGTAGCAGAGGGGAGCTGCAGGTGAGTTCTAGTAGCCGTTGTGATGTCTGATCCCCCTTGAGACGTGAGTATTGTCTCTTGCCTATCATGAAAATATCTACGTTTTAATACCCTAAGCATCTCCGTTGCGGGAAGATCTCCCCCTTACATTTTGCACCGATTTGCTTCATTCTGCTACATCACTGTCCTCCTCCTCCAGTGGTTGGCATGCTAACTACAAGTGTAATTTGATTAGGGTTTGCATCCTGCCCCGGTCAGCCATACAGGGATGGAACTCCTACATGAATTACATGGCTACTTTGCAGCCCATGTAAAAGTGCCCCTTCACTGTGGTCCCTCTCCAGTGTATTTTTCTCTTGCCTCCACTGTGCTCTACCCTTTTGGTTACAATGGATGTGAGGTTATTTATGGCATGCATGCCCAATGCAGACATACAGTAGGATGGGATTAGTGTTGGCCCCGTGGGCATGTCCAATGCGCTTGTACATGTGGCTTGTCATTTCTATAGAGAAACAGGATTAGCAAATCCTCACACATTGTTTACATTTTGTTTAGATGTTTCCTCCACTTTAAATTAATGGGAAAAGCACATCCGAGAAGTTGTGTGGGGGGAATCATTTGCTAATTACTTTGCTAATAACACAGAGGAGCTCTGGAGCTCTCTGAGTGACCATCGGGTTCTTGGTCGCCTCCCTGACCAAGACCCTTCTTCCACGATTGCTCAGTTTGACTGGGTGGCCAGCTCCAGGAGAGTCGTGGTGGTTCCAAACTTCTTCCATTTAAGAATGATTGAGGCCACTGTTCTTGGGACCTTCAATGCAGCAGACATTTTTTTGGTACCCTTCCCCAGATCTCTGCCTCGACACAATCCTGTCTCGGAGCTCTATGGACAATTCCTTCGACATGGCTTGGTTTTTGCTCTAACATGCACTGACAATGTGGGACCTTTTAATATAGACAGGTGTGTGTGCCTTTCCAAATCATGTCCAATCAATTGAATTTACCACAGATGGACTCCAATCAAGTTGTTGAAACATCAAGGATGATCAGTGGAAACAGGATGCACCTGAGCAATATTCGGAATCTCATAGCACATTCCCTTATGTCTACGCTTCTAAGGTGACTCACACTTCACAATAATTTGTTAAGCCTATCAGTGAACTGTATTCTGTAATTAGTTACAAAACAATAGAAATGCAATTGAGTATTGCTGCTTTTTATCTGATATCCAACAGTCATGATCAGCTCTGTTGACCATGGAGCATTTTGTAGAGAATGGTGTGAGACTATTTAGGCTCAGAATGACATGTAGCCCATTGTTTACCTTGCTACCTGGCAATGGCCAGAAGGGTGTTTCAAAGAGCTGTCAGTCAAGGTGAGCTAATGAATATATGCTCCCCACCCAGAGATGAGAGAAAAGGTCAAATTTAATCAATACTGAGCATTTTAGAAGCGTAAAAATATTATGGGTGATGTTTTTGTCATTCAAAGGCTATTTTTACTTGGGGAAATAGGATGACTGTGCAGGACCTTTTTGAAAATAGTTATAGCCCACACAGTTGCAAGAACTTATATTTGAATACATTGCAGTTGTTTTAGTTATTCCCTGAATCATATTGGTATCATTTAATTTCAGGCTGAAATGTGGCCTATAGTTACCCTTCCACATGACACTAACACTTTTTTTATTTGGATCCATCTGAATGAAACAAATAAGACCATGGCAATCCAGACTATGGGTAATCTGCTTTGACGTGTGCTGTTCTTCAGTGCATGTTAATGTGTCATCACCAGTGGCCCGGTGTACTCCATCTCCTGAGTCACACGTTAAACATTGCCCATTTGCAGGAGGAGTGTTGAATGTTGAAGGGTGCTCTATAATGCCATAAGGCATTAGGCCTAAGCATCTTTTAGAATAGTCCTGCTTCATTACTCATCAATAGTTCCGCCAGCAAATCACTTGCGAGTTCACTTGTTGGAGAGGATAAAAGTGAATACAGTGCCTCATTGTGGCTTGTCAGACGGCCTAATGAGACATTTGGGGGGTTGCTTATCTCCTAATAGACAGTGACAAGCATGACAGTACATGGAACAGTGAGTTATTGAGTGAAGCTGCTTGATGGTTCCCTGTCACAGAGATCAGTAGATTTGTTCGTTACTTGGTTAACTACTTTCCAAAATGTTCTGCCCTAGCCTATTAGTAGCAGGATAATGCATTTACTAGAAGGCAATGTTTCTTTTTCAGAGAGTTCAAGAGCTATGGTACTATTATTGATTATTAAACCTTTCGATGGGAAATGATGGTGCAACCTATCCTGGGTTTTTATTCTGGTGCGTTTGGGCCATGCCTGTGGTAGGACTTCTCGAGCAGGCTATCTGGTGCTGTGCTTGCTGCAGTGCTATTATATACCCTCTGGCCAGGGCCGGAGCGTGCGTATAGGCAGACTAGGCAACCGCCTAGAGCGGCACTTTGGAAAGGCGGCAAAATTTGGGGTTTCCAGAGGTCAGCTAATGTTATGTGGTTATGTGTTCTTAAGTTGTCTGAGTTCAGTTCATGGGGGAGGGGTAATGTTAGCGTGCCTTCCGTAACCGAGCCTTGCATGGCCGGAGGTTAGGATCGTTGTCAAAAGCTGAAAGAGGATAATAAAGTGTGACGTTCCTGGAGTCGTGCGGTGTATGGGGCACAGGAACTCTGTCAAATCAATCTCTGTCTCATGCCATCTGCTGGCCGAGCTGCAACAGTACACTGTTAAATCATGTCTAAACGACCCAAACTGTCGGGTTGTGAGTACAAAAAAAGAAAATTAGCAAAGGAGCAAGCGCTCCAAAAACAAAATAATTATTTTTTGAAATATATTGATCCTGGACCAAGTGGGAGTAAAAAGGAGGATGCTGGCCCTTCCAGATCCCCGGAGACTGACGTGAACAGGTCTACCGCCGTTGCTAGCTGCCCGGCTAGCGATGATGACGCGCCTCCCCTACCACCAGAGACCGGCAGGAGGCACAAGAGCCGCTGAACATGTAGCGTCACTACTACCGGTACACGGACAAGGTGATGAATGATCCCAGCAAATGAATGATCCCAGCAAATGGCCAACACCAATCAAGCAAGAACTGGAAAAACATGTCAAGCATCCTCAGCGCTCATGAAACATTGCCTGGTCATATGGAAAGTTTTCACGAATGGAAAGAGTTGGATAAAAGATTGGCCTCGCAAAACACGATAGATGCACAAAATCAGCGCAAACTGACTGCTGAGACAAAGCACTGGCAAGATGTGTTGCATCGGTTGATCAATCTTATCAGAGTTATGGCTATGCAAAACCTAGCATTTAGAGGCAGCACAGATTGTTTGAGCATAACAATGGCAACTTTCTCAAACTAGTGGAGATGATCAGCCTTTTTGACAGCGTTATGGCTGAACATATAAGGAGAGTAACTTCAAAAGAAACACATGTTCACTATTTTGGCAAAGACATTCAAAATGAAATCATAGCTATGCTAGCATCACAGATTCAGCAGAAAAGTCTCACAATGCTTAAGTCGGCTAAATACTACTCCATAATTTTGCATTGTACTCCGGATGTGAGTAGAACCGAACAGATAACGGTGATTTGTACGTCTCGTTACGACGCAGCCAAGTGTGGAGATCAGAGAGCGTTTCTGAAAGGTAAGATAAGCGTTTTTGTCTCTAGTGGTTTTAAGCTGTGAATCTGCTGATGATATGCGCCTTGCTGCGCGCTTGTGTGTCCGTGTGTTTTACGCACAAGGTTTTGTATATAAATATTTTCAATATTATTACAGTCACTGTTTAAAGAGGAAGAAAAAAGTACCTCAGATTGTGATTGGACAAAGGTGAGGTGGGTTTATTCCTGTTTGAATACTGTTGGAACAGACCACTCCATGTCGCTCAGTCTCCTAATTCTGGTGTGCACTGTGAGCGATTGCTTAACCATTCGGAAGGGTTATGGGAACATCCCTCTTTTAGAGTCCTGTGCTCACGACATCCTGCCATGGCCACTGTTTTTCCACAGGGTTTGTCACAATGGTTTAGGCTCCTATGGAATTGATCAACAAATAAATCCTGGAACAACAACTCTGATTCTCAGACAGTTTCATGTCAAGCATTTTTAAAAGATGACCTTTACAATCCAATACAAGGCTTTTGATTTAGTTGCCTTCAAAGATACACAATTCTTTGAAGGCAAATTGTACACAATTCTCCCAACCAAACTTGTTTGCAACAAGCTACATTCATTGGTAGAGCTAAACAAAAGTCAAGTGGCCAGAAATTACTTGCTCAAGTAGTAAGCCATGTCTCTATATACAGTGCATTCGGAAAGTATTCAGACCCCTTGACTATTTCCGCATTTTGTTGCGTTAGTCTTATTCTAAAATGTAATTAAATTACTTTTTCTCCCCTCATCAATCTACACACTTTACCCCACTAACCGAATCCCCGAGCTGACAAGGTAAAAGTTGTTCTGCCCCTGAACAAGGCAGTTAACCTACTGTTCCCCAGTAGGCCGTCATTGTAAATAAGAATTTATAAAGGTTAAATAAAAAACAAAAACCCCTTATTTACATAAGTATTCCGAGCCTTTTGCTATGAGACTCAATTGAGCTCCGGTGCATCCTGTTTCCATTGATCATCCTTGAGATGTTTCCACAACTTGAGTCAAACTGTGGTAAATTCAAATTCAATTCACACGTCTGAATAAGGTCCAACATTTGACAAGCCATGAGGTCGAAGGAATTGTCCGTAGAGCTCCGAAACAACAGGATTGTGTCGAGGCAGAGATCTGGAGGGAGGGTATCAAAAAATGTATGCAACATTGAAGGTCACCAAGAACAGAGTGGCCTCCATCATTCTTAAATGGAAGACATTTGGCCACCCAGCCACACTGAGCAATCGGGGGAGAAAGCCTCGGTCAGGGAGGTGACCAAGAACCTGATGGTCACTGACAGAGCTCCAGAGTTCCTTGTGGAGATGGGAGAACCTTCCAGAAGGACAACCATTCTGCAGCACTCCACCAATCAGGCCTTTATGGTAGAGTGGCCAGACGGAAGCCACTCCTCAGTAAAAGGCAGCCTGCTTGGAGTTTGCCAAAAGTCACCTAAAGACTCTCCTACCATGAGATCCAGGTTTCTCTGATCTGATGAAACCAAGATTGAGCTCTTTGGCCTAAATGCCAAGCGTCACGTCTGGAGTCTTAGGATTCCAATCCTAGCGAAATCAAATCTTGACACTCAGAAATGGTAGTTGACACCGGGAGTGAACGTGCAAGGAGTTGAGGAAACAATTATTTTGTAGTCCATCGTCGTTAACAGTTGGAAAAATTACAGAGAAAGGCAAGCGACAGCAGTATGGGAATACTTTGAGAAGTTACACTGTTTTATACGTTGATCCAGAGCATCCAGTGCATTATCATGCTGAAACATGAGGTGATGATGGAGGATGAAAGGCTGAAAGGCACGACAATGGGCCTCCAGGATCTCGTCACTGTATCGATAAAATGCAATTTGTGTTTATTGTCTGTAGCTTATACCTGCCCACACCACAACCCCACCACCACTGTTTACCCATTTGGAAAGGGGCACACAGTTGCTGGCAACAGCACAGCTGCATTGTGAATTCACGTGAAATTGTATGACATTTCTTTAACGACAAACCGTTAAAATATGGCAGTTTAAAAATGTACCATATGTCATATCCTTAAACGGAAGCTTTCATTTAGGATTTTTATTCCATTTGTTTTGATATTAATTTCTTAGTGTCTTTCAACATAAAGGCTGTACCTGTTTTTTGCTCTTGTAGGAAGCAATCACACCCCCATTGCTGACCACAGATGATCTAACTGGGCTAGTAACTCAATAACTAGCAAAGGATATATACAAATGTGCACAAGTCGCTACATGTAGCGCTCTTTGATCTCAAAACAAACGCATCTATTCATGACCGCTCATGCAGTAAAAAAAAAGTTGCATTCAAAGTGAATGGCACAGATCCATATACAGTGGGGAGAACAAGTATTTGATACACTGCCGATTTTTGCAGGTTTTCCTACTTACAAAGCATGTAGAAGTCTGTAATTTTTATCATAGGTACACTTCAACTGTGAGAGACGGAATCTAAAACAAAAATCCAGAAAATCACATTGTATGATTTTTAAATAATTAATTTGCATTTTATTGCATGACATAAGTATTTGATCACCTACCAACCAGTAAGAATTCCGTCTCTCACAGACCTGTTAGTTTTTCTTTAAGAAGCCCTCCTGTTCTCCACTCATTACCTGTATTAACTGCACCTGTTTGAACTTGTTACCTGTATAAAAGACACCTGTCCACACACTCAATCAAACAGCTGTGTAAGGACATCAGGGATAAAATTGTAGACCTGCACAAGGCTGGGATGGGCTACAGGACAATAGGCAAGCAGCTTGGTGAGAAGACAACTGTTGGTGCAATTATTAGAAAATGGAAGAAGTTCAAGATGACGGTCAATCTCCCTTGGTCTGGGGCACCATGAAAGATCTCACCTCGTGGGGCATCAATGATAGATAGATAGATAGATAGATAGGTACTTTATTGATCCCCCGGGGGGGAAATTTCATTGTCAAGCAGCTACAACAAAACACAGGGCAGGTGCAAAATGCCACAACGAAAGTACACAAAAGACAGATACACGGTACATGATACATAGAGCGGCAGTATGAAAGAGTATAGTATAGAAATACAAGATATCTGGAGTGCAAAAAAAAGCTATAAAAGGACATTGCATAGTATGAGTGGTTGGCTGAATATGTACACTATACATTGGTGGATGTTGGATGGTTAACTATACTATACAGGTCGATGGCAGAGAAATACTTCAGTAGCTAAAAATGCATATGATATGAGCGAGGGTAATAATAGTTTACTTAATAGACAGACTGGGTAAATGAACAGGTAAGTGAAAATTACCATGATCATGAGGAAGGTGAGGGATCAGCCCAGAACTACACGGCAGGACCTGGTCAATGACCTGAAGAGAGCTGGGACCACAGTCTCAAAGAAAACCATTAGTAACACACTGCGCCGTCATGGATTAAAATCTTGCAGCGCACGCAAGGTCCCCCTGCTCAAGCCAGTGCATGTCCAGGCCCGTCTGAAGTTTGCCAATGACCATCTGGATGATCCAGAGGAGGAATGGGAGAAGGTCATGTGGTCTGAAGCATGGAGGTGGAAACATCATTCTTTGGGGATGCTTTTCTGCAAAGGGGACAGGACGACTGCACCGTATTGAGGGGAAGATGGATGGGGCCATGTATCGCGAGATCTTGGCCAACAACCTCCTTCCCTCAGTAAGAGCATTGAAGATGGGTCGTGGCTGGGTCTTCCAGCATGATAACGACCCGAAACACACAGCCAGGGCAACTAAGGAGTGGCTCCGTAAGAAGCATCTCAAGGTCCTGGTGTGGCCTAGCCAGTCTCCAGACCTGAACCCAATAGAAAATCTTTGGAGGGAGCTGAAAGTCCGTATTGCCCAGCGACAGCCCCGAAACCTGAAGGATCTGGATGGAGGAGTGGGCCAAAATCCCTGCTGCAGTGTGTGTGCAAACCTGGTCAAGAACTACAGGTTTGTTTGCAATTGCAAACAAAGGTTTCTGTACTAAATATTAAGTTCTGCTTTTCTGATGTATCAAATACTTATGTCATGCAATAAAATGCAAATTAATTACTTAAAAATCATACAATGTGATTTTCTGGATTTTTATTTTAGATTCCGTCACTCAGTTGAAGAGTACCTATGATATAAATTACAGACCTCTAAATGCTTTGTAAGTAGGAAACACTGCCGATTTTGCAGGTTATCAAATACTTGTTCTCCCCACTGTATGGCAATGGTCTATTTGCATATAGGCCTACTGAAGCTCTCATTGGATATGGTGCACCGGTCGCATGGGCCTGAGTAGTGCCTGTCAATGCAATAGAATCCGTACGTTCTGCCTACAACAATCTCTTGCATAGTTCGTTTTGCATACCAAGTCTTGCACAGTTTTTACAGTATGTTGCATTAAAAGTGGTTAATATTGCGTTGATTCTCGATCACAATTCCCACAGTAAAGAGAACTGTTGATAGTGTTAACTAACAGGGAAAACTCTAGAAAGTTGGGTGAAGTGCAATCTCGTGCTTCTCTGCGTGGCAGTCCTGAGGAGCTCCATGCCCGCCACAACTAAGAGGGAACATTGGCTACAGGTATCTCCTATCTTTGCTTGCCCCTCTGCAGGATGGTGGAGCAGTGATAAAACCCCAAGCTGTATAAACTAGATATGTAGGCTTTGCAGACCCTAATTTCTGGTTACTTTTAGTTTTTTAGTTTAACCTTCATTTAACTAGGCAAATCCAGTTAAGAACAAATTCTTATTTACAGTGACGGCCTACACCAGCCAAACTCGGGCGACGCTGTGCCAATTGTGCGCCGCCCTATGGGACTCCCAATCACGGCCGGTTGTGATTAGTCTGGATTTGAACCACGTTGTCTGTAGTGACGCCTCTAGCACTGAGGAAACACTGGGGCAACAGCACTGGGAAATCAAGAATACTCTGTGTCGTTTTCCATCAGGAAAATGTTTGCGCCCCTTATTTCTGCCTTTTTGGGGGATGCCAGTGATCACCTCAAAGCCTTTGTCCTTCTGAGGGTCCTCCTCTGGCTGCCTGAAAAGTGCCTGTCCCCACCGTGGAATACTAATTGGAGTCGTGTTCACAGCCTCTTGTTTCCTCTAACACTACAAACTGAGGGATCCTCATGGTCTATAATCCACTATTAGGAGATCGCTTTAGTAAACCGAGGAGGCTATAACCCCTAATCATCTCTTTTGGACCTCTGTCGTTCTCAGCCGCAGCTAAAGAGAAATAAAAGGAAGTGCTTGACTGCTCTTATTACCCAAGGGATTGAGCTTGATTAAGCTGCTGAGGGATTTTTGTTTGTGTAGTTTGGAGATGTGAGCTTGCATGTCAAAAGATTTAAGCTTTGATTTTCCTTCCCAAGGTAAACACAGCTTGGACTTCCAATAAGCCATTGTTGGTGTTGTTTTTTTAGCTGATAAAAGAATCAAAGTAAATCACACAGTAATGGAGGTTCTTTTGTAAAATGCATAGTTCTTGTTTCCATACGCTTTAGTGAGACAAAAAGTCCCTTGTTCATGCTGGAGAGGGAGAGATCAAGGGAAGATGGATGGGGATTAGCAGAGGAGACAGAGGAAGTGGTCTGAATGGGAAGGAAGGAGTCTCACCACGTCAGACTTCCTGTTACCCTGGGCCTGCTCTGTGGGTGCAAAGGTCACAGGGCTGTTTGGGGCCACTTGCAGGAGGTGCAGACGGCTCCTCTGGAAAATAGACATGGCCCCTAACTTTCACCATGTCAGAGCTGGCCTGGCAGAACCGTTCTCTCCGCTCTCACATGCAGACACACACTATCTAATGAGTGCTATGTGTCTTGACAAAAATCAGGGAGGTTCCCCAAGGACTGCTGGTGAAGAGCTAAGTTTATATTAAAGCAGGTCATGGGAACATTTTCTGTTTGGCGATTTACTGTCATCAGAGCCAATAACAAGTCTTTACACTTGATTAATTAATGCATATCATTACTTTAGTAGGCTGACAAACTAGAAGAGAAGAAAAAAACCTTGCCTAGAAAATATCTTCGATTTGCGGATTTTAATTTTCTATGCCTTAAGGTACCCACCAGAGATTCCGCCCTAGATCGGAAATGCTTGTTTAGCTTCCACTCCGAAGAATGATGCAGGCTACTAATACATATTCACAAATTGGTGGTGGGAAAGAACGTCCTGGTGCTTTTCCACGTGGAGTGGAGAAATCTCAACAAATAGGAGACGGACAGTGTTTCTGTTTTCTAAGCAGAGGAAGATCTTCACAGGTGTTTCTGATTTTATAAGCAATGTCATGCTGGTGGGTGGTAACATTCAAATAAAACCTAGTCCTGAAAATATAGACTGAAAAGTATTAGCACATCCTATCACCACGACATTGCCACAGAAAAAATCCCCACTTCGGATTTCCCACTTCAAGCCCAAATATATCATACTTTGACTAAAACAATACTTTAATGATTTTAATCGTTGTGCATCGTCATTAGTAAGTTGTGGGCGTAGTCTTTCAGTTGAAAAAAAGTGACTTTCCACTCTTGTGGGCCTAATTTAGTATTGTCACAAAGAATGTGCCAATCAATAAACAGTTTTGATACCATTCAAAACTGATGCAAGAAAATTACTTAAACTAAACTTTATTTCAAGCTCTCAAAATAGCAAAGTCATTGTGTAACTCCTGCAATTAGGGATGGATAATATGGCTTATCTCACATCTCATTTTATTTTTTATTTGTTTTACTTATGGGCAATTCACAATTTATCTCTTTAAAAATATAAAAAAGTTTCTTTATTGTACAATTAAAGGTCAAAGACACTGCCTTTTTTTTTTTTTTAATAGTCAGAAATTATCTAATGAATTGAGAGCTTGTGAAATTATACCTAGGCTGAATATATGCCTTCCACAACCATAAGACATGATCATTTAATGCTTTTTATTACAATTATCACTGATCTGACTTTCAGGTCTGTCTATTTTTGTTACAAATGTAACCAGAACCATGCATATAATGCACATTCACTAATAATGTAGCAGGCATAATAGAAAATGAACACTGGTCTCATAAACAGTCTCTCAAGCACAAGCCCACATGCTAGTGAGTAGCCAGCTAATATTTACGTTTTAGCCAACTTGCATCTAGGTATAATTTCACAAGCTCTGAATGCAGCTAACAAGGCAAAGCAGTTGAATTGTTATGAAAACAACCTTCTGTCAGTCTCCAACTGTTTAAACAGCATGCTAGCCTGTCCACTTCGTTCAGATGTTGAAATCCAGTGGCCTATCTTACTTCTCAATGAGAACGAGTTGCCAGTTCCTTAATTGTTTTATGCTTATTGCACATTTTATAAAACCTAGACTAAACAGCTAGTATAATAACCTTTTATTTGACTAAAATGCTGCTAGCGATACGTGGTACCGTAATGCGCATGCGACAAACCAAGCATTCATTTTCCAGAATTAATGTTCGTTGCTACATCTGTTTTAGTAATGTCTGCTCTGCTCTAAATTTGAGGAGTTGAAACAAACAGGGTATGGTTGGAAAGGTTAACTTCTCCTCTATTACAGTAAAATGTCTCCATGTGTTTCGGTGTCCATATGACCGATTTTTCTGTTGGACCAAACCTCAAATGCAAATAGCGAGTTGAAACTGTTTGTCAGAGAGGAAGAAGTGATCTCATCTTTGTTGTTGTGAATGGTAGGAGGAAGGGATTGGGAGAACGTTTGTCCAAAATAAGCCCAATGTGTTTCTATGTGCTTATTTTGAACCAAAGCTTGTTGCCTGCTTTCCCGCCTTTGGGACAACGACTCCCATTGTTAGGGCAGAGACATGAGCATCTCGTCATTATATACAGATCTCTGGTGTAAATGGCGAAGGTACGAATGAGACGAGACCAAAAAGACATGAGAACAAGCAGACAAACCTTCATAAAAACAAAAAAACCTAAATTCTGCGGTACCGCAATTTTGAAAAACATAAATTTCAAATTAATTACATATCGCCCAGCCCTACCTGCAATGTGTTTCCATGGAAACCCCTGTGCTGAGATGGAACCCACATGTGGAACCACGTGACGCCTTGGGAGCATCCGCCTCCGGATCACTGCACTAATGGGAGCTGAATAAGGGAATTTAGAGCGGGACAATGGGCAGTTATGACTAATTGTTGTATCAGATTTGGAACACTCAGCCTTTCAGAGAGAATAAAGGGGTAAGGGGCGGTCTTCTAGGGAGCAGTCGGGCTCTATTACTGTTTAAACACAGCCTACAGGAGCTCTCGACATGAATGTCCCTCCATTATGACATCATTTTGCCCTGTCAGTGGCAGGGAAGGCATATGGACTACATCTTTGGTTCCCCCTCAGCCATAAGTGCATAGATATGGGACATGAACTTGAAGCTTATCCCTGGGCCAAATTATACAATAGGGATGTGTTTTGTATGTTAATTTATGTAAAACCTGTGTTCCTACTTCAGTTATTCAATGTGCAGGTCATTGCTCATAGTCTGGCCTCAAGGATGGCTTGCAGTGCAACACAAATCAGGATTTAATCTGAAAGGGGTGAATTTTTATATTTTGACACCCAAAAAGTGTTCTCTCGCTGAGTGTGACAGATGGATGGCACTATGGACACGGATTAGGCCATGGTTTGTTTTTCTTAGGTGATCGTTAACACAAGTTTTTACTCAAAATATGGCCCCTTGAGTACCATACACCAACCACTTGTTGGGAAAATAGCCTCAGCACACAAGGTAAAGGCTATGCATCCGGGCTATGTTCAAATCTATAGAAAAACAAAGACATTTTGTAATTTTTTCAACATGAGTCTGTTCTCCCTTGGGGCTGTAAGTAAGGGCTTATCTATTAGGGTTGGGTCTGCATTCATTAGATTAGAGATTAGATCCACCCTAGTTTAGCCCGTCTACATCATCGGAGAGCTGACATTTTAGGGGTACAGCCCAGAGTTGGCTCAGAACCTCTGGCTCGTCCAGTCCGTTGTTGGTGGGTGGGAGTTCTGGGTGGAACGCGGTCAATGCTCTAGAACCCAGCTGTGTTCCCTCAGGAGGTCCACTCCAGAGCTGGCCCCATGCCCTCCAGTGAAATATCAGCTATGACATCACCAGTCCTTTAGTCAGACCCCAGACTGTAATCCACAATAACATCTCCCACAGACTCAACAGCTGTCTGGATTAAACGGGAGTTTGATTCATCTGTATGATAATGCCACTATATGTTTTTGTGTCATCTATGCTAGAGGAATGTACCAATGGCAAGCTGTTATCTGACTGGAATGCTAAATATTTTGGCAGTAATTGTTTACAAAATGTTGGGAATTTTGACAGGTGCATTATATTTAATAAAACTATATTGAACGTAAGTTTTCCTGCAATAACTGCATGGCTTCTCAGTTTCTTCATTTCATGTGCCTTCACATGACAGCAAAGTTGAGACAGAGTTCCCTTTTTCTTTTAGATGAGATCCCACAAAGAAAGTAATCATTCAAGCTAATATCCTCTATTTTGCTATCGA
This sequence comes from Thymallus thymallus, assembly GCA_023634145.1. Taxonomy (NCBI): domain Eukaryota; kingdom Metazoa; phylum Chordata; class Actinopteri; order Salmoniformes; family Salmonidae; genus Thymallus; species Thymallus thymallus. The sequence goes on along the minus strand of CM042412.1, from coordinate 24,825,015 downwards.
TCTGGAACAAGTGGTGTTGGGTGTGGGCTCCAAGAGCGTGGTGAACAAATTCATCCCTTGGCTGAAGCTTGGGCTAAGGTTGGGGTTGAGGCTAATATGGACTGGGGCTGGAGTTCTGTGGCAGGTGTTCTGTTTTTTTATTTAAATAGGCAAGTCCGTTAAGAACAAATTATTATTTACAATGACAGCCTACCAAAAGGCAAAATACCTCCTGCAGGGAATGGGGGCTGGGATTAAAAATAAATAAAATATAAATATAGGACCAAACACGCATCACAACAAGAGAGACAAAACAGCACTACCAAAAGAGATACCTAAGACAACAACATAGCAAGGCAGCAACACATAACAACACGGCATGGTAGCAACGTAACATTACAACAGCATGTTAGCAGCATGGTATAAACATTATTGGGCACAGACAACAGCACAAAGGGCAAGAAGGTAGAGATGGCAATGCATCACGTAAAGCAGCCACAACTGTCAGTAAGTGTCCATGATTGAGTCTTTGAATGAAGAGATTGAGATAAAACTGTCCATTTTGCGTGTTTGTTGCAGCTCGTTCCAGTCGCTAGCTGCAGCGAACTGAAAAGATGAGCGACCCAGGGATGTGACTGGCAGAATGGGTGTTGTATGTGGAGGATGAGGGCTGCAGTAGATATCTCAGATAGTGGGGAGTGAGGCCTAAGAGGGTTTTATAAATAAACATCAACCAATGGGTCTTGCAACAGGTATACAGAGAACCAGTTTACAGAGGAGTATAGAGTGCAGTGATGTGTCGTATAAGGAGCATTTGTGGCAAATCTGAACATCTAGCCGCTCGAACACCCTTACCTGCCAATCTATAAATTGTCTCCGTAATCTAGCATGGGTTGGATGGTCATCTGAATCTGGAATTAGGCCAAGATCGTATCTAAAGGAAATTTTTACTTGATCAAATGTCTATTGGAGGTGTTGGCAAAATGTTTTCTTTGGCAGTGACATTTACTGTATCTGACAGTTTCTGAAAGACAAAAACAATTGCAAATTGTTGTGGACCTGTAAACAAAGGTTAAACAGGTCATGTGATGGAACCATCTCTGCTAAGCTCCTCTCCCCCCCCCCCCCAAAAAAAAAAGGGGGGGTGGGGTTGAGTGGATTGTTTTGACACCTTTTAATGGCTGAAGACAACCAGACCCTCTCTTTCTCCCACAGGAAAAGAGAAAAGCCCAAGTTTTATGATCCTTTGACCGTAGGACTATCACTTTGGAGCCAAAACGTTATGCCTATGAAACAAGGCATTGGAACATGGTTACTTTTATCTGAAATGGGGAAAATGAGGACTGTTGGCATATGAATATGAATGTCGATTCTGTGACGTCATTAAAAGTTAAATGAAGATGTGATTACAAACATTATACCTTTAAGAGTGTTCATACTGTGTACCTGATGTTTAGATCCTGTACGTATCTATAACCCATTACTGTGTGTATCCTGTATTATCATTTAGTTAGTAAATAATTAAACAAATTTGTGTATTACGGAAGGATTAGTTTGGCTGGGGTTTGTGCAGATTGACGGGTTCTACGGCGTTTAGAACAAGATTGATTAGGCAACAGACATTAAATAAGGGACTGCTATATATCGAAAGATGGGACAATACACTTGAGTTAAATTTGGAATGTGGCAACTCAGTAAAAATAAATGTCTTTCCGTGGTGCCCCAGGATTCCTAATGAGCTAATTATTGCAGGATTAATTTAATCGGATAATTAGACGTAGTAGGTGATTATTCAATAAATAGCAGTCACCATTTTAATGAGGCAAAGTTACGACATGTTTTAATTCAATAATGTTTTACATTTACTTTTTCCCGATTTTCTAAATATTCTGCACTGCCATCCGAATTCTGAAACATTGTCTACTCTGAAGAAATATACTGTACAGTGGTAGCCTACGCACTTCCATGCAAAATAAACTGTCTGTTCACTTGTTAAATTCTACTGTATGTTATAGACTGTGCACCCTTTTGGCTGCATAGCCTAGAGCAAAAGCGTTAAATGTCTTATCTATTTACTTCTGTGAAGTGGGTCCAATTAAATGAGAAATGGGATGAATGGTAGACTATCTTAACTTGTTGTAGTCCTATAGGCTATGAAACCATCACCGTCAGAAATGGTGAGGAATTTATTCTGCATTGATCATGGAAATGAAATGAACAATAGTAAATTGTCACTAACGGCAAATGATTGCATCTTGTTATTACTGTATATTTAGCTGCCATTTTTATTTAGTTATGAATACGAGTGTAATCATATTCCCCATTTGCACTAGGCTACTTTGCCTTGACATACTATACTTCAACCACTAGAAACTGTGTACGCATGGTCTTACGTTTACGGGAGGATATGCACTTTCAAAGTTTTTTATAAATGCCAACTTTTGCTTAACTGGCACATGCATGTTTTGTTCGTAGCAACATTTTGTATTAATAAGGGCCCTGGAGTTCTGGGCTGGAGTTCTGGACTGGGGTTGGCGCTCTGGGGTGCTGGAGTCCCTGCAGTGGGAGTATCTATGTCCGAGTTTAGTCAGATACTGAGCCACAGGGACATGTATGCTCCACAGGGTGTAGGGGAAAACCAAAGAACAGGAAGTGTACTAATATCAACCTGCTATCACTGTGGGGCTGTGTCTTCTACATTGTAATGTTGGGATTGGAGATCCTCCTTTCCTGTATCAGATGCAGCTTCAACGGGTGAACAGCCTCCAAGAGAAGGGAACCATTAACAAAAGCTGTCCTGTCACCCTGGATTTACAGTATGTACAGTATGTAGTGCAGCGTGACACTGGGGCTAAGTGATACGCCCTGATTCTGGATCTCTGCACCTCGCCACAGCCAAGAGCTTATTATTATCTCTGGGAAGAAGAACGTCTGAGGAAGAAAGGAAAGAACGGACACACGCAATGCTATATTTCATGTTATAAACTGGGCGGTTCGAGCCCTGAATGCTGAATGCTATACCACGGGTATGACAAATAATACTTTTTACTCTTCTAATTACGTTGGTAACCAGTCTATAATAGCAATAAGGCACCTCTGGGGCTTGTGGTATATGGCCAATATACCACGGCTAAAGGCTATTCTTAGCACGACGCAATGCAATGTGTGCCTGGATTCAGCCCTTAGCCATTTATACCACACCTCGTCGGGCCTTATTGCTTAATTGTGTTGGTCGTATGTACACGATACACGTGGTTAGGGTTACAAAGGATCAGAAGCTTTCCGTTTTGGGAATTTTGGCCTATGGTGTCATCACTACCGTGTCTCGCCACCTTGGCCTTGATGAGGGCAAGGTTCTTGGCAGTCTGGCGAAGTCCACTTCCAAGCAAGGGCTTTGGGATGGAGATGCGATATGGCAGTCGTGCCAACATATCTCATCAGCCACCTGGTGGAAGGAACTTTGTGGATCTGAGGCTCTTTCCCCTGTTGCCTCCATCATCCTCCAAATCCCACCAACATCAGCGGCCTCAGAGCGCAACTGGGCCTTGTTTGGGAACACACAACAATAAAATATAAGATTACAAACAAAGTAAATTGCTCAATAGAATATATTAGACATTTTCGCATTATTATAATACAGTAAGACAATGTATAGTACAATATTTACACGTATCAGAGAAGGGGGGGGGGGGGATTAAGGGGCAAGGGTTTTAAATTGTGCAGTATTAGCAAGAGTCTGGTAGCAGCAATTGTGGTGTGTGTGTGTGGGTGAGTGCGTGAATAAGCACAATTTTATTTAATGTGTATAAGACTGTCTTGATATCAGCCTAATCAAGTCTGAGATTTTAGTTTGTGTTTTACCCCCTTGGCTCGTTGTGTGGTCATATCATGGGATAGGATTTATGTGTACTTACTTACTACTGTCTATTTTGACCTTTTTCTCTGATGGAATGTGTTGATGGGACTACATTAGCCTAGACCATCAGACTGGGAGCTTATCCCACCCTGCAAATCATATTAAAAAAAAACATTGCAGACACAGGACGCCACATTTGATGCACATCATTATTGCAGTTAACTGCCTCATTCTCCGGCGTCCAAAGTTGGTAAAGAAGCATGGTTGGCTGCCACTGTGTGGCTGGAGATGAACTGAATGCAGTTTTAGATCATGCAGCTGATGGGAATGAGAGGGTTTAGTCTCCGTGTCAGTTTACCTATACTTGCATCCTTAATAGTAGGCAGTTTACCTATACTTGCATCCTTAATAGTAGGCAGTTTACCTATACTTGCATCCTTAATAGTAGGCAGTTTACCTATACTTGCATCCTTAATAGTAGGCAGTTTACCTATACTTGCATCCTTAATAGTAGGCAGTTTACCTATACTTGCATCCTTAATAGTAGGCAGTTTACCTATACTTGCGTCCTTAATACTAGGCAGTTTACCTATACTTGCGTCCTTAATAGTAGGCAGTTTACCTATACTTGCGTCCTTAATAGTAGGCAGTTTACCTATACTTGCATCCTTAATAGTAGGCAGTTTACCTATACTTGCGTCCTTAATACTAGGCAGTTTACCTATACTTGCGTCCTTAATACTAGGCAGTTTACCTATACTTGCATCCTTAATACTAGGCAGTTTACCTATACTTGCGTCCTTAATACTAGGCAGTTTACCTATACTTGCGTCCTTAATACTAGGCAGTTTACCTATACTTGCGTCCTTAATACTAGGCAGTTTACCTATACTTGCGTCCTTAATAGTAGGCAGTTTACCTATACTTGCGTCCTTAATAGTAGGCAGTTTACCTATACTTGCGTCCTTAATAGTAGGCAGTTTACCTATACTTGCGTCCTTAATAGTAGGCAGTTTACCTATACTTGCGTCCTTAATAGTAGGCAGTTTACCTATACTTGCGTCCTTAATAGTAGGCAGTTTACCTATACTTGCGTCCTTAATAGTAGGCAGTTTACCTATACTTGCGTCCTTAATAGTAGGCAGTTTACCTATACTTGCGTCCTTAATAGTAGGCAGTTTACCTATACTTGCGTCCTTAATAGTAGGCAGTTTACCTATACTTGCGTCCTTAATAGTAGGCAGTTTACCTATACTTGCGTCCTTAATAGTAGGCAGTTTACCTATACTTGCGTCCTTAATAGTAGGCAGTTTAAGTAATTAAAAAAAGGTTAAGTAGTATGCAACATTTCCAAAATCAAGTCTGGTTTAAATGCCACGATGTTCCAATAATTTTGGCTCTTCATCTAGTAGAATTCGATGCACACTTTTCCACATTGGTAGATGTGGGCTGCGAGTGATTGGCCCTTGTTCTCTTCAAGTAGCCAACAATAAAACTAGGCTACTTAAATGGGAAGATGCCCAAAGCAGTTTTTGTTCTCCTTAAGAGAGTATTGCATCAGGCGACCTACTGTACGTCTTTGAAAACAGAAAACGTTTTAAATTTTAGTTTTCTCACGGAAAAGTGTTTCTTGGCCTTCGTCAGAGTTTTTAAACTAAATAATGAACCATATTTAGATTTCTGAATGTTACTGCACCGGGGACTTGGGATGTGGCTGCATTATTTATGTCCTGTTAATCATTCTAGCTGTTTAATTATTGAATGTATGGATCAAGTCTTGGCAGTCATTCTGATCTCGTTCCCAATGATCACTGCTCTAGTCTATCATGTTGTTGTCAAGCGGTTCTGAATTTGCGATGCACCAGGCTGTCCACGCTTTTTTCTGCAATAGCCTTTTGATATGAATATTTGGGCCATGGTGTGTGTACGAGGCTATTTGATTTAATTTATAAATGTTACAGCACTTTGTCACTAAATATTTTGAAATGGAACCAAATGATCTGTTTTTGTTTTGAGTCCCTTTTTAAATAGGAGAGATAGGCTATATAGCCTAAGGTATAGGTCGAATGTGATTTCGTATTCCTTTAACCAGCCTGAGTAGGCTTAACTCAATTACTGTTCTATTCAGATTAGAGAAGTGCATCAAATTGGAAATGAGCTATTATCAGGCTGGTTAATGTGATGCATGTCTGTTGAATTAATGCAATGCTTATCTGTTGAATCCTACCCAGCTAATCAGGAGCCGCTACTGTGTTGCAACCATGGGGAACTGCATACCTTTTACTAAACAGTACATCCTAAATGGTATGTGACGATGAGTAAATAGTATGCAGTTTAGGTATGTGGATAAGAGTGTCTGCTAAATTACAAAAATGTCTGTGAGGGAGGTCGTTATGGCTGGGCTGTTGGACTAACAGTGGGAAACAGTAGTCCAGCAGCTGACAGTGATTGATCCCTCTATTGTTGTTCACACACCGGCTGCAGGACATTGTAGAGGAGACAACGTTGGTCTCACAGTTGCTGCCGCAGGGATGGATGGCGACTATGGGAGGAATTCAGGGCTAGGGGGCTCAATACACATCAAGTGGGTTTTACTGGCATTGATCAACAAATTTAGATCTGCCTAAATAAAATAAAGTAAAAGTAAGTAAAATTGTTCAAGTATCTCATAACATGATTCTCATTTAATATCAAAAACACTTTAGTTAGAGCAATGTCTTCCACACCGCTAAGTCTGAGGGACTGCACACTTCAACTCTCCCCATGCTATGGAGTTTGTCTGAACTCTAGAGGATACTGATTCAAACAGGCTTTTCTCTTGCCATTGAGACCCTTGCTGCTTGTGACCCTCTTTGTTACTGCCGAGGTAAGTGTGAGATGCATGCACAACTGGAAACTTCTCGTTGCCATAGCAACTCCGCTAAATCCCAGATGGGGCACAAAGTTTGGTTTAGACATGTTCCTCAGGCAAACCAATTTAGCCCACTTGAGAGTGGCGCCTGTAGCTCCCACACTCTTACTTAAGTAAGGCATCCAAACATTGAGACTGCTTTGTTTGTATAAGTCAGTGCCTTGTGTGCGAGACACAGACTAAAACTCATACATTGGTCTGTTACTCATACATTGGTCTCTGGCAGGTTTGCTTTATTCAAATTTCAGTATATTGAATCACACTGCAGGGTCTGTTTTGTTATCTTTGCTGACGGTGCTAGGCCTAGGAGTTTTCAAAGAGCAGGAATATCCTGACTCAAATGTAATTAAGTCCTACATCACTTACAAGCCACGATTTTGACTCATGGAGTGAATGATAATATACACTAAACAAAAATGATCAATGCAACATTTAAAGTGGGGGTCCCATGTTTCATTAGCTGAAATTAAAAGATCCCAGAAATGTTCCATATGCACGGAAAGCTTATTTCTCTCAAATTTGTTTACATCCCTGTTAGTGGGAATTTCTCCTTTGCCAAGATAATCCATCCACCTGGCAGGTGTGGCATATCAATTTAAACAGCATGATCATTACACAGGTGCACTTTGTGCTGGGGTCAATAAAAGGCCACTCTAAAATGTGCAACACAATGCCACAGATGTCTCAACTTTTGAGGGAGTGTGTAATTGGCATGCTGACTGTAGGAATGTCCACCAGAGCTGTTGCCAAAGAATTTAATGTTAATTTCTCTACCATAAGCCGCCTCCAGAAAATACTGGTTGGGTTATGGTAGGGGCAGGCAAAAGCTAAGGACAACAAACACAATTGCCTTTTTATCAATGGCAATTTCAATGCACAGAGATACCGTGACGAGATCCTGAGGCCCATTGTCGTGCCATTCATCGGCCGCCATCACCTCATGTTTCAGCATCATAATACATGGCCCAATGTCTCAAGGATTTGTACACAATTCCTGGAAGCTGAAAAGGTTAGATAAAAAAAAGTTATTCCATGACCTGCATACTCACCAAACATGTTACCCATTGACCATGTTTGGGATGCTCTGGATTGAAGTGTACGACTGCGTGTTCCAGTTCCCACCAATATCCAGCAACTTCGTAAAGCTATTGAAGAGGAATGGGACAACTCTGTGCGAAGGAGATGTCTTGCTGCATGAGGCAAATGGTGGTCACACCAAATACTGACTGGTTTCCTGATCCACTCCCCTTACTTTTTTTTTTTTAAGGTATCTGTGACCAACAGATTTATATTTGTATTCCCAGTCATGTGAAATCCATAGATTAGAATTGCTTTTTATATTTTTGTTCAGTATTAAAGCATGTGTGTTATGCCTTGCGGCTGTTTGATGGAAATAAGATAGGCGTGTGTTCTGGGCACTGCTTTAAATAGTGGTAAAAAATTTACACTTCAGTTCCAACACTCCCCGTATCCATTTAACAGCAGAACTCATTGTCATTTGACCTCCAATAAAGGATTTCGTACTTGGTGTGTTTCGATACAGTTGCCAAGGGCTTAAGAGGAAGCAGAACATGCGTGACATTTTGTGCCATGAGACCCGGGCATATAACCCGGATCATATGGTCTTTTCATCCTTTGGGGCGTCTGGACATTCCTCTTAGTTTAATCCTGCTGTGACCCTCCCACTGATGGGTCTGTGCCCGCCCAACATACACCCTGTTATCCATCCCGCCTCACCCTTAAGCACGACACGCAGCTTTGATCTCTCTCTTGGGGCACGCATCCCTTCATAGTGCACACTGGGTATACCAACTGTCCTCAGAAGTGTCCCTCTCTAAAAATTCTGCTGCATCATTTGGGGACGGGCATGAGTACTCGAACGGAAGTCAAAATCTTTAACCAGAGATAGAAATTTGGTCTTGAAGACAACGTTAATTTGCTTTGACTCTAGTGTTCCTAGATGTGCATTTTGCGGGTCACAACAATAAAGAAACCACGCCAAGCATCTCATTCTACTCCCTAAATTGAATTTTCCCTCTGTCTCACTCAGTTGTTCCGACCACTCCCTCTGCTAAGACCCTCTTGTGTGTCTACTGTTGATCCATCTGTTTCACTGTATATTGACATGACTTGAGCCCTTCCATCTGTCACCCAATGTGTGAAATTAGCACCAATACTGGGATAAAGATTTGGCCAAAATGTAATTTAGGGGGCACACCCGCTAACACCATTCGAAATTCTGAGTTAGAACACCATGTTGATGCTTGTAAGTGCTGAGAATAGTAGCCTACCTCTTGTCTACACTCTGGAATGGTGTGTAAAATGTTTTCCTTTTGAGGACAGGCTCCTCACAGCTCTTTAAACTCCAGTATTTTAGGCTAGATGGGAGCCAACCCACAGTGGGTCTGCTTGTGTGTGGTTAGCTAGCTGCTGCAGCACCAATCTGGTGTCTCCCAAGGAGAGGGGAGAGGACTGGCATGCCTGTGCCAGGGAAAGGAAAAGGATGGAGTGAGAGAGGAGGAGGAGTGGTTAGCCTTGGACCCTGAACGCAAGTGTCCATTAACAATCCATCTCTTGGCACATACACAGCCGGTTTGGGGTCTGCCTCCCTCCCACATTCTCTCTCTCTCACTCTCTTTCAGCAGAGTTTGGCTTCCTCTCTCGCTCTCATTCTTCTCTCTGTCTATGCCTGTCCCCTTGAGTTTGGTGTGGTAATGATAGCAGTGTATAGAGCAGGAGGAGGCTGATCAGCTGGAATAGAGCACAGGAAGGTGACAGGAAAGGACAGAGTTTGGGTCGGCTGTCAGAGGGGGAGCGATTACGGTAAGGTGCTGCTCTGCGCTCACACCCACACCCAGCTCTGCACCACAGTGGTGCACTGGCTTACTGTACTGTACTGAGGCTACTTCTCTGAGGCTGGTTAATAGTCAATGCAATTCATCTGCCATTCACTTTGATAGTGTTCAGCTGTTCCTGGAACTCATGGGTCATAAGATTGAGTAGATATGGTAATAAACATAATATTTTGCTTTGGAATTTAAAAACAATGCTGGCAAATTTGACTTTGCCTAGTCATTGTCCAGCTGTCATTCAATTAACCAGTGATTTGATTGGACTAATCAGTGAGGGGCGTTGTCCTGGTTGCAGTGACATCCTTGTTTCGCCAATCATGGTTTGGCCCGGTGTGTTATGAGACGTGACTATTCATTATGCATGAATGTACTGTTGTTTATATGCAGTAGGTATTGTCACAAAGCCAGAAGATATAAGGGCTTGGTAAAGAGTTGCAACACTGTACTACAAAAAAAACGGCTAACCTGTGTCTAAAGATGAAACAGAATGGCAGCTCCGCACTAATGTATTCTCCTGCCACTGTCTGGGGGATGTTTTTATTGGAGGGGGGTGGGGTGGGGGTTAGAGTCCTGGGATAAGGGGGAAATGAAAGCCTGCCTGTCGCAGATCCTTTTGAAGCTGCAGCGTTCTCCGTATGGTATGCCTCGGTAGGGAGAAGAACCTAAGCAAAGCAATCCCCTGCACCACAGTACATGAGCTCTCTCTCACTCCACAAGCTATGTTGCAGGAGGAAACCGCAAACACTGCAGCCAGTTGGGAATGACCAGAGAAATTATGTTTATCACTGATTGTCACAGTGTTGCTTCATGTCCATTCTTGGACTTCCTGAGAAAATTGGGGATAAAAAAACAAGAGGATGATTTGCTTATCGTGTGTGTCTTAGAAATGATTTTGATGCCAGACCGTCAGCGTACTTTAATTGTCCAAACGTGTCTAATTAGTTTAATGAAACAATAGTCTGTGTTGTGGTGTAGGGAGGTGAAGTGTTTGATCCAACTGGGGATAAGCTAAATCCCTTTTCCCTCAACACCTCCTTATAGCCTACACTTGAGCTGGTGGTGTACAGCATACAACACACATTTAAAATACCTCAGACTGTCACACCCACAGTTCTCCTAGCGTAACTGATTATTATATAGACGTAGACTGAGACTCATAAACACCACCTACCTCCAGAACCTGTGTGTGTGTGTGTGTTGGCTTTGACTTCCAGTCTGTTCTGTCTGCTGGATTATGTATGTGATATTAGACTCTTAAAGAAAATACCATCTGATGGCATGAGATGACGAGAGAGCATTTCAGTCATGTCTCTGTTTGGAGAGGCCATTTTGTTTTTTGCTGACGAGTACCCTGATTGGTTTTGACAGGCTGTGTTGTTTCACAAACTCTCATGATGTGCAAGCTTTGCAGATTTGGGATTTAGCCTGCAGTCTGCTGGGGTGGCCAGGTCCTGGTGCCACTGAATGGCTGAGCAAGTCACTCCCCTGTGGCAAGTTGGTAGAAATATGCTCTGAATTTCACTGGGTTTTGAACCTGTAGGCTATAGTATTCAACATGGTATTCTATTTCAGGTAATCTCTGTTGTGATTTAATTTACCAGCCTGACCCTGCACTAAATTCAGGTTAGGATGATCAGGGAACTGATGTTATGTTAAAATTGTTAGATTAGGCCTAGATGTAGCCTATTTTTTTTTGCAATGCATTGTGGGATTTCTAGGCCTTATTTGAACCTTTTTGATGTGTAACTTAGACCTACACAGCGTGTCTTCATTTGTGTTTTTGTGTGTCCTGAATCTAGCTTGCACATCAGTGAGGAAGTGGTGTCTGTTACAATGCCATTCGTAGTTAGGTTAATTATTTTCTTAAATTGAATAAAGTTTTACCGTAAACCATCTGTTCCTTGTTATCAGGGTCTGAATGCTCACTGTTGTCGATGCGTGTTAGCGGCAGTTTTCTTATTGGCCTCAATATAACTTTAGTCGTTGCAGAGGTATTTACATGACCTTAACCTGATTTAAGCCTAATCTGAATTGAAGAAGCTCAAAATGTGTTCTCCTAGCCTGTTCGCTCTGTTACATTTTGCTTCCAAAGTGTCCCTCATGCCTGTTAGTTCTTGATAGAATAATACTAGAATGTCCTTTACTTGGTTACATTTTCAGCTATTCCCTGAGTCTTCTCAGCTGCTGACTCTCTTAATTCCCCTGTCACATCACATGGCCCCTTGAAAAATGTGTGGAACCAAAAAAGACCATAAAATGGCTCCTCTCCCTCATAACTCAGTGGCCGTTCATGCGCGAGGGACTATTTTCTATTTATAAATCTCCACTGCATGTAGCCCAGAATATTGTTCCACGAAAGTGTGTGCTCCTCTCATATTGATTGCTTCAAGAATAGGCTACTGAGGTGAACCATGGAATGCCAGGTACATGATCAATTCTGACTTTATTCTACAGAGGTTTTCAATGCAATGACTTGTTATCAGGAGAAAGGAAATTAAGATTTTGGTCAGGGTCGATAATTTGAATTACAGAGAGAGTCATTGCTCCACCCTACAGCACCTTGTCCATTTGAACATGACGTTTCCAACACAATTAATCACGAAACCCCATTTTATCCAGAGACTCGGGCAGCTCTAATATTCCGTTATTTTTGAGCCGTGCTCTTTTCTGTGAATCTGAAAGAGTCGTGGCGAACCTTAACCTCTTGCCCTTGAATCCTGTTGTCATGGTGAATTAGTGTAAGTGCGTTGTGCAGAGCTGCTCCCCTGTCACTGATATTTAGGTTGAAGCCCTGCCTGGGGCCACTGCTCCTCTCTGGTGGGGGATGCAGTTAGCGGTTAGCCCCTTAGCAGCCAGCCATTGATGGCCGCTGCCCTTTAGTACCATCACCCCACATGACATTTTAGTAAGCTCCAATTACATAATATCAAAGAAATCCGTCATAATGAATCACGGCTGACAAAAATGCAACTGGCATCGTCCATCGTTTTTCGAATTGTTGTTACATGAGAAGAAAAAAAACGAAACAGACTAGAATTTATTTACAGTTTGACCTACCTAAAACAAGCAACATGACGACAACAATGCCCATTTCAGGGCCTAAAATGAACACCTGCCAAATGTGGGTACATTTTGGCATTTCCGAGAGATGCTATTTCACCAGCCACATTGGTGGGTGGTCAGGGCTCCTCAGTGCATGCATTTCACTCGTATTTGTTAATTAAAATAGTAAAGTATGATCACATTTTATAACAAAATAAATGCTGCAGTCGCTGTTTTAAAAGTATTTCTGCCATTTTGTTTCATAGCTGGTAAATTAATCACACAAAGTCAAAGAACTACGAATCCTATCCCACCTCGCGCAGCAAACACTGCCAGGCTGTGGGCTGTGCTCACGTGAAGCACTGAGTGAAAGATTCATTTTTAGAAGCACAGGCATTTAATTTGGCTTAATTTACTTGAAACAAAAATGGGACTTTGTCCTTGTATTTCTTGGCTATTTACATAGCTTTGTTCACAAGATTGGTTGTTTTTAAATGTTTAAGTTTCAACTACTAGGGAAGAGAAGTCAAGCCGACTACTACTCACTCTCAATCTCACAGGCACAAACATGACTCAAGTCGCGTTACCACGGTAACTTCATGCCCTAAAAGGGGCAGGTGAAAATTTGTCTCATCTGTGATCATTTGGACTCTCATGAAATTTAACAATGTACCACATTACTTTTTACTAGTAATAATGTATTGTTTTAGAGACATTACAAAGTATACTCATCAGTTTTTTTTTTAGTGTTTTGTTGGTGTAATTGTAGCCCCTCAAAATATTTTGACGGGCAAAACAAATTTGTGTGTGAGTGCCTAGTAGATTCCAGAGTACCTTCCAGAGTGGTTGGTGGGCCAAAACGTACATTTTCGGCCCTGGCCCATTTTTACTATTAGCTAGTGATTGGTGAATATATGATACTATGTTATCTTCTCCCGGTTTAAATGTATCCCTCTTTTTCTCTGTGTGCAGTGTGACTGGGGACCATGACGACAGAGGTGGGTTCTGAGACTGAGGTGAAGAAAGAGCCGGAGAAGGCAGAGGAGCAGCCTGCAGCACCTGAATCAGAACCACAAGCCACCAACCAGACAGACGAGGCCAAGGCCGCAGAGCAGTCTGCCAACAACCACCCCGCTCCGGCCACCGACTCAGCCGAGGCCCCCGCAGAGGCCAAGGAGAACCAGGAGGAGGCCCAGCCCGCCGACAACACCACACCACAGAAGGGAGAGGACACCCCAGCCTCACCACCAGCCTCAGAGAAGAAAGGCATCTCCAGGTTCCTCCCTCCATGGCTTAAGAAGCAGAAGTCTCAGAGCCAGGTGGGACCCAAAGAGAGCCAGGCTGCACCCAAGGAGGAGGCAGGCGTTGCCTCCGTGAAGGAGGAGGACGGTGAGAAGGCGGAGCAGGCCGAGGCAGAGAAGACGTCATCGCCCACAGCAACCGAACCACAGGTGGAAGAAGAGAAAATAAACAGAGAGCCGAAACCAGAACAGAAAGAGGAAGTGAAGTTGGAGGAACAAGAGGAGGAGAATCATTCCACTGGCAGTGCAGACACTCAGGTATGCTAGCCTATATTGGCCATATTAACACTACACACCTCTTACTGTCTCTCTGTTATCTTTGCTTGTGTTTGTCAATTAAACGATTCTCAGATTTAGATGGATTTCCTCTTTGGCAGATGAGAACCCAGATTACTCTGTTTACTATTGCTCTGCTTATCAAGATGGTGTTCTCTGCTGGCTGTCTGACAGACCTTGCAGTCACACAACCTGATTCAGCCACAGCAAGCCAAGCCAAGCAGGGACCCTGAGGAATTGGTGCCACTTAGTTCACTTCACTAGATCTGTCTGCCAAGGTTCCTCCTACAGCCCTGAGTTTAGGAGTTATGAGTTAGAAACGAGGTCTGTTGATACAGTATTATTCAACAATCATTCACAAAGAAGATGCATATATCTTTAGTGAATGTTCTTCTTATTTGTCCTTCATGATTTTATGATGTTGGTAGCGCTGTTTGCTATTATGCTGCAGAAGAAACATCTCCTCAGCCAAACCCCAGCCCCAATGTTTTAAGACTTTTATCCACCCAATGACATCATCTGCAGTGATCAAGCCAATGGAAAACATAATGAGTGCTGGTTAAAAGCTGTGTGTACTGTGATAGAAGTTACACTATGGTTCTCCTTACAGATCTGTGCTGACAGAATTGATGGCACTAAGCAGAACTAGGCTACTCTTTGACAAACCACTGTTGACAAAATGTAAACCATTTTTTTTCTTGTTCGCTCTGTGAATTTCATGATGATTTGTGTCTAGCCTGCTAAGGAGGAAAGTGCAGCAGAGGAATCTCAGGAGAAGAGTGCAGCAGAGGAATCTCAGGAGAAGAGTGCAGCAGAGGAATCTCAGGAGAAGAGTGCAGCAGAGGAATCTCAGGAGAAGAGTGCAGCAGAGGAATCTCAGGAGAAGAGTGCAGCAGAGGAGAACAAGGAGGCAGAGGAAGGAGGAGAGGAGGAGAAAGACGAGGAAGAGCGCCCGAAGCCTGAGGGTGGACATTCTTTTATCAAGTCACCGCTGAAACTGACCAAGAAGGTGAAGATGGTGATGTGTCACGTGACCATGCTGGATGGAAGCCAGTTCCCCTGCGAGGTGGAGGTGAGTGTCTTCAATATTTCTTGCTGTTCTAAGCAAAGTAACACGCACTATATCAAAGTCCAGATTCCGGACAAACCCCTAAATATAGTTGTTTCTGGACACTTCAGATCATATGGTTGAACATTGGTGATAGAAGTCAGTCCAGATGTTAAGCTAGTGTTTATCCCTTTGACGCGTCGAACACAGGGGTGTGATCATTCTACATTGGCCCCTGCAGTGTACTCTCAAACTGGTGTGATTTAGAACTCTTCATTAAACATCTAATTACGATTGACTCAACAGTCAGCGTTTTGAAATGGCCACACTGGTTTTTCACGAACATTTTGCACAAATGTTATGTCTTCAATGTGAGCATAAAAAAATTCTCACCAAATCAGAAAATGTAGGATACATTGGTCCTAGCGCTAACTGCGTAAAGAGCCAGCTAACAACACAAGCCAACTCTCAGCTGATAGAAACCATAATATGCATAAGCTGAAATCAATTACTATTGCTTACCAGTGATCTAAATAATTTAGTGAAACACTTTCTGAAAGTCTAAAGTAATCCGACGGTGGGTAGTTTGTGTGCACTGCCATGTTTGTTTTTTGATTTGGGTCTTTTGCCATGTTAAAGGCAAAAGGAGTGTGTCGTCTACCATCATTCACTTTCCATCATTTACTTCTGGAGGTTTACTCGAAAGACGAGTGAAGCCTCCCTTCACCTTGTTATAACATTTTGCTATAACATCTTTGGTCCGACAGATATTTGTGTGACACCCAGAATGCATTGAATGATGTCAACAAATGTGGCTTAGCATTAGCTCATCATAATCAGTACAACCTTTTACACACATCATATGTATCCATTACAATCTATGCAAGAATAGGAATACATTATTTGTCGTCAGTACTTGAAAAAGTGAAAATGCGCCATACATGCTACAGTAGAAAAAAACACGATATACAGAAACTATTATGATAGCCTAATAAGGCACTTCCTTGGATAGGAACGCACACATGTCCAAAGTTGTTATTATTACTAAGGAAAACAACAATGAAGGCAATGCGGGCGCCAGACAGAAAATGGGCCAGGAGAAAGTTTGTGCAGGTTCTGTTCTGACTGGTCTGCATACTTGACCTGAGGAAACACTGGGGAAGGGTTTGGGCTTTCATCAAAGAGCAAAGTTGGTCCGTCTCATCGTAATGCCTCAAACGTAAACTGGGGAAGTGCTTGGGCTCTCATCAAAGAGCAAAGTTGGTCCGTCTCATCGTAATGCCTCAAACATAAACTCTCCGCTACAATGAAATGGGTTACTTCTATGTGAATTATTGAGGAGGCGGAACACACCTCAATTCAAACTGTTGTTAAATAAAACTTGTTTGAAAATAATTTGAAGTTGACAAGTTGAAACACAGCCTATAGATAATTAGCAGGCAGCATGCCTTGGTTTGAGGGAAGTGCATGTTAACTGTCACATTTTGGACCAGTGAGTGCATTCTGATATCACTCACATAATCAAAATTCACGCTGGGGAGAGTTGGAGATAATTGGAACTCATACGTGAAAAGGTTAAAGGTGATGGATGATAATTGCTCTTTATATACACTAAGTGTACAAAACATTAAGAACACCTTCCTAATATTGAGGTACACCCCCTCGCTTTCCCTCAGAACAGCCGTACATAAATAACAAGACATTTTGAAAAGTTGCTGTGTTGTTCAATGTACATTTAGCCAGGTCAACAATACAGACCTACGTTTCGCAATGCTCCCAAGTAGGAAAATAGAGCATGTGAGAAGAGCCCTGTGGCTTCAGGCTATTCGTTGTGGGAAATGTGGGGACGCAGTGTCTAAGTAGGCTGCACGTAGCTATGTGTGTGGAAAACATTTCATCACAGTTAAGAAATGTAACTTGTTTAGTACAGTCTGTTTGTAACTCCACTCACTACTTGTAGCTGTATAGTCCGTTTGTTTGTGTTGTTAGCCTTGGCTAGCTTAATGTTCCGGTCAGTAGCTAGTACTCACTCAAGTGGCTGCTAGCATCGACATGAAAAGGGGCATGAAGGAAGCCCTACAATATTTTTACTGTGTGCCAGTGGGGTAACCAAGGTAACCACAGGTTGTTAGAGAGAGATAGAGATAGGTACTTTATTGATCCCCCAGGGGGGAAATTTCATACAATGGTAAAGATTCGCCCGAACAACTTGAACCCTGGACCCTCAGATTAAAAGTCTGATGCTCTACCGACTGAGCTATCTGGGCTCCACCTATCCGGGTGGGCAAGGTCGCAACGTTTTGTCTAATACCGGATGGGTTTGTGTGGCTCATGCAATGGAATGTATTTTTTTGTAATATCACTTGAGTTGAATCAATAAATCACTGCACATATTTTACTTCCTGCTTTGCTCCTATGGGTGCACTTGCAATGGCCACAAGCCACCCATTATGCCACCATTGACTTGAATGGGGACACCCGCTCTATTAGTTCTATTTCTATGGCAGCACGTGCAGTCAGGAGCTGAGAGGAGAACATTTGTGGAAAAAAAAGTCTAACCTTTTTTATATTTCAATTTTTTTGCTAGGCAGACATTTAGCTGGCCAATGACCGCCACAGCTCTAACTGTGAAGAGTCCCATGGTCATTTTGAAGCTTGTGTTAATTGTCTTTTTTGTTATATTTTCCATAAGAAAAAATAGCCAACCTTTTTTAACCCTGTGTTTTGACACATTAATAGCTTAGTTTTATAGAAGATCCAGTGCAGGGATTATCGATGTTGCAGATAAGCATTTAGAACCATTGTCATGTGGTTTACGTAGTATTGTCCCAGAGGAAAACAGTCCAGTGTACTGGAGGTGTACACAGCAAAGCAGCCTCTCCTTATTTGATTAACCTTATCACAATCATTTTGTTTCACGCAGGAAGAGGAGGATAGCGTTACGTGTAGTCCTGTTGAATTGAGGTTTTCATATCAGACATTTCATTATAATTTCCTGCTTTGCTACCGGTGGAGTCTGAGGCGATTTATAGTAGGGCTGAGATTTGCCAGGGACCTCATGATACGATACTATCACAATACTTAGAACAAGCTGAAAAGGAAACATTCTGTAGTGAAGTCAAGTCAGTTAAGAACAAATTCTTATTTACAATGACGGCCTACCAAAAGGCAAAAGACCTCCTGCGGGGAAGGGGGCTGGGATTTAAAAATAAATACCAATTAATAAAATATAAATATATTACCGAACACACATCACGACAAGAGACAAAACAACACTACAAAAGAGATACCTAACAGCATAGCAAGGCAGCAACACATAACACAGAATGGTAGCAGCACAAAACATGGTACAAACATTATTGGGCACAGACAACAGCACAAAGGGCAAGAAGGTAGAGATGACAATACATCACGCAAAGTAGCCACAACTGTCAGTAAGGGTGTCCATGATTGAGTCTTTGAATGAAGAGATTGAGATAAATGATGTTATGATCTCAGTAGGACATCAACTTATAAACACTAAAGAGTAGAGGTGACTAACTAGGACACACAGCAGGGAGAGGACTGAAGAGGACTGGCAGGAGAGGGAGAGCACCAGGAGAAGGGAACATCGGAGAGACAATATTAACCATTTAGCTGGCTGTTACTCTCAGGGACCATGACGGCACAAGTGAAGTTGCTAATACTGTGTTTGGTAGGCCTACGTCTCAGCTGATTTAAAGGAATTATTGTGGATCTGTAGGTGCATTAAATTGTGATTATTTGATTGTTGGTTTTTGAGTCCTGTAATAATTAGTATAGTTGCTGTGCCCTTTAAGAAGTGGGATAGAGAGGCTGAGCACATCAAGGCAGCCAGTCTTGGCTCAACAAATAGCCTAGCTGTTACTATTGGGCAGATTTTTGGCCAAGGTCCACTGTAAACCCCATACCACTCTAGCCTGCATCTCAAATCAGTCAGTCGTTTTCTTCTGTTTGATGATACACTACATCACCAAAAGTATGTGGACACCCCTTCAAATTAGTGGATTTGGCTATTGCTGACAGGTGTATAAAATGGAGCACACAGCCATGCAAAATCCATAAACAAACATTTACAGTAGAATGGCCTTACTGAAGAGCTCAGTAACTTTCAATGTGGCACTGTCATAGGATGTCAGATCATCACAATTCTGCCCTGCTCGAGCTGCCCCGGTCAACTAAGTGCTGTTATTGTGAAGTGGAAACGTCTAGGAGCAACAATGACTCAGCCGTGAAGTGGTAGGCCACACAGGCTCACAGGATGGGACCGCCGAGTGCTGAAGCGAGTAGTGCGTACAAATTGTCTGTCCTCGGGGCACTGGAGCAGTGGAAACGCTTTCTCAGGAGTGATGAATCACGCTTCACCATCTGGCAGTCCGACAGACAAATCTGGGTTCGGAGGATACCAGGAGAGCTCTACCTGCCCAAATGCATAGAGTCCAACTGTAAAGTTTGGCGGAGGAGGAATAATGGTCTGGGGCTGTTTTTCATGGTTTGGGTTAGGTCCCTTAGTTCCAGTGAAGGGAAATCTTAACGGTACAGCATACAATGACATTCTAGATGATTCTGTGCTTCCAACTTTGTGGCAACCGTTTGGGGAATACCCTTTCCTGTCTCAGCATGACAATGCCCCCGAGCACAAAGCGATGTCCATACAGAAATGGTTTTTCGAGATCGGTGTGGAAGAACTTGACTGACCTGCACAGAGCCCTGACCTCAACCCTATCGAAAACCTTTGGGATGAATGGGAACGCTGACTGCGAGCCAGGCCTAATCGCCCAACATCAGTTCCCAACCTTGCTTATGCTCTTGTGGCTGAATGGAAGCAAGTCCCCGCAGCAATGTTCCAACATCTAGTGGAAAGCCTTCCCAGAAGAGTCAAGGCTATTATAGCAGCAAAGGGGGGGACCAACTCCATATTAATGGTGATGATTTTGGAATGAGATGTTCGATGAGCAGGTGTCCACATACTTTTGGTAATTTATTGTATAATCTATTATTGTTTCTCCAGCATAGCAGGTGAATTACAGTAGTGTTTCATTACGTTGGACCATAGATCAAGTTCCCTAGTATGTCCTTTCCACGTTGTTACTCACCCTCATTCCCTTTTGCCCTCAAGGTTATCTTAATTTGCATACTAATGAGCTGTGGGATGATGAGAAATCGATAGCCTACATCATGTGTTTTCGAAGGCACCATTCCCTGCAGTGAATTCACACTAAATTGCCAATCTAAGAGAATTGCCGCTGGTGTCTGTTAAAGTCTCTGAGTTTGGTATCTCCCATGGGTTTGAATGATTTGGGCTATCTTCTGGTTTGGCTTTGCTTGTGAAGCACCTGTATGAGTGGGAGTGATCTGATTTATACACTAAAGGAATACGCGCTGGTGCTGAGTAAGGGGACCATAACCTCTGACCTGGAAGTGATGGGCGCCCAGGCCCTCAACTTCTACCCCCCTTTGCCTGGCTGGGGTAAAAGCCGTCTGCACGGCGGGTGCTCGTCTGGTGTTCTCGTCTAGTTCTCTGGAGCCCACCACGACCACAGGCATGGTAGATTAGAGGGGGGTCCTGAGCCACCCTCAGATTAAACCTGTAGCATCTGCTGTCCCCCGCAGACGCGTGTCAAACCAACCAACCACGCCTGCAAACTCATAACCTTGTCATCATATCCTCAGTCAGCTATATCCAATGAGATCCAATGATCCACTTAGTAGAATAGAGGGAGCTTCCCTAATCATAATTACAAGTCAAGTGTTAAAGCTAGTTGGTTGCTCAAGTCTATCTATTATGTTATTGCTTTTGACTGTCTCATTGGTTATTCATGTGTAGGCTAGTCATTTTCCCATCCTGGAGGCTAAGGAGTTTCACTGTATGTGATTTGAGAGTGTTTGTGGATCCCAGTGCAGCTGAACATGCGTTTTGAGATGGAGGTTTGTGAATGGGGCCCAACACTAATTGCTCAGTGCCAGCTCTGTTTGAACAGGGCCAGCTTTGTTCGCACTTTCAGAATAGCTGAGGCATCAGTAAATGCCATTGTTGGGGAGTATTCAGCCAGAAAACAGTGGCATATTTATAAGGAGATGCAATGCCCGCGTTTTGGAAAATGTGTTTGGAAAATGGAGAACAACAAAGTGTTCCAGAGATTAACCTTAATTTTTTGGGGGGAGAGGCAAAGCAAGCGCCCACACTAACCCTCAGTGGAAAACAATGACAGGTTTCATGGAAACACACTAGGGTTACTCTCAACTGACTCACTCTGAAATGGTTATATTCTTCTCTCAAATGTGTTGTTTAGGTCCTTATTTTATGCAACTTGAATTGCGATCTAACGGAAATGCCAAATAGGTTAACTCAGAAAGATCTGACTGCCCGGCCGCATTTCTCTCTCTCTGTACTCCGTGTTCTGGAGCTCGCTCTATCCCCTGTCCGTCTCTCTCTCTTGGGCTGTGTAGCAGCCAGGCTAGACCAGGCCAGGCCCCAGCCCATTAGGACCATTAGTGGGGCGTGGAGGTGTCTCTGGGAGACTGCAGCCTGAGCGGCGAGTCTCCCCCTTCTCTCTCCTCCCGCTCCTCCTGGGGTCTGGGCTGCTGTCTACAGGGTGAATCCACTGGTGGACTGGGCTGCTGGTGGATCTGTGTGGGTGTGTGTCTGATCCAGAGAGAGATTGTCATGTGTGTTTTCAAGGCAGGGGGTTTGGGCCATTGGTGCATTGGGGCACAAGTTAATGGGGTTTAGACTGTAGACATAGTGTCTGATCTAGCTAATCAGTCAAACTCCTGACTGAGCCTTTATTGATCCTTCTCTAGAATGCACTACTTTTGAGATGGATGCGTCAGTGTACCGGAAAATAATATTCATACATATCTTCTCTACTCAGAAGTACCAGTTGGGGAAGTAGAGTCATAGAAACACAGTGCTCTTGTACATGATTCTCATGCACTCTGACAAGGCCTTGCAGCTCCAGGTATACCCTCTTCCTCACACAATTTACCCTTGCTTTGTGAGTGCCTTGCAATATGAGAGTGACGAAACCGTAACAATTGTGTCAACAAACCGTAATGGCGTCTGGTTCTCTGCAGCAAAGTAGTCATCTCCTCTTCAGTCAGTGGTGTGGCTTTGTGCAGTACAAGGCTGCTTACACTGTATTCTGCTGGGCTACAGAGCCCTGCATTATTTCGCCATCATCTCAGCGTGCGTTAGGGCTCCAGTCCTGACGGACACGTATGAGTCTAATCTGCTGGGAGTTCTGGGCCTCCGGGGAGACAGCCTCGCCATCTCACTCAGTGGATGCAGACTGTAAGGGCTGATATATGTTTAGCTAATGAATATGTTAATCTACAACAAGAGTTATTAAGTGAATGTATTGTGTGATCATAGATCTTTAGAACTGCTGTAGGTTTGGGTAGGGGGGAGCTATGTGGAAGGAATGTGCTAGCTGGGGGTTTTACGATAGAACTGGGTCTTGTTGTAATATGAAGCTTGGACATCAACTGAGAGGACCACTACTTCCATCAACTGGATTGCGTCACGAGGCTGGGACCAGCCTGCACGCCAACGATAGGCTGAGTAAGTTTAAACCACACTCAGCCTCTACTCCGACAGGTCAGCAAGGAGCGGAAACGATTCTGTCGGAGTATTTAAGGAAGAACAAAGGATAGGGGCGCTTCTCTTCTCTAGCGCTGCGGACTGTTTGCTCACTCACTCTCGCACTCTCGCACTCTTGCGCTCTCTCTTTCTCTTTCTCTTTCTCTTTCTCTTCTCTGGCCCTGCTTGCTGTTTGCCCTGCTTGCTGTTTGCCCTGCGTGGTGTCACAGTGAGCCTGTATATACGAACTTCATATTTACCATTTAAGGGTTTGCTAGAATAAGATACATAGATGATTTAAACGGCGTAGTAATCCTTTTGTTCCAATACCAGATTTGAATTGACGCGACCTAACAAGACGAAGGGTGTCTGTGTTGCCTACCATCCTTGCATCTCCCTATAGATGGTCTGCATGTGAATGTGATTATTGCTGTGTTGTAGAGGTGGAGTGTTTCAGGCTGATTCTGTATAAGCCTATGGGAGATAACTGCATCTGCTTGTCAGGATTCTTGACTTCCAGCCATGGACAGACTGAATTGGACACTCCCTTCAGTCTCTTTCTCCCACCCTGTCCTCTGTCCATCTTTCCCACCCTGTTTCTAATGTCCCAGTGATGGGCCCCTCCCTTGTGATTGCAAAACAATGTCCAGACATCAAGACTGCCCCCATAAAGCAAAATTAGTAGAAACAGTTAGGGTTTTCTTGTAGATACCCAGTGTTACAGCCTTATTCTAAAATTAATTCAATTGTTTTTTTCCCCCTCAGTAATCTACACACAATACCACATGAAGACAAAGCAAAAACAGGTTTTTAGAAATTTTTGCAAATGTATGAAAAACCCCCCGCAAATATCACAATTACATAAGTATTCAGATTCTTTACTCAGTACTTTGTTGAAGCACCTTTGGCAGAGATTACAGCCTTGAGTCTTCTTGGGTGTGATGCTACAAGCTTGGCACACCTGTTTTTGGGAGTTTCTCGCATTCTTCTCTGCAGATCATCTCAAGCTCTGTCCGGTTGGATGGGGAGTGTCGCTGCACAGCTATTTTTAGGACTCTCCAGAGATGTTAGATCGGGTTCAAGTACGGGCTCTGGCTGGGCCACTCAAGGACATTGAGACTTGTCCAGGAGCCCTTCCTGCGTTATCTTGGCTGTGTGCTTAGGGTCGTTGTCCTGTTTGAAGGTGAACTTTTGCTCCAGTCTAAGGTCCTGAGCGTTTTTTGACGCGACCGGGAGACCCATGAGGCGATGCACAGTTGGCCCAGCGTCGTCCGGGTTTGAGGGTTTGGCCAGCCGGGTTGTCCTTGTCCCATCGCGCTGTAGCGACTCCTGTGGCGGGCTGGGCGCATGCACGCTGACACGGTCGACAGGTGTACGGTGTTTCCTCCAACACATTGGTGCGGCTGGCTTCCGGGGTAAGCGTGCATTGTGTCAAGAAGCAGTGCGGCTGGCGGGTTGTGTTTCGGAGGTGCCCCAGATCTCTCAACCTTCACCTGTCCCGAGAACGTACAGGAGTTTCAGCGATGGGACAAGACTGTAACTACCAATTTGGATATGACGAAATTGGGTAAAAAAACTTTCCCTTGATCCTGACTCGTCTCCCAGTCCCTGCTGCTGAAAAACATCCCCAGAGCATGATGCTGCCAACCATGCTTCACCGTAGGGATGGTGCCAGATTTCCTTCAGATGTGACGCTTGACACTCAGGCCAAAGCTTTCAATTTTGGTTTCATCAGACCAGAGAATCTTGATTCTCATGGTCTGAGAGTCCTTTAGGTACCTTTTGGCAAACTCTAAGCGTGCTGTCATGTGCCTTTTACTAAGGAGTGGCTTCAGTCTGGCCACTCTACCATAATTGGTGGAGTGCTGCAGAGATGGTTGTCCTTCTGGAAGGTTCTCCCATCTCCAAAGAGGAACTCTAGAGCTCTGTCAGAGTGACCATCGGCTTCTTGGTCACCTCCCTGATCAAGGCCCTTCTCCCCAATTGCTCAGTTTGGCCGGAGGGGCCAGCTCTAGGAAGAGTCTGGTGCTTCCAAACATCTTCCATTTAAGAATGATGGAGGCAACTGTGTTCTTGGGGACATTCAATGCTGCAGAAATGTTTTGATACCCTTCCCCATATCTATGCCCCGACACAATCCTGTCTCGGAGCTCTACGGAAAATGTATTCGATCTCATGGATTGGTTTTTGCTCTGACGTGCACTGTCAACAGTGAGACAGGTGAATGCCTTTCCAAATCATGCCCAATCAATTGAATTTACCACAGGTGTACTCCAATCAAGTTGTAGAAACAGCTCAAGGTTGGCCAATAGAAGCAGGATGCACCTGAGCTCAATTTCAAGTCTCATAGCAAAGGGTCTGAATACTTATGTAAATAAGTTATTTCAGTTTTTATTTTTAATACATTTGCAAACATTTTTTTTTTTTCATCAATTTTAGAATAAGGCTGTAATGTAACAGAATGTAGAAAAAGGGAAGGTTTCTGAATGCACTGTATGCATATAATACCAAAAATGTTCCCTCCAAGAAGATGTCTGCTCCTGTAGTTTATGCCCTAAAGATCCAAATACCAGTTGATCAATCCCGTCAAAGCTTGGCATACAGAAGCAGAAGTGTAGAATATGTACACAAACACTGTAATAAAATGTAAGTAAACTGCCGTGTGATTGCTAATGAGGCAATACTACTGCTGTGGCGAAAGCTAACAGGGCAAAGCCCTTGGTCCTGAAGTGCCCTCTGTTAGCATGCTAATGACTGATCTAATTGACCTGCACTGTAGAGCGGAGCCAATGGAAGAATCTTAATGAGTCTAGCTATTAGCTAGCGCAGTATAAGTCTAGCTCAACCTCTCTGACGACTGCCCCACCCTGCACTCCTCGTGCCGGTAACGACAGCCCTCTGGAGGGAGCATCTCTCTCAACAGCACCGTGCAGCCCTCTGGAGGGAGCATCTCTCTCAACAGCACCGTGCGGCTTTGGGAGGTGTGTTTACCTCTCCTCTAGTTGAACCTAACGTAAATAGCTCCGATTTTTTTGGGGGGGGGGGGAAGAGACTGTAAGAGACCGTGTAAGCCTATGTAGATGGAATGTATAAGACTGTGCTTTTACAGCCGCCATTGAGATTACTTTGCTGTTCTCGTTCCATTGAGATGTACCCGTCAAACATTTTAATGGGAATCATCTGACTTGCAGCATTCAGATTAGGGCTTGTGCTGTGGTCTCTGTCAGACACTGCTCAGGCTAGTGCAGACAGTTTCATTGCATTTGCACTGAAATCCGAGCTTCATTTAGAAGCATCTGAAATCTCCTGCCTAACGGGCCAACTTATTTTTGCTTTACTGCCTAATGCACTCCAAGACAATGGCTTCCGCATGATCCGTAGTAAACATGGGTGAAATCGATTCTGCTCTGTGCCTACAATTCTTAGTGACTGTTGACCGTCAGCACTGAAGTGCTATAGTAGAAGAAAGAGATGGCCCTGAACTGACCGTTGATCCTCCCCATCGGGCTTCTGTTTATAAACTGAGTTCCTGTCCTGATTTGGTTAATATGTATCGCAGAATGGCGTGCCACGGCAGGAAAATGCAAGGTCATGTTTAAAGAGGTTAATTTAAATCCAAACAAAGGCACCACCTTGGACACGCATCTAAGAATCCACCTGGTGCCAAATCATGTCTCTCAGGGCCACGCCCCTCTGGCTACTAGGATATTGCAGACTCCAAGCTGATAGTCTGTTGCTAACAATCTTTGCTCGCTCACCCTCGCTCTCTCTCGCTCTCTCTCGCTCTCTCACACTCTGCAGTGTCTATTGTCAGAGAGGTGGGGGAAGAAGAGGCATTCATAATGCCTCAACAGCGTCCTTCTCAGGAGTGAACGATAATACCAGCATACCTTTCTTTCCCCCTCGTTCCTCTCTGTCTAGAATGCAGTATCGTTGTCCTTTGTGGATTGTTTTATGTTTATTGTCCCTCCGTCCAAGGCAAGTTGTTGCCCCGAGGAGGTAGTGTGACAGTTCGTCCCCTTTGTTCTCCCTGCAATTCATCCCAAATAGCTCCCTCATTCCACGAGTGTCAAAAGGACCAATAATATGCAATGCTCACGCAATCCATGGGCTTCTGTGGGGATTTTCCTGTAATGCCTATACTGTCTAGTTCTGCTGTGCAGGCGAATACAGGGCCAGTTGGAGAGAGCTGCCAAGCTGTCCCAAACTGCTGCATATCTGTCTGTCTGCAGGGCAAATGTCAGCTCACACCCGAGAGATGCCCTGGAGGAGTGCATTCTCTAGAGTTTTTTTCACACAAAACCATACAATCGTTGCATTCATGAGCTACATAAATAAACCTCCATGTAAATTAACCCTGTCGTAACAAACTGTGAAATATTAATTGTGTAATTTAAGGTTTTGTAAAAAAAAATTCTGTTAAATTAAATGCATTGGGGAATGATGGATGGTTGAAATATTTATTCCCAGTCCAATTCTCTAAATCTGCCTCGCTGCTATTTTAGGTCGCAATTTTTTTTTTTGTCAACTGTTATTTATAATTGATGATTAGTTACATGGTTTTCACTCTTCATTCCTTCTTCTCTGCAGAAACGGGCGAAAGGCCAGTACCTGTTCTTTAAAGTTTATGAAGCCCTGAACCTACTGGAGAAGGACTACTTTGGATTGAGTTACAAAGACAACGCTGACCAGACGGTAAAGTCATTGTGTTTTTAACCACATTCTTCTACAGTGAGATCTGAAGCCCTGCCTTAAGAGAAGGGTCTGGCTTTTTCCAGAACAGGAAAGACGTTAGAAATGCAAACTTATCTTCTACATGCCCTCAGATCCACTTTTGAGGGACGTCCCATATGGCGCCGTACAATTGGTCCAGCGTCTTCCGGTTTAGGGGAGGGTTTTGCCGGTGGGGCTTTACTTGGCTCATCACGCTCTAGCAACTCTTTGTGGCGGGACGGGTGCCGGCGGGCTCACCCCGGATGCCAGTTGAACGGTGTTTCCTCCGACACATTGGTGCGGTTGGCTTCTGGGTTAAGCTGGCGGGTGTTTCGGACGACGCATGACTCCGCCTCTCGCGAGCCCGTTGGGTAGTTGCAGCGATGAGCCAAGATTGAACATTTGGGAGAAAAATGGTGTAAAAAAACATAATGTAAAGGGGGGAACAATAAATGAAGTCTCAGTACTTACTAGGCCTAACTACACTGAACAAAAATATCAACGCAACAATTTCAGTGATTTTACTGAGTTAAAGTTCATTTAAGGAAATCAGTCCATTGAAATAAATAAATTAGGCCTTAATACAAATATGCATCTGTTGGTCACAGGTACCTTTAAAATATAAGGTAGCGGCGTGAATCAGAAAACCAGTCAGTATCTGGTGTCACCACCATTTGCCTCATGCAGTGTGATACACCTCCTTTGCATAGAGTTGATCAGGCTGTTGATTGTGCATTATCATGCTGAAACATAAGGTGATGGCGACGGATGAATGTCCCGACAATGGGCCTCAGGATCTCATCACACAAATGCAATTATGTTCGTTGTCCATAGCTTGTGCCTGCCCATACCATAACCCCACCAACACCATGGGGCACTCTGTGCACAACGTTGACATCAGCAAACCGCTCGCCCACACAACGCCATGTGCCCGGTACAGTTGAAACTGGGATTCATCCGTGAAGAGCACACTTCTCCAGTGTGCCAGTGTCCATCGAAGGTGTGCATTTGCCCACTAAAGTTGGTTACGCCCCCTTACTGCAATCAGGTCAAGACCCTGGTGAGGACAACGAGCACTCAGATGAGCTTCCCTGAGACTCAAATTCTTTAAAATGATGTTGGAGGTGGCTTATGGTACAGAAATTAAGTATTAAATTATCTGGCACCAGCTTTGGTGGACATTCATGCAGTCAGCATGCCAATTGCACGCTCCCTCAACTTGAGACATCTGTGGCATTGTGTTGTGTGACAAAACTGCACATTTTAGTGGCCTTTTATTGTCCCAAGCACAAGGTGCACCTGTGTAATAATCATGCTGTTTAATCAGCTTCTTAATATACCATACCTGTCAGGTGGATGGATTATCTTGGCAAAGAAGCAATGCTCACTAACAGTAAACAAATTTGTGCACAACATTTGAGAGAAATACTTTTTTGTGCGTGTGGGAAATTTCTGGGATCTTTTATTCAGCTCATGAAACCAACACTTTAATGTTGCGTTAATATTTTTGTTCAGTGTAAATCCTAAAATGTATTGTGTAATAACCTCTCTCCCAATGGCACAGATGTTTTTGCAATTAGCTAGACTTTTATTCTGCAACAAAAGTTACAATGACTAATGGTTTGACTGCATAATATCCCTCTCATGATCAATATGAGCTGTTTACAAATTCCAAAAGGTTTAGCGGGCCTGATGGACCATATAATTGATCGTTAAAGGGATGTTTTAACAAAGGCCTGAATGAACCAACAGTGACTCATAAAAGTCAGATGGATGATAAAGTACTTCCCTGTGTGCTAAAGCCAGCCCATCCTCACAGGAATGTCTGAAGTGTGCAGTAAACCTCCAGGGAACCCAGATATGCTTCTAGCGAATAACAGCAGTTATTTTCCAGAACTGTGTCAATATGGTTTATTGAGAAGCTCTATAATATCACTGGTTGGGGACAGACAAGGTTCCGTTCGCAAACTTCAGTCCAGACTGAATCTGCTCGGCTTTGCTCTGCTCTCCCTCTCTGCCAACCAAGCAGTCCTGGCTCACAGACCCATATCCTCTCACATTGCCTGTCTGTATTCTTATGGCTTTGGCCCTGAATGTTAAAGTCTCCCCTGCACACTGTAACTGGAGCTTAATGACACATTTAACACACTCAACAGTCTGTCTGCAGGCTCAACATCAGTCATTGAGGGAGAATGTTGGGAGAAGGATCAGCATATTTGCGGTGGGGCTACATGCAGAGTTTGGTTCCAGGTTGACACTGGAAACTTCAGGCTAGCCAGGGGGGCCGGGGGAAGAGGAGGTGGGACGAGACTAGGCTGTATGAAATAGGCGGAATGTGTTTTCGTCATGTGTGTTTTGTTTATATGAAAGTGGTGCCCAGAAGTTGAGTGATCATACCAGTAATGACAACTATGATTAGTTTTGTTGTGATGTAGTGGTCGGGATTGGTGCTAACAAAAAATGTCCTCTTTTTTTTCCTCTTTGCCTAATGCTTCCTTGTATGTCTTGCTTTTGATTGTGAAATAAATAGGAAAGTGTTCTATGTTTAAATGGTGTGTCCTGCCAAGTAGTTATTTGCAATATGGACACTTTCACGATTAAAATCCCACCTGCTTTTTTCTAACATATGTTGCCAATCACCATGGTTACTCAACAGGGAAACTATGAAGTCTGGGGTTGGTTAACTGCATACTGTATTGTTGAAACCACCACTAATATCTCCTTTTGATTGTCTTTTATAGTGCTGGCTGGACCCTACAAAGGAGATCAAACGTCAGATCCGTAGTAAGTTGTGCTTTTTAACCTTTTGAAACCTATTTCTGTATGAGGTTTCTCATTAAGTAACAGGACCACCATGGTACACACTAATTGGCTTTCCTGTACATACCAACATAATGAATGGCTTCCACACTATACCCTGTTATTTCCCTTACTATTCTCTCCCCCTTTCATTGTGAGCTCTGTTCCACTAGCCCTAATAACTAATGTAGCTGTTGACATTTACTAGATATTTTGCAGACACGTTTTTTTCTTTTTTTTCTTGCTGGAGTGAGATGCTCTTTTCACATCTGGATGTTGGATTGCAGTAATTTTGGATGAGGCTGTGGGAATGTGTTGGGGATTACGTGTGTTGGGTGGAGGGAGGCTGCGCTCTGCTGAACCTCTGGGCCAGGGCAGAGAGAAGGGAAGGGGGGGGGCGCTGATACTCCCAGAGCACTTAGCTTTCAGTAACACCAGCCAGACATTTGCACACACACACACAGTCACACCCCCGAGGGAATTCACTATGTAGCCATGGGAACGGCGGCTCCGGGATGCGTTAAAAGTGTAACACGCCGTGCAGTACAGCCCCAGTGGCCTGCAACAGGCCTCTTCTGTTGGTCGTTCTACCTGGCTGTCTAAGAGCCAAACCTTTGCCAATTTTCTAGCCTTATCTCTCGCCCTTGTTTGGACTGCTTCAACACCTTGTGTCAATGAGTGAGAAACAGACATATGCCCCGTCTGTTAGCCACAGTTTGTTCCCTTCGAGATAATGGCAAAGTATCTGGAGCGCTGGCTGATAATGGAGGCCACTGACTTGACTGATTCAGGTCAATAGGCAGGCAGAGTTCACAGGCAGGCCTGTAACTGAAATCACTAGTGGTTTATGTTCCTAACTCACAGGTCACTAACTACCAGTGGGATCCAGTGAAATCGTAGATATTGACGCACTCCATTTTCTTTAACATCCATTAAGATAATGGCCTGTGCTGTGCTCTGGCTGGTTGGGGTTTGAGCTCTCTCTCCTCAGAGACAGATGGAAAGACTTGGAGCGCAGCAGTGCGGAGGAAATTGCCCTGACATGAAGTCATCTTCTCTAGACTTTTGTGCAGCTTGACTATGGACCTGATGTCACCCATGTGTGGGTGGGTGGAGGTAACGTGAGAGATAGAGACAGGACGATGGAGAAGCTTTGTATTTGTTTCACTTATTGAACCTATTGTGTAGGATTTCACAGACCAATGGGTATTGCTGGTGGATATGATTTTATGATATGATATTCCCCATTTCATGCAAGGTGCTGTGCCCGTTTCCCCTGTAGTAGTACTCTGTGGTGTGTGACTGGGGAATGGAGGCCATCACATGACATGAATTGAGGCCTCAGCTCAGACCCACTTATCTGCAGCCTGTGGCTCCGACTGGAACGTTTTCAAGGCTAATTGAAAAACGAGGCAGAGAGGAGGGGGAGACTGAAATGCCCTGTGCCCCTGTCACACCACCACGGTTGAATTTTGGATGGTCATCTTTGTAAAAACGGTTACTTTTTATGAGTCTGCCCATGAATGCTCACTGGAAAAATTACCCTGATTTCCAAAGCTGCTTCTGTTTGCTAGAGAACACCAGTTTTTTTTTGCTCTCAATATTCATCCTCTTTCACACCTGAAATACTACACCTAATGGGATCATTGAAGCTACAGTCATGTGATTAGAGCTTCCCCCTCCCAGTAGCACCAGCGACTTAACCCTCTGCTCATTGATTGTGATGGGTGATTGTCCAGACATGTGACTTGCTCTGAGCCAGCTGCTTTGTATTTCAGTGTATCAGTTTTTAATCTGCCCTAGCTTCCTCAAATGTTCACTGACCTCTCCACTCAGTCCGGCTAAAGGACACCGGCTAAAATATGACTACTGGATCAGGAGAGGAACAGTGACTCTTTAATTTCTGGGGTCATTTTTGGAATTCCTCTAACATATTTGACACACCCTGTATCCCATGCCCGGGCTAAGCATGGGTGAATTTGGCATTGTTTTCCTTCTCGTGTAGGGTGGCAGGTAGCCTAGCGGTTAGAGGTTAACTGACTTGCCTAGTTAAATAAAGGTTACATTTAAAATAAAATAAATGTCTTGTGGAAAATGAAAAGGGGAAAAAAAAGGCATGTTTTGTATGATTTTCTATGAATTCTCAGTTGTGCAGACTTGAAAAGAGAGGAAGTGAATTCCTTCCCAAATGTAATTTTCTCCACACAGTCAATGGAATCGTTTGCTTGCCTGGGATTTTTCCACCAATGTTCGCTCTCACATGGCCTGGGATTCTGGGAAGGATGAAAAGCAGAGCCCTTCGTTGCTGCGGCACAATAAATGGTTTCCATGGGATCACTTCGTGATTACTCTGTTCCAGCATACTGTCCACACGAGACCAGGGACACTCACTCACTCACCAGCAGCTAAACAGAAAGGACATTACTAAGCAAACATTGCTAAGCAAACACAGAAAACCTCCACTGGAGGTTTTCATTATTTCTTTATTCCTTTTCTGCATAAAAATCCATAATTCCTAATACGTTTCAGACCGTGCATTTCAGGCAAACAGAGTAGGAAGACACGGTTGACATTTGTTGTCAATTGAGCCGTTGTGTAACATGTCCCTCGCCCAGATGAAAGAGAGGGAGAGAGACTGTCGTCATCCATCTCTTCCCGGGTGTAATCAGGTTAGCGCTACCGCTCGCTCTCTCTCTCTCTCTCTCGCTCTCAGCTAGCGGTTGCTAGGTGACGGCCAGCCCTAGCCTAATGCTGACGAGGCTATAGGCATCGCCACATCAAGCCAGTGACTGGACACGCACACAGAGATGAGGCGATAGTGTGTATTAGCGCTGCTAATCCTGTCTCATCTCACATGGCGCTCTCTTATAGCTGACAACAGGAAGTGATAGGTGAACATGGAGCCTTGCAAAGGCCTCTTAAGCCAATCTGACCCCAACACTAGTAGTCTCTCTAGAAGTATGAACATGTATGCACTAACTAACTGTAAGTCGCTCTGGATAAGAGCGTCTGCTAAATAACTAAAATGTAAGTAGGCTACTACTAGAATGTAGGTTGCTTATGTAAAAGTTACTCCATATCATGATTCAGTGTCAAGGATTTGAAGTTATTCATTTATTTTTATTAACCCATCCACCACTCCCCTTCTTCGGAGGACAGATCTTTTTTAGTTTTTACAACTTTTTTGCTACGTGTGTGTGTGTGTGTGTGTGTGTGTGTATATACAGCAATCACATAACAATAATTAATTGCTGAACATGAGCTCCGCCCATCCCAACTATCACCGTAGTCCACCCTCGTTTGGTTTCCATGTGCCATATATTTTTTTTAATGGTGAAGTTGATTGAATCCGTTTTGAGTTGTTGAACGTGTTCTTCTGGAATGTACTGTGTTCTCCGCTAGCTGGTTGAATCTAAATCCAGCCCTTTTCTACTGATTTTAAATCCCCTCTGTGTTTCCAATGATGAATACCCAAAACGCTGTGAGCGGTATGTTTCTGTTCTGCCGTTTTCGATGAGTCTCCGTGCACCACGGTGCAGGACCAAATCAAAATGACTCTCACCAGGTCTTTCCAGGCTTGACAAAACTCCACTTCGAAGGGAAGACCTCAATTGCATACTCCTCGCGTCCTCTCTCCTCGTCTCCTTTTCAAAACCCATTGGGTTTTGAGAAGGAGACAAGGAGGAATGCCAGGAGTGTGCAATTGAGGTCTTCCCAAAGCCTCTCCTCACGGGTCTTAGCCATTGTTTAGTTGCTGCTACATCCTTCCCAGTGTGTGTTCTTGTTCTCTTTCCATCTCTCTCTTTCCTCTCCTTCTCCCCCCCTGCCACACACACACACACACACACACACACTCCTTACGGACAGTCTATGAGCACAGCTGTTGGGTCAGTGCCATATTTTTAGCAGAGTGTGTGTTCTTAGCACATCTGGTTCTTAGCACATCTGGCCCGGCGTGCCGCCATCGCTTGTTTTTCTGTGTTCGTTATTTGACACCTAAATGCATAAATTCCTTCTTCGACATACAAGCGCTCACCCAAATGATTAGCTGGAGTCCGTTCATCTTTGCTTGAACACACCTGGCCTTGCACCTTAGAAAAAACGATAATGTGTTATGATAATGTAGATCAAGTATATCCTTTACTCTTTAAATGAGTGCTGTTCTTTCTGTTCCGTTTCCACAGATGCCACCTGGCAGTTTGCGTTCAATGTCAAGTTCTACCCTCCGGATCCATCCCTGCTGACCGAGGACATTACCAGGTATTGTACTGTCCCTTTCATCAGGAAACAAAGAGGTCAAACAGCCACCTAACACACACACACACACACACCTGTTCGCCCCCTCTGATTTTGTAGATTTGAGTGTTTGGCTTTATTATGTTAGTCATAAAGCAAAAAATTATCTGCCTTGTCGTGCAAACAAATAATGTTTTTATGCCACACAGGTGGCCCGGAGCAGACGAAAACCTACAGTCTGTTAATACTTTGCTTTCACACTATTTGGACATCTTTCTAGAGTATTTTATACACAGGCTTTATGGGGGAAATGTAAATAGTTGTACTGTTACGGTATGTACAGTATGCACATGCAGAATGTAACTAAACACAAACACTTGCAAGCACTGCTATTCAATGTACTACTGGTCTATATAACCTAGTCCAGATACAGTAAAGGAAAGTCCATTGCTGTACAGTAGTTGTACACTGCAGCAGCAAAATGCATTAGCCTGCTGGTTGATGAGGTCAGAAGAGCAGAGCACTGAGGGGACGGTGGGTGTCCACTGACTGTTTTAATGTCCATGTGTTCCCCCAGCTTCACAGTGTCTAATCATTCCATGCTCCGAGCCCTCAGCCGGTACACTCATCACTCAGCCACTGCCTAATCTAGCGTAGAAGTGCCCTCTTTGATCGGCGCCCGTCTAAAGGTTGCAGCAATATCCAGTGCAGTGGAGCGGTCTTCAGCCTCCAGAGTTTAGTTTCAGTACAGCCCCAGAGCCAAGGTCACAGGCAATGTAGAGCAATCGTCTGCACACACACACACACCTACCTTTCTTTCTCTCACAGTGTGCCGTTACCACATATGCTATTTCTGCTTCTCTGAGACTGGAGGCTGCTGCACTACTGTAACGTACAAGAAAACTCCCACGCACACAACACACTCCCAACCCACAGTTTTCACATGAATGTTATGTCAGAGCTGAAGTAGTGGGCTAGTTTCATGAGAAATGTACAGAGCAAGTTTACAAAATGTATTTCATGCCTCAATGTGGTTATGGACTGTGACTCTTTCCCTCCTCCTCCTCATCCCATCTCTCTCTCATCTCTCCATCTCCCTGTAGATATCTCCTGTGCCTTCAGCTCCGGCAGGACATAGCGTCGGGGCGTCTGCCTTGCTCCTTCGTCACCCACTCCCTGCTGGGTTCGTACGCCCTGCAGGCCGAGCTGGGAGACCATGACTCTGGCGAGCACCGCCTCGACTACATCAGCGATTTCCTGTTCTCCCCCTCGCAGACCAAGGAGATGGAGGAGAAGGTGGTGGAGCTCCACAAAACTCACAGGTCAGTCCCTGTGGGGTTAAAGGGATAGTTCAGCGATAACTATACATTTTTAAATTAGCAAACAAGAGCAAGTGACAATTACGCAGAAGTTTGGGGAGAGACACTTATGTAGAAATTAGTTGGAAATTAACCCTGGACTTTACAGGTAATGTGATTTAACATTATCATACTTTGAATTCCCCGTTTTCACGACCTGACACTTCTGATCATTCCCTTGAACTTTTCACCTCTGTGTTTGTTTACAATAGATTGTTGTGTGTTTTGTCTACTTTTCTAGGGGGATGACTCCTGCTCAGGCAGATGCCCAGTTCTTAGAAAACGCTAAGAAGTTGTCGATGTATGGTGTGGATCTCCACCATGCCAAGGTGACTAGCTGTCACAGACACTGGTTTTTGAAATGTCCAATTCAACCAGAAATTATGTTTAAGAAATAATTACTGTATTTATTTTTGGGGAAATATGAGGAAATATATTTAGATGTTTATAAAATGCCCTGGGATGAGAAAATGTGAAGCTGATAATGCTAGGAAAGATAAATGAACTGTAAGTTGTAGTGTGGATATCCTCTGCACAAGGAGGCAAAG
Source organism: Thymallus thymallus (assembly GCA_023634145.1). NCBI lineage: Eukaryota > Metazoa > Chordata > Actinopteri > Salmoniformes > Salmonidae > Thymallus > Thymallus thymallus. Next base: position 24,788,496 of record CM042412.1, on the reverse strand, counting down.
CCTGTTGGTCAGTATCCAAACTTAGTCATTAGTCCCAGGAACTGTTCTACTACGCCCCATTAGTTGTGTATGAAAGTCTGGAAGAAATGCCTGTGAGAGCACACAGGACTCAGGGAGGCTCCTTTGATGTGGTGTGCAGTGAGGGGAAGAGCGAGGGCGCCGGAAAACACAAAGCCAAAGCATTTCAACTGGAAAAGAGAGCGGGACCTACCACCGCATCAGCTGTACAAACACGTGGTGGATTGGAGCCAGCGCTCTTTTCAGAGAGAGAGCGAGAGAGAGCGATGCATTGGTGTTTAATAGTCGCCATGCCCATCGGCAAGGATGGATTTTCCTCCTTTATTTTACAGTTGAATACACAAATCAATAGTCACTCCGTATCTATCCATACAGCCCAGACTTAAAAGGCCTTTATGGCGTCATGCAAGTTAATATCCGGCCTTATCCAGTTGTATGTTATAGCTAATAATTCCATTGTGCGCCTTGGCGATGTTCTAAATCTTCTGGGCAGAAATTTGAGAACGTTGTCTGTTCTCTATCCTTGTTGTCTGTACTGCATACTGGACTGTATATTCTCTATCCTTGTCTGGACTGGGTTTTCTCTTCATTGTACTTTGTTGAACTTTTACTTTGGCTGGTGTCTTTGTCTGCAGGACTCTGAGGGAGTGGACATCATGTTGGGAGTCTGTGCCAACGGCCTGCTGATCTACAAAGACCGACTCCGGATAAACCGTTTCGCCTGGCCAAAAATCCTTAAGATCTCCTACAAACGCAGCAACTTCTATATCAAAATCAGGCCGGGAGAGGTACGGAACAGCACCGCCCTCAGCGGAAAAACTAGACATTTCCACATTTTGGAGATGTCCTTTCGAAAGCCCATTCGAGAGATCAGCCATAGGAAGCAGACTGCTTCGTTGAACCAAATACTGACAGTGTTAGGAGATTGTATGATTGTACAGATGGAAATGCTGACATTTAAAACTAGTGTCTTAGAGGGAGGGAGGGAGGGGGGGTTGGGTCCATATCGCAGTCTTTTGTAGAGCATATGTTTTCTAACTAAGCTAGTCTCCAGTACTCAGGGGAACTCACCTCTATACTCTGTCTTCCAGACAGAGCAGTTTGAGAGCTCGGTGGGCTTCAAGCTGCCCAACCACCGCGCTGCCAAGAGGGTCTGGAAGGTCTGTGTGGAGAATCACACTTTCTTCAGGTAACAATCACACTGTCAGCATCCATGTCAACGACCCCTACAAACCCCTACATTTCGGTTTAACTTAATCCTGTTCACCTCGAACACTGCATCAGATTCGAAAAGATGTCTTGACCAGGGAAAAATACTGTGTTAAGTCCTTTGAAGTCTGTTGTTTTTGAATGATTGCACCATTCATTAAAATGTTCTGTTACACCTTTTAAATCCATCTACATGCCTTTTCTAACCTGTTGACTCTGAAATGTGTGTCTAGGCTAGGAGCATGTTAAATGGCCAGCCTCCCCCCAGTCTGAAATGTGTACCAACAGCAGTGTGTAATTGGCCGGTCTCTAGGGAGCACTAGGTTCCTCTGATGCTTCCTGTCCAGTGAAAATACTTAGGAGAGGAGACTGCACACAATGGAGTAGAGCATGGCAATTGTTCACTTATTTGTTTAAGCAGCTCCTCTGTCCGAGGCCTAAAGCCATGGCCATTATCATGTGCTTGAAATGTCTCCTTAGCGTCCGCTCTGCAGGGTTGTATCATCATCCCACTGAGGATTAAGAATGGGCAAACATTTAATACCCTGTAGGAAAGCAGAGTCCCTCAGAGCCACTGATAGAGATGCATGTTTTGACCGTAAAACCCCAACTTCTCCCTCCCAGATCAGCCCGGCCCTTGAGGGTTTGTCTATCTTGACGTAATTTGAAACGCAACGCCCTATGGTTGGAATCACCCCAGAAATGCATCACGTTAAATAAATCCCACCTGCTGCGCCTCGCATTGTTTGACGATTTGTAAGTGTCGGCCTACGACAAATTGGAACCAGATTCGCCGTGGACATCTTAGCTGTTTAATCGAGCCATGTTGTTCTTGGCACAGACGACGAGGAGGGGAGCCACAGCCTCAACAAACGCAAAGCAAAAAATCACTCGCTGCCTTGCCTTCAACCCAACCACTAATTGCCAAAAGCCTTGTAGCGCCTCTCTCTCCTATCATTCAAATCATCTGTGTGGTAGATAAACTCCTAGTAATGACTCTTCTTAAGCTGTCAAGTTTGAATTAGAAGCCCCGCCATCCACTTAATGGTCTTGTTCACTGATATCAATACCAATGAGGGCTTTAATCACCCCGGTCATTATCGGTTTGGGCCAAAGAGCTTGATCGAAGAGTGGCTTCTTTTGGACTGTGTTGTGAAGGCATGTCATGTCAGACCCAGGCCCTGGCTCTGCTGGGATGGGAAGTCATGCCGGGCTGCTGAGATCATGATGGGATCCACAGACGCCCTGACACGCCAGCCACATGCCCAGGGCCAGCGTGTTTTATATGGGGGTTGAAATCAGCTCCGGCCTGCACAAACCTGGGTTAAACAACAGACCCCCGCCCCACTGTGCCTGTATAAGAGCAGAGAGCAAAAGTCTCACTTTATGGACGCCACTGTGGCTGAGCCTGACCCCACTAGGATGATGCCAGAGTCATCTGGACTTGGTGCCCCCTCTCCTCCAGCCTGTCGTCCCCTCAGGCTGGGCACAGACTTGTTTGAAGGAACTTCTGCTCTGAAGGGGTTTGTGTGTGTGTGTGTGTGTGTGTGTGTGTGTGTGTGTGTGTGTGTGTGTGTGTGTGTGTGTGTGTGTGTGTGTGTGATGTCTGACTAAGGGGCTCTGCAAAGTGAATGGGGAGAACTGTCGCCATGGGAGATTAAGGGTAGTTGCAGGGAGGTTTGCGACCACCCCTCCCCCACTACAACCTCTGTCTCCCGGTAATATTTAGTCCCGAACACAGCTGTTACTCTGAGCAGAGCCAGCTAAGGGGAATAAAAGACGGCTAAATGTTCAGTGCCTAGAGTTTTAAAGGTTTTACAGCTATGTTTACTTACGGTCACTGACTAACAATGAGACTGTTGTACCTGCGTCTTCATGACTCATCCTTAACCTCTCTATTTACACACCGAGATGGCTATGTTGATCACTTTGACTTCAGCAGTTGGCCCAGTTTACTGGCAGTAAACTAGTACTCCATCTACTCACCGTCTTCCAGAAAACGTAAATACGTTTTGCGTACTGCCACTAAACTACTGGATATAAAAAAGGTTGTTTTCAGAATAATATTGATCTTATTTTGGTCCTATTCTCGCTCTAGGTTGATGACTCCAGAAGCGCCCACTAAAGCCAAGTTCCTCACGCTGGGCTCGAAGTTCCGCTACAGTGGGCGCACCCAGGCCCAGACACGACAAGCCAGCACCCTCATCGACAGGCCGGCACCCTACTTCGAGCGCACCTCCAGCAAACGCATCTCACGAAGCCTGGATGGAGGTAGGCCGTGGCACTAGACAACACACACTTGGGATTTGAGATGCCTACTACCTTGAACTATGGGCTCCACTGGTAAAGAGTCAGTCCATAGCTATCTCTGCAGCAGGAGAGGAGAGTGCTACTCAGTGGAACATGGCCTCTAAACCCGGCCTACATAAGCAGAAAGTCTCTTTGTGACCATCAGGGAGCTCTCATTCTGTCTGCTAGGTGCAGACGCCGTAGGGGGCCGTCACAGAACAACCAGATACCTCAGTCTCACACAGAGAGAGAGAAAACACAAGCCTGGTCAGATGTCTCTGTATGACCGCAATCCTCAGCATGCATTCTGAGCCCCTGCCAACCGTTAGTTTAGAGAGCACACTACACCATCCTCCTAGTTTTACAGTCAGTTCAAACTGTCTTGTCAGCGGAACTAGGTTGGTTTTATGGACTATTAGGATTTTGACTCTTCTAAGTGTTTTGAGCTGAGCCATTTTGTAGTGTCCTGTACAGTGTCAGCCAGTGAATGTGTAGCTAGCTGTATGCATGACCTATATTGGTTCGATACAACCAATGCCCATCTGTTTCCCTTTCTTGGGAACGTTGGGAATGACTGTGGATGAAACTGGACTCGTTCTTTTTGACCAGGGGATTTGAAAGTGTTTCTATGGCTGCACCAGGGCTGTATACATCACGTTATAAATTTAACATGGGAAAGAAACGGTGCCTCTAAAGCATTTACACGCATGAATGGTGTTGTCAGTCCAAGGCTCACGTGAATTATTAGGCCTTTTTTCAACAATGAAAGCGTTCTAGAAATTGCTCTGAGCAAATCTTAGTGTCTAATTTTGATTTGGGGAATTAGACTGAAATGCAGTAGCACTGGACTGTAGCTCCCAAGTAGGCTGCCGTGAAGATTAAATGCAGGTGATGCTGTAGCTGAAAGTGTAGTAGGAGTTAAATGGAGAATGTAAGCTTGACAGAAAGATTAGAGTGTAATAGTAACCGATCAGCATTTTGCTTCCAACTACATCGGCACTGATCTAGGAGGAGAATACTAGCTAGAACAACAGGAGTCGCCTAATTAATGTCGATGACTCAATACTCTACATTGGCATGAATAGCCTACAACAAGATGTATTGAGAAGAGGGCTTTTGCCTTTCTCCCTTTGTCTAGCTTGTAAATCTAGAGGTACTAGGATAACTAAATCAAATATCCCAAATACCCAGAGTGCACTAGGGCCGTTCATTATTAAAAGGGTTTACTCAGTCCAGCTGTGGGCTAACCTGACCTGCTCTGGAATCTCCTATATTTGCTTCCTTCCCTCCTGTATGTAGGTCCTTTCTGAGGAGCCTCTTGATCATTCATCATCGATGCACTGCACTATTAGTTCCCTCTGTAGTAGAGGAGAGGGCGGGAATCATTTGTTCTCCGTCTGGCCAGCTGCAGAGTCTTCTCTGATTGAGACAAAGATCTGGCCCCTGAATAGGGCCCCCAGACCCAGTAAGCCCCCAGAGCTTTCGAGACAGTCACAGCTGGTAAGGGACCTGGACTGGGATTCTGAGTAAGACAGGGCTAGCTGAGGAGAATTCGGTTCTGGTTTCTGGATAAATTATTTTCTCTTCCCCCAACACATGGCACAACAATACAGGGAGTGGCGGCTGTGCTGTGGGTGGCACGGTCGGTTACAGATAACAGGTTCCACATCACACCACCACCATATCAAACCCTCCCAACTAAACCTCAAGTATCCATGACCGGACCACTCAGTCTGGTCTGACTGTATCAGTGTGTGTGTTGGCACTGCTAAATACACTACTGTACACTACTGTACACTACTGCTATTCATGACATGTCAATTACTAGTTTCACATATATCTAGCATTAAGCCAAATAACTGATGCTGTGTCATTTCCTCTAAGCTCTTTTCATCTGAATATCTATTGGAAGTAGGCCTATACTATACCAAAACAGAATAGCGCTATGAATCCATGCAATCATGGTCTTATCTCCTCCACAAAAGGCAGTGTAATGAATCTTTCATATGAACCAGATTAAACTCTGCTCTGGGTTTATAGTGCACTCTGCTGGCCAGGTGTTGACATAAGGGCTGGGAATTGCCAGGGACCTCATGATACGATATCATCGCGATACTTAGGTGGCGATATGATATGTATCGTGATTCTCACGATTCTAGATATATTGCGATTCGATACTGCAAATGTATTATATGCGATTTGATCCAAACGTATTGCTCACTATATATCTGCTGCAGAGAGATGAGAGTATGAGAAAATGTGTATTCATTTTTATAAGATGGAGAACAAGCTATAGGATGAAAAAGACCGGAGTTTTGCAGCAGTTATAACCGACGAGTGCTAGCTAACGCTACCTAGCAAAAATAATTTTTATCACAAGTTGACATTTAGAATGAAGATGTGCTGAACTGAAGATCATTTTGAAGTATGCGTAAATGAATGGAGAATATAGTTGTTACATAAAGCTTGGATGTGTGTTGTCTCCTCTGTGCCCCTCTAGCTCCAGTGATTAACGTGACCGAGGCCCCCACCTCTGGGGAGAACGGCAGGGAGCCTGGCCTGGAACTCTCCTCTGACTCCAAGGTGAGAGAGGGAGGGAGGGGAATGATCTAACTCAAATCTCTTCTCTTTCTAGGTAAAATCAGACATCCTGTTGTTGGATTGGGAATGAATGCTCTGTCTGTTCCTAATCTCATTTGTCTCAAAGAAATGCCCCCAAGGTTTCACTACAGGGAACTCAATTCATTGTATATCTACTGTCTATCTTAGAATTACTAGCCTATTGGACTGTTTGTTAGATTGTATGTAAACCAACCAATATATTGACTTAGTCTTGGTACATTTTGGTTTTGTCACATCCCACCTCTAAAGATTTACGGTGTAATGCGTTTCTTTGCGATGTGAAAAATCTACCCAACAACAAACCCCCTCATTCAGCCCAGTAGTCCAACAACAGCCACTGTAGCACTGTAGCAGTGTAGAGTTTAATTGAATTAGTTAGAGCTATACGATGTCATTCTGAACTGTCTGCTCCGTGCTTGACATTTGGTAGCTGTATAAAGGATCTTATTCAGTCAATTCAACTAGTGAGTTGGCCATGAAAGCCATGTATTCAGTTCATTATGTAACCTGTGGTACTGAGAGCAAAGAATTCAGAGGCTCATCTCTTCAGTGATAAAAGCCCAGGCCATTGGGGACACTGTCTTAGTTGTATTAGGGGTAATGTACTCCGATAGGACCATGGGACCTCTGCCCCCTCTCCCCATTTTGCCATTGTGATATTAATCGAGACTCCACTAACTGGAATTTTGTCCGGCAGATGTTGTCTTGCCATGGCAGGGCAGATGTTCTCTGGGATTTATCTGGAAGTGAACATGTTGTTAAAGGGGACAGAGCTGAAAGTAATTGAGTTTTGAATTGGATTTGAATGAGCACAACCAGAGTACGACGGTGCTCTAATTCGATCACAGACCTTCCTGTTTTTGGGTTGCTTTAATTTCTTCCCTGTTATCTATTGACTTCAATCTACCTCTCTGTCCACTAATGATGTCAGCTCTAATCCTGTTGTAGAATGTGATTGACCCTCGTCCCTCACACCCCAACCCTCCAGCACCCCCTGACCTTTGAACCCTGTCCGTGACCTCTCGTCTGCACTCTGCAGCACCCCTGACCTGACATGTCTCACTGACTAATAGTGTGTTTCTCTCTCTCTCTCCCTCTCCTCTCTTTCCTGTTACCGTTTATAATTTCTCACACTCATTTTCTTCTTCTTCTCTGGTTTTTGATTCTGCATGTTTTCGCCCTCCTGGCCCCTCCCTGCATGGTGTCTACATGTGGACTGCTCTCTTTCTCTCTCTGCGGTGGGGAAACGATGGGTCCCTCACTGTGCAGTCTATCTTCATGTTCCCCCTGTACTCCTCCTCCTCCTCCATCTCATCCCTCCCTCCAATCCTGGACACCATCTCTGAGCTGGACGTTCTGTCCGACATCTCGGAGGATGACCCGCTGTCCTGGGGCCAGCTAGACAGGGACGGGGACTACCCGGGTATTTGGGACCCTGATTGTACCCCCCAGCAGCAGCAGCATGCAGACAGCTTGGCTGCAGCAGAGCACTGCCATCACCAGCCTCTAGAGGCCTCTCCTCCCCCTTCCCCCCTGGCCTGTAGCTCAAAGCCCCAGGAAGGGTCACCTGCCCAGGCCAAGGCTGCAGCTCAATCCAGGCTGGGCTTCAACCTGCTGGGCATGTTGACGGGCCTGCGCCTGGGCCTCCTGCCCTTCTCTCTGCTGGATGAGGATGGCTACCTCTGCTTTCCCAGTCTCCCCCAGGGCTGTGCTGCCTGCTTGGTCCCCGCAGGGCTTCAGCGCTACCTGCCCCTCTCCTCCCCCTCCCTGGTGCCCTCCTTCATGTTCATCTGGGCTGTGCTGCTGTCTGCCTCCCAGTCCCTGACTCTGACCTTCCTCCTGGCCCTGCCCCTGGCCATGTCGCTGTGCTATCTGGAGCCCAAGGCTCGCGCCCCCGTGGCCACGCTCTGCTCAGACACAAACACCGACACACACACTGACGCACACCCTTCCCTGCTGCAGGAAGAGCTGTGTGACCAGCTGTGTGACCCTGCTGCCTAAAGGCCGATACACACTTTACGCAAACGCAGCGTCGTTCTCTACGTAGTTCTTCGTACTTTTGTGCGGGTCACATTTTGGAACGGAACATATACGACGCTCTGTTTGCGTAGGGTGTCACCATGTCAACACCCCCCTCCCTCCCTCCCTCACCTCACCTCAGCGTGTTCTGCACTCCCTCCCTGTTATGTTTCACTATTCCTTTCTTCTCCAAACCCTTGATTTTCTGTGGAAAATGACATTTTGTTGTTTCGCCTATCTCTAGAGATCTTAAATTAGTTAATATTGTACCAGTATTGGCTACTCTGTCATGAATCCCTTTTGTTAAATGAAAGTGATACCTTTTTTAATTTCCTGTGTCACCATATGTTTGGCTGTAAATGTTGATTAAACAGGTAGATGTGTGTATATGTATATGTACAGTAGATCTGTTATCAAGCTACTTTTGGCCTATAAGGGCGTTATTGCAGTGTTGCTTCCCCTGTCCTGTTCAGTGTTAGTAGTCGCCATTAATATGCCAGAGTTTCTCACCATTTTTTAAAAACAATAATAAATGAATCCACAACCGTGAAATCAGCCCTACACAGATAAGTGACCAGACCGCCCACTCAGTATCCCGGCCAAGGCCAGCATGTGCATCGCCCCCCCCCGTCCCATCATGCCTTACTCTCATGTGGGCGGAGCCTGACCGCTCCTCCCTCAGTCACATGACATCGCACCGTTACGTGGTGCTTCTGGGAATCAGCCTTTCCCATCATCCATTTCACCTTCTCTTTCTCCCCAACAAAAACCATTCCCACTACATGCAGGTAGAGGAGGAGCCTAGCGAAGGGGCGACGGCCACACCCACTGAGGTCTGTGAGGGCAACAGTCTTTGCCATCGTACTGCACCTTTTAAGATGATCTATAATACCATACTGAGAGCTATGGGCAGTGCAGGAGGCGTCAAACTAACGTGTCCTTTTCTCCTTGGCACTCACAGATGAAAGGAGATGAGCCAGACTCCTCCCAACAGGTTGTTTGATTGGTTGTTTGATGGTGTATTTGTCTATAGATCATCTGGGTTTTTCCTTCCACATCCTCACTGCTCCTCGTTTAGTAAGCTGGATTGTGTGCTTTGTTTTTGGTTTCTGTCTTTGTGCTGGTGCCACTGGGATCTGGGATGTATTTGGTGTGGGGGTTTTTTTCCCCAAGGGGTAAAAAGGAGCATAACACTGCTGTCCAACCACACGCCACCAAAGCTGCACATAATGACATCGTTCTGGATAGGCTTGCCTTAGCTGCATTATTCTAAGGGTTAACACCCATATAAGCTCCACATTGTGAGGACTAAGTGTTCTCTATATCCACATTTTTAGTATTAGTTGTATTACACAGCTAAGGTGAAGGGTGGTTTGGAGAGGGTCCATTGTGGTCTGCCCTGACCACTACTGGACGTCCAGTGTGCTTCTGGCCCAGTCTCCACAGCTTCTGCTGTGCCGTCCTGACTGCGCAGGTTTTCACCTCTGGCTGCTTGGGCATTTTGATTTCCTTTTGTTTGTTGCACAAATGCCTCATATCTTCATTATTTTTTTATTTTTTTGATTCCACAGAGCGGAAAGTTGAGAGTGCAGGGGGAAAATCTATATGTCAGACATAGCAATTTAATGTTGGAGGTTGGTATGACTATGGCGCCTATCTAAAGGGACACCAAGCCTGTGTCCTCTTGGCTTCTGTCCCAGGCTGACTACTCCAGTTTACCTCTGACTCTCAGGCTCTGTGTGTGTGTGTTTGAACACCAATGCATGATTCTGCATGTGGGATGTGGATTGGGTGCATGTCTGACCCAACAGGGTTTGGAGTAAAGTATGGGTGAAGGTGACCGCTTATTACCGGCCTATTGTTGAGCTGATTGTTTGTGTGCATATTATTTAGTATTTTTTCCGGTGATTATCCGACTAATATTGTTTCCCTAAACCGTTTAGGGATTTTCCTGCTCTGGTTGGCTTGATTTTGAGTTTTGAATTTGTAATTGTGTGATAACAAACTAAACCTACCTGTTCTCTAATCTCACACATTAGAAATGTGGAACTGTCATGGTTCCCTACGCCATGAATGTCGTTTTACACTATTAAATGACAATAATGACACATTTTATTGGGACCTTCCCTTACTGAGGTCACGATAGGAGAAATGACTTAGTGTAGACTCAAGAAGTGTAGATGATGAGAACTCCTCGTCGCTTATCTCCATGGCGACAACACGTGCCTCTTATGCCATGTATAATTTCACACCTGTCCATGTGTGACTGAAATGTTTAAAGCCAAACCCTTGTTCAACAGTGTTAAAGGGAAATTGGTCCCTCTGGTTGGGTTTCAATGGCAGTTCCGCGTTTTTAATGTTCAGAGTTAAACTCCTAACAAAGCCTCACCTCACTGATGCCTCTCTCTCTCTCATCACAACCACTTGATCAGTGTGGATGTTCTCTTCGTCCTCCTCTCTAAAAGGGGTCACAACAAGTTAAAATCAGAGTGCTTTTAATTGTATATCGTTATCTGCTAATTAGAGTGAGGTCACGATTGGGACTGTGTGTGTGTGTGTGGATTTTTTATTAGTCTCACTAAAGCCAAAGCAGTATGACTGCTACCCTGTAGATTCTGTGGAGGGATGGCGCCCCCTGGTGGCGCCTAAGGAAATGCACTCATTACTTGGAGCTAGGTCTCCTTAGCCAAACTAGGCTCATAATTGTAATAGCTTTATTCATATTTATGGATACCATACAAGTTTTTAATTAAGGCATATGAAAGTGTTCAAGAAGGCAAAAAAAAAAAAGTATTTTATGTATTTATTTGGACCTACTGTGAGGTAGGAAATGGCGGCAAACTGCTATGGTCCTGAATACGGTCACAAATGGTTCACCCATTAACACACTAGAACTAGCCATACACGGGCAGTCAGTGAGGCTTGGTGTCCATCCTGTTACTATCTTGGTGTCCAGACTAATGTACCTGTTGTCTGTTGTTGTCCCCCTCCTCTCCTCACCCCTCACCATGGCTATGTGTGGCGTCCTCCTGGCACCGCTAGGACCTGGATAAGACTCAGGAGGATGTTTTGAAACATCAGGCTAGCATTAGCGAGTTAAAGCGCAGTTTTATGGAGGCCACCCCTGAGCCGCGTCCCAGTCAGTGGGAAAAGCGCCTCACAGCCAGCCCGGCTACCAGCCTGCGTCTGCAGGCCCAAGGGGTACGTGTCCAGCCGTGTCCTCCTGTCCCACCAGCCTGCCTGCATGTCCTCTACTCTCCTCCCTGTCTCCACCTCTGTATCTAGCCTACAGGGAGGCCTTATGATGTGACAGTTGGGATGTAGAAGGAACACCATCCCTCCCTCCCTCTCCTCTTCTCTCTGTGTTCCTAATTCCACTAACTCAGCAACCCCCCCCCCCCTGCTGCTCTCTGTCTCTTTCAGTCTCTCCCACCCTCTCTTTCTCTGTTTCTCTCTCTCCCTCACCTCATTCTGACTGTTAAGTGGATTTAAAGATATTACCCATAATCCCAACTGTCACACAGGGGCCTCTGTGGGCTCCTCTATCTGCCTGTAAATGCTATTTTTCTTTGTCAGCCAATGGCTGAGCCAGCTTCTCTTCTCCCTCAGCCAATGGCTGGCTGAGTTCATTAGCCTCCAATCGGATTAATTCTCTGGCTGACATCTTAAACACTGTGATCTCTTGTTTTTCTGTTCTGAGCTGTAGATACACATTATTTGATTATGTCATGCTGTTCTTTTGGTGTTGTGTTTTTCTGATGATGCGCAGAGTTGCAGTTTTATTTGCACACTATTATTGTGACTCCAAAGTGTGCTTTTCTTTCTTTCTTTGAGCTGCAATTTTTACTGCTTACTGTCCTTCACGTGCACTTGGTGCGTCGGTGTAACCGCTCTTCCGCCTCACATTTTGAGTTCCCACTTCAAGTGTCTCCTCCTGTGATTTCCCACCCTGTGTTTCAGACCAATGTTTGGCTGTGTTGAGTGGTGTACTGCATGCCTGCCTCTCACTCGTCCCTCTAGTCACTCTCTCTACACCCAACAAGCAGGTGATAGTGTTCACACACAGGCCTTGGGCCTGGTCCTGGACCTGTGTGATAAACAGAGTGTGTGTGTGTGTGTGGTATGTCTGTGTGTTACTGACGTGCTGCCTCATTCCTAGAACACACACCTCCACCATCTCCGTCTCAAAACTGCACTGAATCACTCTGCTCACTCACTCAGCCACTGTATAGTTTTAAGGGCACTTCTATGTCTTCTGTTGTGTTGAACTGTGTGTGTAGACTAGCTTGTGAAAGTGACTACTCTTCTTCTCTCCAGTAATGTTTCTGTCCTTCCTCTAACTCTGACCTCTTTGCTTTGTCATTTTCTAACCTGTGTAGAGCTTGGAAGAGGAAATGACCTCCATTTTATTCAGTAAATTTGCCTGCGAGTCTGGTCTGGTTGATCCCGGCTGCACGTCCACTAGGCAAGCAGCAGAGGGCGCTGTAGTCACTGCCTCTGGCCCTCTGGCCTCAGCTCCACTCACTACCGAGGTGCTCCTCAGTACAGACGAATCAAAACTAAGAAAACATCAGGTCGCTACCCATGTGACAACTAATGTATTGTCCCATGGTGCACCTCTCTAACTCTGCCACACCAAGTTCATGACCAGTCCAGACTACCACACACAATCAAAGTAGAGCACACCTGTTATGGTGACTAAATGTGTCGTTTGTTTGGCAGTGCACAATATGATGCAATTTTAAGTATTTGTAGATGACCTACTCATTTTGCACACACGCTGTTATAGAGTATAGAGCAAACAAAACTGGCCATAAACTTTGGCATGAATATTTTCTTGTCATTTCATACGCATTTATCAATTTCCATTTCTTTCTCTGAATGCTCATGTTCTGTCTCCTTTGAGTGGTCTGTCTTACAAAATGTGTTTATATGCTATAGAACTGTTAAAGGTTCCTACAGATGGGTAATGAGGTGGTAATGTTTGTGCATGTCGGAGAGAGAGAGAGACAGTCCTTCCCTTGTCCTAACCCGGGGAACCTGTACAGTGCTCTGGTAACCGTAGTGATTCCGGATGTCGTGCTGATGTGTGTGAGTGACCGCTGCCTGTTGGTTGCCTTTACGTTCCACAGAGAAGCCCCCCACCGAGAACCCAGGAGCCTCTCCCTGACAGCTTGATGGACACGGTCGCCAAGGTGGTTCCCCCCCATCTAACACCGCCTCCACCCCACAAATACACTTAACTTCATCTCATCTCTCCTTTTTTCTTTCAGCCATCTCTTCCATCCATCCATCCATCTCTCTATTTCTCTCTCCTTTTTCTGGTAGCCATTACGCTGCCCGTTCTCCATCTGTTGCCATTTTCATTCCTCCGAATGTTCGTTGCTTTGCCTCAGTTGGTGTTGTTGTTGTTTGTTGGGTTGTGTGGTCATCTTTTATGTTTTTGTTCTCTCTCCATCCCGTTTTTTGTTTTTGTTCTCTGGTGTAGAGCGCCGATGAGAAACAGAAATCCGGCGAGGCGGCGTGGCAGGCAGCAGAGGTTGAGATAGAAGAGACGGTAGTGGTCGAGGAGATCAGGCTGGCCCCCAAAGGCTACGTCACCGTCACCACCCCCAAGGTGGTCCCACCTGTCACCATGGAGACAGAGGCTGAGAAGCCCAAAGAGGAGGTGATTGAGGAAGTGAAGGAGGAGCAGAAGAGGCCTGTGAGCGTGTCCTCGGACAGCCACAGTGAGAGCGAGGAGGAGGAGACGGGGGAGTACCACCCCCAGGTCACCGTCAGCGCCTCAGTGGACCAGATCAAAGAAGAGCCCGAGGAAGAAGAGGAGGAGGAACAGCAAGTAATTGAAAAACCAGAGCCAGATGCAGAACCAGAACCACACCCAGAGCCAGTGGTCGAAGTAGAGGTCGAGGTAGAGGCCCAGCCTGCCCCTGCAGTAGTGAAAGATGCTTCCGTGACAGAACCACAATTAGCCCCTGTGGCGGAGGAGAGCACCGAGGACATCCTAGTCACCCCTGACGAGGCCCCTAACGGGCACAGTGAGGGCCATCCCGGCCTCGTGGCCCTGGAAGAAGAAGAAGAAGAAGAAGAAGAAGAAGAAGAAGAAGAAGAAGAAGAAGAAGAGGAGGAGGAGCCCAGAGTCAACGGGGACGCGTCTCACTCCGAGACAGAGCGCCTCCCCCAGGTTATTTGTTGCTCTGAGGTAAATGAATGGCTGCCATCTCCCAGACCTGCGTAGTGCAGAGCACGGCCCATTGCCTAGCCTACTGCTACATACTACGCATTTCTGACCACCACCCACCTACTTCCTCCTACCTACCTACTACATACCTAGCTACCTATCTACCTTCATATTGTACCTGCACACCTGCCTGTTGCTTCTCTACGCTGTCTGTCCGTGCTTCTGTCGCTCAGCACCTGAGCATCACAGCAATGGAAGGCTGAAGGCGGTCGCTTGGGCTATTTTCCGCTAAAGGAAGTTAAGTGATAATCGTAATGGCTAATATCCCCCAGCAGCACCTTCCGTTGTGGATCTGTGCCAAAGCTCAGCCCTACTCTACTGTGGATCTGTCCCCCAGACTACTTCACTGTAATCATCACCACCTCTCAGTCCACCACGTTTCTGTTGGTGTTTTTATTTTACCCTACATTATACATACTGTGAGCACTATGTGTGTGTGTCGACCCTGGTCCCTGTTTGTGATCACACTGGCTGATATGGCGCTGAGAATTGCGTGGGAGTGGAGGTGTTGTGTAATGCATGGCACCTGTGCGTGCGTGCGTGCGTGTCCTTCCCTGTATCGGGTCTTTATTTGGCTAAGTTCTTGGTTGAGATGAGTCATTGCCTGGTCACTGGCATTAATTGGGTTTGTCTCCGCCGTGACTGTCTTCAAGGACTCGTCCTCCCAACCACTTACTTAAATGTCACGCCGTTCATTTGAGGGAACGTCTGTTCGTGCTGTGCTGTTGGTCGCCTGTGGCAAAGATCAAAGCAAAAATGCATTGTGCCGTTACATCAAAGTAAAAAATAAAACTCTTATTATTTGCTTCATTTGCTTTTCTTTGCATTTTCAGTTTATAACTTAGCTTGCATGCGCTTGTTTGCATGGTTATGCCAAAGAGATTGTAGTTTATAGTTATGTGCATTTTTGTAACGTTCATTTGCAGCCCGTGCATGAGTTCTGCCCCTACTGCTTTAAGAGGCTGTGCTGTGTTTGCCTTGCCCTTGGTATGTGTGAAGGGTCTGTGTGTCTGTCTGTCTGTCTTGACTCTCTCTCTCTCGCCCTGCCCCCCAGCCTCCCGTGGTGAAGACAGAGATGGTGACCATCTCAGACACGTTTGCGGCCCAGAAGACTGAGATTGCCACTAAGGAGGTTCCCATCGTGCACACCGAGACGAAGACGATCACGTACGAGGCTGCACAGGTACGACCACTACTCAGATGGCCCGCTACCACGAAATAGCTGGTGTTCAGACTGGTGATATGACGCGCTAACCGGCTTCTCTGTGTGTTCTACAGCTGGACGGCAGTGGAGACGGCGAACCAGGCGTTCTCATGACAGCCCAAACCATTACCTCTGAGTCACTGTGCACCACCACCACCACACACATCACCAAGGTAACTGCATGTCACCACAGTAACCCCACACGTCGCCATGGCAACCACACACGCCGTTGTAATCTCAAAGCCACATCCATCACCAAGGTAACAGACCAGCGCTCCCTGGTCCATTGTGTAAACGCCATGGTATGTGGACTCTGTGGCAGGGAGGACAGGATTATTCTGTGTAATCTGTGGGCAAATGAAGAGCAGCCTGCTCTGTAGTCTGTTGTGTTGATGCTTGGGGCTGTGACTGGCACCTACCCAGCCTAGGCAGAATTCCTCTGCTGTGACTTGATGCAGACTCATAGATGCCAAAGTTTGTGTGCCGCACCTGGCTTTAACAGAAACCAAACAGCAGTGAACAGTGTTGCTTAGCAGACTGCTGAAGAACTCTGGTACTGGCGGGCACCAACCCCATGTATAGCGTTAAGTAAACGTTGTTCTGAAGTTATCAGCGGTCACAGAGAGAGAGAGAGAGAGGGAGAGGGATAAACATCTTGATTATATGTTTAGAAGAGATAGAAAAAAAACATCTAACGACGCACTTAGCTGTTCTGGTTTGAGGCCGTCTGTAAATAACAAGCATTTTCAAGTGCAACTTTAGTAACAGTGGTTTTGGGAAACAGATTTAACAATGCTCCTACTATGGTTCTAACGTTGACCTTAGCCGGGGCCTGAAGGATTTGTTGTTTTCCTAGTGCAGTATGTCTGTGCGCTTATCCTGAACATCTGGCTGTTTGCAGACATTAAAAGGTGGTCTCTCAGAAACCAGGATCGAGAAGCGCATTGTCATCACCGGAGACTCCGACATCGACCACGATCAGGTGAGTGTCAGTCACACCAATCAGACACGTCCTGTGGTGTGAACCAATTACACAGTACACCACAGCAGCTTGTATTACTGAATGGAAGATGTCGGCTTATTACATTTCATGTAGTGAACAGTTTATACTTGGAAATATTATATGAGAATGTACCATACTACAAACTGAGGTTGTCCGCTCATAATATGTGCAGTTCAGTAAGTGGTACATCTGAGAATATATTATTGACAATTTTAGTAAGAATGAGAGTTCAATGTGGTGGCCCAGTATATCTGGTGTCTACTCCTTTTAGAACAGAAATGGCAATAAGAAGAGAGCTTAAGTGTTTTCAGTCAATGTCTCAGCTGAAAGAGATGCATCGATCCCTGTGAAAAGACCTCTCTCTCTGATTTATAGTTTCAAGAGTCTTTTACCTCCGTACGAGTTCTCAATCTGGTCATTAAACTACAGACTACAGCAGACCGATACACCCCAGACAAAGAGGTCCTTGTAGAACTCGCAAATATTCACAACATATGTTTCCACATTAGAAGTTCACCCCAAAGGGACAGGCATGGGCAGACATCCAAGCCATGCTTTCCATTTGAATGTCCCTCCCCCCACCCTCCCATCCTTTTGTCTTCATTTTGCTGTTTTTTGTTGTCATCGCTGCTTTCTCATCTGTGTCCATAGCGCCTCCATTTTGTTTCTTTTCTGTTCCTTTGTTCTCCTTTATTTCCGTTAATGCCATCGTCTCCCTTTCCTTTTGGGTGTGTTGTTTGCTGGGGCGTGTTACCACCCCGGGTAGGCCTTGGCCCAGGCTATAAAGGAAGCCAAAGAGCAGCACCCTGACATGTCAGTGACCCGGGTGGTGGTCCACAAAGAGACAGAGCTGGCAGAAGAGGGCGAGGACTGAGGCGCCAGGTAAGGAACAGAAGCCAGCAGGAGGCCCGGGGGGGTGTGGTGATTAGGGGGGTGTAGGGTGAAGTGGTAAAGGGTCGTCCCTCTCTTCTGCGAGTCTACAGTGGCCCCTCTAGCTCAAACCGACAGCACATCAGAGGCATCAGCCGGAAATAAGTTCCCCCACAGGGTGGAACTAACTGTCTCCTTGTCTTTTTCTTTGAGTTCTCCATCGTTTCCCTTAACTTCCCGTTTGCTCTCAGTCTGCACTTATGACTGAGCTATTTTGGGATGAAATGTAAAGTTCATACAAAATGTCAGCAAACCAAACATCTGCAGATGTATCACTTTTTCTGGTCAAAATGTTTTGTTTTCACTAACCTCGTGACGTCACTGTATGTATTCTAACATACACGGTGCTGGCAAACTGGCAACACACTCCACCAGACAGATGACAACTCATACACACAGCAAGAGCAGATTAATGCTTATTAATTGGTGTAATGGAGGGGAAGAGAAAAACAAGTATTGCCTGTAGGTTGTTAGCTTGGAAGCCCTTCACAATAGTCCTTTCATCAGTCACTCGACCTTGTCAACCTTTTGGAGTTGGAACCATTCCAATCCATTGAAGTCTCATAAAGCTTGGATCAAGCCCAGCCAATTGTCTTGAATACACCTCAGTCATAAAGCAGTATCTATGGGCCCATCAACTAGGAGCCAGAAATGGATTCACACAATAGGATCAAATGTACCCACAGCAAGGCAGAGGCTCAGAGCCAATTGTTAATTATAGTCAATTCAGGGGTGCTGTGTGGATAATATGACTTCGTTACTTTGGTATTACTCTTTACAAACTAGCTCATTGCTCTGCCTCCACCCTGCCCATTTAGCGGTATGTCCATGGTTCGTTTTGGCGAGCTCAGACCATCATGGCAGTCGTACGATGCACAGGGACTTGTTTACATTACAGTAAAGCTATTGGTTAAAATCCATCTCCATGCAGAGCCTACGCTGCACTTCAGCAATGCAAGTTGCTCAATTTATTTCCACCATTTCCACTCCAGAGGAGGACCAGATCGAGACCTCCAGCCAGAGGCAGCCCTTCCCTCTTGTTAGTTCTGTCATCCTCTCCAGTTCTGCTGAATTTGTGGGAAAATAAGCATGACTGCAGCGGCTGCTGAGAATAGAATGGCCCTTTTTTGATTGGTGTAACAGCATGTGTACCCTTCAGTGAGAATGCTGTGGCAGCTCTGGTCAGATCAAGTGTTTTTGTTTTGTCTACCTACACTGCCTTCAGAAAGTATTCACAGCCCTTGACTTTGTGTTACAAAGTAGGATGAAAAATGGATTTGTCAACTACTTACACAAAATACTGTCAAAGTGGAAGAGAAATTCAAACATTTTGTTAAAAATGTAAAACACTCATCTTGATTAGATAAGTATTCAACCCGCTGAGTCAATACATGTTAGAATTACATTTGGCAGCAGTTACAGCTGAGTTTTTCTGCGTACGTCTCTTAAGAGCTTTGCACATTTGATTAGGTTATTGTCCTGCTGAAAGTTGAATTAATCTACCAGTGTCTGGTGGAAAGCGGACTAAACCAGGTTTTCCTGTAGGAGTTTGTCTGTGCTTAGCTCCATTCCGTACATTTTTTATCCTGAAAAACTCCCCACTTCTTAATGATTACAAGCATACCCATAACATGATGCAGTCACCACTATGCTTGAACATATGGTGAGTGGGACCTTACAGATAATTGTATGTGTGGGTTACAGAGATGAGGTAGTCATTCAAAAAAATCATGTTTAACACTATTATTGCACACAGGTTGAGTCCATGCAATTTATGTGAACATACCCTGAACATATTTAAGCTTGCCATAAAAAAGGGGTTGAATACTTATTGACTCAGGACATTTCAGCAAAAACAAAATTCCACTTTGATATTGTGTGTAGACCAGTCACCAAAGAATCCATTTTAAATTCAGGCTGGAACACAACAAAATGTGGAAAAGGGCACTGTACCTGGCAGGACGTGAGAGATGGTTCGCTCATCAAACACTTAGAAGCAGGCGTTGGAGTGCTGCCTTTGGGTTTGTCTTAAGGACAATGCTGTGTTTTTAATCCCAATGAGAATCCAATTTCTGCTTTAGCTCAAGGCGATTCAGCCACTTTCGCCAAAGCAGATTTGATTTATTTTTAACCTTTATTTAACTAAGCAAGTCAGTTAAGAACAAATTCTTATTTACAATGACGGTCAACCTACAGGGACAGCCATAGTAGTACGGCGCCCCTGGAGCAAATTAGGTTTAAGTGCCTTGCTCAAGGACACATCGACATGTTTTCACCTTATCGGCTCGGGGATTCGATCCAGCAACTTTTTGGTTACTGGCCCAGCACTTGACCACTAGGCTATCTGCCGCTCAGATTAACAGATTAACTCTTTCTAATTAAATTAGAAAAGTTAAAAATAGCATATGATCAACTGTATAATACACTGTTAATCAGTGCAAGGCAGTTGCATTACCATGCCAAGTTATTTTGGTGGTGGTACTCAACAATCCTTCATGTTGAATAGAATATTTAATCTTTCTCTTTCTCAGAGCTGAAGAACCTGTGACGTTCATACTTGGATGTTAGAGAAACTCCTGTCATCTCCCAAACTGAGAGTCAACGTGGTGGGAAGACTACGTCGGACAACCCCGAGGCTGAACTCCTGTGTGTTTCATCGCACACCTTTCTTTTTTTTTTTTATAAGTCAGAAGAGAACCACTTAGCTAACATTTGTAGCGTGTTTAAATTGTTTTGTGCTTTTTGCAAAAATAAGAAAATAATTCTGCCATTATTAGAGCCAGATAGGATTTATCAAGTGGTAATTTTTATTGTTGAGTAGTATTCACATTCCTAGGTTGTACAGACGGGTAATGTTATGAGAAGGTAATTTCAATATCTATCTTCCTGTATTCATGCAGTTGCAGGTGGACAGGTATTAAGACTAAGTGGGTATATTAAGCTTTGGACCTGGTCTTGTTCCATGTTGTCTTAGAGTCAAATGTTTATCCGTTTTTTGGGAAAAAGAACAGCAAATTGTATTTAATTGGGTGAGTTTCCAAGGGACTAGCAAAGGACGAAGCACTGTGTCATTTTGTACATTGCACTACAGTGCCAACACATTTTCAAAACAAAAACATTCCATTAAAGGGCAGGTGCTTTTCCTCTACCTCCCTCAGAAAAACTAAATTAAATTTAAAAAATCTACTAAAAAATCATGAAACACTAGGCAGCTTGGAAACTTCAGCTTTTCCATAACTTTCTGGCATCATTAATAAGAAATATATTTGTAGAAATGTATTATTTTTAAACATTTTTTTGTCAATCTGTAAACTGATTTAGATGTTGATGAGGTGGGTTTGTTTGCCCCTTTTTAAAATATTTTTTAATATATTTCAGAGGTTATTTGACAACTAAAAGAAACACATAAAATTGCCACCATTTTTATATTTTACCTGTTGATAAAGGTAAAAGGTGCCCTTAGCTCTCTCTGCAATCTCACCAAACCCAATCACGGTGTCAATTTGCTCTTTGGACCCAGTGTATAGCTGATAATCTTAGATTTTTAGCAGCTTTAAAATGTTGTTTCCCGCCTTCTCCATCACAGCCACCCCACCCTCTGTGTAACACTGTTTAAATAAAAGTTTCTTATTCTCTGATTGGATGGCTTTGGTTCCTTTTTACCAGTGTTAAGGAGTAGTGAACTACATGTAATGTTACTACATTTTGCAATAGCTTGGTGGTAGTTGAACTAAATTCTAATCTAGGTAGTGTTTTCAGTAGTTAATTACTTTTTTGAGATGTAGCTAACTACTGGAACTACACACTAGTATTTTTTTGCAAAAATAAGATATGTACTGGCAGCCAGTTACCTGTAAGTTACTGTAAAAAAAAAGCATTACCATACTGTATTTTATGGTATCTAATACTGTTACTATAATTGATTTACAGTACCAATAATGCTACTGTAAAGTCTTACTCTTACTGTAAAGCCTTATTTGCATATTTCACAGAGTACCTTGCCTTTCAAATGAATTGTAAAGTTACCACCCACGACTATTTGTTAGTGACAGTGAAATGATTGTTGCATTCGATGTGTAGGTCTTTGGCCTTCACCAAGTGAGATCCTAAGTGAAATTGTTATCACTAAAATTACATTCTTTAACACAATACAGTGGGAGTCTAAGGGTATCTGCTAGCATGCTAACAACTTCCTTCAAACTACACGCAGAGACATGAAAATGGTATCCACAGGTTAATCTTACTGGGTAAGTAGGTAAAGGGCCTCATTGCCAAAATCCTGAAGTATCCCTTTAACAAATGCTTATTGTGGACTTCTGGGTTTCTTAACCTTTTCAACCATAGGAAATAATCTGAAAATAACTTGAACCATTCTTAGAAAGAATTAAATACTGATGGTACAATTAACACTATAATTTCAGTAATAAAAAAGCCACATTGTCTCTGCATTCCAACAGTTTGTAAACAGTGATTTGGAATTCCATATTGGTTGTTGCTTCACTCCATGGCTTAGTTTTGATCTGGCAGTGGATAGTCCTCAGTACTTGTATTCAGCATCTCCATCCACTGTATTCTCCCTGTGATACTATTGTCTGCATACGAGTTCTCAGAGGGCTGTACTGTACCCAGCAGGGCAATATCCAGCATGGGGCTTTCCACAGTTCCCCTTCTCAGGTGTGCGTTCTGCCTCCAGCCCGTCGTCTCTTGCTCTGCCTGGAGGCCATGTCTCTGGGGTGAGGTGCTGCAGACAACTCTGCCTCTACTGAGATAAAGAAAGAATATACTGTAGTCTGTCTGTCTCTCTGTGTGGTCACATGTTCTCTGTCTACAGCCAGCGCTGTTTTAAAACGGCGAGGTCTGAGCCAAGCTGAGAGGCAGAGCTCCATCAGTAATACTATCAATAATGAAGAAGTGGAGAAAATATCGACCAGTGACTGAGCCTTTAGGCCAGTCCCACACTAAGAAGCTTTTCAAAGACTGTTAAGGTTCTCTCAGACAGGGTGAACTATTCTCAAAATGGTGGTGTTTTTTTGTTTGTTTGAAAAGTAGTCCTGTTTATATGCTAATGCTGCTCTAATTCATTTATATGCTGGTCAAATCATACCAGGTTTACACGGGCTGGTTGTCCAAGTGCAATATTACATTTACATTTTAGACGACGCTCTTATCCAGAGCGACTTAGTTAGTGCATACATGTTCATACTTTTTTTACAATTATTTGTTTTACTTTTTTCGTACTGGTCCCCGGTGGGAATCAAACCCACAACCCTGGCGTTGCAAGCGCCATGCTCTACCATCTGAGCTACACGGGACTTATGCTACAAGTAATATGTTACAGACAAGTAAGAAGATATTGACAATCTTTTGCATATTGTATATTGTCCAAAATCACTAATTTGTTAGCTGTTATGACAGACAAAGCAGAGTGCAGTTGAATTACCTTCCTTCAGCTTCCAGTTCAGGTAAACCATGATCTGTATCAGCAGTAGAGTGACTGGCAGGAAGACCCCAACACACAGTAGCCACCCAGGTACCACCCTGAGAACCTCTCTGAGAAACAACACCAAGCTGGACATACTGATGGTGGTAACTAGTGAGACTGAGTCCTTTGGCCCTGTGACACTCTGCTGTAGAAATACCACTGGTGATTTGGACTTTGTGCGGTTGTTTAAACAACCCTGTGATTGCTAAGAGGATTTACTGCTGCCTGGTTAATAGTTTACCCAGCCCGGGCCCGGTGCTGGGGGGCCAATCCATATGTTAGCCCCTGTTACCCTGCTCTGTCGTCATCTACATTCAGGCTCAATCACTTTTTGATAGACTTGATGGTAACATCTAGTCTGTTGAAGCAGATAAACTGGATATTTGAGAGATTTTAATTGGCCAAACAGATTTTGAGTGAAGCTTTTGAAAGGTTATCTCTGTGAATGTATATTGATTGGTTTGTTTAGTTTAGCATTGAGGTATAAAACAGGTTGACTGGTCTATTATACTGACCTCTGGATGTATTGTTATACCAAACAGTTACGAAATCTGAATTGATAACAGACCATTGCTATCTGTCTTCCAAATTCCTGAGGTATTTTAATTTGTTCAATTATAGGATTTTAAAGGATAAATACTTACTTATTATAAGCAGGTGATGTTCCTCAACTTTCATTATTGGCACGATAAGCACTGTTTGCTTCGAAACAGGCTTTACTCTCAACTGCGTCTTCGAACTTAATTAAGTTCAGCTATCGAATACTGTCAATGAGCAGTGTGTCTTTCTTCCCTGCTATGATTAGAGAAGGGATTTACAACACGTAATAATCAACTCTGAACCCCAAATACTCCCTCCAAGGCATTGCGTTTCATTTTCAACGAAGGGTTCAAGATTACAACCAAATGTTCTGTTCCGAAAAAAAAGTTAGCTTGTCTGGCCTAGTAATGTTAATTTGTTTACCATTAAGGTAAGGTTATTCAAATGAGCCATTGGGATACTGTGATTAAAAAGCCCTTTTCTCAATCGTCTCCATTTCTGAAGCCTAGTCTTGTTTTCGTAGTTTCTTAGTGCCTTGGTCATTTGCATACTGTGGTATTTGAGAAATACATCTTTGATCTGCCACGGTTTTGTGTAATCAATCTCTCGGCCCTAGAAACTACAGTCACTGTCTCAGACATCAAATAGTAAGAGAGCCACTTTTGACCCCTGGAATGTCTCCTCTTCTCCCTTTGATCATGAGATTATTTTGGCTACAAAGACGCTTTGTGGTTTCATGGGGATTTCTGTAACATTTAAGGAATATCTTTTCTCTCACTGGCTCTCGTCCCGGAGAGGGACTAGGCTTAATATCGCACACTGCTTATTATTGCATACAGAGGGAGGCTATTCAATGGCATTCAATATTGTAGGTGCCTTTTCTATGGGTCCTAGATCTTGCTGCATAGAATCACCATAGAATTCGATTACATTTCTGTGGGAATCGACCTCTAACTTGGCTTTAGACTGCACACAACCCCGCAGCCCTTTTATAGCTGAGAGAGAGAGGTGTGAAATCAATCTACATGCGCACAGTGTCACTGTCTGGATGAGTGAAGGCCTCATAATGGACCCACTTTGGCTACTCAGTCCTACTACTTGACTGACATTTCCACAGCTTGCTTGCGTCCCATTACATAAGCACACTAACTGGGGTTTTTAATGGGTATCGTCGCTCTCTGTTTTGAATCTACTAACATGTCATTATGATTAATTAGTGATCAAAACCCAACAAACTGTCACGAGCTAAATCTAGCTCATCAATAGTCAGTCTATTAAAAAGATAGGCTATTATACCTTAATGATGGAAATTAAAAGTTCAGATGCTGCCACAAAACATTATCAACTAATCTGAGCATGTAATTACCTAGCCTCAACCGAGAGCAGGCGGAATTAATTAGACTGTCATGTTTAGACTTCCTCAGACTTTAGTAGCTACCAAACCATGATTGATCATCTGTTTATAGGGAGAGGCCACAGTAAGTGGATGTCTCCCCTACAGTGATCACATCTGGGCCTACTCTCATTGCCCAACTATCATACTTCTCACTCTGGGTGGTGGGGGCTGGGGTTGGGGGGCATCAAAACATGCATCCATCTGGATTCAATCACAAGCCTGTCAATTGTATTGACACTCACTGGATGAGACAAGGGAGGGGACTCTAATAGCGTGATTGATCAAGGCTAAATTGGTCATTGGTGTTTTCATTACGTGTCATGGGCAGCATACTGTATAGTCATATTTTCTCTCCTAAATAGGATATGAGCATGTAACATTCATCTGTATGCTAGTCAGACTAGAAGAGCTCTCCAATGGCGTTTTATGTATTGAGCCAGAGTTACCAATGTGTTAAATGCCACTACACTTAATTTTAGGCCAGCTGACAATTTTTTTAGTCGGCGTCACTCAGAAACAACCCAAGGTTATTTCAGTTTTCAAGATCACACAGTCTTACATAACACTCGCTCGCTCACTCTCGTTCCACCTTATCTTCCACCAATTGATTCTGCTCCTCCCTGAAAAGATGGATTATAATGAAAACCCACCTGAGGTGTGTGAGTTGTTTGACCCCTGTATTGTCCATAGCGAATTAAGGACGGCTGTCAGTACTGTAGGAAGTGGACCCACTACCTTTTCATGGATGGGAGGAGATGGTCTTAACCTTTCTCCTAAGCCCACTCCTTGACCAGCCCACACACATGTAACTGCTGTAAAGTTATTTACTGTGTGAACAGAAATGCTTTCTGTTTTCTTCACATCAATCAATCTCAGTTGATCTCACTCCACAGCATAATGCTTCTTCAAGGTTAACTCTTTCACACTACTAATATGTACATTCTATACATGTTCCTTCCAGTACATTACACTAGATTGATATTGAATGGTTTGCGTCAGCCCATGAGCAGTGTGATAAAGGGTTTCCTGTAGTGCAATGTTAAGTCAACTGGTAATTACTAAACTATTACCATGTTCTACTATAGGCAGTGCAGTGGACGACTGCAGAGCCGACTGTGTTCATATTTAACGGAGTGTCTTGGAGACGTTGTGATAATGTGCATCTGTCTGTGAGGAGCTGTTGGAGCCCAGGGTTGGCAGGGCTGGGAGTTGAGATTTGGTTTGATTTAGTAGGTTGCTCTTTTGCTTTGAGTGGCTTGTTATTGCTGCAATTGTTATTATGGCGTGGTTTGAAACCTTTGTGTAAATGTGTGTTTCTGAACACAAGGCTGAGCTGCCAGCTGCTTCAAAAGGGTTCAAATGACGCACATTTTTCCATTCTTTCAGCGCCCCAATTGGCCAGGCCCTGAACGTTTTTTTTTTTTGCACTACAAAAGGAGAACTAATATTAAGACATTAAACACAGGCTCAAATTAATAAATGCTAGCTATGTTTCTGTTCTGTCCATCAGCTCTGCTGGCTGGCTGTTTCGTCTTTGTGGGTTCTCCTGATCTCTCCCAAGTGGAGCAAAAAAACAGACACTTGAAGAAGACCAGAATCTGACAAGGCTCTGAAACTCTAGGTTAAATATTGGATTGGCGTTGTGGCTCTGTGTCATACTCAACAGGGGCAGGAATTGATTATAAAAGGAATCTGCCTTAATAACTCTATAATAGATGCATGTCATGGTTGTGGGTAGACCACTCTCTCCCTCCGCAATTCACAAAACAAGAGGGCTGTGGCGAAATTACTTAAAAAGAAAAAACTCTGAAAACCCTATACAAGACAATATGAGCCAATCCCAACTCCCTATCTGTCGATAATACATGAACATGTTTTTGTTAAAATCTATTTACAGGATACTTTGTTATTACTGCTTGCTTGTTGTCTGTTACCAGAGTCTGCAGCTCTCAGCTACTTTATTAGGTAAGGAGGTAGGATAGTGTTTACAGAGAGAGAGAGAAAGGGATTCCTTGGGGAGAAATATAGTTACAGTAGGTGTTCTTCTCTGCATCAGGTTTGAGTAAAAGTCTTTGACCTCTGCCCTCTGTGTTACTGTATCACTCCTCACAGAGAGCTTCTGTACCTTGATGGCGTGTGTGTGTGTCCCTGAGGTCTCATTAGACTGGATGTCTTTAAAACTAATTTTCACTCTTTATAAGCTGCCAAGTGTATACACCAGAATACAAATATGGATGTAAAATACAATATGTTAAAGATGTTTGGTGTAGGACGTGCGGAATGGTGGGAGTGATTATGATTTCTTCCTTCATTACTTAGATTTTCTGTAAAACGGCTGACACTGGATGCTTGTCAACCATCGTTTGATATAATTTTTGTATTCTGTTAATTGATTTTGCGTCTGAAGGGGAACCATGCATGTATGAGCGATGTATACAGACACAGTAGGCTATTCCTTCCAACGTGGCTTATGATAAATCTATTCTTCTGTGTGTTTCATTGTGATTCATCCATCTTGAAGTACATCTTTCTGAATGTCATTATGGAACAATTATATATTCCGCCTGTCACGCTATGTCAGTGGGATAAATGTTATTTCTGGCCATTTTACAATATATTTGGTGAAAACAGTTGCGTGTAACAAGAAAAGAAGCAAATCATCGATATTCCTGTAGTGTATTGAGATGCATGAAGAAACTAATGCCCGTTGGATATATGCAAAGTGTATGGTTAGTTTTGTTTCTGTTGGGTAACTATGGAAACAGTGCTGGTGTGTAAATGTGACGGAGGTCTAAGCCTGTCTCGTCTTATAATTGCATGAATGGCACATTTAGAGCAACTGTTTGTAGTGTAGGCTACAGAGGTGAACTGTCCAGGGGTGTAGTTGATAGCTTTTAGTATTCCACTGTTGTTATGTAAAGGGATGTGTTTGGAATAGTCATAGAGCATTTAGACATCTGTGTTTAGTGTGTACAGCCACTTGATGACCCAAACCGAAATAGTAATGCATACACTGAGTGTACAAAACATTAGGAACACCTTCCTCTTATTGAGTTGCACCCCTTTGGGTGGTGGACCATTCTTGATACACACAGGAAACTGTTGAGTGTGGAAAAACCTAGCGGCGTTGCAGTTCTGGACACAAACCGTCTATGTCGAGGAAAGGGCAGGTGTTCCTAATGCTTTGTACACTCAGTTTATATTTTATCATAATAGAGTGTCTACATACAGTTGTGTTGACATAGACTGTTCAGAAACTGTCATGATACTGCATGTGTACAAGCTGCGGGACAGAATCTCCTCTCCATGGAAAGAAAACCACATTAGTGGGTAAGTGGAGTAGCCCACATCCTTTCTCCAACCCCTCAGGGACAGCCTGTTTCTTGGGTCATGGAGGAAACTCATATTTACTGTGTGTAAGTGCCATCATGTGAAATTACATGCACAATCTAGGCACTGAGAAATGCCAAGTTGTGGGCATGAAGAGAAATCCGGTCTGCCCATTTTAGAGCATGTGTCAACTTAAAAACAACTTTAAAACAACGTTAAAACAACGTGACATGAGAATTAGGATCTTATTATCTGAGTAAAAAGTAATTTGATTGAGAGTCATGGCAGTCAGTTTAATTTAATGTCCTGAGACACTGGAGATGTTTGACTGAAAGGAAATATTCTTATGTTGAAGGGAAACTAAATGAGGGCAACATACATGAAATTGTCATAAGCACGGCATATGCTGTGGATTTAGTGACAGCTTGACCTCTAATTGATATTCCTGACTCCCCGTCTCATCCTTTTCTCCAACAAAGAGAAGGATTGCCTCTTTAATACAGCACTGTCTGCCTTCATTTCTGGGACAGCTGCAACATGGGAATTTCTGTGCCTTTGAGATAGAATATGTTTTATTTACCAGCCTCTCTAAGTGCACTGTAACATGAATTGAGAGAGCCATCCACTGTATTTTTAACATGGCTACAGTAGAGTCACTGTGGGATTATTAAGAAAATAGGGCCATTATGGATATACCATTACAGAGCTATATCGTTATGTGTAAAGGCGTCCACATGCTTCCCAGCGGAAACAGTTCGGAAGAGTTAGTGCATATATTATGATGACATTTTGTTCGTTTTCGGTAAGGTTCTTTTCGGTTGTTCAGGCACACACATTTTTTTCTTAAGGCAAGCAGAAGTCATTGAGAAATACTGCACCAAACATCTTAGATG